>JAPFBL010000003.1:0-1200000 GCA_026182355.1 Hermatobates lingyangjiaoensis | reverse complement strand
GAAACGTAAAGAAAACATGAAATGAGTCAGGTCAAATCAATGTAAGGCAAAACCTTTCTTTTATTTATATAGATTAGTGTGGGCGTCAAACAATCGAGTTTACCTTTACGTGTCAAGAAGTAATGGAAATAAGGAGCGTAAAGAATAATGCTAGTCCTTGTTTAATCATATTAAATGTATCATGGATACTTTTTACTCTATGTTTTAAAAGATTTTGATAAAGCTCAATATCGAGCTTGTTACAGTAATTAAGGTACTTTCAACATGAGGTGACTGCGTGACGAAAACTGAAGCATTTTAATTTCTACAACGTAGGCAATGTTATTGAGTACTCAAGCTCCTTGTATGGTTGTCGGTTCTTTAATATTAATTGATATTGATTTTATTTACTTTGACACTTTTATTTCATTTTTGAAGCTTTATTCAAAATTTAGAACTCTCTTATATCATTTATATTTTCACTATTTATAAATACAGAGTTGCATAATGATAATTCTACACCTACTTTTCACCTACAGTTACCACCTGCAGCCGTCTAATTGACTGAATTACTGTTGTTTTAGAGTTCATGGTTCGAGTTTGTTATACCAGAGTTTGCTTAGACATATTCAACATCAATTAAGAGGTGATGATATATAGCACGTGTGGTGTATTTAGAGAAACACTATTGTCACCACTTTTAGTTATCTCGTTTAGCTTCAACTCGTCTGGACTCACTGCTTCTGATAGCCACTAGTGTCAGTTTAATTAAAATAGTAAAGTTCATCTAATGTGTAAAATTAATTTCTCGCCCCCAAAACAGTGCGTAACCGAGCAGACTTTCCAACCGCGGACATCAGCCCAAGACCGGGACCCCAAAGTAGAAGCTAAAGCCACTGCTGTGTCACCACAGCGAATGGGACCTACAAGGCGGACCACCACCCAGGCCAACGCGCAGACGGGTGGACTTTCCATCCCTGAACGTCGGCCCAGACTAGCACTCCGCCCAGGTTGTGCCTTTCTTAGTTCACGCCATCATCCAGGCGTGTTAAGCCCCCCCACCACGACAAGGTGAAGGCACATCGGGGGGGGATAGGTTGGTTATCTGTGGGTTAGCGGAAATCATAACTTCCTTCGAAACCCTTCCACACCACTGGTATACTCCACCCTCATACTCATGTTTACACTTAGTCCAAACCCTAAGGCTTCGGTATAGAACACTGTGATCACAACCTCATTACTATCATGTTAGCAATTCCTTGACTAACTCTCAGCTGAGTTTATTTTAATATACTGCTACAATGACTTGGTTAATTTCATGAGGGTAAAGAATATTAGATGATAAGGAGCAGCATTAGTTATATCACAACAAAATAGAAACATTTGTGTTCAAAAAATTTGAAACATATAAATATACTAAATTCACAGAAACGACACATAAAAGAGAACACAAAAAGCACTAATATATTTCGACTGCTTCGCTATCAGGTATAAAGATGTGGAGTCCCTTGAAAGACAAGTGACGACAACCTTGGAAAAGTCACTTGGAGTCATCACTTGTTCATCACATCTTTCTACGAAGCAAAAAAGATGGAATATAATAGTAAGATTTTGTGATATCTTTTATAATTATTTTTGTGAACTTGGTTTATTTAGTTTAAGTAATTGTTTTATTTAATGTATACATATTTATACATACCTACTTGACAAGATTTCTCAGTAAACAAGTTAAGTAAAAATCAACGCCTAAACCACAGTAAGAGATTCATAAATGTTATTAAAATATTCTAATCAAAACAATCAAAATATTTTTCAAAAAGTATGAATGAGACTCTAACAAGCACCACTTTTATTAGAAAAAAGATCTTAGTTACATTTCGAAATTTTGACTGTGTGATTGACTTCTTTATATATATATAATAAACTTTTTTATATTATCAACAGTGTTATTATTTTAAATGAGCATTATCTTTTTGCTCATATATGAAAAAAGTCAGTTTAGCTATTTTAATTAAAATGCCGTAATGACACTGATAATGAACGGTGAAATTAGTTTCATTTGTGATTTATACAAGTTGATCAGCTTGAATTAGATGAAGGGTTTTTGCTTCAATTTGTCTGGAGAGGCGATTAGGTGAGATCGTGCTGGACGGCGGTGGCGCGAGGTTGGGAGGGTATCACTAATGAAGGTTATAAGGCAGATCGGCAGAAGGAGGCCGGCTGCTGATTGATGGTGTTGCAGTGAAGTCCTGCGCTCAGCACCCCAGGGAGACTCAAGCCCGCTCGGCCCAGACGTGACGAATTACCACCCACACCACCATGACACTTTTCCACATCATTTGGTCCGCAAAAGGGAAAAAAGGGAAATTGTTTTTGGCTCAAGGAAAGGGGAAAGCCCTCACCTATTCGGGGATAAAGTGGAATCCGATTCAGAAGAAAGTTTGACGTCTTCATTTATACTTGCCTTCAATAAGTAAAACGCTTTCTTTTTTTCGTATCAAATGTTCTTTTAAAATTTTCTTTCACATCATCTGATGCAAAAAATTTTATTAGATATTGAATGATATTTCATTTTTGTCATCTAATTTAAGCAGTGTGAAAAAATACCTTCACTTATGATTAATAGCATCTCCCTTTCTATAGGCAATATCCATTCATTGAGAGTAAAACCTCTGAAAGACTTAGACTTCTTCAAATATTTATTGATACCCAACAGGTAAAGCATACAAAACAAGGCAATCTACTAGTAAATCAAGAATTATAGATGCTGATGCATAACGATAAGGAAATTAATGGGTAGAGTAGTTATGACAAAGAGAGTAATAAAATTTTAAAATAAAATTTGCTAGATAAAAATCGCAGATAGAACAGTAATACACAAAAAAAATAAATATTGAAAAAATAAAAAAACAAAAAATAGGTAAACATAGAAGATCAAAAAAATACAATTGCTTTTAACAAGCAAAAATTTGAAAGATATAAGAGGAAACAGAGAAATAAGCACGCATCAAGAAAAATCAATAAACCAAAAAAACAAGGGCATACAGAAGGAATACACTGAGCAGAACTGAAGGTATAATATAATCACTGAAAGTCTAAATAAATCAAATAACAAACGATATTACAAAGAAGGACTGGAATAAACTGTAGGAAGGAACAAAAATGGAAAAATTGACAACACATTGTTTGAAAAGCAAGCACAAAAGAAACGAGAAAAATAAAGAAATGACACGAAAAACAAAAAATGATAAAAAAGCGCTGGTACAACCAAAACTTAATATAATATGTTGAACTTTATACATGTAATCAAAATAGAAAGCTAAAACGTATAAGACATACAGAAGCTTTATAGTTTACGCAAAAGTTACTAGCACTGCTCTCAGCACTTGGCTTAAGAAGAAGTCTGCTATAAACCTCTCCTATGAAGAAGTTTTCTATACACCTCTCCTATGAAGAACTCTTCTATACACCTCTCCAATGAAGAAGCCTTCCATGCACCATCTATCCACTTCAAGCTTCCTACACTATTTTCATATAAAAAGATTTCACATAAACACGTGAAACAACAATCAATGATCAAACCACAATAAGAAATGGGAAAACAAGACTTAATATTTCATATATTAAACTGAAATCTGAACTTATTCACTGGCAACAAAAACTTGTTAGTTTCTTCCTGACAAGCTTAGTTATGAAATCAGTGGAGATATGAGAAAATAATAGTATTAAACAACTTTTTGTTACAAGCATAATATTTTTTTTATATTCAGCGCTGAATTTTTCAATTTTTTAAGGCAAACGTAACCAGCAAGACGAGTTCTGAGTTTTGTGAGGTTTCTTGGGTTACTTCTGTGTAGGTCAGAGAGATGATGCAATTGCCTCCCACTGTATACTCGTACATACGTATCCACGTCCATCTAGTAGGAGGAAGCTATGTACGCTCTGGAGGACTTTTTTGGTGTCTATCATTCTCATTTTTGTCCTCCTTTGGGTTTATAATTATGTGTGAGTTAACATCGTGGTTAAGCTGTTGGATTAAGAAAACTATAACAGACTTCTCTGTTTTTTGCCTATCCTATTAATTTAGTAGTATTTACAGTTAGATACATTCTATCTCCTGCAAAAATGAGAAAATATTTATTATCTGTACTAGGCATCTTATTCAATATCTGACCTACTCAGAACTAAAGATAAGTGTTAGTTGATGATTTCGTTTTTCTATTGCTATTGCTATAGAGTTTATATGTTTACCCTGCAATGTTCTCTTAATTCTACTTGCGTGATTTTGTTAACGTTCGATAATTTTTTTTAGAGTTCCTATCTTCAAGGAACTATGGCTTGTTAAATATTCAAATTGCATACTTTAACATTTTATCTTGAATGGATATCTTCATACTCAAGTAGTTAAAGTATTTGTCATAATTTAATATAACTTAGTATAACATCATAATTTACTAATTTAATCTGTATATAACACGGTCAACGCTAGTAACAACAGCTAGTTGGTTATCAGTTTGTTTATTGACCATTAAGTGTTTGAATTTTTAAATTTGTATAAGTTTGGAAAAGTATGTAAGTTCTATTATGACTTACAAATATATTTTGAACGCATGTTCCTTAAATTTTATATTAAACCCAATGCAGTTTTAGGTAAATACATATAGCTGAATTATAATATGGTGGACTTGGTCATTAAATCATACCCGCATGGGTTAAAGTATCTTTGGATCCTTATATATTGTTCTTAACGGTTTATTATCGTATTGTACTGCAGAAGTATTCGGTTGAAGCTTCTGTGTTCTTTGTAATTATTTCGCACTGACAGTATCTTAAGCAATGTCATTGCACTCTATTGAGCACTCTTTTTATAGCCTGTATTCTACTGTTGCCTATTTATGACAATTCAGTTTTCTGCCGACGCAAAGGGTTATTACTATCTCGTAAAAGCACTTATTGTTATCTGTTAATAATATTTCACTTTTTTCTTTCTTTTAAAATGAGGTTATTGTTAATTAGTTACAATATTTCCTTTTCTTATTCGTATAAATGAAGTTGCCTTTATCTATTTATATTTTATTTAGCTATATTCTTAAAAAAAAAGCTTTAAAGATTCTTTGTTTTAATTTTTTTTAACCCTTTTTTACGGAATATTAATACACCCTGATATTAAATAACTTCCTGCGTAATAGGAAATTAACTTTCTCTGTTAACTAAAGCTTTTGAACTTATATTGGTTCCCTAAATCTTAGACCGAAGCAGTTTAGCTGGCCTACCTTGATTGTGTGTTTTCCTTCTGACCTTGGATGCCAAGTAGTAGAAAATACTCTAGATAACGTCAAGAGTATTCCTTGCTGGGAGGAAGAAGAAAAGGGCATAATATTGATGTACATTACACGTTAACTAACGTATAAATTCACTGAATTTATGTGAAAGGTTGGTAACTTTGAAATTCGTAGTTGAAATTAATATAAAATAGTTGTCATAAATTAAATATTATTAATGATATTAGTAAATTTGTTAATTTATTATTTACTAGCAAATGTACCCGTCTTTGACGGAATCAAAAATTCTATTATACTTGGTATTCCAACATATAAATTATAGTATTATACTAATACTATAATTAGAAATTATAGAATAGTAGAAAACACCATTATTAGTACAGTGTTAAACAAATGCCTCTGTATACACTACATTAGCTGTCTGTCCTTCAGGTTCATGGAAGAACAATCAGTTGAAACCTCTGACTATTGAGCAAGTAAACTACAGTTGACCATGTGAGAAAAACTTGGTTTCGCTAACTTGAATTCCTGCGTTAGATAAAGTCTCCCTTTGCGACTTAGTTAACGTCATTGCGAAATAGACTCTGAGGGGACCTTGCAATCATTTGAATGGAAACAGACAGTGGTTCGGAAGACTCCCCAATACCACATCCAGTCATTATGTCCGCCTCTATGGCATATCTGTGTAGAGCACGAACTCAGAGTCGTGTCCCGTTGCACAGTTTTTGGGTCACTCATGTTTCGTAACATGAAATTTGTTACTGCTATAAATTGCAGCATCATTGGTGCTCCTACTTTAAGTTTTTACTCATGAGCAGGCAGTCCAGGAGAAATAAATTCAGAGTCAAGAAATTCAATTAGATAATGAACTGCTTCTTCATCACTAATCCAATCTCTTTACTGACTTGTAAGTTCTTTCCTCGGCTTCATATAGCGTAAGAACTTGTTTGTTGATTTCTCATGCCTGTTCATATTAAGGGCTGAGAATTGCTCGTTTACAAAACATTTATTCTCAATAGATAGTACATCCTTAACTCTGTGAAACACCATTTCAATGATGTCAAATACGCAATATATTCATGTGCTCAATTGAAATTAAAATCAACTAACAATACCTACTTGCCACACCTGTGTATTTTCAAAACAAACTTGTCTGTGAAGTTAGGAAAATACAGCTAAAAGCCCCATAACTTCGCTTCTGTACGGAATTTATAATCTATTTAGAGCCCATATTTTAAGTTAGGCACACACAAATCCAGTGTCAATGTTTCAGCTCGCTATGTCTTATGGTGGCTGAGTTTACTTGTGACAAACATTTTTGCGTTAAACGTCCATAACTTCACTTCTACGTTGAATTTCCAATCAATTCATAGCCTATATTTTAAGTTAGACCTACACAAATCTACTGTAAAAGTTTCAGCTTTATATGTCTTATGGTAGCTGAGTTTACCTGTGACAAAGTTTTGCGGACAAACCGACAAACCGACAAACCGACAGAAATTTTTCTAAGGGTGGATTCGGTTTCTCCAATGTATGAAACGTAAAGAAAACTTGAAATGAGTCAGTTCTAAGCAATGTACAGACAAAATCATTATTTTATTTATAAAGATATGAAATAATTTATATTAGAAATAGGTAAAACCGTCATACCTCGTAAGATGATCCTCGAGTAGGTTTGTTGCGATCAAAGATGGACAACTCCAGGATCATCTTACGAGGTATGACGGTTTTACCTATTTCTAATATAAATCATACTAACCTCAGTGGTATTAGCAATATGCATGTATTATATGGAAAAGTTAAGGAAACTTTTAAAAAATTCTATGAAGCAAGAACAAAGGAAGAACATTGGGATCAAGGATGACCTGTGCAGACAAAGAAGCCAGTTAACTGAAAGAGAAAAGTATTGGACAGATAAGTCTAAAATGTTGAGCAGAAAGTGAAAGATTGGTCTGGGATAAAGCTACATCATAAAGGAAAATATAATAATAAATTTACAGTTAATATTTGTTTTTTTTTCTTTTAAGCTAATTCCAGTGGTGCTTTAAGTCCTAAAAAAAAGTACAGTACACATGGTTACTTCCTTTGTCATTCAAGAAAAACGTGCGTTTTCTTGAATTACAGAAAGTAACTCACAAGCTTTCAATAAACTAAATAAAGTACAAAACCAGACTTAATTGTTTGTTAGCAATCAGCAGTCAAAAATACAACAGAGGCGACAGGTATAGAACAGGCTTGTAAATAGCTCCGTTAGCTCCATCATTCACACTAACTTTGATATTATCTCTAATAAAATGATATTATTTTTAAAATAATTGGACTTATTATTATATTTCTGTTAATGAATAAACTTTTTAGAGAACCATCTCAATTATAAAATAACTATATTAGTTGTATAACTAAACCAGTCAGCCAATTACAATTCTGAAATTTTAACTGATTCCTGGCGCTCAAAATGTGTGTAATACCATGACGTACTACGGTTTGTAAGAAGTAGACCAATGCTAATTTCAGGGAGAATTTTAAAAATAATTTAATTTGTTTCTACTGTCATGAATCAAAATTGCATGTTTATTGATTACAAAAATTACAATTTTTTGATATACCAATCTTTTTGCTTCAAAAATAATTCTTTTAGTTTGTTTTTTTTTTTTAAAGTGTAGGTTATTTATCAATGATTTAGTAATATAAAATAAGTTTTTTTTTTCATCTACATTTCTTTTAAAGGCAAGGTTGCTAGGTATTCTGCGAAAACATAAAAAAGAGCCATATATAGTGATTAATAATCTCACCATTAATTCTTTTGTAAGTAGTAAAAACAGCAAAAAGTTACAGAATACGGGAAATAAATATAAAATTTTTAAAGAATAAAAAGTTTAAAGCAAATTTTATCTGAACTAAGCAGGAAACTGTTTAAAGGGATAATCTAGTGCGACTTAGGGCATTAAAGCTGAATGAAAAATCTTTGTTTTACTAAATGTTCATTAAGCCTATCTGAGGAAGGAGGGGTTATTTATTTAGGGCTGCCTTAAAAGGATGGACCTGCAGGATGAGTGTGGTCGAGCCACCGGTGCGGGACTCCCTTTATCGCATCCTGGTCCCGAGTCTACTCCCTTCCACAGATTAGCCTTTCCTATCTTTCAACCCATTTTCTGATATCCACCTCACCAAGTGTTTTCTAAATTACATTTCAACACAATGCCTTTATCAAATTTCACCTTGTTTGCAGGTAAAAATGGAAACATGTCCAAATTCATTTTTTTTTGTGATTTTCCTGCAACTTTATTATGAAAGAATTATCTGGATAATGTTTCAGTTGCTGATATTACTAATTTTTATCCATTCATTGTTTGTAAATTTTGTATACTTAACTGATCTTACTTCTATTTATTAATTAAAGGATATTTAAATAGAATTCCTTATAAAATCAATACCATCCTAGCTTCAAGCTTCTGTCAAAAGCCACTAGAACCCACGCGCATTGAGTATGGCTGTTTGACCACGTCTTGACCTGCAATGACAGTATATATAAGGTCAGAGATTCTTCCAGAGATCTGTATATTTTACTCCTAAGAGTTGCAGTTTAATTGGTTTAAATATCTAAGGAAAACCCAAACGAACGATTTATCACAGAAAATATTATATTTTATATACTATAAACGAACAGAGTGTATACTTTACTATACGTAAAGTGTAGTGATTGTAAAGAAACTCGATATCAAGATTTTGACGATTTACATTTTTCAAGGTCCCAAAGGTTGTTTCATAATATTTCATCTATGATGTTTGTGTGTGGACGGACGTGTATCCAAAAGCATTTGTACAAGCTACGGTTCGGAATCTTGATGGATCAAATTGATATTTTATACAAAAATGGGCCTCATCGTGTAGATGAACCCTATTGTTTAGGAGCAATTATTCACGTCGGGAAAGTCATTTTTTTGGGAACATCCGTTTTTAAACAATATTTTTTCCTCCTACTACTAATTCTATAGGTTGAAATGTTTGCATTATCATGAAAGTAACAAAAAAATAACTGCGAAAATCCTCATATTTTTAAAGCAATTGAACATTTTTTTTATAATATAATATTTTGACAAATAATTCAAGCTGAGAGCTTGTGAGGAGGATACACGTCATACTGTTTGATGGCTCAAAGTAAAATTATGCCTAGTAGAGCATTATGAAAGGGATAAGTTGAGGTATTTTTTTTTTTTCAGAATTCCATTACGACGTTATAGTATACTTTCTGTTTTCCAAAAATGATATTTTGACGCTAAACAGTTAGTTAAAAATAAAAAAAAATTTCCAAGACATGAACAGAAAATTAGTAACTTGCAAAAAAAATAATCGTAAAATTTCAATTACCGCAAAGAAAAATAAAGCTAAAAGAACTGAATATTCATCATGGACTAATGGATCACTTGCTATACTTGTCAGATTTGTTTACACTTATTTACTTTGACTTAGGAATTTTTAAAGTGAATCGATTGAAATAAAATTCATTTTTAGAGGTTCAATGAAAAATTTTTAAATGATAATATGAGATGTAAGAAGAAAAAAATCTTTCATGTAAAAAATCAACGCCCATTCAATATATAATATCTAAATCTTTCTATTGTTTGATGAATTTGTCTAACATAAGGCTGAATTGAGTCTATATGTTGCACTCTTCAACAAAACTTAATATCAGATGTAGATCGATTATTTGGTGTTGTGGTAGGCTGGAATTGGGGTGTGTGACTGGTGGGGATAAGTTAAGTGGAGAATTTCCCATGTGATAAACAATGAAATTTTTTTTTATTTTATTGAAATAAGACATTTTGTTTTTATGAGTATTAAATTTAATAAAACTATTACATTCATTAGTAAATAATTGATGTTTGGTGTCACGAGGTGGCTGGTATTCATTTTGAGTAAGGAACGTTAAAAAAAATTTAAACATTTATAACATTTCAACTTATTAATAATGTTCGGATATATCTTTTTTACTTACATGAAATATTTATATGACTACATATCGTTTTATATTTATAGCCAGAAAAATGTTACAAAAATATTTTATAATGTTTGTTTAGGCAGAGCAATGCTTGAAGTTGGCCAACTCTTAAAATCCCATTTTTTCAGTTGCATATGTGTGTTTATCAATATATATATATATATATATATATATATATATATATTAATAATCAAAGAACAATATGAAATAGGAAAAAAAGACAAAGATATTTCCCATTTTATATTGTAGTTTGATCAATGGTTTTTATTTTACGTGTTTATGTAAACAAGAGATTCTGATGTATATTTACATTCACATGTATAAAATTAATTTTTAGAAATATTTAAAAAAATTATTCTGCAGGTGAATAATAATAATTAACAGTGGGTATAAATTAGTTGTTGGTATGTGTTTAGCTTTATAAGGGTAGCCCGACCACTTACGAGTAAGTAGGGGGGATTTGCTTGATGTAAATGCTAAGCTACACCTAGTTAGTATGACACGTAACATACAAGTAATAAAGACATTTGACTAGGTGGTGTTTACGATCTAGCAATTAGGAAGAGTAAGACATAGGGGAAAGAGTGTAGAGCAAAGGCAGTGTGTGGCAAGAGAGAGAAAGTGGAGGGAAGTGTAAACACTGAGTGTTCTCAGCGAAGAGGTCACGTCGCCCACACTTTTATTATTAACACTCTATTGGCCTGCTGGCCACCCTGCCGATAAATGGCTCCCATTATGAATTTATCACAGAGCTCCCTCTTCAGCCTCCCCACAACCCTAACAAAAAAGAATGGCCTGTTAAGGTGCCACCAGCAAGGGCACACTGCTCCTCCCTTCACTACAGCCTCAACAGCCTTTTCTATTCATAGCCATCACTTAATATCACTGCCAGCGTCAAACGAATTCAACTTCCAAGAATATTATAGCAAGTAATCCTGGATGAATCAACATGTTGCATGCATAACAAAAGCACAAGGTGATTTCAAAACAGACTCAAGAGATTGCTTTGATCTAGACCCTAGAAACCAGGTACGACATAAGAGGAAAGTTGTATTATTTAGATTGCAACGAGATTTCTAATTGTACTTTAAATGGAGTAACTATATTGATGAAGTAAGGTAGGTGTGTAGATGCATGTGGCCGTCTATTTTTATGATATCCACTTCCAGAGTCTTTTAACAACTAACACGATGTCACAATCACATTTCTCTCAAACAGTGTCCTAGAGGAGTTCACATCCTCACAATTTTCTCTATATTATACATGTAGAGATGTAAGAGAGTATTCATTTGTTTTCAGAAATGAGAATTAAAAGACTAAGTAAACTGTTTTGTATTTTAGATTGTTAGTTTTAGGTATTAAACAAATCTTTTTAAGAATTATGACAGACCCATTTATTTACAATGATTAATACTTAGCATTTTTTGCAGTTAATATTAAAAAATTGAATCTTTGTCATGACTTTATCTATATTATAAAGTTCGTGAGTTTGTTTGTTTGTTTTTTCACCCATTTTCCCTGGAGATAGAAACCTAAAATTATTATAACCTTTACTTTTGTTGTGATTGGCTTTGTTGTCGTTGTATTAAATAATAACAAATCGTATTAGGGGGCCAGGTAGCCCAGTTGCATTCGTACTCGCCTCGACTTTCTACAATGTATTTTAATAATATTTCTCATTAGGGGGTCAGGGCAGTCTATAATATATAATAAACTATTACATAGAGGTTAAAAATAAATAATTTTAGAACCAAACTTAAAAACAACTCTCAGATAAAATAAGAATGTTCTAAAGTAATATTATAAAGACACATTCCTTTCATTAATGTTATATTATGTTCGGTAAATAAATTGAATATTTCAATTTACAAGTTTTGTCTGTTTTAAATATATTTAATTGTGTATATAACTTGAACTAATATTTTATTTATTTATATGATAAAATAAATGATTCGTTTTTACTTTTAAATGATTTTTATTTCCTAAATATACTTACTGTTTATATATCTAGAATCATGTTAAAAATACTATATAAAAAGCTTCGACCATATAAGAATCTGTTTCCGTGCCTTATAACAAGAAACAACAATTAAAATTATCCCTATCAATCATATTCAGTGAATTTATTTCAATAACTTTGCTTTAATTTCTGAGTGACACAAAGGTTCACGGGTAGTCTGGTATAAATTAAGAATAGAGCACATAGAATCTGTAGAAATGTACGGAAGACGTTATCACCTTTAAGATGTCCATATTATAAGTGACTCTTCATCTCCTCTCAAACATATTGAGTGATTTCGGCATTAAAACAAGCATATGAAATATATAATACAATGGACTTGTTCATAGGGATCTCTATAAATGAAATTCGTATCCAATAGCAAATGAGTCACTCCTTCTGCCTCTACAACACTATTATAGGAACAAAATCTGTGAATTTAGACAGTGGAAAAAAAGGTATTTAAGCATAATCTAAGAATAACTGTTGTCTTTGGCAATAAAAAATAGTTTTTCTTTAATAAAGAACGATTCGACGTCATGTTAAAGCGTAGTTACATATGATAAAGAAATTTGTCTGTTATTTTACAGGAATTCACATTTACTTCAAACAAGGCAGGATTGGACCTATTTGATTTGGCAAAACTGATTACGTTTAAATTAGATGAATATCTTTGTTTAAAAATTTTGTTAAACTCTCCCTAAAAGATATTAAATGATGTTCCTGGACTTTGTTGTGGTTATTATATATTTATTTCAAGCATACCCTTGCTCATTTATTTCAAGGAAAACCTGAACCATTTATTTTCACTAGATGTTTAAAAGTTAATTTAAGTGAAGTAATTAATTAGTCTAATAAGTTGTAGTTGTAGAAGTAAATAACATTTTTTTACGTAATCTTAAAGTTTAGTGTTCTTATTAGAGCTTAAGTCATAATGGTTGTGCCATACCCTTGCGGTTTGTTATAAAAGAATCTTCAAGTTTACAGTACTATTATGATTAAGAAAACTGATTATTTTAATTAATATATTATAAAAAATCTCTAATAAAATGGTTCATTTTATTTTTAAATTTTTGTATTGTGTAAGTTTGTTTAATTTTTAGGCCAGAATAGTTACATTTATAAAAGTTTAAATGTTGTAATTTAGCATCTTTCGATATAGGTGTTAGTGTTGGTCGTTATATGATTTCTTATGTTTTTTTTTATTTTATAGTCCTGTGAAATATGTTGTAAATAAAACTAAATCATTGACTTTGAAAGTTTGATTTGAACCTACAAAACTAACAGTTTCAAAATGAACATTTTCAGATTTCATTCCATATCTGATGTCTTTATCAAATTAAATATCTACCAAATATAAAACTAAATCTGTACAAAAACCAAAAACTTATAACTAAAGTTTAGTAATCTTAACACGGTTTTTGTCTTGGACAGCTGTTAAGAATCAAAAATAATAAAAGAGAACTGATTAGTCTCGAATGTCAAGACTGCTGTTCAAAATACCGGCTGTGGTAGTTTAGTTCATTTTCGTCATTTATGTATAAATGAAATTAATAAACAGTCAAGCAGGACGGATAAATAAATGAAAAAGGCAACACATACGTAAAATAAAGGAGAACACATACTGGATCAATGTTTTGAACCGATGTTCGTCATCAGGAAGACAGTAGAAGGGAAGAAGAAGAAGAGGTACCTATCTTGGTTCATGTAGCGCCACTGTATGTAGTTGTCAAACATATATAGTTATGCGATGTTATCTCCAAAACCGAAGAAGTAATTTGATAACAATCACATAGATGCTACAGTTCTATTGTATTTCATGATAATGACGCATTGTTTTAGGTGAAATCATTGTAATTGATTTAAACTGGTAACACGATCCAGCTAGACGTGTATCTATGCGTTAACGACTATTTCCAAACTTGTCAGCCGATCATGTATTCTGCTCAACATTTTCACTATAAATATTGTTTAGTAAATTTAAATTAATTTTCGCTTTATGTTTTAACAACTATTATGAAAACTTTTTAAAAAAATTATCACCATTGTTGAATTTTACTGACACCATGTATCATCCGGACTCTGTCTCTAATACGTATCAAAATACGAGTAATTCAAAAAATCCGACTCTAATAACGAACAAAAAAAAAACTCTAACTCTTATAACAAAATAATACAATCACTTCGGATCTAATCAATTCCAGAATAATTGAACAACTCAGACCCTAATAACTAACAGAATAATTCGGTCACTCCAACTATAATAATTACAAAAATAATTCAGCCGCTACAGCACCGACTTCACAGTCCTGGTGGTTACAGACTATTATCAAACATTTCATTTAATCCAAACTTTGTCTGCCTCTTTGACTTCTGTACTTTTCAGATAGTTTTTAAATCAGATATATTTGAAAAATGTTAAAATTCTTTGTACGACTTCAGTTTTTCTCAAATAAATTGATAATTATTAACTTTAATTTACCATAATTTAATGATGACTCAAGGAGTCAGTTAAGAAGCGTCAAGTGGGATGTCAATATCTAAATGTAAACAGAATTAGAAGTTTTCATATATCACGAAACTGGAAATTAAGGCTAAAAACTTTTTTTAATCCTAATTAAAGTTTTGAATAATTTACTCTGGATCATTAGAAAGATAACCATCGAATGCCATGCAAATTGGTTTAATCGATTTCTATACAAATAAACTGGTGTATATTCTGTATTTGATATGAACATAATAAATATAAGTAATAAATAAACTAATTAAGTTATTAATAAATAATTGATTTATATTATAATTTGTTTCATAATAAAATAATAAATAAATTGACAATAATAAATAAATGTATGAATTATTCTAGTTTCTTTTGGTTTTCTTTTAATAATTTACTATTAATTTGGACTAGTTCACTAGGGCTCTTAAATGTTCTCCATAAGTATAAATGTCTCTAACAACTGATTACTAACTGACATTTAGTTAAGTGAGTTTTTATGAGCAAATATGTGTTTTCAACCTGGCAGATAAAGTAACAATTAGGAAATATAATTGTGTTAGGAGTGCAAGACGACCCGCTGGGATGACAGCCTTGGTCTTTCATTAGGAAGTCACTGTCTTGGCCTATTTTTTTAGCGTCATTAATTAAAAAGAGCCAACCATTAGCCTATTAAGTCCCCGATGGAGGTCGTAAATTAAGCTCTGCAAGATGTAATTAGACTAATGGCTTGATGACCCCTGACGTCACAAAGCCTGTAATAACGTTCTACTTCAGCCGAGTGAATTCCCTCACAAGTTTTAATTTCTTGTTCATCTTGTGCTTATGTCAGATAACCACTGACTGACCTTTAGGTGCTTATGTTAACTGTACTTATAGTAAATAATACAAAGTAGTGGTTGTACTTACTATACGACTATACAAGTGAATAACGTAGTTTCAAAGGAGTACACAGAAGTGTTTCCTAACTTTACTATCCCAAGCACCTCCTCCTAATATCAAACACATATAATCGGAATGGTTACAATCACAGATAAATGGTTATAAAAATGTTTTAAGTACATTATAAATACAAAGAAATAAATAAGAAATGTGCTTGGACCATACTGTTCGTTTTTTCCAACGACGTTCAGTTATATGATTTCAGTTATATGTTATTTGATATTTTTACCCACTTTAATTGTAATTAATTCATACTAGAGGGCTGATTCTGCATCAAAGGTTCTAAATTATGTCTTTATTCAAGCTTAATATTGCAGATATTCTCTAATGAGTGCCTGACATCGTACACGTATATCCCATGGGCGGACTGCTTTACGACCTCTCCTAGTCCCATACGTGGGAGATGGACTTGATTTTCTCTTTGTTTCATATTTCCATTTTCCACGCCTAGCCTCACATTTCCAAGTATAATAAATTATTTGTACTGTTTCGTAAATATTGCCTGTTAATGTCTATTATGTCAAAATTTTGTATAATGTATTTCAGTCAAAATGAAAAGTATAGAATTATAACAGTAACTTCCATTTGACTAGAATGGAAAGCATATTAAAAGTAATAAGAGTATAAATTTTACTAAAATTTTGATTTCACAGTAACTTTCATTTTTATCCTGATTGTTCATTGAAGATTCAGCCTTATACATAATTGGACATAGAGGCTAAAGCATTACAGGAGTACTATTTTCATTGGAATCTGGAGTTTTTTTGTTCATTTGATACCGGCTGCCTGATACATCATTCTTTTCATCACTATCTGATTCATTTGAATCATGCTTACTTCTGACGCAAATCTCTCTTTTACATGACCTTTTGCCAATATAGAAATCATCTGACGGTCTAATCTGTACCTTATGTCCTTAATTTTGATTTAATTGAAACTATGAAGACCAAAGACTTAAAGTTCACTGAACATGTTTCAAGACGCCAAAGTACTCATGCATGATTAAAAATGAAAATTTACTGTAGAATTTCAAAAATTAAACATGCTCTAGAAAAATTGTTGTCTTTTTAATAATTTTAAATCCTTAACTAAATTATACCAATATTAATGTTTAATTATACCAATATTAAGTTTAATTAAAAAAACACACCACGTAAACACCGCAGTGGTTTTAATGAAGAATAAAATAACTATGCAATTTTAAATTCTATATGTTTATAATTAATCCAACTTTTAAGTAATTGCAAATACAATTTGATTAATTTTATAAAACCAATTAAAAATATTATTCCATTGATTACTTTGTTAAAATATATATTTATTTTTATATAAAGCTTCATTTTCAAAAAACAATTTTTTAGCTCACTTGATACATTAGAGGATACATTGAAGTTTTATAATGTTATCAATTACTACGATTATTAGAGCCATCAATAACGACAAAGCTTGCCAGACTTTCAACCCAATTAGCACACAGATTATTATCAAACGATATATTTCAGTTTATATATTTATTAATCAATATACACAAGTAATATTGTTAGCTTATTTTTATAATTCATTTTGTTTTTTAAAAAAATAAATATAAAAATTCAAAATTAAATGCAAGTGGCTTACCATATATGTGAAAAATATAATCCTACAAATGGGTTGTATTTAAAATGTTAAAAATAAATATTCCATTAATAAACTACTCGAAAATAACAGAGGTCTATAAGAATACCAAACATTTCAGATTACATACAAGTATTATTTAATCCTACAAGCAGTGTTTATTTGGCTAATTAATTACTTCACTTTAATTAACCTTGGTAACGTCTAGCGAAAATAAACAGCTCAGGTTTTCTCTGAAATAAATGAACGAGAACTTCCCTAAACCAAATGTAACATTAGTTTATTTAGTCTAAGGATCTTAGGGATTTAGATCCGGTGTTCTCAAGGGGGGTGAATATTGTTTCCAGGGGGTGAATTATGGCCACAGTAAGTTTACAGAGTGAGGAAAGCCATTATAGGTTTTGACTTCTTAATAATAAATTAAATAATTTGATTGAATTAATATCCATTAATATTAATCATATAATATCATGAATAATATTAATATCCATCAATAATTGTATTTAGTATTTAATTTGTAAAATTCTATCATGAACAAAATCAATCTAAAGTTTTCAAAGTATATATACTACCTTGGAAAGAAGAAGGGGTGGGGCAATGGCACTGTGGGAAATGGCGAGAGGGGTGAATGGGCCAAGGAAGGGTTGAGAACACCAAATTTAGATGAACAGACTACTTGGTGTTCTCCCTTGAACTGCTTTCATATCATTATAAATACTAAATCATGAAAATGACAATCAACTGAATATATAACCGCACCAACAAATGTATGTTTTTCTCAGAACTACTACCACATTTTAGTAAACTTTTTTTTTGTTGAATTTATATTTCTATTTTAAATAACTGTATTCTTCAAATAAGTTTAGGATCACTGTTTCGTTCCGCGGATACAGCAGGAAGTCAATGGCTTAACATATGGATACCTGCAGTACAGTATGTTGTTGAGTGTTTCAAAGTGTTTGTAACAAGATTGAAATATTGATGGAGAAGTGGATGGGTGTGTTGGAAGGTTTAAGCAAATCTGTTAAAGGCGTAGGGCTTAGGGTTTATGAAGGCAGTCCTGCTTCCTTCGCTTCCGCCCACTCTTAACTCAATCATCTCCTCCTAAACTTGTCCTTCCCTAAACTTGTTTCCAAAAAGATTTGTACAACAACTGCTTTTAATGATTAAGGGATTCTTTTCAGTGGTGTTGAGAAGCTTACATTTCCTTTGTCACCTGTGAGGAGTCTACTTTGGAAAACTTCTTCAAATCCTCAAACAGATTCTCCTGCTTTTTTATGTAACTCATGCAATTACTTGTTCGACATCAGAAAAGTAATTTAATATAATTATAGCCTATGTTAATAAATAACCAAGACATTAAACGTAATTTAAACAAAACTGGAGTAATGACCTTGTAATGCACAGCTCTTCACAAGTACGTGTTATCAAACACATAAATAATGAATTGATTTTATTCGTTAACTAGCAGACGTGCCTTTCCTTGACGGATATTTTACAAAAATCTTAGAGACGATATTTGTTATTTCAAAATATTATTAGAAAAATTATAGAATAGGACAAATATATTTATTAGCATAGTGTTAAGTAAGTGCCTCTGTATACACTTCATTAGCTGTCTCTCCTTCAGGTGCATGGAAGAACAGTGTTGGAACATCTGACTCTTGAGCAAGCAACATACAGTTGACTATATGAGAAACACTTAGTCTCACTCAATTCAATTTCTGCCGTAAACAGAGTTTGGCCTTGCGACTTATTCAATTAAAAGGGACAGTTGCTACGTATCATTGGTACGCGTGGTATAAACACTGACTCCCCAGTACTATACCCAGTCATGATATCAGCCTCTATGATGTATCTGTGCAAAGTACGAATTCAAAGTCATATCCCGTTGCACATTTTTGGGACACTGAAGTTTTGTAACAACATGATTGGTGCCCTTTTATTAAAATTTTATGCTAAACATACAGAAACCTAATTTCAAACATTCAGTTCCCTATTCTTTATGGTGGCTGAGTTTACTTGTGACAAAATATTATGTTTAAAAGCCCACAACTTCCCTTTTACATTGAATTTCTAATCCATTTAAAGCTTAGATTTTAAGGTAGACATATACAAATTTACTGTTGATGTTTCAGCTCACTATGTATTATAGTGGCTGAGTTTACTTGTGACAAAATTTTGTGGGAAAAGCGACAGCAGAAATTTTTTTAAGAGTGGATTCGGTTTCTCTAATGTATGAAACGTAAAGAAAACTTGAAATGAGTTAATTCTAAGCAATATACAGACAAAACCTTTCATTTATCTATATATGGTAGATGTGGTTGTAATTAGAGCAAACAACTGTAACATGTAATAATGCTGATTTTTATACTTTTGCAATGGTTTATTTTAGCTTGTACTGCTCTTCCTTATGTTCTGTTGTTATTATTACTAATATTTATTGATGCTTATGACAATTATTATTAAATCTATTATGTTATTTATTTTATTGCATTTTAATCTTAGAACATCAATATTTTAGTCATAAAATACTTTCAATAAGCTTATATTACTCAAAGATTGTACAGGGTATCAATTAAGTGTCAAATTTTATTTTGATCAGTCAAATTCTGAGATCTGTAAGTGTTTATAATATTTGGTGATAGAAACAACACGAATTGTTGTTGGTTAATCAATGATAAATCAATATTTATCTTGATTTCTATACATTCTTTGTATATAGGAAATCAAAACGGTAAATTACATTAAACATCTTCTTTAGTAGAGGGGACCAGCTGATTGCTTCGGTCCTAGGGATGTGACTTCAAAGTCCCTTAATCCTGGATTGATCCGGATATTTTTTCTAAATTTTACATCAAGTATATATTTGTTTCATCTTTGTCACTTTACAGTAACAACTTTACATCGTTGATTTTATTTTTACAGTAATAATATCAATTTAATATATTTCTTTATGTTATTTTCATTATTCATTTATTATTACTACCTCGTATTATTACAACTATTATTGTTACTATTAACATCCTTATTTTTACTTATATGTCTTCATTCTATTATTAATTATAATAAACATTACACAGAATTGTAGCAAATTAACAAGGGATAAAGTGTTTGGTGTGGCAGAAAGTAACCTAGCAAGCATTAAGTAATGTTACCTAGAAAGTAGAAAGTAGAAGTAAGTAGTAATCTAGTCTCCACTGCATGGCTACCCCGCAGTGTATATAATGAACAAAATATCCAATAAATGATCACTTGATTCACTCAGAACTTCTAGTATAGACCTTACCCGGTAGTTTCACACCGTTGTAATTAAAGCGGGTGTCAGTGAAGTGTGGATGACGGCATGGAAGATGCAGTATTTTTAAAATTATTCAGTAGTGATAAACTTAGGCCACATTTCAGTAGGGATGTTCCTTTGAATAATTTTAAGATTGGATTGACTGTTTGAAAGTGTTAAAAAGGATGTAGTTGTTAGAGATATTGGAAGGCAGTGTGTGGTTGAAGGGGATGAACAGTGAAGGCGGGATTGAGAAGAGGCTGCAGCTGGCTTGCCCACCATCTAATTCTCCCGATTACGACTGGATCGAATTCAATCACCCAGCATTGTCGGCGATGACACTGGGCTGTGTTTCGCCGAGACGCAGCCAATTTCTCGGTCTGCAGATCCTCGTGGACCTCCCCTCCAACCGGCACGCCAAAGTAATGAGCAAACGCTAGAGTGGATTTTCCATTCATTCACCTGACTTTTCCAGACCCTTCCTCTGTCTTCTTTCAATTCCATTATATAAAATTAAGATTTTCTTTAAACCCTGCTTAGAGCAATATTTCAGAACACAATCTCTATTGTTATTCTTGAAAATTTAAAACAAAATTCCCATCTTGATAATATCTAAACCACAAAATAACTTTATTAGAGAAAGGTATATAACCAATTTACTATAAAAATATAAAACCAATTACATATATCCATCCATGAAAGAATGACAGAACGTAATATTAAATACTATCAGTAGTCAATAAGCAAAGTACTTTTCAATGTGAATTTGAGGAACTATATTGAATACATTGATATCTAATTCCGATATCTATTGACATCATATAAATTCCCCGAAGCAAGTGACTTGGTACATGGCTTTTCTTCATTTTTCCTTTCCCACTAGTCAGTTTCTTCAATCAAACACTTTTAATATCTTACCACCACTCAAGTATTTCACGTTCGTCATTCATATGGTGATTAACAAGGAGAGGTAGATACTCTATGGCAAAATCTCTACGATTTTAGGCATGTTTTATTCTTTTCATTTGAATATTCAGTTTGGTATCAGTTTAGTGGATTTTTCTTAAAAGCAGTTATCATGAACATTCTTTTTATTGCTCGGTTAGAGAGTTTAATTGTCGTAAAATATCGCAAACTTCTTCTCTGCTATTCATTAATAGAGTAATCTTAGATTATCTATTTGGTTGTTGTAAGTGGATTTTTTGTTGTTGATTTGTGATACATTTAGTAAAACGTTTCAAACGACCTCTTTAACTCTTAATTTCAGATGCCTTTACACTCATTTTTTTACCGTTTAAGTTATGATTACTCATGTGTAGTGGAAAAATCAAAATTTCAGAGTAAACAATTCTTATTATTCAGAAATTTGCTGTTATATCTGAATGTTTAACCTTTGATGTTATATCTGCTGAGTGGTATTTATGCTAATGCTGGTTTCTGTTGGCAGTGATGAGAGAAGAATTCCGCTCAGTGCCAGTGGACACAAGAGTGGCAGCGGGGGAGACTGCGTTGTTGGAGTGTGCCCCACCTAGAGGCACACCCGACCCCGCAGTGGCCTGGAGAAGGAACGGCAGTCCAATCGACATTGCTAACAATGAAAGGTTACTTAGACTTAGATAATAACTGTTATCGCTTGGACAAAAATGTTATGATATTTTTATGAACCCCTCAGTACAACCATTGCTTAATTTTTACTCATCTGCCACTTTTCTTAGTAGCTGCTAACAGTATAGCAGTTCGACTCAATTTAACCTATAAACACACACGTTTCCCTCTGCCTCCACCTCCTTCACCCATAAAGACTGTTCGCTCCTCTGAATACATCGCCCTGTTTAAAAACTGAACACGCAAACATTGAGGCTTCCGATTTGTGAGTATATTTTACAACATTTGTTTAATTGAAATGATAAGAAGAAGAATCACATATAATTATTATTACTATTATTATTATTATTATTAATAAGCATAAGACTTAGGATTAAGTTATTAGTTTGTAAGATAGATTGTACAATAGGGGAAAAAGCCCGGTGGGCGACACTTAGTGTCCCCCGTACGGCTACCCCTGAAATCTGTAAATTGGGAGTAATCCCCAATAAAGAATTTTCATTCATTCATTCATTCAAGAAGCACGTGACACCCTTAGATCACAACTAAAGTAAGTACACTGAAAAGAGTTTTTTATATTTTCACCATTAGTGATTTAGGAGTGAAACAGGTGACCTTATTTGATGTTTCAAAGCTACTTTAATATTGATGACTGACATTGCCATGTTGTTTCTACAGCGAAGGTTTTAAATTTGGGACTGCATGCATTACATCATTTCTGAGAGACGGTATGAACAAGAGACTCCTTCTTCCATACACTAATTCTATACACAAATAAATCAATTCTTAAGCAATTGAGTTTCCCCATAATACATATTCGTATGGTATAACACTTAAGAGTGTAATCTAGTGGCAAGTCGTTTACTGTTAATACTTAAAGCGTTGGCATGATATTTGGGTTGGCATTACAGAATTGGTTTATGGAAGAAGGAGTCTCTTCTTCATATCGTCTCTCAGAAATGATTTAATGCATACAGTTCCAAATTTAAAACCTCCGCTGTAGAAACAACATGGCAATATCAATCATCAACTATTAAAGTAGCTTTGAAACAACAAATAAGTCAACTGTCTCACTCCTAAATCACAATGGTGAAAATATAAAAACCTCTTTTCAGTGTATTTACTATAGTTGTGAACTAAGAGTGTCACGTGCTTCTTCTTTTTATTACTCAAATAGTGGATTCTATGAATCTAGCAGTTCATTTTCCCAATAATAAAACAGAAAAATAACGATAACGAACAAGTAATATTAGTAACATTCACCTAATGAAATGAAAAGGATAAATGAACCATGTGTCCTGATCGTTATCAATTGGATATGGAAGAGTTACATAGCAATAATACATATGTCTATTAGTTCTGATTGGAGTTACATAACAATTATACATACGTCAGTTAGTTCTGATTATCATTTCAGAGATGTCTGAAAAAAAAATGCCAAGTAAATAAATAATAGACTAAGATATTTCTTCGTATGAATCGTTTTTAATCATCTAGACAAAATGAAATGGAATATGGTGAATTTATTACTTTAGTTGTAATATAATGATCTAAGTTTCTGGCTAAGAATAAAGAATCTAGAAAAGATATCGAAAAACTAATATATATTAATTTTAAATATTATACATTATTATAACATTTACTTCTTTAAATATTACATAACATTTTATTCCAAATGACAGGAATGGCATTGTTATATTTGAACATTAATAATTTCAAGTGATAATGTTGTTATCCTAATTATTATAAAAATGTAAAATACTTATTTTGATGTGTATACATTTTCATGAAAGCAGGGTAAGCAAATCCCACATCTGAATACAGATCGAACATGACACTTATCCTTTATTGGCTCGTACAATAATCATTGATGCTTCCAAACTGGTGCAAAAATATAAACTATTTGAAGGTCGCGCGCTCAAAGTCCAGAGCACCAACATTTTCATTTCTGATTTATTATAAATCTTCTATCTTAATTGAATAGTTGGAGGCAGAGCTACGAGTTATGAGCGAGAATTAGTGCACTGTGTCTGGCTCTACAGTCTTATACACGATCAAACGCTCACATGTTGTTTCGTGTTAACTCCCAGGTGGTCACTAAAACACTCTCAAAATAAAGAAAACCCACAACATGTCCATCATTGGGTGCAGGAAACTTATTTAAAGGCTGTTCAAAAAAAAATTCACTGATTGGTTTATCCAGAGAGTGCCCTCTCATTGAGATAGGGAGGTACTCAAGAAGTAGAGCACCTTGCAAAAGAAAGATCCTGGATTCCATAAATGGGGTACCGATTCCTTTAATGTGACAAACGATTCATTATAGTTACATGCAAGAAGTTTCAGGCCAATATATGAATATATATATTTCGCGCTCCATACTTTAAGTTGGGGAGATCTGTCTCACTTCGTCCTCTCTTCTAGTCTACTCCTGATGACGAACAACAGTTCGAAATATTGAGAATTCTGTAAGTGTGCTTTTTATTCCTTTTCCGTGTCGTGCTTTGTGTAATTTAAAGTTATATATATATATATATATATAGAGGAAGCAGGGCGAAAGAGGTGGGGATTCTTGTTCGAAAATTAAGCCCAGCAGATATTCCAAAGAGAGCAGGCACGCATGATCGGTTTCCATTTAAAAACTGGCCATCGTTGCCCCCAAAAATGTTTATTTAGAATTAGAGTAGAACCATTCTCTTTAGGTCTCCATTGTAACGTTGGAAAGAAAAAACCCTAGAAAACTTAGATATCACTTTCAGATATCCTAAATTGTTAAATACGGACTTCTCCATTGAAATATCATCTCTGTACAACATTATGTTCTCAGGAATAAAATTTCTGAACTACCAACTATTATGCACAATTAAAGAAAATCATTTTTTATTAACATTAAAATTAAAATTTAAACCATTCTAAAAACTTAGCATTTAACGTATGTCATTTAGAGTCGCAACTGTATGCTGCAAACCTTTTGAATGGGAACGAATAGGAACCACTTCCCTAGTTTTGAGTGTCATTTTCCTAGCTCTTTTTGCCAAATATAATTATAAGAAGAGTACATTCCCCCATTTAGTATCATTATGATAAGTTATATTTATTTGTTTTATATATTAGTGGCTATTTTTATTTTTAATTAATTCATTCTGTTTAAAACAGCATTAATCCAAATAAAAACCACAGACTAAACAAGAAGTACAGAACGTTTGAAAAAGTTCTATTCAGTTGTGCCAATTTGGCAATAACTGTAGTGTTTACTTGCGAAGGAAAGTTTGTTGACTGTCCGGTTCAGCAACTGTCAGAAGAGAAAGGCTTCTTTCTTTATATCCGGCCAGCTCCTCGCCTGTCCCTTCTCATTGTTACGTCTCCGATATTTTCATGTTTTCAGTCGGTTGTGAAAAATATATGTGAAAGCGGAGAAGGACCGAATTGGATTGTTCTACGAAACAATTCAACTCACACGAGTTCCCTTTCAATCATCTATTATCTTCTATTGAAATTTATATAAACACTTTTTCTGTTAAAAGATTAGGTCAAACTGTTGTTTTTAGGAATTGAAAGGGTTTTATTTTAACGATTGTTAAAACTTGGATATCAACCAAAAAACGAACTTTGAATATAGTTGCGGTGATAGTGTGCACTGTGCCTTTTTTCCTATAGAATTATATACAAGGAACCACAAAACTACTTCCAATCCCTCTAAGCGAAGGGTTCTTCAGAAAAACTAGCTTATTATAAAGAATGGTAATGTTGACAATTTGAGTTTCATGACAAAATATATTAGTATAATTGATAAAGAAATACCTCACACACTCCTACATTAAAATAACTACGATAAAAGAGAGGACTTAACATAAACGATACAATATAATAATTTAGTATGTAAATTTAAATTAACAGGGCAGGCTAATCAATTAGAAGACGGAAAGAAAACACGGGAGAAGTCAACTGTGCTATGTGTTCAATATAATCCCCTATCTCCCTCGCACCCTATCTCTCCCCCTCCCTCTCTGTTTAAAATAACTGATTTTAGAATAAGCTACAAGATTATAGCAGTTTTCATTTTGGTTGACTTGATGATTAAAAAAAATCCTGTGTTTTGATAAATACCATCAAAATAGTATTTTGTAGACATAATCAGTTCCGTTATTTCTCAAAAAATGTAAATAGAAATCTATGATCTTAATGAATTAATGTTTCTCTTTTTATTAGTTTGGATATTATTATTATTTAGTTCTTTCAATGTTTACAACCATTCTTCAATTTTATGGGATGCTAATATATTTTTTGCTTAATTATATGGCTTGTAAAAACCAAGAAGTACAACAAAATAAAAAGTCATGAAAATAAAATAAAATCAGAGTCCATTAAAATATGAAATTCTAAAATCTGTGCGAAGTATTTGTGTGAAAAGATAATTTTGTTTACAGATATCGAGTGGTGGACAGTGGGAGTCTGATGATCTCGGACGTGCGGCGGTCAGACGCGGGCAGCTACTCCTGCGTGGCCCACAACATTGCCGCCACCAAGCAGACACCTCCAGCCATCCTCACTGTTCACCGTAACCACGCCTTACTTCTTTATTTCTCATAAAAGAACTTCCATTAAAACTTCTTAAATATCAGTATATGAGTGGTGCATTCTCCATCAATATCCATATTGATATTTGGATCACAAATACTCAGTTAGCTTAGTAGAAGGCAAGTCTACATAAAATGCATCGCATTGTGTGCAGCCCAGTTTATAGACGCAATCACAAGAAGTACAAGAGGTGATATGTAAAGTAGGTGTGATTGCAAAGGAAGGAAGTCACAGTTAAGATATCAATCTTGTTAATCAGACGAGTATCAAACCTGTGTCTTCCTTTACTTCCTTCCTTAGCAATCACACCCAGCCTATTCCTCGCTAAACCTCCTGTATCTCTTGCATTGTGTTTATTGATAGGAAGTAAAAGTTAAGTGTAGATCACTCTATTTTTGTTTTGTTTTTATTAAAAAATTTAAAAACCAAATCTTAAGATAAAAACAAATATCCAGTGTGTGAAAGAGCTGGATAATAATAAGATAAAAAAGTACTGGCACATACCTCATGGCTCAAAACAAGTCACATTGAACAAGTGTTTCAACTTTTAATTTACCTCATAACATGAATTTAATAAACACATGATTTAAAATGATTAAACAATTGATTGTAATAATAAAAATATAATACAATTATAACTAATTACGACAGTAATTAACCATCATACTACTTATATTCTCTCTTCAGCTAACTGCTCGCAGATCACGCCTACCTTCGAGTGCCTGGTGACTTGACACACTTTTAATGTGTGACACGGTGTCAAATCTTTAAAACTTGACAGAAAACACTTCAGGCTATTGAAGATGGATATAATCTAAAACTAATCGGTTGAGGATATGACCATAGTATTTACTGGTGAAAGTGACAGTGAAGATAATTTGTTCAGTGACATCTAGTATATTATTGTTTGTCATTGATAAGAATAATGATGATAAATATTATTTTTTTTCAGTAAAACCCTTTTTGCTAAAAGGCCCCTCAGATGTGGTTTCTTTACTGGACGGGAATGCTGAATTCAGCTGCGTTGCAGGTGGTGACCCTACACCTAAAATAAACTGGAGAAGAGAAGACGAAAGAAAAGTATCATACAATTAGTATTATTTTTATCTAGTATATATTAATATATTTCTTTTTGCCTTGTATAATCAGAGGACACCTGTTTAAATGTTTCGTCGGAGTTGTCGTTGGATTTTAGTAGAAGTGACGGAGGAGGAGCACTCGAGTGGTGATAGTGGCCACTGGCTTTGTGGGGGGGGGGGGGGGGGGGCTACTAAATCAACGTCCACTCGACCCTTGAGTTATGGCCTCTATTCAAACTGTCCAAATACATTGACATCCAACCCTAGGTGTGTTATGTTTCATTCTATTGACGACTACTCGGCTAGTACTGTGTCAATGACCCTAACACAAATGTCTTCATAAATACCTATATCTCTATAAGATGTATCTTCTTTATAACAGACCAAAACAAAGTTTACTTATCAATATATTAAACACTTTTACTTAGTCTTCTAATTCCTAATTCTTCACCTTAGCTTCCCACAGGTCAAAAAAAAAAGTTATTAATTTGACAAAGAGTTTAAAATATTGGTATATGTTCTTTGTCATCCCTGTAATGTTGAATATCTGAGCAAACTTTGAATTCTATCAGATTTGTTTAAAATTAGAGTATCACATGTTAATGAATATCACTCACGCTAAGAGATAAAAGGTTGGTTATGTGGCAGGCCCTCAACAAAAATATCTAGCAATTAATATTGAGCGATACTTTCCGTTCAATCAAGTGTTATTCAGAGTTAAGTTGTAATGAGTTCATTCCTAATTTTATAATTTATTATCAAATAATGTAGTGTTGACTTGAATTGTAGAATTAATGAAAATCTTTAGCGACGAGGAATTTGGCAGCCTAGTCTTGGATTACAAAACGAGTAATTTACTGTAACGTCCATGTTCACATTCATACTACCTGACTGTAACATATTGTCTGCCCAACTATTATATTAGGAAATCAAAGGTTTTATGGGGTCGAAAATGCAGGAAGAATACATATATCGCATTAAAATTTAATATGGAATCTTTTAATGGAAGTTGATTCGACCATTATTACGAAGTAGAATGTCGAAATTATTAACACTCTGCATATGTATTAAAGAAAGACAATGCAGGTGTGCTATTAATAATTTTCTCATTGAGTGCCACACTTCTAAGATGTTAGAATAGCTTTCGTCATCAAGACAATGTTTCAATTTTGTGTCCATTTATGGGCCAATTCTAGTAGTATTGAATGTTACTGAATAACCCCGAATTGTATACTCTATCCAATTATTCTTATAAACAATATTCATTGAAACATTATAAAGCATTTATTAAAGTAAATCATATCTGCTTTGTTTAATCCCTCAGGCACCATCTTCTCGGATAAGAATGATGGAGAATGGAGGATTGAGAATTGAAAGGTTGACACAGGAAGACGAAGGGAAGTACCAGTGCGAGGCATCCAATATCGTTGGGACTGTGCACGCCTCGGCAACTCTAACAGTCCAGTGTAAGTACTACACAGTCTAAACGGTCAACCATTCACACAGTCAGAGAGAAAAAATATAGAGAGAGATTTATGTTTTATATGGTAGTAATATAATGGTTAAGGAGAAGTCATTTCCAAACAACACACCACCAATAGAAGCATTATTCAACTCCATATAATATTTGGAATAGTGGAATGCCAAACTAGGCAGTTTACCGATAGATCCTCTTTACATTTACTTACAATTTACATCAGTATACCTGAATACAGTAGTAGAATACCAAAATGTTATTACCAGGCAATGAGGTCACCAAACAGATTCTAATTACCAACTCTATAGTACTAATGCTAAAACTGTAGTATGTTATTAACAGGTCGTCAAAGCACAAATAAACATTTTTTTCAGATATGTCTCATAGCAGTAATGCCATTACGATTTGGAGATAGTTTGTTTTTGGAGATCCAGACCTTTTAGTAGAACTGAATACTAGTGGTATTATATGGTGGAGAAGTCTTTGCTAGTATTATACCACCAGATCTTTATACTAGTGGGAGGTCGTTCGCTGGCATCTAGACCCCCTATTGACCTTTCTTTTTCAGGAATGTATACCAGTAGTACTACTATGATATGGAGTCTTTACTGGTACCAGGACACCAGTAGACCCCTTTTGCCAGATCTATGTACTGCTTGTACTATTATGATGGAAGAGGTCATTTGCTGGTATCTAGTCTGATATTTTATACTGGTAGTAATATCACCGTGGTGAGGTCATTACTGGTACTAAGCCACAGACGATTATTACGATGGTGAGACTTTACTGGTACCAGGGTACCAGTAGACCCCTTTTGCCAGATCTATGTGCTGCTTGTACTACGAGTATTATGATGGAGGGGCCATTTGCTGGTATCCAGCCTGGTATTTTATACTGAGTAATATCATAGTGGTCAGATCTTTGCTGGTACTAGGCCACAGAAAACAATTACCATGGTGAATCTTAGCTAGTATCAGGACCGGAAAGACCCTTTTTTGTCTGATCTGTTTACTAGTAGTACTACTGTGGTGGTGACTCTTTGGTAGTTCTAGACCACCAGTACACCTCCATTACACCACATCTGTATTATAGTAAAGAGGTCTTTGCTGGAACTACGCCACAGAAGACTATTATTGTGGTCAGTCTTTGCTGATCCCACAACCGGAAAGACTCTTTTTTGCCAGATCAGTTTTCTATTAGTACTATTATGGTGCTGTCTTTGATACTTAGTAGACTTCCTGTATACAACATCTGTATATTAGTATAGAGGTATTTGCTGGCACCTAACATACAATATGAAAGGCTTAATAAGTAATAAAAGTAATAAAGGCTTAATTTGTTTCATCACTTTATCTTTCACTTGTACTTCGTACTTGTAAATCGTACATAATACGATATTATAGAAGTATATAAAAAGGATATGTTTTTCTTCATAACATATATTCTCTCAAAAGATTGTTTCAATTTATTTAATACTGATATGAAATATTGATTTTTTTAATCTTATAATGTATTTTTAATGCACTAATGACCTCAATTATTGAGTATTCCGTTTTGTCTATTTAAATATAAAAAAACGTTTCAATTTGCTTTTAATTTTACACACAAGAAATCTAAATATTTAATAATTCTGAACAGTAAAAATAATCAAAAACAGTTTATAGAGATGGAACATTGTATGAAACAAGCAGTATTTATTAAATGAATGAATTTATATCCTTTACAAATCAAAATTACTTTATGTTTTCTACAATAGCATTGAACAGGAGAGAATTTATGATGTATTATTAATAACATGGAAGGAATTGTTTTTAAATCTAACTTTTCCTATAGGATGTTTGTTTTTTTTTTGTGATAGTTGAATCACTTATTACTTATTATTAAGATCAAAATACCTCACAATAATGTAACGAAAATGTAATGTTGTTATACTTGATGCATTATTTAACTACTAAAAGTTTATTTTCATATATTTTTGAGTCTTTCGTCATGAAAAAGTTGGGGTGAAAGTCGATTCATAAAAGAAGTCGCTTGCGGGCAGCCTCTCATGCTGAACCAAAGATAATGATTCTATATTTCCTGTTCCAGCGCCGCCTGTCTTCAAAACTCTTCCCTCCGACCAAAAAGCCGCTATTGCTGACTCCGCCTCATTTGCCTGCACTGCAAAAGGAAGTCCCCAACCCATTCTGTTTTGGTCTAAGGAAGGATCTCAGGTGATGAAGCACATTTAGAAAAGTTTATATCAAAAGAGCGACTCTAATATATTCCAATTCAAGTTATATTAATCTAACTGAGCATACGATCAAGTAAATTAGGAGGTACGATACTTATCGTCTCATATAATTTGAACAATCGTCTCATATACCCTTGAACAGTCTATACGATGAATAGGCACAGAGGTCAAGCTATCATTGGGCTTATTATTTAGAAGCAAAGAGAGAAATTAATTTATTTCCCTTTTCCAGAGGCTTTCCCCACAAGTCTACCTTTATCAAACCACCGTTTTGTTCGAACATCATATAATTTCAAGAACTGAAGGATTTGTCTTATCTATAACCTAAATAAATCGTTTTATTTATTTATATCTTTTCATTTGCAAGTATACAGATGGTATCTATTTATATATTTTTAAACTACGTTGACAAAAAGAACAAACAGAAATTAAACAGCAACTCACTACTGTATTTCGATGGCCTCGTCATCAGGAAGATAAAAACGAGTCACTCCGCGACGACCAGCCGGCCAGTCGCTGTCTGCCTGCGGAGCGACTCCTTTCTATCCTTCTGATGACGAGGCCATCAGACTAGTCGAAGGTTTTGTCCGGTTAACATAGTTGTTCCATTAAATAATGTAAATTTCATTTTCTTAGTTAAAAAATTCTTACTTCTGCCTATGAAAAAGGTTTTAAATAAAACAGAAACGTTTTATCAAGAACACTTGATCTAGACTGTAGTGATGGTAGGTAGGGAGAAGGAGTGCACCAGTGCCTTACTGTACCCTGCTCGTGAGTTTACTTGTATGTAGTTTATATTTACCTGATGTTTTATGTTTTGAGGAAGAGGAACCCGTTAATTATTCCCTCTTTCCTAGGACAGCTCGTAACCTCAAAATTAACATAGATTTTTTTTTTAATGGAATAATGTAGGTAGTTTGTAAACTATAAGTTGTCTTCAACTATTGGAGTATGGTGGTATTTATAAAATTCTGTGTAAATATTGTCAAAAAATATACATAGATCCTGGCCAATCATTAAAATTTGCACGTCAAACATCAAAAATCCGAATTTAGAGTTGTTGAACAAAGTAGTGAATATGTTTCCATATAAATAATAAATTAGGCATGGTATAAATTGTACAGAAGCTAAAATGATCGACGATAAAAAATTGATGATGTTAAGAAATGTTATTGTCTTTATTAATTAAATTTAACAGATCAAATACAATAAAGAGTAGTAATAGCTAATTAAATAATATTCAGTAATAACGGAGTTTACCTTGACGAGCGCAACACTTTGTTTCCTTTCATTTTACGCTTTTGAATATATCTCTCTTGTATCCCACCCTATCTTCTCACTACCACACCAGATGTTTGATTTTACTTGTTCCAGTTCAATTGTGATTCTTTTGAACACCAATTGTTTTGGTTGAAAGGTCTTAGTTTTGTTTCTGTTTTGTGTGTGTGTTGTGTGTGTGTGTGTGTGTGTATGTGTGTGTGTGTGTGTGTGTGTGTGTGTTTATGCGTTTGGGTGCTCTCCGAATACAAGATGAGCCACTAACTAATATTGCATTGTACCACTCATTAGGTGTACACATGCTAATATGATTACAAAACATTATTTTCCCATTGCTGATAGTCAGGAACACTTGACTGTTATAGGACATGATGTTTGCTGGATACTCAGATGGCAGGTTGGAAGTCAGTACCAAGGGGGTGCTGCGCATCCACGGTGTGCACCGTGAAGATGCCGGTTTCTTCATCTGTTCCATTGTCAGTGCTGCAGGATCCGCGGCTGCACGGGCTTTCCTTGAGGTTTGTTAACAATAAATACACTGAATATATTCGTATTTTTGAATTTATCAAAATATGATCATTATAAACCGTAACATGGAATGGACACATCAAAAATAGACATTATACTGTAAATATCTGACTTCTGTGTACTTTTTAATTATAAAATATGAGGTGCTCATTTTTTCACACATATGTACGTTCTTACATACGCACGTATCAAAATAATTTCGTAAAGCAAAAATAAACCTGTAAAGTTTTAACATGGGACCAAGTTTTAATGGACTAAGATCCCATTAATAAAGACGCTTTAGCTCTCAATTAGTTGATATCAAGACTTTTTACTTTATGTATAAGTAGGAAGATGTAATTTAATATTAGTTCAATATTCAAAACAACTGGTTATTAATTTATTATTTCGGTTATAAGCATAAATAGTATTTCTTGTACAAATGTCTTTTGTCTGATAATTCCTTAGCTTTCTTACTGAAACTTAAAAGAAACTAAGATAAGCTTTCCACGTAGTTATTCCCGTAAGACCGTTATTATTTTAATTTTTTTTTTTTTTTTTTTTGTTATTGGGTATTATTCCCAATATTTCCTTCACACTTAAACAATATACGAATGATACAAATCTTTTTTTAATCGTCTGTTATTACTCATTATTGATAAATATTCAACTACCATTTTCGGGAAAGAAATTATATTTCCGGATATTGTAGTAAATAATTTCAATACATCTCTACGATTATAAATACATGCAATGTGTCAAGGGTCTGGAGGTTTGCAATTTTCACAAAGACACTTGATTTTGGTTTGTTAGAGTAGACTATTTTTGAAACACTTAGATATTTTAAGGCTACTGACTATTTCAAAAATCTAGCACTATGATAGAGTGACAGTGACGAGGAACCTCTTTGCTTTCTGACAAAGGTGACGTGGACTGTAAGCGACACTCCTCCGGTCCTGGAGGCCGGGCCCTACAACACGAGCTTGTCTCCTGGACAGGAGCTTGTCTTTCCCTGCTTCGTCAAGTCGCCACCACCTGCGACTGTGACCTGGACGAAGAACCTTGCACCCATCCACCCTGGGCCCAGAATTCAAATCTCAGACAACGGCACTCTCCGAATACAAGGTGAGCCTAACTAACACTACAATTTCCCCTATTTATTAGGCGTACACACGGTAATATCATTACAAAACATTATTTTCTAATTGCACTTTAATATATCTCCAACTGAAATTTATGTTTAACAGTGCCGAAAGCTAAATTTTCTCTTTACAGAAATCTAGCATCTAGCTTACCACCGGCTTAAAATCACAATTTCTTTGGGAGTCTAGTGGGAGATATTGCAAATTTTAGAGTTAGTCTCAATAAATTTGCTTCCACACATCACAGTCAATTTGCAATCCATATTAAAAAGCAGAGAAAATCCATGTATCAAATATAAGAAAAAAAACATCAACATCAGTCTATTTTATGTTTCAGCATTCATCATTATCAGGATAATAATACTTTGCTTTTGCAGAGTTGAGTCACTTGACCACAAACGCTGTCCTCAAAAGCGTGATACTGTCACGCTGTTACTATCTAACACAAAGGCGAACAAACGAAAATTAGAAAAAATTAACGCACAAATAATTCAACAAGTAATCAATATATAATGTACAATAACATTTTTAAGAAACAAAGGTGTTGCTAATATTAAATCTAATTTCTTTTTATGAACTCTTATCTTTCCATCTACTAATTTTTTTAGGTATTATTTAACCTTTTTTTTGTACACCTTTATTTTTTAGTTTGTTGTTCTTTTTTCCACTTATATTTAAACGTTTATTAGTGCAGCTATTTTAGTTGATGCTTGCCTCTCAAGTAGAATTCCCCCTCCTCTGGTGCTTACCAATATGGAAACACAAAGACTTTTTTGGTCAACTTGTTTGTGACATGTTTGTTATTACTTGCTTTTTGACCCATTACCGATCATAGCTCTTGATTTTCAATCACTTACATCATTGTATATAGCATTTAAATTACTTAATAAAAGTTATATAAGATCGCACCATATTTTGACATTTCCACAAGATTCTATACTATATTCCTCCCATTCTATACTATATCCTGTAAATGACACACAAATTCTCATCGTTTTCAACTATCAATGGTTTTGAACTACCACATGAACTAAATATTGTACGCGATGAGGACTGTTACATATTGACAGATTACTGTAAAAAACATAGGAATGAGTCGAAAATCCTTAATGGCATTTATATATTAACCTCATACACTGTGAACTACCAGTTCAATTGGCTTCAAACCTTAATAAAAAAAAATGATTAACACAATAAGTTTTGTCAATGCTACTTGGAAGGTCAATCCGTTTGTGCAAAGAAAGAATTAATCAACACCTCACTCAATGAGAACCACTGAAAAATAAAAGAAATTCTACTCCTTTTGTAGAAACTTTAAATTTTTTTCCAGCTTAAATCTAAGTCACCATATTAATTTTAAAGGTTCTGCTCATTTTTATAGATAAATAACAAGATTAACAAAAGTCAAAAAGCCTGGAAATCGCCAAAGTGATGAGATAATTTGAATGTGTTATCCTGCTTGGCGTATTGTTGAATGCATTAGTGTAATGTTTTGTATGTAGTTGTTTTAAGAAGGTCTTCTTTTAATACCATCATTACTTCAATGTATTGTGAGATTTTTTTTCTAAAATACTAACACATTTACTCTTTGACGTATACTTAATTTACTCCTTTCGTTATATTATCCAGTTTTTGCTATTTGTTTATTGTTGTATGGTTTCTCAGTTTTCTCTGTTTTGTATGGCTATAAATAAGGTTTTATATAAAAATTCACGCGTTTTATTTTGTTTATTTTACATTATTTTAAAGCTGATTTAAACATGAAAAATGGAATCATTCTTAATTCATTTTAAGATGTTTACAGTATATCTACTTTATTATGGAGGACCCTACTGAACTTAATTATGTATATCTGAACTTAATTAAATTAAATGTATATTACATTTCATATTAATGCTTAATGTAATAAAGTTATTACTAAAAGAATGGTTATTAATAAAACTGGAAATTATGAATTGGTTAATTTATTGAGTGAATTAGTTTAGTTAAAGCACATTTTGAAAATATCTAAGCAGCAGATTCTAAATGAGTTAGAAAACTGTTATATTGTAAGTGATTTGAAAAAATAAGTTGAGGGAAGTTAAATGAATTAAACTTAGTGAAGAAACTCCTTCAAGTTTCCATCTCAAGTTTTCATCATAAAATCAAAATTCTTCAGTTATATTTGAATTAAAAAAGTTTCGGTAAAAATAAATGAATTATGAAATTAAATTTTTTTTTATTATGCCTATATTCTTCAATAATGCAGGGTTTTTTTTTTGTTAAGGCCATTAGTGCAGTGAAATTTTACCTGATTTTCAGTTATTTATAATAACTAATTGAGAATGATATTTTTTATTATTACAGGGCAACAGTTTATCATTTGTAAAATTATTTAAAAATATTAGTGAAATATAAAATCACGCTGAAAACAAAAAATCTTCTTATATCCAGCATAAGAAATTCACTAAAATATCGTCAATATTGTTTGTTTCAAACAAATATATTCAATAAATCTTTTTTTTAACTAAACTCACCTTACTCAAAATACTTCTATCCACTGCTTACATTTGTCATTTTGACCTGCTCTAAAAACGTATATATAATATTCAATTAATTGTTTTTTTACGTGCAATGGTTTTGTGAGAGAAGGAGTTAACATTGTTTTCTAAAACTGAATGAAAGTTAAAACCAAATTATTACTAATAATTTCCTGGATAAAACGAACCTACTGATCTTCAATTCATAAATAATGAAAAAATACAATGTACAAAAATAAGGAAAACTAAAGCTTAAAGAAGTTCCAGAAAATTAATAGCATTTAAAAAAAACTTACTTGAGATTATAACTTTTTAGTAGTAGTATTTGTTTACGTGAATAATGAATAATACAGCTGATGTTGTTATAACGCACTAAATAGTTCTTTAAGAAACTTTCAAAGACTATGATTCTGAAATCATAAAACAAATCATTTTTAATAAAATTTACTTAATTGAAACTTAACAATGTAAAGAAAAAAATTGTATTTTAATTTCATTCTGAAATAACAAAGTGTTGAGTGTAATTTTTCTCACTCCATTAGCATGAGAGTTTTAGACCTTTTAACCAATAATGTGAAGAGATTGTCATCGCATTCTAATGCTAATGCTTATTTAAGTAATGCTAACTACAACCTTACTATAATTTTGAAAAATAAGCTACCAGAACTCACATATATCTATATATATATATTATATATATATATATATTATACTTTTATATATATCCTTCTGATACATCTTGCACTTCCTGTAACTGCGTTTACCGTTTGGAGTGTACTCGATGTGATGCTTTTTACGTTGGCTTGGTTTCAACCAAGCTGAGCCTGCGTATGAACAAACACAGGGCGTCCGTTGGTCAGCGCAGAGACCTACCCATAGCTATCCATGCTAATTCCCATGACCACCCTTTCAATGATTGTTTCAGGGTACAAATCCCCGAGTCTAATTCCCATGTCACCCTTAGAGCTTCCGAAGAGGCATTCATATGCCTCCTTGGGGCTCGTTCTCCTCCTGGTCTCAACCTGTACCGTTAATTATTTTTTATTTTATTTTTATTATTATTTTATTATTATTATTATTATTATTTTATTATTATTATTTATTTTTTATTATTATTATTTCGTATTTTATATATTTTTTTTATATATTTTTTATCTTGTTTTCTAAATAAATATTGGAGGGATTTCTATTTTTCCTCTCCTCCGCTGGGGAGCAGCATTGCGGTGGTTCCACGAGTTACTCTGGTGGCCAGTAGCAGTTTGCTTCTCAACGCGAGTACTTCGCACTTCTTCCCGATGACGACGGATGTCGAAATATCGAAGTGAGTTCTGTAGTGTCTTTCTGTGTTCTTTTCTATGTGTTAAAGTATATATATATATATATTTATATATATATATATATATGTATATATATATATATATATATTTACACATAAAAAAAGAAAGATACAGAATCATATATATATATATATATATGAGTTCAAAATTCAAGAAGAGTAACACACAGGTTAAGAAAATACACTTACAGACTCAAATTTTTGGGTAATCCGTCTTCAGGAGAAAAGATAAAGGGAGACCAAGCACGTTATAGACGCAACGGCAAGTAACCCGTTGTGGGTTATATATATATATATATAAAGATTTCACATAAAAATGTGAAATAACAATCAAAGATCCAACCACAATAAGAAATGGGAAAACAAGACTAAGATCTTTCAACCGTAATAAGCGGTCTTCGTTGTTTTCAACTGAAAAACCAACAGTTGGGTTTTTGACTCTGACGAAAACCGCTCGTTACGGTTAAAACTTATTGTGGTTTGATCATATATGTATATATATACATGTATTAATACAGGGACTATCTTGTATTACAGTATCTACCTTTTAAATGCACTGTTATTGTAATAAAATGAAAGCATTATGGTACTGCTTTTGAGCTTGTGCACATGCTCCCCGAATTGTTGAAAGATGCATGAAGTAGAAATGCCTGAATAGACATCCAGGTAAAGCTTTTTTAAAGAAAAAGAAAATGAGAAAAAATTAAATTTATAACATATAACTCTCAAAGATATGGAAATACCTTAGAGTCTCTTAAGAAGAAAAACAAACTGGAAAAACTATCTCTGAGATACACTTGCTTAGGTCATAAGCGTTATTATGCTATAAGAGATTCTTTAGTAGTTCTTGAGATCTTAATCCCAAATCTACAGTCCATGCTGCTATAATAAGATCAATATTAACATATGCATCGGTAGTGTAGTACCTGATAGTAGTGTGGTATTTTCTCTAGTGTGGTACCAAAAGAAGGTACCAAAGAAATAAGTAAGGTACCAAATTAGCCGAAATATAGAGCAAACATAATTGTGTCAAGAAACAACAAAAACATTACCATCTGCCCTACCTAAGCATGAAAAAGTTAATAAACTTTCCTTAAATATTTTCATTAAAGAAATGGCCATCTACAGTCTATTGATGCTAGTTTTATGAAAGATACGAGTAAACTGTTCAAACATTTAGTAGAACCAAACATTAATATTTTGCATATTTATTTCAAAATAGCAATCTTGCAAACATTAATTGGGGTGCAAATTGGACCCCAATTAATTTTTATAGTGTGTTTGGAAGTGAGCATAAATGATTTGTTTTATTTAAAGCGTGCTAATTTAGAGAAAAGTGTTTTGCTGATATTATTAGTATATTATAAATAATACTATATAATATTGTCTTGTTATGAACATTTACATTTACATCGTGATTAACTCTATGTACGTAAAGTTAAATAGGTGTTCACTCTTTAATGATTTGATGGTTTGACTTGACTTCAGTAGTCAGGTGCTGTTTTTACTTGGAGGTAGGTGTGTTTCATATATGTAGTCTGATTTTAAATAAATTATATACTCGAGGATTCCGTCTGCACCATGAACAATGCGGAATACAGTCAACCCTCCTCCTGTCATAGTCTTAAGATACTTAATAGAAAAATCAATCAAAAATTTGATTTTATCTATTTCTTGAAATTATAGTTTCTTTGTTTTATAATAATTAGTGTTTTGTATATTTTTATTTTTGAAACCATCAATAATCATATCCTTATGTCCACTGGCGAGATCTTCGTTTAATTTGACGAAATAGTAAGAATTTCTCGGTATTTACCTTTCTGCGCACGTAGAAAGAATCAATACTGCTGAGACCAATTCGAGAGCCAGTTAAATTTGCATTCTGCTGACTCTTGCAGGCTGCTCTCTGACTGGCAGGCCTGTTACTTGAGATCACCTTTGATGCTCCATGAAAGAATTTTCATTAAAACAACTTTTGAACAATTGAACAGGCCGAAAGGGTCGGAGTCATTTTCAATGTCTTTATATGACCCTGTGAGGAACGTTGATGAATATGTATGTGTCAATCAAGATCTAGCAAAATGTGTTTGAAATATCTATAACAGCACCCTGTCAGCCATATTATACTCATAATTTACAAAACGGAACCAGACGTTACTGCACTGCCTCAGTTTGCGCATGAACGTCATACGTGCATCATTTTTAATATAAATTTTTCATATATGGACATTAAAGCTATGTGTCCAGTTACAATTATACTTATATAGTTGTAGCTCCAATAGCAGTTTATTATCTGTATATGAGCTTGATGTTCGCTTGTAACATTTGATTCTTGCCACTATTTATGTTTATCACTAAATACAGGCTTTGTTAGCAGACTGGTTAATGTGCTGCTTAAAATTAATACACCGCTTGTCCACTTATAGAATTAGTACGGAAGACATAACCACAAATTACATCCTGCCTGATGTTAGGTTCTTGTTAAGCATCCCTGTTCCAATTAACTTGCGTGAGGGTAGATTTATGTCTCTATATAAATGTAGATAACTAAGATCTTTTCAACAGACCTTAAGTCTTTCTTGGAAATGTAACTCACCCAAAACTAATTTGGATTCCAAAACTCTATCCACTAGTCCTATATTCACTCACAGAACAATACACAAAGTTTAAAACCGATATGTAAACGTGTTGGAAACAAAATTAATTTGTTTACGTGGATGATACTCGATTAAGCTCACAATGTCCGTAAATGATTTTTGACTTGATTAAGCATTGTAATTCCTATAAGTTTCATGAATAAACAACTCACATTATAAGTTCATTGCTGAAAAATAGGCTTTGCTCTTGAAGTTTGACCCCATTTTTAAATAAAATGAAGTCATTTATTCATCAAGTCATTTTTCCAACGAATGAAATAGAGAGTCGATTAGATGACTTAGCATTGCTTGGCCAGTGCAACAGAATTTGCGTCCCAAATATAAATCACACAGTCCGAAAACACTAAATCTCAATAGGCGTTTGCTACCTCCCCGCGCCTCGGGGCCACAACCGCAACGATTTATAAATCGGTCTCCGCTCCGCTGATGAATCGTCTACCAGTATAAAAAAAAAGGGATTAGCTCAACCCCACCCACTACCGGCACTCCAAGCCGAACCAACCCCTCTAATGGGCACAAATCCAAATTAAATAGAAAAACTTCCCCAGGCGTGGAAAATAAAATAACCCCACTACGTCATTATTAGAGCTACGGGCTCTGTTTTCATAAAGCGCAAAAACGAAGCACATAAAAACAACGACTCTTTCAGGGTATTCTTTACAATCCATCAAAAATAATTCACCATTAATAATTGTATGAGAAGACTTCAGTGTGGCCAGCATTACAATTGAAAATATATTCTTTCATTTACATGATTTTTTCATATTATTCTCTCTCTCTCTCTCTCTCTCTCTCTCTCTCTCTCTCTCTCTCTCTCTCTCTTTCTCTTCGCTCTCTCTTTCTCTCTCACTCTATTCATCTATTCATCCAACTCTTTATCCAATATATACAGCTTCCGACTTTGCCAATGCTACTGAAAAATTCAGAACAACAACAACAAAAATGCATACCAAAATAAAAACTCTAATAGTTATGAGGTTAGGTATGAAGTTTTAAAGCAAATTTGTTCATAACTAATGATAACCTTCAATTTATCCTCTGAATCTCGTCACTCCTCTTCATCGAGCACTCTTCACTATCATGCAATGATTAGCCTGGTCAGCTCCTCTTATTGAAGTACTCCTCACTATCATTAAAACATTTAACAGAGTCATGCCTATTCAAGTAAACAATTAGAACACCTCTTGCTGAATATTACCGGAAAACCTAACCACACAGAGACTACAATCCTCATTACAAACATTATAGTACAATTACAATACATTATACTGTATTACAATACAATTACAATTAAAATACATTATATCACAGACAGTACTCTTTACTCAAACTATTACTGTCCTCATTACAATCAGTATATTAATTTTTTTTTATTTTTCTGCAGTACCCTATTTTTTATATGTTTGAAAATGAGCAATAATAGCTTTTACAAAGCTTGAAAAGGAATAAAACATGGTATATTTTATCAAAGGATTTCACTACAAACAAGTGGGATCTGGAGTGGTTTACACTCGATTTTACTATAAGTACACATATACGTAAACATACCATTTTGACTTATTATGAAAACATATTATCAAAATCAATCAAACAAAGTTATATAAACGTTTTATTTTGATATTTCTATTTAAATTCTAACAACTGTAACGAAAATTTAATCATTGTTTTGAACAATCTTAGAAGCAACTATAGATAGAACCTAAGAGTTGTAATTATTTATTTAACGTTTCTCATCCAATAGGCAATTTTTTTTAATTTTTTGCAGCAATATTCATATTCATGAAATGCATCATCAAACTTTAAAGATCCTAGAACAATCAGAACACTGAGTTCAAAAATTAGCCGATTGTAATAAAATAAGATAATGTACCATTCATCAAAAATTTTCCAAAACTAACTTGATTCCTTTACCTACAAAAAAAACCATAAGCTTTTCAAATTTCTCTGAAATCTCTACTTTCAGAGTTTTCAGAAATTTCAGAGAAATTTCTACTTTTCAAGAATGTAGATTTATAACAAAGAGATTTGTGATCACACAGCCAGCCGCAGGTAGTCTGGCTACCTGCCAGATTTTCACATCAAAATAAGTTCAGTGGACCTCGAAATGTGAAAATCTGTAAATGTTTCTAAAAATGAATATTTAATGGACACTATACTTAATAGAAACCAATTAAAAAGTTGTTTATGTAGACGTTAATATTAAAAAAATCATCCTTTACTGAATTGGTTCAGACATCACTGAAAAAACTTCAAAAATCAATGTTGGTGATATGTTGAAAAGACATGAATCAATTTTTTTCGTGATTACTAATTTACTTATGGAAAGGTAAAAATGATTAGTTGTAATTGTGTGTGACCGTGTGGAGCGAGTGTACTTCTTGTAGAGTGGTTGGTCAGAGAAATGAAACACCTTGCGTGACCAGGCAGCGTGTCTCTTCTGCAGACTGACTTCGGTGATGCTATATTCGTAAAGTCTTATAATCAGACTTACGACTACTGCATCACTGAATAGTATGATATGGTAACTATAAGATCATAGGTGACTCTGATAGTATACTAGACGACGGAGGCTCAGAAGGCGTTGCCTGGTGGTTTTCATTGGGTGACACATAGTGGAGGAGGAATCCGTAATCTAGGATGTTCTCTTGTTTCATCTTGACAACAGGGAAACCTATAGAGCTAGCAGTCAGATAGCATGGATATAATCATCAGGCGCATTCATGACCCTCATGTTAGATACCTTCTGCTCAATGTTACCAAACGACCTGTCATACACCATGAAGTTGTAAACATGTACCAGTTAGACACTGACGATCCCAAACAGACACCGTACATGGAGCTATATCATACACGTCCCGACAAGGTTATTACTGTTTTTACTGATTTTATTGTTTTAACTGAGCTGTACAGTTTTTACTGATGACGATAAGGCACCCAAATCTATTTGGACAGAAAATTGTCTGATTATATTATTACATTTAATTCATTTTCTTTGTACTTAAAAAGGAATACACCGCCACTAAAATAAATAATGTCATTTAATTATTATCATAAAATTGATATTGTTTAATAGAGTTTGAAAATATGTGCATATCATACCCTTATTTAATGAAATCAATTAATTAAATTGATTATCAATGTTTACTTATAGTAAAGTTTATTGTTGACCAATTCAGATTTTCAATGTTTTATTTTTAATACACATGTAAATGCTATACTCATCTATCTACTAAGTGAATCTTATTTTTCTTTACGGAATATCTTCACGTCCCTATATTACAAACACATCCTTTTAAAAGAAAAAGTGTTTATAATTGGCTGTAAACCAAACTTAAATCTGTAATTTTGTCAAACGATTTTGATTTATACAAAGTATAAATCTTAATTGTTAATTATAATTAAATAAAACATTTCAGCAATTTTTTTTATCATTTTTTGGATAAACTTAAACCTATACTTTTTCAAAAACAACATTCCATTTCCTTTTTCTGATTTGATGGCTTATAATTTAGTTATAATTGGCTAGTAATGAAAGGAACTGAACTAATGGTTTTTGACTATAAGCTGTTGTGAGGACTTTTCTTTCTCGGGATATCTATAACGGCTTACAAGGAGTCAGGTGTGGTCTAACAGGGAAGTGTACTGAAGCCATTCTTATGGTTTTTTACTATAAGCTGTTGTGAGGACTTTTCTTTCTCGGGATATCTATAACGGCTTACGAGGAGTCAGGTGTGGTCTAACAGGGAAGTGTACTGAAGCCATTCTTATGGTTTTTTACTATAAGCTGTTGTGAGGACTTTTCTTTCTCGGGATATCTATAACGGCTTACGAGGAGTCAGGTGTGGTCTAACAGGGAAGTGTACTGAAGCCATTCTTATGGTTTTTGACTATAAGCTGTTGTGAGGACTTTTCTTTCTCGGGATATCTATAACGGCTTACAAGGAGTCAGGTGTGGTCTAACAGGGAAGTGTACTGAAGCCATTCTTAAACGCGCCACTGTCAAATATATTGATTTCGCTATTATCAAATATGGATAATAATGAAACAAGGATTGTTTACCGTACAGAATATGGTCAAACATCACTAAGTTAATGACAGCAGCGCAATATAATCGAAACAATGGATTAGCTAATCAAAGAATGTCAAACAACAATTATAATCAATGAAAATGCACAAGTAATATAATTGAACATTTGTTATAATTGTCTTTTCTTTAGATCTATTTTATATAATATTATAATTGGGCCCAATCAAATGTGTATTTTTAACACATTCCTTTTAGTATAGAATAAAGCGCAATGGTTGTTCCAGCACACCTTCTAGTTTAGTAACCATTGATCCAGCGTTTCATTGATATAGCTATCAAAAAAAAAAGATTTTTATGAATAGTTTATTGTCTAAAAACAGCTCTAAAAGTAATTTTTTTCTTTTACTGGATACTAAAATTAAATTATCACTTGTAAACAGAGAAGTTGTAAAGCGAACGCAGTTTGCCATAGGGAAGGTATAATAATGAAGTCATTGGTTTCAAACAAAAGTAATTAAGGCTAATAACTAGTTAAAGACCCGATGCTACTCAAACATTCTACTAAGGTCATAAACTTAAAGACTCATAAATAAATATCATGATGACTAAACATCATTAGGTATTTGATATTCTCTCAATGGTATGAATTTGCTAGTAAAGTTCCGACGGGTCCTGAGTATTCCCTTTATGAACACTTAATACTAAAACTAGCACTTAGACTTACGCTAAGCTGCAACTGAATTTCTCTGGAGAACTATAATATTCTCTCTAAGTCCCTTCATTTAAAATATCTGTAATAACTTTAGTCGTTGATAGGCTAGGATGGATACAAGTGAACAGTGTGGTCTTGAATCAGTAAATGCTCTGATTTAACTCAAAGTCCTTTAAAACTGTGAGTAATAAATAAAGAATGTTCACGTTACTTACAAAGTGATACTAATATATATGAGCTTTGTAGAAATGAAGTATAAGTAGGACTTAGCAAGATTTGTGACTTAGAAGTATAAACTGGTGTTCGGCTAGCAATATTAAAGACAAATCGGTTTAAAAAGTTTTCTCGTGGGATTTCTCTTGTTTTATTTTATGAGTGAAGACGACAGAGGGCTCGTCTGGTAATTTGTTAATGTCCTGAAGGTTGACTGATATAGGGGGAATCCAGCCCTTCTCTCTTTGCGAAGATAAATTCCAACCCAACCAACTGGATTTATAGGCAACATTAGGTAACCACTGTTTCTTTCATTATTACATTTGTCTTAATAATTTAAAATTACAGGATATAATTTTTTAAAGAATAAACTTTTTTTAAAGAACAAGAAATAATTGTTTTAAAGTCAAAAAGATTTGTTTTATTTTAAATGGTCAAGTAATGAAACACACGCCACATAATACTGGGCACTATATTGACTATGTAATGTCATAAAGTTTATCAGACAAAATTATTTAATTAGTTTCATTTTGAAACATAAAATAACCAAAAAAATAAATTAAAATTATTGAACTCATTCATTTTGATTATATTCAATGTTTAGTCTTCTCTCCTAGTTTAAAAGACAAGATATATCGAAACACCATGATATTTCTAACATGATTTAATGTTCAAAATATCATTAAGGAAGGTGTCTTGCTCTGTTATGCATCGTAAATTATTTGTTTATATAGGCATAGAATTACTATGATATTTTTTTAATTTTTTAAATGCAATCGTAAAACATGACCATAATACATCTAATTCTATCATGTTCATTGAACTGTAACATTGCATCATTATTTACACTGGATGGTAAAAATTTAGTTCAATTTTGTAAAATAATTATTGATACACATGGTTATACACTTAATATATAAACATGACATGATCTATTATAATGGCTGAAGGTATATTTTCTGAACTAATACTTTTAGAGGATTATTTTTCTCCAGTTAACCAATACATGATCCTTTCTACTTTACTGTATGTAAAGTATAGCAATTATGAAAATATTTCATTTAGACGGACTTATAAGTGAGTAGGATGAGCGTTATCCAAGGGTTTATGGATACCCTTACAGTTAACATGCATTCATATTATGCCCAAAAATTACCCCTTATTACGTAAATGAGCTGTCAAGATTTGAGCAATATTGCGTTATGAAAAATCCACTTTATTGTACATTGAATGTTTTTAGATGCCATTTTTTTTTCTTTATTAACATTTCTAGAGCATTATAATTTTGTAATTAATTAAGCTAAAATTATCAAAAAAATTTATTACATTTGTTTGCTAACATAAAAGATTAGTCACCCATTTAAGTGCAAAAATTTTGACTTATTATTGAATATAAAAGATAGTGAACACCATACAGGTCAATTCTTTTGACTAATAACCGTAGAATTATCGAAAAATAACTCTTGATATTTAGATAGGCTGTATATTTATATTTGTGACAAAATTGCTTTAACTGAAAGGACTATTATGGCATATTTTGTAAATTAAGAAACAGAAATTTGTTTGCATAACTACTAAAATAGTCCTAGTTCCTCCCACTTTCCGACTCAACTAAAATCTGAGAGAACACCCACGACTTGTTGGATGACTATTGACTGGAATATGCTTCCAATTTTTCCAGAAGTTGTCACTCAATTTCTATATTTGAATTGCTCAGTTCCTGATATAAACTTCTCATTCAATAAAAAGCTGCCAAAGAATCACCCCAGTATAAACATAGAGAATGGACAATTCTTCTTTAATTCATATGCTAAGCTTATCTGATCTTGCTCCTAAAGCTGCAGCACATCGTGAATAGTGCTCCTCTTAGAGGTGCTACTCTCGATCTGTTGCTAGCAATTGCTATAAAAGCATATATCTATCGTGTTTTATACTGGAATAAATCACTGGAATAAAGCACCACTGAGTAAATGCAACGTTAAGAAAGATTCATGTACTTGAACTCCTTCACAAAACTTGGAGCCTCTGATTAATCAATCCTGCTTTAATCAGTAACTAAAAAAATTGTCACTTGTTCTTTTTCTCCAATGGTGTATCTCAATCATCACCTTCAATCAAGAATCTCTGGATGAATAATTCTTAATAGTCACTGTTACAATAATGCTAATAAAGTAGACTACTTACTCACTGAGTTATTGATAATATGATACTTACCTTTTGTAACATCCTTTAAGATCATTTGTACTCCTAAAAATTAACCCTTATCAAATTTATTATTTCAAGATCTGGTGTTATTCCTGCTGTATGGTTTATAAAAGTACCAAACTCATTACCTGATTACGGTGCGAAATTGACAGCATATCAACTCTGACGTATTGCTGCAAGAATTTCATTAAATAATACTTATTATTATTATTATCATTACTGTTTTGTTGTTGTTGTTGTTGTTGTTCAACAAATTTCTGAGGGTATCCCAGGGAGTACGTACCTCAATCCGTTAAAAATATGCAACAGGTAAAATAAGGTGACAACAAATCTCCTCAACATGAAAAATCTGGTTGTGATCAAAGGAAAAATTTGCCTTTACCGCTATGCAAACTGGTGCGAGTTGTGACAGTTTCACAAGGGGAAGGGCGTTTAAATTGTGAGAGCGCCAACAGTGCCAGTGTCATCTGAATTAATTCAGCGCCCAGGGCCAAATTCTGCCTACTACCAAAACTTGATTAACGACACCATATTTATTTTTGACTAGCGAGACCCTTAGAATTTTCAAAAAACCACTGAAATAATGATGAAAATATTTACAAACCATTACGGTATAGTGTTGAGCAGTAATGATATAATTTATTTCCACTTGTTAATTCTGTGTTCATTTTCATTTTGGTTTTAAGTAAATATCTCTCGTCCTTAGGTCACCACTTCTTAGCAAAAGATGTCCTCAAACAATTTGACAATTTTTTTTCTTAGTTACTGAACAAAATAATTCAAATCCAATAGACAAAATCTGGAGTGGCTTACACTCAACTTTACTATAAGTAAACAGAATATCATGCTTCTTGGGTATATAATGAGCAAGTTTTATCTTTTTTCTGCCCACCCACGCACCCACCGACCCACCCATTCACCCACACTCATATACATACATACATCATCGACAAAACTTCATAAAACGACTTCTGCGATCTCAAAACGATCTTAAAACGTAAATCCGTCAAAATATCTAGATCGATTTTTTTCACGATCACTATACTTTATTTATAGTAAATTAATAATAATAATAAATTATAAATAAATAATTAAATTGGCTACAGAAAAAAAAGAAAGAGAAGAAGACAAATAAAAAGAACTTTTCTTATAATGTACACTGTATTCTACATGCTAACACATATATAACTGCGTAAAACACAGTTAGTATCATGAAAAACTTTTCCGACCATGTCATCGTCAGCCAGGCAAATGACACCAGGGAATTGTTTACTTCCTTTTTGTTCTACTCAAAAACACATATGGAATAATAAGGAGCATTATTTAATATAACTGGTCTATAGAAAAGTCTATTTCCAAATTCAGATAAAATATATACTTATCTATACATTTAACGTACTATACATATATTTTTGAAGAGTATGGATTAGTTTGTGTTTGATCACATATTTACCAATTGTCATTTTAGTGAATTAGACATAAATTAATATCTTCAATAGATCATATTTGTGTTTAATATACTTTAAAAACATTGTTCCGAGAAGTAGGATAGAGATAAGGAATATTCAAGGAAGGTAAAGTAAACTTTACGTGTCCAAGGTAATTGGATGATTTAAAATGAAATTTCCGAAGAAAGCTTGCAACTCCTTATGAAGGTAACTTGCTTATAGAGGGGATCGAATATGATATTCAATTTAAAACCTTTTATTTAAACTTTAACAGAAATGTCTCTGTTACTGTCTCATTCAACTGAAATCCAACTACAACACATGTAAGTCATCATTATTTGATAAAAATATTACAAGCTTTTAGTAATTTATTACTTTTATATATTATATATTATTATATATATTATATATTATTACTTTTATTTTGTGCTTAATAACTAAGCACAAAAACGTATTGCCAACTACTTAGATAGAACGTGCAGCCGTATTTTTTTTTTGGAATACGACTCTAGCCTTGACTTCAAGTGTGCTTATTTTACTGAATTTGTATTTTGATTCTACCACGAAGAAAAAGAAAAAAGAAATAGTACTAAAGCCAAGGCTGTTTCTCATTTAGTGTAGTTTCTCTCCTACTGAGTTAATCTTGACATAGTTAATTTTGTGCGTGAGTTTAAAAATATTCAAGGAATGAGATTAAATTTTTATAAGTTTATTTAATCAACGGATTGGCTCAAAACTAGAAGCCATTTTGTCATAAAGAACGAAAAAGTACCTTTCCCATGAGTCAATATTACCCAAAAATAACGGCGTTTTTCAACACACCAACAACTATATTGCATAACTATATAGTAATATTATGTAACAATATGTTATGTATGTAATATTATGTAATAACTATATAGTAATATTACTATATTACATTATGTATTGTTGAAGCAATACACAACACATTTCTTAAGCGACTATCCATCTCACTAAAAAGTATAATAAATTATGGTTCATTAGCTATCCCTCTTACCATTTTAAGAATTTAATCATAATACATATTTTAACTCATTAAAGTATCTTCATATTTTATTTATTAACGTATAAATTGCCATCCTCTTTGACTAGATTTTGATCGAAAATTACTAAGTCAATGCAAACAGATCTAACAGGTCCAGTGGGTTAGCTATTATCGGAATTTCAGTTTCCTCTTTTTAAACTATGTTACCTTTGCAGTTATCGTAATTACTTGACATTTAATAGAAATATTCATATTTAATATTTCTTGTCATTAATAGCTTACTAATTTTAGGCTGATTTTATTTGTAAAATTGTTCTACAGTTTCTTGTTTACCGTAAAACAAAATATTTCTTATTATTGAAATAATAAATTTAATTATAATGCACCTTACCTTACTTGTAATATCAACAAAAAAGTATTCAGCTCAACCTCTCGAAAGGTACAATATATAATCTGTCCAAAAATGTGTCACAAGTTTCAAATCCAATCATAAGTAAAATGTTTACGTTTCATTGCAAACAATTGTTTTTGGTTGTTTTAAAAATATAAGGTTTTCTTTTTAGTTACTGCCCTTGACAGTTTCATAACAGTCAGAAGGTTACTTAACACTTTAGTGTAGGTTGCGTTCAATAGAAAATCAATCTTAAATCAAATTTTTGTCAAAAAAAAGGGACTTTGCCGGAGTGCAATATTACTCAAAAACAATAAAATGCATCTACATCATAGGTCAATTTTGTTGGTAAAATTTTAATTTTTATAGATAAAATGATTTCAGTCTACAAAATCAAATTTCAGTCTATTCAGAAAGTTTAAAACACAACAACACAAACACACGCATCAGAAAAGCCAGAAAAGGATTTTGGAAACTGGAAACATGTAAATCTGTCAATATTTGGAGATAGAACTTTTCATGATCGCTATCCTTTACTTAATATATTTAATAAAAATTATTATTTATTAGGTTTTATAATATTAGCTATTTTAATTATTCAGTACATAATTTAATAATTATAAGCGTTAATATTTTAAAAAAAATGAATTATACATTTTAAAATAATTTTGAAAATATTTTATCCTATTGATCTTAAACTCACCAAAGTGTTTATTCTTCCATTCTTACCATAATATCCATTCTCAACCAATACCGGAAAAATACCAGGGGGATCATATTAATTTTGTTTCTTCCCCTCTACACTGCAGAATATATGCATTCGAAATATGTTATACAGGGGGGAGTTCCTTTCTTAGTCCTAGGGTCTTGAACGCTGTCAGTCTTATTAGAACGACTCTTAAAAATCTTACAAGATTATTCAAAGGCCGTTTCTTCAAGGAAAATTACTGAAAGGAAATGAGTGGCTGGTGTGAACATAGGAGATGGCAACAGCATTTTAGCGGAGGGTGAAAATTTCGATAAACTCTTGTTACTAACTTTGTCCACCTGCCCGGCACTACCTCTACTAGAGAATTACAATTTTCAGTTTAATTTTCTAACAACATAAAACTTTGCAAGGTTACTTAATTCTATTACCTAAATGGAAAATAAACACAATTTCTCCCCAGCGTCAATGTTATCTTTGGTTATTTTATTTAGGCAACATTTTCCTCTAACATCTACAAACTTCCACTTAACTTGCTTCAAAAACCAGTATAATTGTTTCAAAGGACTTTTAATCAATTATCTTTAACTTGAAAATTAAGAAAATATTTGCCTTAAATTTTAGATAATTATTATTATATGAGGATATTAATAATTTTAAAATAATCTTCTGTTTTTTTAAAGGTTGAAATCTCATTGATGATATCATTTTTTTTTCAATATTGTAAGTATAGAAGAATTTTACATCTTCACCATAGCTTTTGTTTGAATAATATTGCTACCTTTTCTTACAAGCAATAGCTATAATTTATAAAATTTTAATATAATCTACTATTAAGAAGAAAGTTTATCTGTTGTATGAGATAAATAAATACATCCATATTAGAATAAAGTAAAATAAAGGACTCTATATGCTATTTTAACATCATCATCTATAATTATTCTATTGCTGGAAGAGTTAATATTCACTACACATACAGTGAACTTTCTCAGTACGCCGATTTCCCAAAAATTTGAGTTAGTTTGTAAGTGTATTTCTTTACTCTGTTTCTTCCTCTTCTTCGATTTTGAACTCGTGTATATATATATAATATATATATATCAGTGGCGATTTCTCAGGGAATGCAACACATGCATTGCATGCGTAGAATTCATCTTTAAAGAAACCAAAATGTTCAAGACTCGAAATATTTAAAGGAACCCCTTTTTTTTTATTCCACTACACGCTAAGGAACCATTTTCTATGATTGCGCTAAGCTTCCCAATGCAGGGGTTTACTCTTATCATTTCTGGGTAATGAAAATGGTCTTAATTGCCAAGAGAAACAAGAACGAAGTTTGCATACACTGCATCTCAGGCTTGCTGAGCTCCTCAAATACATACTGGAAAGTGATTTGCACACAGGTCTTCCTTCCGGAAATTTATAAACTCATGAATTTGGTTATGACTATTCCCATAACAACAGCAAGTGTTGAGAGATCGTTTTCTGCCCTCAAAAGAATTAAAAGTTATTTACGAAGCTCCCAAAGTGAAGAGCGATTGTCTAATTTATCCCTAATTTCAATTGAAAGACATTTACTTAAAGATCTCATGGCAGATAGAGAAAAGTTTTATGGTTTTGTTATCGAAGAATTTTGCAAGAAGTTTTTATTCAATGATTATTGTGTATCTCTTTCTTTAATAAAAACATTTTTTGCCTATTTTTATTGTATTGGTTAATAAAAGTTAATGTTAAAAGTATTTCCAAATAAAACCTGATTCAAATCCCCATAAAATGTTTTTAATACATCATTATCCTTTTGTGCAACATGAAAAGACTGAACATGAGAATTAGAAGGGTATTTCTCTGTATTTCTTTTATTCTTTGAAAATTGCATGCCTAAAGAAAAAGGTCAGGAGTCGCCACTGATATATATATATATTATTATATAGGTGTGTTACATAATCGGGATTCGGTCAATTTTCTAGGTTCAAAAATTAAACTCTCGTTGCCGAAGTTTCAGTTTTATTTTATAGCCTTTTTGATAGGCAGAAGTAAGAATTTTTTGACTAAGAAAATGAAATTGACATTATTTAAAGAAACAACAATCTTAACCGGACAAAACCTTCGACCAGACGAAGGTTTTGCCCGGTTAAGATTGTTGTTTCTTTAAATAATGACAATTTCATTTTCTTAGTCAAAAAATTCTAACTTCTACTTATGAAAAAGGTTTTAAATAAAACCCTATTTAAAGTGTGTGTGTGTGTGTGTATGTGTGTGTGTGAGTGTGTGGGTGTGTGTTTTCACAACAGAACCAGGTTGTGAAAGAGTTTATTTATACTAACAACAATCACTCAAGATAGAACTTGTATACAATAAAAATATGTTTCATCAAAACAAAGTTCCTAAAATAGTAAAACTGAATAAATATAATAAACTACTAAATCTAATATTTAGCAAATCTATTAATTCATATATACATTATTTATAGGTGCCATAATAATTAGATCTTATAGAAAACTTCTACTATTAATGTATTATTCATACAATATTGAGTTCATAATGATATAATTTTAAAAGAAATATACTTAATTCTTAATTATGAATAAACCAAATTAATTTTATTATATAAAATTTATATTGAAAACACTTAAAAGTGAATTAAACGTAACTACAAAATTTAAAATAAGGTATTTTAAATATATGTGTACATATTAATTAAAAAATTCCAATGCAATTTTAGACAAAAATTCTTTAAAGTAACATAAATATTCGCTGTGGAATCAACTATCCCGCACATATAATTGCTTTCTCGCATTTTTCTCCACCATGTCATTTTAATTTATTAAGTCGATAAAAGCTATAATCTCTTCCAGCTTCAACGACGCTGGATCACTATTAGTCATAACTACTGTGGCCTCTTATCATATAGTCTTAAACCCTTTTGTAATGATAGCAGTCATTCCTCTCTTCAACTTGTTTTCTGAGGGTATCTTGAAAAAAGAAAGTATATACACTGAATCAACATTAATATTACTTCTCCTCCTCCAACCCACTTTCGTATGCAAGAGTTACAATTTAGCAAATATCGGCATTTGAATGTGTCCAGATTAACTTCTTAGGATGCAGCGATATTCTATCAATATAGTATAATATTCCTTAATGCTAGAAATGAAAATATTTTGAAGTACAAACGAGTACAAATTTAAATTTTGCATAATGTATTTTCTCATGCATAATTCAAATTTTGACATTAAAATATTTTAGGCTTTATGTCATGTGACATAATTTTCAAATGATGATATTGATCAGGAATAGTAAGAGATCAGACTCTCGTACATCATTCTTAAATAGTTTGTATTGTGGATGTTGAAAATCATTTGTTTTCGTTTGACAGATCTCTAAAAGTAGACTACTGAGTTTAAATATCGTTAAAACACATTAAAAGAGCTGCACTCAAGTAACAAAGAGCTCATAGTGGTTAGCAACCCCTGTTAGTCGGCAACTTCCGCCAGTATTTTGTACATCACTTTAGTTATAGTATCGTCAAATATCACTACTTTTTTGTGATTCGAGATACTAAAACTGCCAGTGTAACTGCTACTTTAGATGTACTGATGACAACAACTAAGGCACGTCAAACTCTTATTATTCTTATACGATGATACCGAAGTCGATGTACCGAAATCGGTACACTGGTGGCACAAAGAACGCTCTTCGAGCTTTATTGATCACAACTTGATTTTCCTTAAAATAACTAATATTTTTTTAATAATAACTGGAAGAAAATGAAAAAATTCACCATTTTTGTGACTAAATCAGTAATTTTAAATTATTTGTATCCTACTTTAACTAACTTAAGAATAAATTTTTCAAAGTTTCATTATTATATAACAATAAGCATATTATTTTTTTTTTGTAAATGTAGAGTTTGGCTCCAAGTCCTGAAAGGATTCACATTTTAAAGACAAAATATTGAATTAAATGATTATAATAATCACCAGAATAACGGTTAGAAATTTTTTCTACCTAATTGGTTTTGGAAAGTAACCCTCTCTTAAAGCCAAATGATTAGACTAAAGTAATCTTGATTCCTGATGTATCTTCCGTAAGCTCTTGATCACTGATTAGGTCGCAAGCTCCTTGAAGGAGGTAGTGTTTTTAAGCAGATGAAGAAGGAATAAGCTCTGTGATCTAACAAAATTATAAAGTTGAAGTAATCCGTTGGTGGGTATTAAAGTAAGTTTGAGGTAGGGTTGTGAGCATTAAGACATAGGCCGGCTGGCGCCTACGGTCGTCAACAGGCTCTGTTTACTCGGCCTGACGTTCAAAAGGGTGCATTTTAGATTAGGTGAGCTACAGTGCTCGAGGTGTAGGGCTGGCGACCCTATGCTCTTGCTAATCCCCTTCAAGCCAAATATTGGCTTATCATTTACCGCCCACCTAGTCACTTCTCCTCAAACAATCTTCTTTACCCACCATTATAACAAACGAATCCTTCAAATAGTGTATCTCTAACCGTTTACACAACATATTTCGCTAAGCTTTTTTTTTTAATGTGTCACAAACAATGTCCCACTTTATAAAGGAAAATGAAACTCTTTCCACTAGCGAATTACTATCTCGTTATCAGGTACTTGTTAGCAATAATCACTACTACAGTAATTAACCTCTCGACTACGCCACGGATGACCACACACGGACGATGCTTCTTCCGCAGTCCACTCAATAGGTTTAGTGTTCTATATTGTTAATATACTTTAATGTAGTTAAAATAACTAATATTAGCACACTAAGTAACAGACAACAACCAATAAAACACTAAGCATATTTAGTAGACTCATGCAGATATATATAATCTAATGTAATCAAGCTAGTGAGCTGGTACATGATATTTAATGATGTTCAAGTCTATTAAGGAATTTTACACATATAATAAATAAGGTTAACTGACACAACTATCATTTGAATTATTAGGAAAATATGAATCATTTATCTTTTGAAAAACATTACTTCATAACATCCAAACAAAGAGGAGATTTTATTTTAGTATATTACACTCACTCTGAATAACATATTGTGATTATGAAAAAAATTGAACTCGAGAATTGACGGATTTATATTTTTAATGTCCCAAAAATCCATGTTTGACATTTTTTATGTTATCAATATAGGTGTGTGTGTGTGTGTGTGTGTGTTTGTGTAGTGCAGTGTTTCCCAAAGTGGGCGGTACTGCCCCCCTGCGGGCGGTGCATTGATATCGGGGAGGCAGTAATGCAAAAAGGAGCGGGGATTCTATTTCCATAAACTGAAAATGTTCATGCAATATAATTTCTAAATTTAAGTGAAAACACTACATGTAAACTTCTAGGAAACACTTTCTTAAAATTATTTGTTTTTTATACACAAAAATTCTTTTGTGTATGTTTTTTATACATAAAAAAATTCATTTTTATGTTAAAAGTATATTCTCACCTAAGTTTCTTTTATTGTGTATTAATTCTTTTGCATACATATGCTATGAAACAATACATCTATTGGATTCTAAATAAATATTCGATTAGTAATTATTTTAATTTAATTATTAAAATGTTACTTATTTGGTTACTTAGTCTAGGAATCTGATTATTATTCAAGGGTTTTGAGTTATAGGTTTATGGACCCAAGGGGGCGGTCACTCGAAAAAGTTTGGGAAACACTGGTGTAGTGGGTGGGAATGCATTCAAAACTTAGTGGTGTGATACAGGCCACACACCTTTTGATGAATCAAATTCATCTTTTACGCAAAAATGGGACCCCTAGAGCAGATGCACCCAATTGTTTTGGGCAATATGGCGTCATGGAAGAAAACACTTTTTTGACAAGAATGTGATATTAGAGAACATTTTTTTGCTCTAACTGACTAATTCTAGAGTTTTCACATTTTAGTATTATTAAACAGAAACTGTAGTAAAAGAATAGAATAAGCCAAAAAAATATGAGTTATCAAAATGTTTCTAAAAATTACAAAACTTTTTGTTTTCTTTCTTTAAAAAATATCTAAAGTGGTTAAGTTCAATAACTTTTCTATGATGGCAGGTGGTAGTCATTAGTGCAGAAGGACATAATTAAAATGTGCTTAGAACAATCAGATTTAATTCCATTGAAAAGGTCATTCCAACTGACCTAAATTTTTAATGAAAATAATGATTTTCAAAGGAAAGATTTAAAAATATATCTGAAATATCTAACTGGGATTGTTTTCTTAACTACCATTTATGCAAGCTAAAATTTACATCAAAAGAATTATGCAGACTCTGTCTGGAAGGGGCAAAAATTTTATAAGAGGCGAACGATTTTAAGCAAAACAATAAATATCAGCGACAGAAGAAAGAGTGCTACTGCAAAGACAATTATTAAGTTCATTGAACAGCCTAAAGTCAAGGAAACGGCAAAGGAAACATAGTAAAACAGATATGACCTTAGTGAGTACGAGTCCCATGAGACTCATACATATTGATCTACAACAATTTTTTTATATCTAACGAAATGGATATAGCCAAACTGGTATACTTTACCAAAGAGTTTGATGGTTACACCATGGCTATATTAAAATAAAACCAAAACTCAATTGATTGTTAACCTGTATAATATTATGCTTACTTTCAATAAAGTTGACTGTAGACCCCTCTAGGTTGTTTATAATTATTTTTCTACAAATTATAATTTGTTATTTACAGAAATAAAATATTAGAACCTTTTGTTTAGTATAACTATTTATTTAAAAAAAAAAAAGTGTTATATCTCAGCTCTCCATGATCTCCTTCAGTTGGTGTAAAAATAGTCACAAATTTTAATAATTTCAGCGCCCAACTATCATTTCAATAACACTACTTAACTATTTATTGTATTCTAATAAGTGTTATTGTTTCTCCTTCGGTCGTCATCAGGAAGAAGAGTACGAAGTACTGGCGTTGACAAGAAAACCACAACTCTTATATATATATATATATATGTGTGTGTGTGTGTGTGTGTGTGTGTGTGTGTGTGTGTGTGTGTGTGTGTGTGTGTGTGTGGGTGGGTGGGTGGGTGGAGTTGAAACACTTTTACTTCTGGATAGTTTAGCTTAGGTTTATACTTCCCTAGTTATATCATAAGCTTGAAAGTGGACACATGTTGGACTAAAATCATTCTTACATTAGATGGATAAGCAGTTGAATTCATATCTTTATAAATTTTATTCAGCCATTGATGGTCACATTTATTTTCACAGTTTATTATTTATTTACAGGTTGTTGTGCCATGAAGGTTTCATTATTTGTACAATAGTTAAAGTCAGCTTTCCTTAAGTAAACCCGTCTTCTCGTTCAACTTGTTTCAGACCATGGCTATTTTCAAGAGCCTCGATCCTTAATGAAGTACATTTACCGAAACCGGTCAAGCAAGAAAACGGACCTACGGAGATCATTGAGGATTTCCTTAATACTAAAAGTTCGTGCTGTTTCTTTTTATTTTCCTTACAGCACATCTAATTAAGTAAAAAACAAAACGGTTTGTTTGTTCAATTATTAAAAATAACACATGTCACAAAAAATAACATTACTTGTAATAAAATGTAGGAGAGATAAGAAAATTAAGAAGATGGATGCTTTTTTTACGTCTGTCAGGTTTCCTTGCAAAGCTGTCTAATTTACATATTTTTTTAGTCATTTGCAATTTAAAACCAGCAAGATAGGTTGGATTTAAAAAGAATCCTTCAGGACAGAGAAAAGAGCTGAAGAAAACATTTGTGGTTGCCCACTAGGGTAAAGTTAAAAGTAACATTAAGTAGCCCGGATGAGGGCGGCTTAGCTGAATGCCCTGTCTGCAATCCAAAATCTTAATTAAGCCCACTTCACACTCAATTTTGCTTCTTTAGTACAATCCTAAACTAATTACTGGAAATCAGTTTTTAGTGAATAATCACTAAGTATTTGGAATTTTTTACGCCAGTTTTTGATAAAAGAATACAACAATGTTCCCATTCGTATCATTTACTAGTCAATGTATATTAACGTGACTCTGAGTCACACATTAAAATTAATTTCTTATTCAGCTCAATTAAATGTTCACAATCTCAATTCCTGTCAGTAATAACGTTCTAGAATTTTTGTGACTTTGCATCATTATACATAATTACAAAGCACAAATATATTATATATATATATATATATATAAATATATAACAGATTCAATAATATATCGACCGTTTGATAGAATAGGTGTGTTCTCTAATCGGGGTTCGGTCAATTTTCCAGGATAAAAAATTAAACTCTCATTGCCAACGTTTCGGTTTTAAATAAATTGTCAACGAGAGTTTAATTTTTTATCCTGGAAAATTGACCAAACCCCGATTAGAGAACACACCTATATATATATAAAGATTTCACATAAACACGTGAAATAACAATCAATGATTTATATACATATATATAGTATAAATAGAGTTAAACCACTTGTACTTCGTTTGGATCTCTGATGACATGAAATGAAGGCCTCACAGCGTTTTTTTAATTGTATTCCTTTTTCCTTGTGGTTTAAACTTCACTGATTTTACCATGTATTTATTGTGATATTTCTGCATGTACTTATAATAAAATGGCAGCAGATAATTATTCCAGCATATATTGTTAAATATCGAGCGAATTCTGCATTCACAATTTTTTTCAATAATCGCTCTTTTGTTCTAACCACTTTTCTATTATGCAAAGTTACTTCGTTTGCTATCTGATGACAGAAGGTGAAAGGTCGTAGAGATATTTTCTATGTTTTATATATATATATATATAAAATTTTATGCCAATTCCATGCATAAAGATATTCCATGCCAATTCCAGATATAAATAATCAAAGTTTGAATTTGAGTTCTTAGGTTATTCCCCAACGCCAATAGTTAGTGCGAGGCACTGCTGGGGATGACCCACTACATACTACATACCCACTACATACCTACTACATACCCCCCCCCCCCTCTCATCAACAATCCAACAGATGTCTCAACCCCAGTTAGGAATAGTTCAGTTTTGTGCATTGACTCTCACACAATGTGACATTACATTGTAATACACCCTATACTTTAGTCGTAAGCTTAGCCCGATGATGGTCTACGAGACCGAAACATGTTGTTGTTTTATTGAAAATAATATTTAGTTAGTTATTAAATACTGTTAGATATAAATAGTGTCAGAAAGTGTATCTATTAAAGGAAAAGTTTGGGCCAGTTGATTTTTTTATTACCCGAGCAACTGAGAACAGCCTGCAGGACATTAGACCTTGGTTACTCTAAAAAGGTAACCAAGCATGAAATTGGCATAACATTTTTAGAAATATGTTTGCAAGAAGGATTGCTACTAATCTTCAATAATATATATATATATATATATATATTTGTATATAGGCGTTTCACGGTGAATAACAAATACAGAACTAAGGAACAAACACACTTACTGTCTCTAATTTTCGGTTGAACTGTCATCAAGAGATGACTACATTCTAGTCCTAATATATTGGGCAGTCGATACATCATTTCTGCTTTATATATATATAATGAAATATTGTGAAAACAATCCTCAATGGCCAGAAATATTTCGTTGTTAGTGAAGAAACACATATAAAAGGAAAACCTCACACATTCAATCTCTATTTCTATTTCAACTGTCTTCAGGTGAGCAAACCGATCACCTGAGCTTCGGGTGACTAATCACCTTATTAGCACCTACATCTCAATGGTTGCCATCCTACTCAAATTAAGAGGTCTATTCCCCCAAGTCCTTCTCTCTCCACATCCACAGAATATGAAACAATCTATAGGACAAAATCTATCACCTTATAAATAACTTTATTTACTTCACATGTGGAACACATGTTAAACCTTAACACTCAAAGTTAGAATTAATGTGAAAATAAACTATATTTAAATAAATTCTTAAAAAATTGGTAAATGGCTCTCTTTTAAAAAAAAGTACTTATTCTTTAAGGTTGAATTCAGTAGTGCTTCATAAATTTGCATAGTTATAAAACAAATATTTAATATTTGCCTGAACTCAGAAAACTAAATGATGAAATAAAGATGAAATAAATGATAAATGAAGTCCAGGAATTACACTAGAGATGTAACTAACAAATTTATATGTATCTGTAATTACAATAACGATTTATCATACTTATCTGTATTTTATTTCAGTTAATGTGACTATTTAGTAGGCTAATTTTAAGACGATATTTAACAAGTATAACATAACTTTACCTTTCTAATAAGTTTTTGTTTGAACGGTGGTGTCGCCCCGCGTAAATAATTGTTACGCTCTGGGTGTTTGACATAAGTTGTGTTTCAGACGTCAAGGCAGAAGACGCAGGCTCCTACAAGTGCGTCGCGACAGGCACTGCAGGCGAGAGTTACCGCATCGCCTGGCTCTCCGTGGACGCCAGTGCGGGAGCCCTGCGGCCCGTCGTCCTCCTGCCCTCACCGGCCTCGTCACCTCGACTTGTCTCCGCCACTCCTACCACGATCACCATAGCTTGGGACCCTCCTCCTCATCTACCAGAACCTCTTCTCGGTTACACCATTGAATACTTCAGTCCTGACCTACACTCGTCCTGGACTGCCGGCGCCAGTCACATTGTTTCAACTACTTATACAGTAATTGAGTTAACTTATTCCACCTAAATATCATATTAAAATAATAATTGCTACTCTGAAACTGTGTTTGTTTGCGTGTACGTGAGTGTGTGTACTTGAGTATGTGAATACCTGACATCGTACAGATTCGATGGCTTGACGTCCTTTCGAAGAGGCGGAGTGCTCCGATTTTTTTCACCTCCCGCATGAATGATTCGAGGACAAGAGCGGGTATTGAACACCGGATCTACAGACCAGAGGCGATCACGTTACCCACTGTGCTTTCCTATCCCCTACCATAAAATGTAAGAAAGATACTTGCTAAAACAAAAATAAAAGAATTATTTTATGAAATATACATACATAAATATATATATATACATTTACGTCTCCGTTCCTTCATTCTTTCTCCTTTTACTTTCTTTCTTTCTACTCTCCTGAAGACGGCAAGACGCCGAAATTATCGAGATTCGTGAGTGTTCGTCCTTTTTCTTGTGTTCTCTAGCTGTAACTTTAATTAAATATATATATATATATATATGAAAGATTTCACATAAACACGTGAAAGAACAATCAATGATCAAACCACAATAAGAAAATGGGAAAACAAGACTAAGATCTTTCAAACGTAACAAGCGGTCTTCGTCAGAGTTAAAAACTCAACTGTTGGGTTTTTGCCTCTGACGAAGACCGCTTGTTACGGTTGAAAGATCTTAGTCTTGTTTTCCCATTTTCTTATTGTGGTTTGATCATATATGTATATATATATATATATATATATATGTGTTGTGTGTGTGTGTTTGTGCGTGTGTGTATAAATGGTAATTTACCCTTATTTCCTTTAATGATTATTTCACTTTAGAAATTGATTTTGTTTTTATAATATGTTTAGTGTATGAAGAAAACCCACTGCAGTAAAGACAACTTAAACCAAATGATCAATAGTACTATTAGTTATTACTTTTGCTAAGAAAACACAGTTGATTGAATGAAAGGCCATCGTTATTAGAATAATCATCATTGAAACCTCGTATGTTCGTCATCTCACATAACCAGTTTCAAATATTATCCATCTTTGAGATCCCTAAATACTTTGTAAAATAACAGTAACTTCAGCAGGCAAAATGGAATCTATATCCACATGGGAATTCCTATGTGTAGTAGTCATCAAAAATACAAATAATTATTCAAACTATTCGCATATTTAAAATTATGGCATGGTTTTATTTGTTTTTTGTAAAAAAAAACTGTTTTTTACGTGGAGCCCTTGTGTAACATCACTATTAGAGTCACATTATCATGATAAGGTATACTAAATAGTGGTCTTACTGGCTCATATGTCTACTTATAGGGTGGGTTTCCTCGTTTACATGAAGCAAAAGAGCTTTCAAAGGACTAGTGGTTACTTGATAAGACCGCCTAGAGATACAGAGTGTCTAGGATTACCTAGAGACCACCTAGCTTACAGAGTGAACATAATATTCAATAATGAAGAGGGAGACAAAGAATAAGAAGGTACAAAATAGAAAGGAGATACATGAAGTAAGATGTAAGAGACTAAATATAGAGAAGAATAAAGTGGAAGAGCAAAAATCATTTAATAAATCCCAAGTTGGCTAATCTGCCAATATCTGTCAAAAATGCCATTTATCTAATGTAGGGAAATATGATCCATCTTCCAGAGAACGGCTCACAATCTCCATTGATAAGACTTCTCACACGGAGAGACCAGCCTCAAGAAGCACTTCATTCGATCCTGACATCTAAAGTTGCCAATGTATTTTTATTACTATTCCCTGTCAGGAGAAGCGAGGCTTGCACCCCTACCGAATGGAACACGTCCAACGCTTTTCAAGATTTTCACTAGTGTTTGCGTAATTTTCACTTTGTAATCATACCTGATCAAAGTAGGAGTCTATTAAATTTAAAAGTGTATCTTTAATAGTGTTTTAACCAGTGAATTCAAAGAGTTTCTTAGTTTCATAAAATGCATACTATCATAGAAATATTCTTCACGTTTTTTCTTGGATTAAACGAAATATGTTATCAAACTCTAAAATAGTTCGTCAGATTCCTGAAGGTGTAATAAAATCTGGTCAAAATATGATAAACTCTTGACAAATACGATGAACAGTTTTCTAATAATACTCGTAGTTATTCAATCATCCCTGTAAAACGAACAAGTTTTTATAAAAAATGTGAATAAAAAAATGTGATGATTGGAATCTGATTTGTATTTCAGGTACGCGATTTGCAGCCGGACACAAGTTACCGGTTTATGGTGAGATGGGAGAGCAAGAGTGGAGCAGTGTCAGGTCCAAGCCCTCCGTCTGGGGAGATCCGCACAGAGCCGCGTGGGCGGCCAGTAATGGCTCAGCTGCAAACAGCACGCGATCGTCTTCTAGCTCCAGTGCTCCGGCTGGCCACTGTGCTACCTATCGCATCCACCGCCGTCAAGCTGTCCTGGCAGGTCTGTACCACATTCCATTATCACATGAAATGTAAGCAAGTGGTCTGCTACAAGTCGTTATTCTGAACACATGTGGAAACTTAGTTGGGAGTTGTTAATTGCATGTCTATATGGACATAAACAGAGAAAGAGAGAATAGGAGGTGGAATCTATAGTTTTAAGAGAGCGCATGTATGTATCATTGTCTGAAATAGAATAATCAATTGTCAATATTGCTCTCCTAAAATTATTTGTTATAGCAATGAACAACTCAAAATGATTATTTTTGGGATTAACGTTTTTTAGCTTAAAACATTTATTTTAGCATTTTTGAGGTGTTAAAATAAAAATAGGACAGCACTGACAAGTAATCGCACATAAATTAATTCAAAGGGTACAGTGTACTCTCGATTATCAGAGGTAATACTGTTGAGACAACGCAATGATAGCTGAATAACACCGATGATTAAAACTAACTTTAGTATAGTTTTAATATCAGTAATGTGTAATTAAAATGCATGTGTAATAGGCTCACAACAATAGAATTCAAAACAGCAACATCATTTATAAAATAAGAAAAATGTCAAGTGAAATCTCACACTTAATCTAAATCACTGCTATACCGATTATAAATAAAATTTGCTTTAGAAGAAAATCTGTAAACCCATTATTTCATGAAAATATATTAAAAATACCGCCGAAGAGTCGCAATGCAAGCATGACTGTAGATAAAAGAGACCAGCGAATAATCAATACAATAAAAAATAATAATTTATCTTGTAGTGAAGCAACCAAATTAAAGAGAAAAGGAAGAAATAAAGAAAGAAATGAAAAAACTGTATAATTATATGATCAAAATTGGATTATCGTAATAAGCTGTTGAGGACTGGTCAACAAAAATTTGACTTCATTTTTATGGTAACAATTTTTTTTATTTTGTCATCAGAATAAACTTAGTGTAAAAATAAATGGTACATAAAAACACTGTGCTGGAGAAGTAAATATCAATAAAGATATAGAGGTAAATATCAATACTCTTTCGTAGAAAATGTAACTTGAATGTTGCTGTCGAACGTTCTTTTGCTGCTGTTATGGTTTGGAATGGTAAAACGTTTTCTTTGGTAGAACAGTAAGGTGGAGCCGTTGGATCCTGATGTGAGGTGAAAGCGGCCTTAAATGAATCTTTCACTTAAAGATTTTATTCATTGTATTAAAATGGCAAATCCTTTCCTCAAACTGAATATTTCCTTATATTAGTCATAAGTAAACATTCTACTACAAGTAAAGTATAGTGATCGTGAAAAAATTCGATCTCGAGATTTGGACAGAATTACATGTTTTAAGGTCCCAAAAGTCGTTTTATGAAGTTTTTTTGATGATGCCGTGTGTGTGTGTGTGTGTGTGTGGATATGTGTGTGTGGATGGGTGGGTGAATATGTAACAATCCAAGTATTGTTACCACGCTACGGTCTAGAATCTTTGATGGATCAAGTTGATATTTTACAGGAAGATGGGCCTCATAGTGTAGATGAGCCCTATTGTTTGGGAGTAATTATGCATGATGGGAAATTCACATTTTATTTTTTATGAACAGTCTTATGTAGGAATATTTATAGAAATCGAAGATTCTGTTTCAGCCATTTCAGTTTCGGAAATTTTTAGACAGCTTTCACTTTGAGTAGCCTTGGGTTAATTCCATTTTTTGGCATTTTATGGTTGAAAAAATACTTTCTCTTGAATAAAAATACGTTTGGATCTGTCGATAACAATTCCATATTGTTGTAACAGATGAAAAACTTTTATGATATTTTTTAATATGCAGCCATATTTAAAGGACTGATGAGCACATCGTTGATATGGCTGTAAACGTTTTTGAAATATTTTACTTCAGTAATAATCAATTTAACTGATGTTTTTTTTTTGCTGCAGTGTGCTCCTAACACCCACACGTAAAGCCTTTCACGTTCAGGACTGTTCCAGGGGTGTTATGTGTCGTTAATATATTATTTTCACCAATATTAGTAGCTAAGGAAAGAAGAATCTTTAGTGAGTACCTGACAACATGCAGGTTCGGATCCGACAGTTTTATGTTCTATCTGAGGTCGTTTTGCAAAATATTCCATCTCCAACATGAATAATATGGGTCAGACAACATTAGAACCTCAAAACCCAACGGCAAGCAGTTTACCCCTTGCACTATTGACCAATTCAATGAAATGGGGACAAGGCAAGGAAATAGAAAGTGAAATAGGAAATGAAAGTCAATTAAAAAAGAAATATTGGATATTAATCGCTAATTATACACAATTTTGATTGATTCTCATAACTAAGTAAGCTATATACAATATTTTTTCATGTACCACATGATGAAATAATCTTCTAGCTACAAAGTCGGTATCTCAAGTAGCAGTCAGTGCTACTAGATTAGAATGGTCAGTGCTAAATGATTAGAATGGTTCATGCTAATCATTTTTGTGCGATGAATAGTACATCCTTTTTAACCAATAAAAAAGATTTGATCCCATAGTCGCGATCTACTTAAACCTTTGGTTGGTCGTTAGGTGATTATTAATGGATAACATTCAAGCCAAAAAAAAATTGTTTCATTTTGTTAAAATTCTGTTATTTCAATGGTCTTCAGAGATTGAACCAACAAAGGACGTCAGAATTCAAAAAACTGACTCCACTGAATACCAACTCGGCATTATTGTAAGCAAGTTTACTAATCTCTGTGATGAAAAGATTTATTGAATCCCTAATTGGAAGGAGGTTGTATACAGAGGGGGCAGGTAAGGGAGGCAAAGACCGTCATTAATTAGAAGCAACACAATTCTGCCTGATCCCCAAGTATTATGAATTAACAAACCTTTCCCTTAATACACCCCCAAATTTATCTTCTACAACATTTCATACAGGGCTCTCAATGAATCATCACAAAATTAATTGATTGACGCCCTTTGGGTTCCTTCTGTACCTCTGTTGAACTTGTTTTAAATCGATATTTCTCTGACTATGTTCCCAAATGTAACAGAATTATAACATTTTTTTTTTACTTTGTTTGACGATTGGTTGTAATACGTTCAAATTAAGTATTTCATAGATTACAAGCCAGGGTTTTCATTTTTTTCAAGAATGTTTGCATTTTCAATGTAAAAATACAATGATGGTAAAAAATGGAAGTTAACTTTTACACTTGAAATATCTATATGATCATTATAATTGTTGAATTGTTTTCTCCGTACATATTATTGTCCTTATTTCTCCAATATCCAATCCAAAAGAACTTAATTACGTTATTTGAAACATTAGTAATATCTGTTTACTTATTGATTATGGAGTTTTATATAATGGGAAGGTATATAGAAATGAAAAACCCAATAACTACTTTTTCATGAATTCTGAATAGTCATTAAGTATCTTACAAATGAAATATTTTAAAAATACTTATAAAGGCATTTTGAATTACTGTTTTACCAGTAAGCATAAATATACGTAAAATATTTACGTTCCGGTAAGGTCCATTGCAGTGAAAAAGATTCTACTTTTATTGATATAATAAAAATTTCATACGAGAAGCAATATTTTGTAATTAAATGGAACCTACTCCAGTTCAAAGTATGGAATCTTACTCTGAAATCCTGCATGAAAATAGGAGTGTAATATGTTGGATGTTTTGCAGATCATGAGTGCAGAAGACTTTGTGGAAGGTGTGTACTTGAGGTATCGAGACATGGCTTGCGACTCCTTCAACTTCAGCCTCGTCACGGTCATGAACGCCGGCTCCACCTCTCACTCTCTCACTGGGCTCAACAAGTTCACAAAATACGAAATTTTCCTCGTTCCTTTCTTTAAATCAATCCAAGGCCAGCCATCCAACTCAAAGATTGTACAAACCCTTGAAGATGGTAATGACCAATGAGTGTTCTGTGTTCTTCTAGTTGGTGATGTTATTTGAAAATACCAGTTCCGACAAATAAACGCATTCCAAGTTATTTTTCGGAAACGAAATGAAGCCCGTTATGTTTAATAAAAAATGTGGCTTCTTCGTTAGAGTTTAGGAATAAGCAAGCATAGTATATTTCAGTGTTCCTAAAAAATATTATTTAACAATTTTAGAGAAATAAAAAATGATATCAAGGAAACATCCTTTCTCACTCCACTTGTTTCGGATTTTTTCCTTCTTCTTAGATAAAGTTGATTATTTAACATGCAAGAGATAATAGGATAAGTTATTAAATTGGAAGAATTGATAGAGCTCTATGAATATGGAATAATCTGATAAAATATTTCAACTTGACACTTCAAGATGTCAAATCCCAAGCCAGTAGAGTTAGAAAATAAATTTATGAGCTAATATCTATCACTATCCTTTAATCGTTAAAACAACATGTCTGACAACGATTATAATCTATACTTAACTGTGATAGAGCGAAATGGCTTGGCTTAATGTAAAAGTTTAATTTGTTAATCCAGATCAAATCAAAGAATTTGATCAGATCAAATCCCGATCAAAAAATTTTGAAATGGATCCAATTCCGATCAAAGAATTGTGATATGAAAAAACAATTTTTTCATGATTGAAATCAGCAAATATTTAATCATCTGTATTTCAAATTTATACCTTTTCAATTTTAATGTTTTCTGAAAACTACTGCAAAACTCCAGTTTAATTGTGAATCACTTTAACTCTAGGATGTGGCTTCATTCCTCACGAGACATATTGTACCGAGAAGACTAGTTTTAGGTGTTGCAGGATGACTAGGATATATTTGTGAATCAGCTACCTGTTTCATCAAAACTTTTTCTAGGACATATGTGTAGTTCAAGGTTATCACCAATCCTTCACATATAAATAAATATTATTAATAAATAGTTTGATTTATATGTATATATATATATATATATATATATATATATATATATATACATATAAGTCTTTACCTATCTTCGGAGAGAGTCATATTTATCATCTTGATGACGAGGCCATCGAAATATAGTAGTGAGTTTCTGTGATTTCTCTTCTGTGTGCTTTTTTTTTGCAAATCTAGTATATATACATATATTATCAACAGGAAAATGATCCACAAAGGACAACAAACGTTTTGCAGTAAACTATAGACACAGAGTAATTGAATACCCAACCGTCTCTTTGCAAGTGCACTTGGTGTCCTATCTCTACTCTCCTGATGACGGTTCAACTGAAAATTAGAAACTGTATGTGTGTTCGTATCTTTACAGTGTGTCTATAGTTTACAGTGAAACGTGTATATATATATATATATATATATATATCTCACTTCGTCCTCTCTCCTGTCTACTCTCCTGATGACGAACAACAGTTCGAAATATTGAATTCTGTAAGTTTTCTTTGTATTGTCTTTTCTGTGTCGTGCTCTGTGCAATTTAAAGTTATATATATATATATATATATATATATATATATATATATATATATAATATAATATCAAAACGAAGGAAACACACAGAAAGACACAGACATAACTCACACCTCCTGATGACGACGATGGTCGAAATATCGATGTGAGTTATGTGTGTGACTTTCTGTGTTTCCTTCGTTTTGAATTTATTTTATTTAAAAAAGTCCGCTGTACCGTTTCTTTTAATTGTATATATATATATATATATATATATATATATATATATATATTTACAACATATCCTACGCTGTAATAATTACTGTCACATGAAATCTAAATACGTCAGTGATCAAACAAGTAAATTCAAATTGCTTACCAGAGAAGGTATCCTTTAAACAACAAGGCAACAAATATTTTCCGGTAAACGAATTCCTATTATAGCAGTTAAAAACAAACATATACTGTTCTTTCTTAATAAACTTGCTCGCTCAAGCAGTGCGATGATGGGAATGTTGTTTTCAGTGCCGTCTGCTCCTCCTGGCGACGTCCAAGCAGAGCTAATCAACGCGACAACGGCCTTGGTCAGGTGGTCTCCCCCTCCTCCCAGCCACTACAACGGCCTGCTAGTAGGCTACAAGGTATATTAACATTTCACAGTGTCAGCCCAATATTACATCAACCACTATAGACTTTTAAAATAATCTATACAAAACATATGTAATTTTGTAAAATGAAAAAAATGTACGATATCTGTAACTAATTTTATTAAAATGCGTTTATTATTTACATCAACCTGTAACAAAGTGACTACTGTAACTTCCCTCCGAAGCGGATTGAGGCAACTGAATGACTGGGAATTCTGAAAACTTCACTATCAAGTGAGTTGTCTCAAGAATTCTGAACTATAAAGGGACTATAGTCATTTGTAGAAGACACCTAGTCATTGAGAGTTGCAACGGGAAACGCATAAACAAGTTACCAGCAACCTGGAGGAAAAGTTTAGAATGATCTAAAATCAGCTTAGCACAAGTGGACGTATCATCAAACTCGTGGGTAATGGATATATAATTGGTTGACTGTTAAATGTATCTTGCCACACAATTCGACAGTCATAATTAAGATGTATTAAATTAGGTATACAAAGTAAGGTCTAAAATTTGTGACTGTTAGACAGTGACAGAGGTTTCCCGTTTGTTATGACATCCCCCCCCCCCCCTTTGCTCATTAAATGTGCTGAAAGTCTTACATTTAATGTATAGTTTAAATTACATTTCCTTTCATCTCTATTCATAATGCTGTAAAAATTAATCTAACAAATATGATATACATATAAGGGTAGCAAGGAATATGAATTTAATTTTTAAAGGTACCATTATTTTAGTATTTTAAACTTTAATATATTGAAGTACATTTCTGTTTAAAATAAATTAAGTTGTATCATCCACATTTTATCCCCATCATATTGTGATGAAATATATTTTAAATGTTGTAGGTTTAATTTTTTTCAGAAATTTTGTTTGATAAAATATATTTAAATTAAACTAACATGTACAAGTTAATAGACGACATTTTTTATAATTATATTGCGTCTTTCTTACCTACCAACTAATTCCAACTAACTCTGATTGGTAGTGAGAGGAAACATTGTTACCGATTCGACATATACAATAACAAAATATCTTTTGTATGCCTCGTGTTATTCAAAAGTGAACAGGCCTTCTCTTAGCTGAGAATGTCAAATTATCAAAATTCGTCAAACATTACATTCGTGAACTTAATACAGACAAACATTTGTGACAAACATACCCACAGAGAGACATTATAAAAATATAAAAAAATAAACACACCGCAAACATGCAAGTACATATTTCTACATTCATTTTTTTTTATAATAAACATTAATATTAATTATAGTAAACTAAAGGGAAAACTTAATGGTGGAATGTTTTTTTTTAAATATTATTCATACTTTATTACGATATTACCAATAAGAGTGATCAATTGAATGAAAATCTATGCAAGCAATGTTAAGTGAAACCAAGTTTTGTTAACTAGTTGTCTTTACTTGACCTTATTTAATTACTATTGCAGTAAGACATAATCATACCACATTGTTGTAGTTCTTCATCTACCTGCCCTATCCGAAATGGTCTAATTAATAGACTCTTGAACATGTTATGTTCTGAAACTGATCGCGCAGGGATGGCATGCGAGATATGGTTTAATACCACTAAAGTAATAATGTATCCAAGAGTATCTAAGTATTAACACTCCTTTGATGGTCACTATATATTATTTCATTTTTTTTAAGTATATTGAAAGTAAAAGAAACAGCTATTTTTAGAGCAAAGAGAAAGGTTTGTCTGTTCCTCTTAGTTAATTTATGTTTATTCTTAAACTAAAATTCTTTTATAGTTTATTCTACTAACGAATTTTTGCGTTGTAGATCCAAGTGAAGAGTAATCTGACGAAGACTGCGGGTCAAACAGTGGTGAACGCAAGCTCGACGGCACTGACTCTGCGGGGCCTGTCGCCCTTCGGAGCCTACGCCGTAAGGGTTGGGGCCTTGACGAGGGCAGGGGTGGGGCCCTTCACAGCGCCCACACCAGTGCTGGCGCGCCCTTCACCAGACCTCGTCCCTGTCCACAGACAAGTAGTAACTACTTACTTTATGGTTCTTCGTAGAGAGTGGTGTGTTGTGGCCGCTGCTACTCGCTAACTCTGGCTCCTCTTTCAGGCTCCAGCTCAGCCAGCAGAGCAGCCTCAGTCACCCTGGCTCACCGTCGGCTTGACTCTCGGTACAGCCTTCATCTTGGGCACTGCCTGTGGTATCACTCTGTACTGCCGACGCAAGCATGTCACTAAGCAACTTGGCCATCTAAATGGTACCTACCGCTTAATTTATATTCCTGTCTCTTCTTTACAGCTCACTATTATACTTCAGTATTATAGACCGTTCGTACTTCCCAGTAGGAGGAAAGTGTAATTCTTTTGTTAAGTGGAGTATACTTAAGTTGTAAGAGAGCCTAAAGAAAGAGATAGTGAAGAGCTTTTATAGAGTAGGTTTTTTATGAGTACATATCTCATTTGCCTAGAAACAACGGCTATTCACCCTCACCCAGAGCCGGTGAGTGCAGGTTTCGCGAGTGTGATCTCAAATATCAGTGGCAAGCAATTTGACCACTACACCACTCTGATTCTTAATAAAATGAAATATGAATGCTACATTAGGGTATGGTCTAAATCTCCACTCTCTTATTGTAAATATTTACTTCATCTAACAAACAATCCGATATGTTATAACTCTAATACAAAATATTAGGGTGGTCTAAATTCAGCTTTACTCTTGAAGAACATTATCAGATGTAATGAATAATCAGTTTAATAATTTTTTTTTTAAATATTAAATTTTTTAAATACATTTTTAAATTCCTTTTTGACTACATTTTGAAAATGAATTTGGAATATTTGTTTTTAACACTTGGCGAAAGTTTAGAGGGGATGTTTTTACTGAACAACTAGTATTAATCTAAATCCTGTGATTTAACAAATAAAATTGCTCATGAAAAGGTCAGGCAAGAAACCATAATGAAGTAACATTCAATGAAAGATAATAATAATCCAATCGCTAAATGTGAAGAAATAAGGGCCATGGCATTTAATGGATTATCAATGGGTGATGTAGAGTGTAGGTAGCTAATTAAACTGCGAATTTGTTTTTGACATTTGGCAGAGATAATGAAAACATAAATCACAAGTAAATGTTATAAATGATCAATTCATTGAATTTTATAGAAGAGTTATTTTAAATGTTGTAATTGGTTCATTTATACCTTACATGAATATACTTTACATACCTTAAAATATAAATTGTTTCCATTATTCATTATCATTAAAAATTTTAAAAAGATGTTTACTTTTGATAAATAACTAATATTGAACTGTTAAATTTTAATAATATTAAGTTAAATACAAAAAGTATTATCCGGTGGACGATAATATTTCAAGAAGAAATTAAACCTCTTTTGATATAAAGTACCTTTTCTAGACTTTTCGAGACCACTTGTGCTCAGGTGACATTTGTCCTGAGCTTTGTTCTTAGAGAAGTCTTCAGCAGCGTGTAAGTCAGTCGAATCCTTTAACCATAAGTGAAAATTAAAACCAAAACTTCAAATCCTTACCATTATAATCTTCAGTAAGATGAAGAGAATAATTATAATCAGATCCTGATGATGGATTCCCTAACTATCAGTCCTATGCTGTTGTTTGCCAATAATTAAACTAGATACTAAGTAACGTATAAGCTTTACTTAACACCCTAGTACATAAGGCTACCAAGAAAGTTTGCAACTAAAGTTGTTAAAAAAAATGAAGAAATAAATAACTTTATATCTTAAATATAACGAAATGATGAAATAGATCAGCAAAAAATAATATATTCATGTTAAGATGTAATGTTATTGTCAACTTTCCTTTACTGTTTATATTTTTATAATATTTTACACAAATGAATAAAAATGTGAGGATAACTTTACTAGGAGACAAAAGGGAAGAAATAATCCAATGGTTATACATCTTAACATAAAAAACAAAATATAAAAATACATATGAAAAATAAGAAAATAGACACGGTAGTTTACTGCAATAAGCACCTTGAAAACATTCTTAACAGACGTTTTGGGCATTTTACGGGTTGTGTGTGGAAGAAATATCCAAGAACTAGGGGACTAATATTGTAAGAAAGGTATTCACGATCGATTTTGTAACGATATAACTTTGCTACTTTCTGACATTGTAGAATATTGAAATTGGTACAAATTTGTTGCTTTGCTTCTTTCTGATCTTTTATAATACTGAGGTTGGAAGAAATTGGGAAGTTTGGGGCAGTGAAAAATATTTGGGGATTTTAGATCAATGAAATTTTATCCCAACAGAATTGCTATGTTCTTTCACTACCGAGTTCAGTGTATTATCCATCTCTCTAACCATAATTATAAAATATTTAAATGTATATGAATGGGGTAGGAATTGTGTTCAGACATTTATTTAAGGAAAGAATTGCTTTGTCGGCAGCAAAAGTAGCTAGGGTAGTCTGAGGCCTCTATTCTAGCCACTCCTTTTAGACATAAACCTTCTAGACTTATAAGACTGATAGGTACTTGGTGAAAGATATTATCAAAAATTACAGAAATTACAGGTGGAAAAAGAAATGGAAAAAAATAATAATAACAGATAATAGGGAGTAAAAAAAGTAAAATAATAGGTGAGTAAGAGAAAAAGTAAGAGATAAATGAGAAAAGGATAGGTGGAGGTAGGAGAAGCACTAACCATACCGGGACGGTATTCGCCATAACCGGCCCCAGACATGCAAGTCGCATTAACCCTAGGCTTGATAGGTAAGAAAAGTTGCGAAATTCACTGGAGGGCGAGAAAAATCATTAAGGAAGAAAGCGCTAGCCAGAAGAAGGAATGAGGTAAGGGAACCGTAGCCCTAAATCCCAAGAAAGCAGTTTTGAAAAAGCCGTAGAAGGCCGAAGGGATGGGTAGCCATCCAGGCTCAAAGCCCGATATCAAGGACCTTCCGCCCACCGACTCCGACCCATGGACGCAACTGACCCCACTGACTGACGCCTCACGAGGGAGTCTTAAAAAAGACAGACTTTAGCCACATAAAACATACATGGACGGACAGCCCACCAAAGCCAGCACTCGATCAAGCGGACGCCGACCCAGGTTAATCAACCGCGTGTTTGTGCCTTTCTTAGTTCATGCCATGAGGGAACAACCATCCAGGCATGTTAAGCCCCCCCACCACGACAAGGTGAAGGCACATCGGGGGGGATCGCATCTCACCTACGCAGAATAAACTCTCACGTCTCTGTTTCTAATGAGGCGTCTAGAATGTATCCAGTTGGAACGGGGTGCCTCAAGACACATCTCTGCGCTAATAGAACACATCTCTGCTTTGATTTGAACAACAGGTGATGCCATCATTCAATGGATACATGGATGTTTGGTTGATGTACTAAAGGTGGTCAGGTCACACAATCTCGTGCACACCGAAGAGGCTCTTCAAGCTCACGTTAGGGTTAACCTACAGTAGCCCACTGGAGCGGGTTGCTGAGGTAGACACATTGCTTCGTCGCTCATAACGAGAGAAAGGCTAAAGTATCCTCCATGTATAGGAATCATAGTTCACACATACAAACAACAAAACACTAATGTTCTTAGTCATCGCAGTGAACATACATCTAACACTGGGGCCACACAATTAATCCACTCTGAATAGGGTTTTTGGTGACAAGAGGGTTTTTAAACAACCTGCTATGCGTGAAGTAAGCACACTGACTTATATCTGGAGTAAAGGAAGATAGAAAGAACATCCGGGCAGGCAATCTCACTATAACACAGTCGCCTCAAACCGGTAAAATTCTGAAAGTAAAAATCAATATAGTGATATTGATAACTTGAATAATAACTAACTAATAATAACTTGAAGAAAAAAGGTGACAGGTTGCAACACTGACTGTATAAGGCTAAGGAGGAAGAAGCTCCCAGCATCTTACTCCTTTGAGTGCCCAGAAAAGATAGGAAACTGTAAATATATGTACTGACGCCAACAGCAAAATTAAAATAATTGTGTAAGTTATAAAATTAAGATTAATTAACAATTATATTTAAAAATATAAAGAATATGAATCTATTAAAAAGAAAAATAGCCGAATGTAGACATAAATATGGTATTAAGATATATAAAAGAAGTAAAACTTAAAATATTGTCAATGATCAAACCACAATATAAAAATGGGAAAACCAGACTAAGGTCTTTCAACCGTAACAAGCGGTCTTCGTCAGATACAAAAAACCCAACCCTTTGCAAAATATTGTGAGCATAAAAGTATATCTATATAAATAAAAGAAAGGTTTTGTCTGTACATTGCTTATAACTGACTCATTTCAGTTATCTTTACGTTATATAAATTAGAGAAACCTAATCCACCTTTAGAAAAATTTCTGTCTGTTTCCCTGTATGTTTGTCAGTTTTTTCACATAATTTTATCATAAGTAAACTCAGCCACTATAAAGCATAGCAAGCTCAAACTGTGACAGTGGATTTGTATATTTCTAACTTACAATCTAACATTTGAATGGATTAGAAATTCAGCGTAAAAGCGAAGTTATGGACTGTTGCTAGTGTTTTATAAAGTAGGAAGATAGGGAAAAAAATATTGTAGAATACACCAAGCCAACTCGTAACGGAAACATAGAAGAGAATCCTTCTATACAGACTCCGGCCTGTATGGAGTCTGTCATGGTATCCTTGTATAAGGTGTGAGGTGTTTATTAAAAGTGTTTGTTAAATAACTAAGCATTTTTGATTAATTGTGTTTTTTTTTTAAAATCGACAATGTAATGTGTTACAAGTGCGTGGACGGAGGTTGTTGTTTAGTTCCAGTGGTGAATGGAAATGACCTGTCGCTGCTGAGCAGTGGGATGGGGAAGGAGTCGCTGTGGATTGAGACGGGGTGGGTGGGGGCGAAGGTGGAGGCTGGGGACTATGCTGAGCCAGACACCCGCACTCTGAGCACCTTCTACCGGTCAGATCAGCCGCAGCCCTACGCCACCACGACCCTCCAGCCCTCGGCCCACCGCGACGACACCCACTTCGTAAGTGCCCCATTCCTCAGCTCCTTATATCTATCCTTACCCGACAACGACTAGTGGTCAGTAGCTAGCGGAACACCGTCCAATGAAAAGTTTCGATATAAATCCAACTAAAGCGCTTCTATTACGTTTCCAAAGAACAAAGAAAGTAGGTATCAAAGACTTTTTCATTAAAAATATCGAGCAAAATCAATCAAAGATACGGAAATCAAAGGATCTGGAGTCTCGTTAAATACGAGTAGAATACTAAACTGAAAAACCAGTGTATAAAATACATTGGTAAGGATACAAATCAATGTTCTGCCTAAGTGATTTTTTTGGTAGAACATAGGGTATTACCCTTAAACTTTTACTTTAAAATTCTATTAGTATGTTAAAAAAAAAAACCAATGACGACCTATGAATCTACGACGACAAAGAAAATACAGGGGAATGAGGTACTAGGCCAGTACGAAAAAATGTTGTAGCCAAACTTTTGTTTGGAGCCTTTCTGTGTAAGCCTTTCCTGTATAACTTTTTCACAGGCCTACAAATGAAAACCTTTTTGTAGGCCTCTGAAAAAGGTTTTAAATAAAGACCGAAACGTTGGCAATGATAGTTTAATTTGAACCTGAAGAACTGACCGAGCCCCGATAAACTTTAGTTTTGTTTCTATTCCACGGTCGATACTTCTATCAATATTTATATATATATAGCTTCCATTATGTCCTGGTAAAGTGATAGGTAGATATGAAAATTATTTAGAGTTTATTTTTTGTCAATGTAGAATAAAAACTCTTCATTGTTCTACTGTATTTGTTATTTTAATGTGGTTACAGTTTAAGCCCGTGGACACTCTAATTACACTCGAAGTGAAAAGTGCACTGAGAATTAAAGAGTATAAAAAAAATATGGAACAAGATTTGAAGGAATGCTATAGCTTTTTATGAACTATATTTATTTATAATTTCAAAAATAATGAAATATGATTACTCTCTACTTTACAAGAAGATATTTTCGTTTTCATTTTTCCTCATGAGTTTTCTTGTGTGTGTTTATTTTGTTTCAGATGTCTGACAGCAGATTGAACCAATCAAGTGACCCAAAAGAACATTCAGGAGTAACAAATCAAGACTTCAGACCTTTATTCATAGGTAAGGGTCTAATGTAAAAAAAAATATATATTTACTGCCAATATACCAGATGCACTATACAAGTATTCCATTTTAATATAGCAATTAATAACATTTGTATATGGAATGAGAACTGTTCTGAAACAAAATTAAAACTGTGTTTAATGAAAATGTGACTTATGTAATATTGAGATATCAATAACTTTCGTAATTTACGCCGTTTGATGTCTATGACACAAAATGTAGTCAGTTCTAAAATCGAGCATTCGAACCCACCTGCATAAAGGTATGCTACTGAGTCTCACTTGGTGTTTATTAAATACTATGTAAATGTTCTTTAAACTAAGGAAACATTTAACTATTTATATAATAAAATATGAGGAACTAAAGAACTGAACAAAATGAGACAGTGCTAATGTCCAAGTAGACGATGCACTTATCAACCTAAATAAAAAAAAAAAAACATTTAACTAGTTTATATTCTGTACTTTCAATCTTAAAAAATCCAAAAATTAATTAACTTTTCTACTGATATATATTTTGATTTTTATGTGAACATGATTTTTCCTCGGTATAATGAAACACTTTTTTTTCTTTTAGAAGCTGCTGATATGAGAAGAGCTTGTGCTAGGAAAGCAGACTGCAGCACCATTGCTACTTTCCCGACTTGGGGTGAACTGCTGCCACCTCCTCCCGATCATCCGCCTCCTCATAGACCTCTGCCTCTTCCACACGGCCAGGTATGCGCTTTCGTCACCTTGTCTGAATATGGAGGCATTATCCGTACTGCAATCATTTATCATGGCCTAGCAAAGACAAGAGGGCGGTGTTTGTGTGTGTGAGTAGAGGGGGGAGGGGGGGGGGCAAATATGGTACCTCGGTGTTCGACTTAGAACTCGAATAAATCTAAGTTTGAACAGAGATGTCGAGAAACCTGTCGCCCAAAGTTCGAACAGTCGATCAAACCTGACTGCAGCTGAATCCGAACGGATTATCCCATTATGTCATTCTTATGGGAAAATTAGTTTCGGTTTTTGACCAGAACGGTTGCCCAAAATTCTGGAATGAACTATGGTCGATAACGAAGGCACCACTGTATAGGATATAGAATATAAAAATAACATCTGCTATATTATTTCTATTTATGCTAAAATATAAATTGAGACAATAAGCTTTGAGTTTTTTAAGTGTTTGTGAGTTTTTAATCTGTTTTTTAAGTTACTATAACATTAGTAATTTGTCCTTTTGAAGAGGTCAGTATAGGAATTCCACTTTTATGCATACATACGCTTTCAGTCATTCCAGGAGAACTGGATTCAAATGAAGAATTTTGGTAAAAACGTTGAGTTGAGCTTTTTCGTATTTTACTTTGAAAACTAACCCAACAATATTTGCCTAACACCTATAATTTTTATGTCCACTTCAATGCCATGGAACAGAGCAAAATCAACATTGAAAAATTACCATTTTTGAATTCGATTGTACCACAATTTAAATAGTTACTCATCGCAGTGAATGCTTTGTTTGAACCATAGGATAGTCATAATTGACTCGATACCTAGAAACATTAGACTAGGGCAGGCGTGGGGGACCTGCGGCCTTTCGAACCATGAAATGCGGTATGTTGAGAAAAATGTTTCAAAATATACAAAATTACAATACTGATAATAAAGATAAAAAATTCTGGCATTTAGGAAGGAGACTATTTATCAATCAGTACTTGAAAAGCCTCAGCTTTTAGAAAATCATTGCCTGAGTTAACAAAGGTAGTAAACGAAGGCAGTGAGGATACTGTTGAATCTTTTGAAAGATGCAAAACAGTTTTAGAAACACTGATCGAGTAATATAATGGTAGATTCAAGGATTTTACAATATAACTACTGTATGATAATTACTTATTCATTCGTGGTGGCCTTTTAGTGAAGTGGATGGTGCCAAAATGGCCTTTTTTCCAAGAAAGGTTCCCCACCCCTGGACTAGGGCTACCTCACGGGTCATAGGGCCTGGGTCGTCCTATCTAAGGCAAAAGTGTCCATTCCCCAGGACCAGGGCTTTTTTCAACAAATAAGTACCAGATTTTAGATTACTTTTCAACCGTAAGATGGTACAGAAGTAATGGACTGGTGGCTGTGGGTGTGTTTGTTTCAGTCCTGTGGGAGTCCCACGCTGCAGGCCAGAAGGGGCTGCAGCCACTCCTCCAGAGATGCTCTTCGCTGTCCACAGACGTCCTGTTGCTGCATGACTGCTGACCAGAGATCCTGTCACCATGGTGCTCACAATCAGCACTCGGTAATCAACATACACAGTGACACCCTTCCTTTCTAATACAATCAGAGTTTTTAATCAAATTGCCAATATCAAACGTCATTTTGACCTGCTTTCATTAGGATTATGTTGTTTTAGAATTATTCATGGTAATTATATATCTACCAATTAGTTATTTCAGTAGAGCTCTCGAAAATAAATCAAATTATAATTCTGTACTAACACCACTATGAAGAAGGCTAGGTCGATTGCAGTGGCACTCTCACAAGAGAACACACTGAGGACGAACATTGGCCCTTTGTACTAACACCACTATGAAGAAGGCTAGGTCGGTTGCAGTGGCACTCTCACAAGAGAACACACTGAGGACGAACATTGGCCCTTTGTGATACCTCACAATGAACATTCTACATTGGCAGTCCTAATTTTGCCCATCACAACTGTATTTAAAGTAGGGATCTTTAACGGGTACCTGACATCGCACAGGATCAGGATCGACGGCTTTTCAAGGAACGACGTGCTCAGATTGATTCACATCCAAAGTAAATAAATTGAAGGACAGAGTGGGTATTGAACCCCGGATCAACTAGTCCAGAGGCTATTACGTTGGTACTGAGCTAACCTAACCCCTTTGAAGAATAATAAAACATAAATTTGGTTCAACAGAAAATCGGAAACAGTTTGGTTCTTCCGGTCGTCAGTTACATCGTTACAGAGCAACTTTTTGATACATTTCCTGTTTCCAAAAATTTTACCAAAATAGTAAGGATCAGCAATGACTCAATCTATAATTATCATCGTCAAACACCTTTATGTGGATAACTTTATTTTATTTACTTATGTTAATATCAATAACTAGCTAAATTTGAGTAAGAAATCTCTAGCACATCCAATTTATTGGACGGTGCAAAGTCTGTTTCGTCGTGTGCTATTACCTGAATAAAAATCACAATGCGACAAATGAAGCCAAACAGTTTGTCCTAAGTACAGCTGTTTATGACGTGTTGTGTAAAATAATGGCTGTATTTTTATATCTGGTGAAAAGAATAAAAAGTTAAACTTCTTTAATTAATGTAACACTAATTAACTTAAAATAATTATCGACACATATTATCATATATTTTTTTTGTCTTTTACCTGCCCATGTACTGTTGAAAGCATTCACCCAATAAGGTTGGATGTAAAACATAACCGGTAACCAAGAATGACTTTCTTTCCATGATACTGATAATGGGAATAATGCATGTTGATTGAAATTATTTTTTTTTTCTTTTTGAGGTGCGGTGCTCCATGAGTGGAACTGACTGCAGTCGAGGAAGTAGCAGTTGTTCTTCCCACTGTGCCGCCCCCGCCACTGTCTCCAGCCGCTGCGGGGGCGGTACTTGCTGTGCTGCTCCGAGGCATCAAGCCCAACTTACACCTCCTCCCTCTTCCAACCATGATCCCGAAGAAACAACATCCCTTCTCTACGGTGTTCCTGTTAATAGGTACCTGTTTCAGCAACTGCCTTATTTACTCGTATATTGGGTTGGCGAGCTTCAATCGTTGTTAACCTAGGCAGATTGCATTGTAGCACATTAAATTTATTTTAATGGAACAATTTCTTATCGTATTCTCTTACTTTCTTCAAATGTTTATCTTAAACTATATTTAATTACATAAATGGTATAATAACATCAATAATTATGAGTTTAATAATTAATTTTGACAACTAATTATTAAAATAAACAAATTTAAAACGTCAAAAGTTGGAGAAGTCATAAAAATGTTATTACTCATTTAAATAACTATTCATTAGTATCGGAAATGAAATTTATATTTGCAAAATCCATTGATAAAAATTGATTATCTTTACAGTCAATGTATAAAATATGTTATTCATGAAACCAAAATATGTAAATATTACCGTTCCAATAAGTAAAAATGTTCATGTTGCAGTCATTCCTGCAGCTGCGACATTTCTCACTGCTGCCACGATAAGACCATCAATCCCCCACATTCTGCTCAACCTAGTTGCAGGAAAAACGACTTCAGAAGTATGTTGTTTGTTCTTAATCATCTAATAACTTGCTCTTTATTTTCATCTGTTCGTATGAAAAATTAAATGATATATTTATGGGAAACTTTTCTTGGTGTTAGTTTAGCGTGAGGTCTACCACCTATGTGTATGGCCAACCCCCATATGTTGCCTACCCAGGTGAAACCTAAGGTCTACCGTGTGACCTGTCCTTCCACTCTCCCCGCACCTGTCCATCCAACATGTGACCTGTCCACCCTAGCGGATGCTACTTTAGTGTGAGGTCTTTAAGCCAATGTTTCGTCTATATTTGTAGACATCTTCATCGCTCGATAATAGAAAAATACTAAACCCTGATGACATCTACAAATATAGACGAAACGTTGGCTTAACGGTCTTTTATTCTTTGACGTTGGATCTAACCTCAATAAAGAAAAATAGTGATATATATATATATATTATAGTTTAAGTCATTCTGGGACAGCGCATGCTCCGACTCCCCCCAAACCCAACGGGTGAGGACTTGCTCCCAATTACACATCATAAAATTTTCTAAAACTCATGTCAGTGTTGTCGCGGTCGCTATAAATATGTTTTAAATTCATTCCATTTACTGGTAGGATAATTAAAACACTGGCGTTTCCTTGTAGATAATGTTTACATGTTCTACCATTCGATTGTATAAGAACAATCAGTTGATGTGTCATGATGTCCATAAATGGACAGTAATTTGATTACGTTTATGTCTTCATAGAGAGAAATATCGTCAAACAGGACTAGGCTTCCACTTTTTACATGAATCTTTATTCACATCTTACACGTTTGTACATGCATAATAGACAATTTCGTGAATATTTGAGAAAAATTCCTTCAAGTAAACATACTTATACTTGGGTTGATTAAACGTTTTAGTTATACATTATTTTAGTTTTCATTTCATAACATTAAAACCTCATGTGAACAGCGCTTGATGGGAAGTGCGCTAATATCAATAGTTCAGGCATACTATTTGTAAACTGTCTAACAGTCCCATAAGAAGAGACAAATACGTTAACATTCACTTCACATTATTAACATTTTTTAATATATATTGCATAAGAGAAAAACGGTCTTCGAACAGGACTCCATTGCCCAGCCTAAATATGAAATCTAAAAAAAATTAAAAAATTAAAAGAAAATTAATTAAAGTATACAAATATATAATATGTGCAACTGGAAGGAAAGACGTTAGTGAAAACTGATGAAAACCATAGGGTAGTTAATCGAAAAAAGGAAAAAGTATGATCCCATTTCTAATCAAACAATAACCCGAGATCATTTAAACTAATTCAACATTATAATAAAAATATCAGTGTAAAAAGTTAACGAATTATGAAACATATATAGAAAGTTGATAGAATTATAAATAAATTAGCAATTACTTATGAAGATATTATGTATTATTATATATAACAATGCAATAACATTTACATTATTATATGAAAAGAGCTTTTGTTATAATATCTTGGAGCCTTTAGACTTATGTTTCACAATATTTGATATTATAATGTTGGATATCTAAGTCTACATAAGAGTTGAAGTTTTGTAAACATAGTTGGGCAAAACATGAATAACAATTCATGTTTAAATTAAAGCAAATGCTTTAATGCTTCTCACAGACTCTGGCAGGATAGAAATCATAGTTCGGAAACACGAAGTGAAGAGGGAGCATAAATATTTGTTAAAGTTAATAGAACTTATCATTCCATCTGGTTTTAAAATTGAAGTTTCTTAAACTTTTTGGAATTTTTTCATCAAACTGCCAATAAATGCCAACAAGACCCAGATTTAGGATGTTCAGAATAGATCTATTTTGGAAAAACAATATAAATTATTTTATACCTTGTCTAATTTGAAAGGTAGGGCACAAGAACGCCAACCCCAGACCGTTGAATACATCTATATAGCAGTGTTGTGCTCAGTGAAGCTTCAGTGTGGTATGGTTCACCACCCAGTTTTAAAATGAAGTCAAAATCTTCGTCACTTATTTATTCATCAATCAGTTTTCCAGTATGACGAATTACATGTCTCTATTGACTACTGATCATCTAAAGAATGACCTGTAGACAGCTTTCTTGATCATAGAACAAAACATAGTCACCTTTGGGGAATTTCGTTGATGCTCAAAAATGTCATATGACCTCCCAGAACTTATATACGAGTCTTATGCCTTTTAACTTTTCAATTTACTTATAAGGTCACCTCATCACAAAAAACAATCAGCCAAGAAAGATACGCCAAACATTTGTGTAGGAAGCTGCTGACTCTTCTGATCTTCAGATCGATGCAGGTGATCCGTTCAAAGATAGTTTAAAATCAATCAATCGAATCCTCTGAAATTGAGGGTCCCGGTATCCTAGCTGATACAAACACCCATTCTTCATTAACTGACCGTACCATCTCAATATAGACTTCCTTTCTGGTTCTTCTTTTCGAATTTTTTGTGAGAAATGCACGTTGAACAAGTTTTAATATTCATAATTCATTTTTTGCAAATTCAAGACCAGAAAACGCCTTTCCTAATTGAGAGAATGTCATTACTAAATCTGACAATTCGTATCACAAAAAAGTTTAATTGTATAATGGTGCCAGTTTGTTTCAACTTACTACCATTCCGAGTTCAGTAGACATAAGGATTGGAAATATGCTCATGACTTCTGGAACACTCGGTATCACGGTTTATAACTTATTTTGTCCATATCTCATCAGGACCAGAAGTTTCACTGTAACCCAGCTACTTTACAGTAACTTCACTTTTCAAACATCAGTAAATTTCCGTTTGTTTTTCAAACAATTTAAAGCATTAACACCAAAAACAAATTTTAATAACTTTTAGTCATTGTAACATGTAGAACAGATCCATTCCCTTCAATTAATGTGTTCCACGAAACTTAGTTTTGGTAATCCTGAACTAGGCATTTGATTATAACTTTTATACATACTTCGATAAGACAAATATTATGTGTTAATAACATTGAATGTAATTTCTGTGTACTCAACATGGACCTGACAGTTATTCTAACTGATTTGATAACGTTACAGACTGCGACTACGGTGTGACAAGCAATGGTTATGACTACTCCGAATGCGGCAGTTCGCGGGCCAGTGACACCTGTTGCTCCTGCAGTGAGTCCTCCTGCCTGTACGCCGAGGCTACCCAGGCTTCGGGCATATAGCAGCCATACGCCCTTCTAGAGCAACTCACATCCACCTTCCCCTCCGTGCTTCCAGTCGAGTAGCAGTCAGCAGAGTTCACACTCCCAGTCTCTTCATTCAACATTCAGTTTAATTTTATTGACCCCAGTCCCAACTCTATACCACCTGAATCAAATCATAAAAATAGTCAAGAAACTCTAAATTCTGACACTAGAAACTTTAAATTATAGTATACAAGTCATAATTGAAAAATAAATTGTCTGTAATTTTAATTGTTCCTTCTGTGTTGTGGTTTTCCTCAAATAATTGAACACAGAATTTTAGAGTGTGTATTTTAATAACAGTATTTCTTTAAATAATGATTCATTTTATATTTTATTTCAGCATATAATTGTAAACTTTCCCTTTTTAACCATTTTGATTTCCCTGCTAAGTATTTTAACAACTGATTTATTATATTACTCCAGTAACTCTTTTGCGCTTCATTTTCCAGTCCCTTCTAAACATAAACCTCCTCCAATGAATATTTTAAAAATGTCTAAAAATATGTGTAAAAAGTTCTAAAAATTGAATGTATTAAAATAAAACGCACTTACTTTGTGGTATTCGTGACCACAAGTGGACTATTTTATATGGTAATGTTTTTAACATTATTCCAATAACCAAAATGTTTGTTAGAAAACTAGAACTTATTGATTCGTCATAAGTATTAAATCGTTTGAAATGTTGTTTTGTAATTTAATCTACAAAGTGTACATTTTGTAAAAAGGTTATGTTCCTAACTGTTAAGTGTATATATGTCTGTAAATATATATATGTCGAGTATACAACATTCAGACTGATGTGTTTGAAACTGAACCATTACAATGAGCTTCAAATTAGAATCATTACAGAAAGTACACTATTTATAAGCAGAAAACTTTCCATCAAAAAGTAGATTGATTTCATTTAAAAAACAAGATAGATAAATGTAATCGATAACTTTATGATTATATTCAAGTCATAATGGTGTTTAAACATTATTAGATGTACATCTTTGTTATCTGTGATCTAAATTGTCGATGTAAGTTGTAAATAACACCTAATTTATGTATTTTCATGTACTTAACGTTCAGTACATGACATAATGTTCAGAGGTTTCTTAGTGTATTTTGATGTCATTTAATTAAAACTGACAATCTTTTAAGTTGTTTCTAACTTAAAGTCGGTTCAACTGCTCAATATTAATCAAAACTTTGATGAGAATTGTTACATAACATGCGTGTGATTTATTAAACATCGGTGTACATATTTTGTTAATATGTCATTATCATTATGTCACCAATGAATAATATTTCTAATAAACCAGCTGTCTATCATGTTCTTATCCTCACATGTTATAGTAAATATTTGAAAGATTCAAAAAAAAAAATTATGAAGATTTATTATTTACAGAACTCTACATTACATACAGCCATTTATGATTGATGTGCTTTGAAAAATGTATATTAAAAAAAAAAAAAAAGAAAACGACACTCCACAAACACGACATCTGACTCACAAACATGGAAAAATTTATACAAAAGTATTTTCTTAAATTAAGTCAATTTCAGTCAATACTCAGATGGCAAGAGCTTCTTCAGAGCATTATTCGAAGAGGTATAAAGTACAATTAATGAGAAATGATTACACATGCAATCTTCTACCACATAAAAAGTAAAAGTATTTCTGAAAATAAAGTTACATTACCATAAAGAATTCAATTATATCTAAATTTTCAATCAAAACTTCTTACACATAACATATAAGTTAGAAAAACTAACACCATATGGTGATGAAGAATCATTATACAGTATTAAAAAAAAAAAAGTGAAACAATGACTCAGGAAATTCAATCGGTCTTAGAGGGCATTTCAGACATACACAGTTTTCCATTGCAAGTTGGGTTCTTGACATTCATATTCACAGTGTATTGTTTAGCCTAAGAAGCATCCACTAATCAAGTATATTTTACAGTAAATATAAAATGTGCTGTCAACTCAGAATCTAATTTAGAAGCATCAATTTGTTTCCGGCCAAACTCATTTAGATGTATTAATTCGAATTGATTTCATTAATCACAGTCCAATTTCAAACATAAGAAATATTTAAACTCATAAAAAGATATTATTATTATTAATTTAAAAAAAATTACGAGTTCATTACACTTTTTAAGAAATAAATATTTCTACTTGATACGATACCATTTTATGGTTCACTTTTACTAGACTTGCACGATGTACGCGTATATCAACCAAAGAAGCTGATAATACTGGAATATTAAGTTACCATTTGCTAATGGCTAGAAAACTCCTTTGAATTGGTATTCCCTGGTATTACAACCAAAATATATTCTTGTAGTTTGTCCATGATGAATATTAAAATGTAATTCTTCGCAAAAGGTAAATTCAAAAGATATTAATAATACTGTGCAGAAATCTTACATTTCCTTTCTAGATGTCCCACTATCAGTACATCATCGTGGCATTCAGTATTTTGACCTTTTTAAATCACATACTCTCTCATAATGACATAGTCATAGTTTTTTCGACGCAATTATTTTAGGACCTTTTTTTTCCTTAGACCTGGTGAATTCTTCATCTATTTTCCTCGCTAATTCATAGGGTAATAAAAATACTTCAGGTCTCATGGTTCTAAGCTTAAAACCTGGCTTAGTTGGTACTTCTATAATTGACTTTTTCACTCGCATAGCAATTTCCGCTTCACTTTCGTCATTTGATAACTGATTTACTTCAATTTCCTCATCAATCTGATTTGATATGTGATCATTCGATGTTTCGATTGAAAATTCTTTACTATTAAGTGAATCAACTGTTGGTTGCAGCTCAGGAACAATGGAAGGACAAGAATTATCATTTGAATCATCTGGACTGGAAATCAAATTTTTATTAAGGCTAAAATTAAAATTTCTTTTAGTTTGCTTTAAAACATCATTTTCACGATTATTTCCTTTACAGGAAGGAGAATTACTGTCCAATTTTGAAGATTGTTCAATATGTTTCCCATCACCTGCACATTCAATTTTAACGTTGTTCAAATCAATACCTTCATTAATATTAGAATTACTATTATCTTCATTATCACCTGAACACGTCAAGACCCCCAGATCTAAATCCTTGTTGAATGACGTACCCAATATTATACCACCAACATTCGTCACGATTTCACCATCTTCATAGTTATCTTCATTTCCACTCACCTCTTCAACGTCACTATCGTCATCAATAACAATCATCTCATCCATTATATGCTTTCAGCAAATTTGCACCTGAAATATAAAGATTGTTATGGTTACTTATAAAACCAAATGTCAACGAATTCTAAAGGATTACCTATAAATATACTTAACCTAAAATAGTAAACTAAAAATCGAGGAGAGAAGATTTAATCTCCTGTAAACGGTGCTAAGATCTTAGCAGACTAGTGTCCCAGGCGGGGTTAATTTTGTTGGTACCATTTTTGTGAGAATGCAATCGAATATGTTTAAGGTGATTGAATGATTCTTAAGTTAGCATAAAATTTCTTGGTCAAAAAAATTCTTATAAGAAGCCCTAATTTACATCACTTTAAATAATTATTGCCTCTTTCATCATGTTAATCACATCAGTGTCACGATGCTAGCAAAAAAAAAATCTGGAGTGGCCTTCACTCAACTTTACTATAAGTAACTTAATATCAAATTTCTTGAGTATATAATATATAACGTCTCAATTAAGCATAATGTAAACATCTAAATGGAATATGATTATTAGTCTTTCATTCCTGAAGGAGTACAGATAGTGATTGAAGGACATATCAATATATAAGCTTATTTTGGTACATCACACAGCTGATGCAAATAATTTCATTAGTATAACTACAGCAGTAATAATATTTTTGAAAAACCAAAGTGAATATTTCTTGATACGAAATATTCTCCTACAAGAGAACATGGCCTCTGTTCAAATAGCCAGTGGATTTCTTACATCGTTTACTTGACATCCTTCTACATTGAATATTAAAGTAAAATTTTCAAATTTTAAACAGGAAAATACCCTTATTTGCTATGAATTAATAAGGGTATGTTTGCTATGAATGTATATTGAGAAAAAAATATATTAGTAATTAGCCAGTTTACATACTCAAATCGAAGTCAAAGCCAGTTATTCAATATAATTTAAATCTTTTATAGTTGGGAGCTTCTAATTTTTGAAAATAATAAATATGAACTATTAGACTAGAATTGTAAAAAAAAACTGGATATTTCTCAACAAACATAAGTCATCTTTCTTGAGGAAAGAGTCCATTCATTACATTTCAATATCATGGAAAAGTACTACATTCACAATTATAATGTAATTGTAACTGATATTAAGTTTTGTTCAAGAGTACAATATATTAAAGCATTTTATGAGACAAATCCACATGCCATGGAAGACAAAGGTAATTTATTTATGTTTATTGGCGGTGATTTTTTTACTTGTAACAATATTATTCCTCTTACATCTCATATAAGTCAATAAACAGTTTAAATTGTTCCTTTATAAATATCAATTTTATCTCAGTGGAATCGCTCAAAAAATTTCTAAGTCAATGTAAACAATGAAAAAAAATATAAAAAATTCGACAAGTATAGCAGGTGATCTCTTAGTCTAAGATAAACAAACAGTTTTTATAGCGTTATTGCTCTTTCCCATAATTTAAACTTCATGATTTCTTTTTTATGAATTGCTAATTTTTTCTTCAATTTTTGGTCAAATTTTCATTATTTTTTAATCAGCCGTTTAGCGTCAAAAAAACATTTTCTGAAAACAGAAATCGTACTGTAACGCCCCATTAGCGAATGTAATTTTGAAAAAAAATATCTCAACTCATTCTACACATAATGTTCTATTTATAGGCATAGTTTCATTCTTGTCCGTCAAACAGTATGGCTTGTATCGCTCTCACAAGATTTGAGATTGAATTATAAGTCAAAATTTGTACATTTTATTGAAAAAAAAATATTTCCTGTTGATTTAAAATTCTGAATATATTTTTCGTTTGTTTCATTTGTAACCTTAAAGATAATGTCAAAATTTCAAAACTGTAGGATTATCAGTTTAGGAGAAATAAATGTTTAAAAAAAAACGGTTTTTGGCCAAAAAAGTGACTTTCCCATCATGCATAATTCTTCCCAAACAATAGGGATCTTCGTCTTTATGAGGCCCATTTTTGTGTAAAATATCAACTTGATCCATCAAAGATTCTGGACCGTAGCGTGGTAACAAGCAATGCTAACACACTCACCCACCCACCCACCCACCCACACACACACAGACATCATCGTAAAAACGTCATAAAACGACTTCAGGGACCTCAAAACATGTAATTCCGTCAAAATCTCGAGATCGAATTTTTTCACGATCACTATACTTTACTTATAGTAAAGTAAAAAATCATGGCCAAAATACATATACCATAATGGGAGTTGGAAATATTCATTTAAATTATATATTAACTAATATGCCCCAGATACTAACCGTTTTTTACTATATTATTTAAACATTAGGTTTCAACAATATCATTTAAAACTTATTATTCACAAGTTCTGAATCAATGTCATATGCGAATACCACAGGGATATATATACGCATATATCATTCAGACAGTTAAAATAATCTGTATGAGAAGGAAATAAAACTATCCAAAATATAAAATTTAGCTTACTTCATGAATAATACCTCTATTAAACAGAATATAATGAGGTGTACTTATTTTAATACATGAATTTAGAAGTACATTAAAATTGAAGGCACTAACAGACATAACTAGATTAACAAATAAAACTGAATCAGACTCATAGCAAAGGGTACATTATTACGTATTATGACCAACTTTAACATAATCAAGATTATAATCCCTGGGGTTAATCAAAACCGATTATGGCCGGTTCTTTAAAAATCAAAAAATACACCACAATGATTATTACTCTTATAATTATTTTTTACCTGATATCTACAGAAATAAAGGTTTACAAGGGAATAATATGGCAATCGGATTCTTCATTTATACTTGGCCTGGGTACACAAAATAAAGGGTATAAGTTAATGGCAATATTATATCATCTTACACTATCACTTTTAACAAAAATAAAGGGTATAAGTTAATGGCAATATTATATCATCTTACACTATCACTTTTAACATAGTATCAGCGAAATAAAATCAACGCTGTTATAAAAAAAGAATAACAGTGTGTCTGTGAAGCCATAAATTATCTGGGCTGAATAAGCTCTGGAAAAGTACCTTAAGTCCCTTTACCTTACCAAAAGAATTACTTAAAAGTTATTGCAATAAACTTTTATCAATTCGGTTCCAGATATCAACTTCCAACAATCTGACAACATAAAATCAAATAATTAACGACAAAATTATAACTATTCCGAATCAAAAAGTGAGATCTATCGTATTCTAGATTGAGCTAACTAATTAACATTTTCTTGTAAGCTGGAGCTTCGTATTCTACAGTCAAGTAACTACCTAAAATTTTAGAAGTTAATTAACCAGGTTATTCAAAATTTTGGCAAAACGAATGTGAAAGGAAATACGTTATTATAATAACTAACCATAGAAAATGACTTAGGTTGGGCATAAACAAACCGCTAAGGCTTCTGATTCAATATTAGAACTGGCCAGTTAACTTTAAATATACAGAATCCAAACGTTTTAAACAATATGAACTATTCATTAACACTTCTTAGCATGCGAAACAAGTGTTTAAAACGTACAAGGATACTCTGTGGCTTCTAATAAATGCATTTACATATTCCCTATTTCCCTTGTAAATACCAAATACAGTAATGTAACCATATGTCGGACAGAATTCATAATTAAAAACGTAATATCCATACCAAATATGATCCTTCAGTATTAAAATGGTATAATACTGATGTAACTCTGAGCAGAACTATCAGCATCCAATTTAGAGGAAAAGTTTTCTCTCACAGATGTTTATCATGAAATAAATTGTCACATGGTCGTGCACATTAAGAATTCATAACATAGTAAAGAGACAGGCTGACATTAATTTAATCGACACTACTAACTCTGGAAAAGTCTGTTCACATTAACAATATTATCACAAACACGCTTCGTGATACATGGTATTGTTGACCTCGACATTTGATAACTCTTGGACTTCGCGCCTTTTTACCTATTCTCTGCCATAGGGTACAAATGATACACCTGATAAGTGGCAGGTTTATTTATGCAAATAAAACAATACATATTTGAGCAGTGGATAATGTTTTTAAAATTATCTTAAACGAAATTTCACTAACAGTATTTTATCTAATTATTTTTATAATTTCTGCTAAGTTATATTAGCATCCGTTATTAATTTGATGAATATTAGAAGTTGTCAACACAATATAACAGTTACAGTAAGAAAGTATTAATAACCCATGTTAAAATCTGGTTATCTCAATTTCATAATAGTCTCTATCTCAATAAATTAAGTGGAACTTTAAAAAATTGTTATGATAAGCTATACAACCAGCGTATAGATTTTTATAAAGTAACAATCTGTCTTTGTACCGATGAACAGTTAATGATATTAATTTCCAGATGTTTTTCTTTAAAATACTTTTATACCTATATATATCATTTCTGTATTATAGAGAATCTGCGATAAATATAAAGTTATCAGAATTTGTGAAACTAACCTATGTAATTATGAATAAATGTAGTTCATACTAATAGGTGTAATGTTAACAATACCTTAATTGCATTACTCATGAATTTAGAAAAGAGTAATTCTTAACAATTATTTTTACTTAACTTCGGTTCTTAATTTCTGGATAGGAAAAAAATTAAACTAGTAAAAGGGATAAGCAATACCTGATTTTTTGAGCTTACTCCAGGAGGAATAGTTAATTATTCCCTTCCCCTACCTTCTACCACTCTAATAGAGTTGATTAATTTATGTGTCCTAGATTGTCATTTTCAGTTTGAAAATAATTATTATAAACAAAAATTTGGGTTTCCAATGGGTAGCTTATCCCCCTCCTGAGTAATTTATACATGGAATTTTTGAAACTAAAATGTTAAGCTCAATATTGGCTAGTCAGGTTAAATTGATTAGATATGTTGAGGATATACTATGCATCTGACCTTATACTATAAATATACGTAGACGCTTTTCTAATAAAATGAAATTCATTAGTTCCGACAATCGAGTTCACAAAGGAAGAAGTAAGTGGTAATTTGCCCTTCTTAGATGTCCTGATCCATAGGTTACCTAAAGAGTTACGCTTTAGTTTATATAGAAGGCCCACTAACGTACTTTCGTATGTCCATTTCTATTCTTCCGACCCAAGAAATGTTAAAATTTCTGTTTTTAGAAATATGTTTTTGAGGGCGTTAAGTTTGCTTCCCTGAATTCCTTAATGATTAAATTAATAACATTAGGTCAATTGCCCTATTATTAAAATATCCCTCCTCTTATCTGAAATTAGCTTTGAAGGGTGCTAAAAAAACCTTTTCTAATATTTCAGCAGAGTTCCATTCATTGTCAAATTCTATATTTTTACCGTATCATGAATCATTGTACCCTCTTCCAAGACTTGCCCGCAATTTTGATTTTAATATAGTGTTTTCTACTCGTAATAATGTAGGCAATATATTAATAAAAAACTCTCCCAGGGAACTGGAGTCCGGTGGTATTTATAAAATTCCGTGCAAAAATTGTCATACAATTTATATTGGTCAAACTGGTAAATCATTAAAGACACGTGTAAAACAACACCAATACAACTTAAGTAGACAGAAAAAAAGTAGCGCCTTGTTCTTACATATAAATAATGAAAATCATCATATTGATTGGGCCGGAGCTAAATTTATTACCTACGAAAAATCGATGTTGTTAAGAAATATTATTGAGGCCTTGTTGATTAAATTTAAAATAGACCAAATATTATAAACATTTGTGACGGGTTGTTCCGGCTTGACTCAGTGTTAACGAGGGCAATAGCCTCTTCTAAGAGGGTTGACAGCTAGCGGATAGTTTTTTACTTTTTCTTACTGTACTCCTTTGTTTCCCCAAACATCCCTTTCTGGACATTAGTCCTTTCTGAGCTTTCACCCTTTTAAAATACCACTCTTCCCTCCCACTCTTTTCAACCCCTCATCAGATGTTTTCTGCATCTAGTGTTTCAGTTGGGTTTTTGACTCTGACGAAGACCGCTTGTTACGGTTGAAGGATCTTAGTCTTGTTTTTCCATTTCTTATTGTGGTTTGATCATATATAAATATATACATATATATATATTATTATATCTAAAAATTTAGACGTAGTCATAATATACAAAGTCATCTACCTATAGTTCACTAATACGTCATTAACGATACCTCTTTAATTTGTTAGTAGTTCTCAAACATAGAGAATTGACCTGCTAAAGCCAGTAACTCTCCTTTTTTCTTCAGGAGAGAATTTTCATCAGGGCTAGTAGAAGGATTACAACACAATACTTTGCAAACTTATTACTGGTTCCATTTATCCCTATAAGAGAGATATAGTAATGAAATTATTGCATTTGGGTCAAAATTTAACAGATTTATGATAATTGCAAAAAAAAACTTTTTTATATAAAGTTCCCCCTGAAAAGCTGAATGCTGAGCGTTCTGTTCCCTCTCAGTACAAAAAAGAACGTAAAGTGGAATTTAGTGACTGCAACTGTTTTCATTTTCAAGATCCAAAAATTTGCAAAACCTATTTTATCAGACCTCAGAGGGCCTTAAAATGTTTTTTTTTCCTTGAAAACTCGAAATCAATATTTTATATCTACTTTCATTATACCGTATACTTCACATAGAGATTGAGGATGAATGAAAGTAACAATCGATGTATATACCATTCAATACACTTAACAACTAACCAAGTCACATTTTCAATTATATTTTATTAAATACTAAAAACTTTATATTCACACATATATTACATCACATATCACTAATAGTTAAATCAGCCTTAACTACTAAATACTCAATATTTAGTTATAATTTATTATCACTTTAATTGAATAAGCATATCAAGGTAGAATACATTCCTGGTTATATACACTGCAAATTAAGTGGATTACCTTCAGATTGTATTTAGTTGTAAGTTTAACAAGTATTCTTTCAAATTCAATAACTAAGAATATTGAATTGAATATTTACTCCTAGATTTCCTAGGAATCTAGATATCTATGGGTTCTTATGAAGATGACCTCGGCATAACTTCTCTGAAATATGATTAATTTTGTGACTGGGAGTTTGAAAAACAATCTTTTTTTCTTTTTGAAGTTGTTACTGTAATAGAGTTTGTCTGCCTGAGAACTGTGAGCTACCTATAATTACTTGTAAACCATAACTATTTAATATCATGTGTCAAATATGGTAATTGACAAAGTCCTTTCTGGTCGTTATTATTATTATTATTGCAGATGTAAACCTGATGTTCGAAACACGTTTTATAAAAAAAATGTGTTATTGTGGGCATTAATTCATGATGAAATGAGTAAACGACTTCATATTAACTGACTGCACTAGATTTTCAGTTAAATATATCCTTTCCCTAAAACAAATCATCAAAGGAATTAAAATAACTTACTGTTAAGTATAATAAGTCCTATTTCATTAAAAGGCTAACAGATGAATAATAAAGTCGGAAAATAAAACGGATAAGCTTGAATAATACCTTGTCAACTGGCAACCAATAAAACACCATATAATTATGCATTATTCTATAGTGTTTAATTAATTGGTAAATGACATACTATTGTAAATAATTTCACTAAAAGTATCAACCTTATAAAAGCCCAATATTTTTATATTAATAACCCTATACCTTTGAAATGAATAGTCTAATTAAAAAATAGAAAGCTAATTACAAACTGTCCTAGAGGTCGATTTAGTCATCACGATTTCCATAAAGAACATACGTGTACATATACAACTGTGTTTCTCTTATGTAAAAATGTTTTCTAAAAACAAACTTAACATCCTTTAAATGCTGCCAATTTTCAAATTAATTTACTTCATGAAGTTATTGAACCTATGTTATAGATTGCAACAAATAAATATATGTTTAATAAAATTAACTTATAAAGTATATTGTTTAAATTGATTAACCCTAACTTACACATTCACAGTAGTTATTAAAATACACAAAAATTAATAATTCATCCAATTATTTACATACTAATATTAAATCGGTCCAAGCATTTAAATGAAAAGAATTTTAACCAATTGTAAACAAAACAAACCGATAAAATTACATTGGAATGTGTTTTGGGTATAAGGGAGATACTAAAAGTTATAAAGTTACAAGTTTATAATTAATTTTTTTGGTTACCTAAAAACAAAATCAAGAAGCCCTACAATAAATTTGCAAGTCTCACCTTGTTATTCAGGAAACAAATGTTATTTCTCTGTCTCAGTTTAATCAATTAGGATTAAATTGTTATCCTAATGTTATCAATTAGGATAACATTTTATATTCATTCCCTTTTTACTGTACTCAGCTTGTTCTGAAACAACTCATATTTATTTCTAATAATCTTAGAACAAATTTCTCAAATAGTACATATCGCAGAAAATATTAAGACAAAGAAACAAATTAATCAAAATTATTAATATAATGAAGGTTACAACATAATATAAATAACCTCGAAGAAAACAGTTTTTATTATATACATATATCTCTAACAGTTAAAAAATCAACTTTCAACAATGAGAAGAACAAAATAATCATCTTTAATACTAGAATACTGTGACATTGTCTTTACTGGAATGAGACAATTTAACTCACGTTAATACTGTGTTCTTCAACACATAACTATATATAGGTAATTTTTAGGAACAAAATAATTTCATACAATTACATGATACAAAAATAAAATGGACTATATTTTGCTAAAATGAAATATTACCTAAATATAACGGTACACTATTTAAAACATGTAACTCGTTTTTTCCGCTTTTGATATGAAAAAAAAAATGACTTGGCCACTTGAATTATAATGGCAGTTCTATTTCACTCAATAAATACTCCATCACTTGTTAGATAATATGATACTACCTCAACTCTACAGGTTTTGATAAACATCAACAACCATCATATCAATTAATATTTATGTTTTAACTTTCTTGGTAACAAGAGTTGACAGATAAAAATTAACAACAGGCTGTTCATGTTTAAACTATTTCCATCTAACAAAAAATGAGTTAAATACATATTTCTTAATAACCCCTAGTAGAGCTTGCATTTATTTCAAGATCTTAAACGTGACTCAGAACTCATCACGTAGTAATTAGAGCATTTTAAAATTTAGTGTTAATTGGCTATAATACCAACTGTCAGAATGTTCACATTTGTATGGTTAACCTTTAATATTATATACTTAAGTGATCATAAAACAAATCTAAAAAGACAAGAAATAGGGTGTGTTCTTTTGTGCTATTATTATATTCATTAATTCTAAATCAACATATTAAAGAATTGAAATGGTAGTGAAATAAGAATTGGAAATTGAAGAACAGTAATCCCTATGTATATACAACTAAGGATTCGAATAAAAAAAGTCATTCGATTCATAACTTTCGCAGAATGGCACCCAAAATACGTTGTTTTCATATTGCTAAAAGAATACTGAGATTATCATTTGTTATGGCATTATATATAAAAACAAGAAAAATGCAACAGGAAGTAAAACAGTTACAGATCCTTAGAACAACGGAAACATAATAATTATTGAAATATTGAAAAACTAATAGAAAATGACAATCGCACAGAAAAAGTCAATAAAATAATTTAAAAAGGAACTTTTTTTTAAAACTAAGTTTGGTAAATGCATAATAATCAGTAAAATTTGTAACAATTACCCAATATAAATTACTGTAGCTTTGTTTCTAAATACTGAATAGAATGATAAAATAACTTAAACAACTAAGATCACATTAAAAGTGTGAGTACTATCAATAATGTACTAACACAATACTAAGGCTTAAAAAGAAAATGCAAGGTACAGTTTAGCAGGAGACTTGACATTATGACTACCAGAATTCATAAAAACATTGGACTAAATGTATTCGTTAGTACCTTGAAAGAAATAATTTTACTTCAAAGAGAGCAACATAAAAAGAAATGAAGGCACGATTGTAAACAAATAATATTTATTTAACAATAAATTATTATGTTGTGTATTCTGGATACCTTTAACATTTTGCTCATTAGACACCAGTTTTGTTTATAATGAAAAAAATGGGTCCACCCTGAAGGAAATAATAAACAAATTAAATGATGCTGTTTAGTCAATAACGTAATAAATTGAAGGTTAATTCAATTAAGTCAATCGTGACTTAACCAATATCGGTAAATAATTTGTTGTTCTTTCATTATGTAGCGTTTTTGTTAAACATTTCTGCCTCGTTAAAGAATATAAAGTAAACTTTTAATCACCAATATCCAACAAATATTTGCAAAACTATTTAAATAATTAAATGATTCCCAAACGCACTAAACAACATTTGCACAATACCAACTCGAAAAAATGATTGTGTATTTTCAAACTGATAAAGAATTAATGGTATAAGTATATATATAGAGAGAAGTAATATTTCAATCTGTGGTAAAAATAGTCGTTCTATAATTGTTAAGGACAGACAATAACGTATGTTGAAGACGATAGTTGCAGACATAATTAGACTATAAGTTCAATGTCTTATACGGCCAGATTACGAACAGAATCAAGTGTGACTTTAACTGAACAATTCAATGTTAAAAGAAGCACATTTAAATTAATATTCCAGTCTATGCTCCATCTATATTTTAGATATTTCCAAAAGTAAAGTTTGTTACACTTTTGTTTCAAATTAAGTCATACATAATAAACATATTTAATACCAACAAAATTAATTTGCTAATAAAATAAAACTGAAACACTTAATACAGATTAAATTTGAAATAGTTGACAGTGTTTCACTTTGGTCCCAATACTTCCTACAAGTAATCTTCATTAAAATTGATAATATACTCGTACTAACAAAATTAGGATTCCAATCAAATCATATTTAAGGAGATCAACAAAGTTTGTGACAGAAGTCTTAGCAACATAAAAAATATTCCATTTTAATTTTTTTTTTCAATTATTTGATGAAAGTAGAACAAATTTCTCTTAATAATCGCTTAAGTCTTTATACCAGTAATAGTAAGTTCGGTATAGTTCAAGCAAAAACATAAAAAAGGAATCTATGAATTATTTAAACATTCTGCTAGATTCCTTTACTACATCTTACATAAGACAACAAAAAATTCCCTTTTATTATTTGTTGTATTCAAATTATCAAACTTTAGAGTTTTGGTAGATATGAAAGGTGAAATACTGACAGAAGAATTGAAATATAATTTAATAAGCAGAACAATCGATGGAAATAAATATATAAAAGTAAAGGAAATATTTCTTTTGTCATTCAAACATTGTGAATACACAGATATAAAGCAGCACAAAAAGTTGTACAGTACAACATTGGACTTTGTATGCGAATAGCTTCAAGTTCATTATTTTAACGATTTCTTTAAAACTGAAAAATTTGTGGTAAATATTCTATTGAGTGTTGAGTTATTATAGTTTGATTCCGGTTTTAAATAATAAAAAATAAAACCTATAATACTAAAAAAAAGTATTAATGAAATATTTTTCTCATAATTAAAATTTACGGGCAATTTTTATCATTTAAATTACGAAACTAAAATAAAATTAACAGAGTAGCAGAGCTGTTTGATGATCACTAACCCATATCAGAAATGTCGCATTTATTTTCCTTTTGAAATAAAAGAAAACTGATGTTATGTTTTTCAATATTCCTTACCTGTTCACATTCCTGTTAATAAGTTCCTGAAATCTCGAGAACACCCCTGTTTTCAAGTATGCGGAATAATAATGAATGATCGATGAATCAAATTAGAATCAAAACTATATTATACGTCTTCCTCTCTCAAGATCTTTAGAATATTATTATAATTTTGGTGAATAGAAGTAATAACTTTTGAGAAGACATCGATTCTGATTCCCTGTCAGTCTACCTTTAACTTTGCATTATTGATTGTTGGAAATTGGTACATATATACCTCCTAGAAGCAAGTCTAGAAAGGAATTTATAACACAAATAAAGAAAGTACGGAAAGAAAAAATGACATGTTACTCATTTTCACCGAAATAGAGGTCAAATATAGAAGTGGTAAAAGGTTAAATATAGTAAATCATAACCATTAAATTTTGATTTACTTCATTTTAATTTTAATATGAGATTTAATTCAAATGATTGATTGGGTTACAAAACAAAAAGAATGTATCAATTTTAATTTTATAATAATTGTTATATTCCTGTACTTATTTCAATTCTTCAAACTGAAACTACCCATTACTTTTAATTTAATAATTCTTTTTCCTTTGTTTTGAGACTCTAGGTAATGAAACATAGAACAGATACACTTTACATCATTAAATAAATTACATTCTTTATTCAAAACAAATCAAACTATTTATCTATACTTCTAAACAAAAATGAATTAATTTTCAACAAAGAAACAAATTAAAAAAAAACAATGAAGCGAACACAAAAATTTTAAATAAGAGTCTTAAACCTAAAACAACTTATGTATCACAAGTTCCTTAAACAGAATAAATCTAAACAGTTCTCCTTAATAGTCGAGAATATCACTCTGCTTCTTGAAATACAGATAATATTTAAAAATTCTGGAGCTCAGTATTGAACTATAGCTCTAATGTGATTGATCTTAATACAGTTGTAATGAACAAAATATGTACCTCTGATGAAGGGTAAGGGTATCAAAGTGGTGTGGGTTATATGGAAGTAACAAGGTCTGAGGAGGCGACGAAAAGGAATGTTGGTTAGTTACAGAGGTTGACTTGTTGGAAGGTGAGATGAAATCACAGCTATAAGGCGATGGATGACTGAAATGAAGAATCAGTGCAAGTTCTGGTCAGCATGAATTGTCTTCAACATGGCGATAATGTTCTCCAAACCAAAGAGGAAACCCTGGTCTGGACCAAGCATACCACTTGAATCAGCCATATTCGAATGAGTCGAATGAGCAAAATCTATTATTCTTACATCCACCAGAGGCCATACGTCACTCTCCATAAGACTGCTTCAACAAATCAAAATTAAAATTATTCTTCTATCAATAAAAAATACAGTCAAACAATCCACAAAACTATTTTGCTCATATTAACAAACGAACACATGTTTTGCTAAATTCCCAAACAAAAACCATCATTTAATCCACATGTATCAATTCTATTTTTTTTCCATTTTTGTTTATTGACCATAATTTCAATAATAATCACCATAATCTCTACAATCAATAATCAATGAAAAAGAAAAGACTAGATAGATTGAAGACATATGAAAAATCTACACACAAGTTAAGCTTTACACATTTCTATAAAAGTCAGCTTTTGAAACACTAAAAATTTAGGTCTTCCTAAATTAAATTCGTTTGAACTCTATCAATTCATATTGAATTTATGGTTATTACACCTTCTGGAACGAGTTGAAACTGCTTAATGAAAAGACTAAACATTATGTTGGATAAAGAAAAATAATTGTGAAATCTATTATTATTCAACAAAACTATGCACATCATTCTGCAAATAAAAATTAAATTAAATATATGAGTTGAATTCTTTTAAAAATAATTCACATTGACTTGATTTTTTTTTTATTAAATGTGTAATGAGCGAGTAAGAAATGGTCTAGGATGTCACGACTTAAAAATTTACTCAAGCACTACATACATACACCATGGAGAAATAAAAAATAACATGTTGCGTAATGATCTGGAGACAAGGAAATAACGCCGATCACAAGCCTCTACGATGTACGAGGTTGCATCAATGAATTGAGAATGCCAGTTATGTAACAATTTCAGGTCCAACGGAAATATTCAGCCTCCATCTAGATTATCAAGTATATAGGACTTTAAGAAGTAAATACTTCTAGCTGTTCCTCAGGTCATGACAATTGAAAAAACTACGAAAATACATAACAAGTGTGATCCGATCATACTAATGCTTCTGCTAGACCTATTAGGAATAGCCTATTGGCAGTCTCAGGTTATGAGCTTCCAACAAGCTACTAAACAGGGTTAGTAAGTCTGGTGCATTAGTGTTCGTTTACAATTCAACGAAATCCAAAACTATACAACAGGTTAATCCTACTCGACCTTATAATCCTCTATATAGGGTTGTTAAGAAAACCTCATTGATGAAACAGTTCTTTAGGTCATAACTTTCCCAGCAAACAACCAAATGAGGGCTAGCAAACAAGATCGGCATATTAGTTATGAAATCCAAAACTACCCGATACGACTGGTTTATTAGACTAGCACATACTTAGATTCTTCTCTACAAAATGCTGCACAACTGAACCAACTGCACTAACACTTCTACTATATTGGACCGTTATTCTATACTTCTTCTATATAGAACTAGTAGGAAAACCCCATTGGTAATAATTCCCAAGTCGCGACCTTTCCGCAACACTAACATGTAGGACTAGCAAGACTGGCACATTAGGGGTCTGTTTGCAAGTCAATGAAATCTAAAACTCACACCACTAATATTTGTTTCATGTAGGGCTGTTAAGAAGCCTAATTGGTATTATACGTCATGTTATGGTCTTTTCAACGAGCACTACTAAAAATGACTGGGAAGACGGACACATTTAGTGATCAGTTTCTTGCCAACAACTCTAACAATTTCTTGAATTTACTATAATTTTATTTAACCATATTATATTTATTATAATGTTATTAATATTAAAGTAAAAATGTATACTTTTAAATGCACTAGAAAACCCAACAGATCAAATAAACTACACTAATACTAATCAATGTAGGGCTGGTAGAACGACCATTTGATGACTGTCAGGTCATGACTTTCCCAAAAACCTTCTACTTATGAGGGTTTGTTAGACTAGCACATACTTCGACTCTTCTCTACAAAACGCTGCACGACTGAACCAACTGCACTAACACTTCTACTATATTGGACCTTTAAGAGGACCCCATTAGGGGATGAACGTCAAACTATGACCTCTCGCCAACTACTATTAAAAAAGTGGTAAGACTATCACATTGGTGGTCCGTTACCTAGACCATGACATCTGCAACTCTAAAACACCACTAAACCTACTACACCTTTCTTTTCCTATATTGAATTGTTCAGATGAAGTTCACTTTGGTGACAGATCTCCCCAGTAAACAACAATAATGCTAGTAAGACTGGCACATTATTGGTCTGCACATTCAAAGACTTCCAACTGAGTATACTACCTTAATTCTTCTATTGAATCACACTGTTAACAAAACCCATTGGTGAATACAAATCAGGCATGACCTTCCTACAAACTACCATTTAATAGGACTAGCAACGTCAGGTCTTGACCATCAGAGGAAATAACTACTAAATAATACTGGTAAGAATGGTAAATTGGTGGCCTGGTTCTTTATTTAATAAAATCTACTAGTACAGAATACAACTAAACCTACTAAACTAATATCTCTACTATAGAGAGTTGTAAAGAAGGGTTTATTTGTGGTTTGCCCGTGTCTGTTGTCAAGGAGGTTTCCTGTCTGCTGTACTACTCCTAGAGTAGGGCTATCACAAAGTCAGCCATTTCCCTGAACAATGACTTTGACACCCTACTACTACATAGGACTGTTAAGAAGGAATTTCTGGTGTTCCTTTGTCTGTTCAGTAAATAGCTTCATGGGGATTCCAAGAAGGCTTTATTGGAGGTATGCTTTCCCAGGCAATAACTTCCTCACATTGTTGCTAGTAACGTGTCTATTCATTAAAGTTAAAATGTTTAATAATTGTAACCAATAACATAAGATAATGGAACCTTTTCAGTGTACAAGACGGGGAAGCGGAGTTTTGGGTAGGTAGGGACCCCGTACTGCCTGATCTCTCAATGACGGTCTGGTCGATGTCGAGGCTTGAGGTAGACTTGTCTTCCGCTGAACTACTGCGAATCACTTCTCCACTTTTCTTTTTACTAAACATGCAAAACAATTCCCTCATCGTCAAATATATCACAATTTTCATTTAAATAATATCCTCAAATATTCATCTATTTCTTTAGGAATTCTAATAACATTTTGACAAGTAGAGAATTATGGTGGCCACACAAAATATGTTTAGGAAAAATACATCTTATTTTCCATTATCAATGAACTCAAAACAAGGGTAATCTAAATAAAACTGTAAAGTCTTTTCACTTGCTTTTTTTTTTAAATTAAATTGAAAAAATTATACATAGGGCAAAATAAGTAATTTATTTGAAGTAAATCTCTTTTCTAAATTAAGATGATAATGATAATTGAAATTTAAATAATGATACAATGGTGATACTAATATATGATAATAAAAAATAATAACTATTCACGTCACCAAATTTATTTAGGAACTAATTGGTGCATTATATTTACATAGATTATTCCTTTCATTTCATGACAGGACGATAAGTTAGCAAAGCATCCACTTCACCAAGCGAATCGATAAGCAGTCTAGAATTACTGGTAGTGCTTTTATATAGTACTGATGGCAGGACATTTATTTTTCAGTGAGTCTGTGACCTTTCGAATGAACATTAACTATAACTTTACCGTTGGGTACAGAGACGATTTCAGTACAAGCACGAAAATAAATGTTGGTTGGAAGAAAAGTTACGATCAGATTTAAAGTTTGGAAAAGATCTTCCTGTAGTAAAATAAAAACCTGCAGCGGAGTTCACCTCAAATAGCACAGGCTCCATATTTTTGAATCAGGCGTTAATATGTTTCCTTGATTAAAAACATATTAATCAAGAAAATATGTTTGATTACTAACATATCTTAGAGGAAGCCAATATGTTATTAATCAAATAATAACTTATCATTTGATAGGTTATATTTGATACAAATAATAATCAGAAGGTTCTTGGTATCTAGAACTTCTTGTGTGATTTTATTGATTAAACCCTTCATTAGCGTATCAGGACTTAATATGGAAGATAAATTATTATAATGGTAAGATCCAATAGAAAGAGTAAGTTAGCTTTATGTCTACTTTCCGTCATATTTCTGAGAACTAAATAATTTTCGAAGCATTTTAAATAATTCTTGAATTTCTCTTTTGTCTGGTCAAAATGTTTAAAAGTTGGAGTATGACTTATCGGTGCCTGTACTTCATAACATATTCGTTGAACACCTATCTGTTCAGTTCAGCAAATTCTCTAACAATTGTAGAGGCTAAGTTTTGTTGATTTACAATAACTGTTTAGATAATTGAGTATCAAAATAAAAAACTTAAAAAAGAAAAAAAACATAAGTAGAAAGATTTATCTTGTCAACGATTGTTGTAACTTGAAATAAAATATATACGCGTTAATTAAAGGACACCACATAACTGATTCATGTGACACCTTTATTAGAGCAGTAGAACAAAGAGAATCTAGAGCGGGGGTGGGCAACCTTTGGCACGTGTGCCAAGTTGGCACGCCGATGACTTGTCTCTGGCACGCAAGAGCACAGGTTACCCTTAGCACAGATGCAAGCACATGTTAGCCTAAGTACAGAAAAAAAAACCACTTTCCTTGGGGTATAAGCTTTCATGCCGTGACAGTATAAGTACATCCTGGTGGTGAAGTGGTTTATGCTCTATGAAGCTAAAGAGGTCTCAAGAAAAAGAAGTTGATCTTGTTGCCATAGTTACCTTGTTTTTTTACGTCATCAATCATGCCGATGTATGATGATTCCCCTCTATTTACCTTGGCTCATATTTTATGTAATAATCCTTTCTAACCCAAAGACTGCATCCATAACCATATTGTACACTGGCAATCATATTTGTGAAGGCAAAATACACCATGCCTACCCACCTTTAAAAATTAATTTCGTAAACTTTGAATTTAAACTCCCACAACATCTCCCCCCTAAACCTCATGTGTTTGAATTCCGCCCGACTTCAGTTTGACGCATATTAATTAAACTCACTTTACTATCCAAATCTAAAACATCTCCACCTTTGAAAGCTAAAGAAAGATAACAATTCTTATACTCTCCCCATCTCTCCATTGACGGCCGTAATATAACCAGTGAAGTCAACAGTCCCCCATCCCCTTGAAGTCTCCGTAATGAACACATGTTCAGACGATCTCAGACTCGTAAAAAGTTCTTAAGAGATACCAAATATGTTCTAAAAAAAAAATGGTTGGCACGTGGAAAAAGTTTGTGTCAGAGACTTGGCTGGATTTGGCACGCACTCTCAAAAAGGTTGACCACCCCTGATCTAGAGATAGGTGGCAACTGGTTACTAAGAGGTCACAATTAAGTGTGGCCACAGCACAGCATAAAGTAATGCCCATCAGACAGAATGAGTTAGAAATATAATCTTTAACTCTCATGCTCCAAGGAGGGGTGAAAGAGTACAAGCAAGCAGTAGAGTGCCACGAATTGGCTTCCTCCAATCTAAACGGAGAGAGGCTGAAAGGGTTAAGTGCTCTCTGAGGATACTCTAAGCACACCAAAGTGATCCAACAGCCTTGGGTAAGGCGATATGAACGGTACCAACTAGTAAGGATCACAAAAAAAGGTAGAAAAACAAGTGGAAAACTTGCCCCAATACAAATCTTTCAGACATTATTATTCAGTTCATAAACAGTAATATTTTATTTATAGGCACTGAACAAAACAGATACTTCTAAACAGTCATAAAGTATGGTTTTTAAATAAACAGTACAATGAAGGAAACGTTGACTTTCCCTTTAAGGCTAAAGAATAAGTTTCTGTATCTTCCACGATGAAATTCTTTAAATAAAACAAACTCGATTTCGACAGAAACTTCCTTTTCAAAATTTTAAACTTAACTTCGGAAATGGTATTGCTAATTTAAATTGAACTTATTCAGGTATTTTAAATTAATTATGTGGTGTTTGTCTGTAACTGCTGTCATTTTATACTGTTAAGTAAAACATTAATTTCTTGGTTCATATCAATGTTTCAGTGTAACTTTCTTGTCTGCTGACAGTTGAGTTAAAATTTCTATTCCCAAACTTTCTATCAAAGTTAAAAATTGAAATGGGCAATTATGCATAATTTTTTTGTATTGTTGAATTGAAGAAGAAAAGGAATTAGAGTGCAGAGTCACAACCATTAATCCTTAGTCTCCAAGCGTGTCAGGTTACCATTTTTTGATCCTACTTAGTCAAATTTTACTTCGTTTCAAGTGTTAGCATTAAAAAATACCTGGTTTGCATTTTTCTGTAAGATAGTTCTTTTTTTATAGGGTAGTAGCCAACCCAGATTAGCCAGGTAGTAGGTGAGTCCAACCACCCTACCTTAATCCCCCATAATGCCCCGTGATCCAGGGCGATGTCCTGTTATCATTCCAATAGTAATCCACCTCTTTATATATAAACTGACAATCCTGCTATTATTCTTATTATTGTCCTGATGATGAATGTGGTACATTCGAAACATGTCGACTAGCAATATCGGTGATAAGTTTTATAGTTTTAATGAAGAGACGAGGAAGGAATTCCGGAAACTGGAGAAATTGTGTAAGAAACAGATACAAGCCAAATATGGGGCGTTATTCACCAATAAAAGATATATATATATATATATATGAATTATAAACTTAACCAAGGATATATATATAACAAGCCTCCAAAAACTGCTGGTGGTATGGTTCAATGTGGACGTCGTGGATGTCTTACTTGTCCTATCATCAATCCTGTTCCTTCCTTTACCTCTGTCCATAGTAAACGCACCTACCCTATCTCTCACAAGACCTCTTGTACCTCTGGTAACTGCGTTTACCGTTTGGATTGCACCCAGTGTGATTCTTTTTATGTGGGTTTGGCTTCCACCAAGCTAAGCCTGCGTATGAATAATCACAGGTCATCCGTTGGCAAACGCAGTGACCTTCCCGTTGCTACTCATGCCAGTTCTCATGGACTCAGTTTTAATAACTGTTTCCGTGTACATGCCCTGAGGCAGATTGATCAGACTAATTCGAAAGTTACTCTGAGAGCTTCAGAAGAAGCACTTATTAGTCTTCTGGGCGGTAGATCGGCTCCTGGGCTTAACCTCAATTGTTGATTTTTTTTTTTTTTAAAGTTGTTATCAGCTTTTAATTTTATTTTAGTTAATTTTTTTCATTTTTTAATTTTTATTTGGCTTTTATCTCTTTATCTTCCCTGTCTACCTTTCCTCCGAAAGTTGGCTACACTGTTTGAGTGCTTCAGTTCTAACGCCAAGTCAGTCGTTATCAGCCTTTCGAGCGATTCACTTCTTTTCCTGAAGACGAGGACATCGAAATATAGTAGTGAGTTCAGTGGTTTCCTTTCTATGTGTTCTTTTTAAATTCTAGTTTATATATATATATATATATATATACAATTAAAAGAAACGGTCCAGCGGACTTCTTTAAAAAGTCCTTCCTGCTGGACTCTTCGCTCTTCGCACCTCCTGATGACGACGATGGTCGAAATATCGATGTGAGTTATGTCTGTGTCTTTCTGTGTGTTTCCTTCGTTTTGAATTTATTTTACTATATATATAAAATTAAAGTTTATCAGGACTCAGTCAGTTCTTCAGGTTCAAATTAAACTCTCATTGCCAACGTTTAGGTTTTTATTTAAAACCTTTTTAACAGGAAGAAGTACAAAATGTTATACTTTTTATAATTTATTTTATAATTTTATACTTCTGCCTACGAAAAAGGTTTTAAATAAAAACTGAAACGTTGGCAATGAGATATATATCTATATATACATATTTGGAAAGGGAAGCCCGGAAAAGATCTTGCACCCACACATTTTGTTACTCTCGAAGACCCTGATCAACAATATACAAAATAACTGTTACAAAATAAGAAACAACTTTAAAAAGTAATGAAAAAATAACAAACAAATTGAAAAAAATATGAAATAATTTTGAAACCTTTTAGAATTGCTACGAGTAGAATGAGGCTGGAATCCCTCGTAGAGCAGAAGTAACGAAGCAGTGTAGAGCCTCAGTCTCAAAGAGTTACCGATTGTAGAGAGCAATTCTTCCAACCTGTACAAAACACCAACCGTAAAGACTCCACTCTCTAACAACGACATGTAATAATTTTTTGTGAAATTCTAAGTTAAAATAGTTATAAAATTATCGAAAATGAAACAATAAAATTAAAAAAATAGAGGGAATTTTTGTAATTCTTTTCTCTTTGAATATTATACAAAGGCTTCAAATTACCATCCATAAAGACAAACTACATCACCAACGTATATATATTATACCTACAATGGTAGTACGAGTATTTACGTACCATGGTATTACGTTCTACGGTGGTGTCTAACAACGAAAAGAAATAATAATAATAATGAATAACAAATGAAAGGCTAATTTTTATATAAGGGCATAAACTGTACAAGATGACACATAAAATAAGTTGTTGTTTGTACCCAACTAACTAGGTTAGGTAAGGCTGCAGGGGCAGTTCCACAAGAGAACACTGTGGGACTGTCATAGGCCGATCATTGGCCCTTTGTGACACCATATAATGAATAAATATTCTACATTGGGAGTCCAAAATTGCTTAACTCAACACATGTGTATTTAGAGTAGGGATCTTTAACGAATACTTGACATCGTATAGACTCGAAACCGATGGTTTAACGTCCTCTCCAATGGACTACGTCCTCAGAGCTTTTCACCTTCCACGTGAATAAATACAGGGGTAGAGTGGGTACTGAACCCCGGATCTACCAGTCCACAGGAGAACATGTTGCCACTGAGCTACCTTGGCACCTCTCAACTAACTAACTACTTTATAAATATTAATTGCAAAATCCGACATATAATAAACACGTCATATTACATAAGTCACTAGACTCATTTCTTCGAATCGGAAGAAAAAACGATCAGAAATCAACAACTAAAGTTCAATGTAACATAAATACTAAAGTAATGTAAACAAAGATACATGGATAAATAAAAAACACACACATCCAATTTACGGTTTGAACCGGAAAGAAAGAGAAGGAAACCAAGTATACAGGTATACTAGGTTTATCAAGCCGGGTAGTACAACAAGAATCCGTATAACCAAAGGAACGAATCAATGTTTCTTCACATAGACCGTGTGTCCACGGGATCGCCTTAGAAAGTCACATTTACAAATTATTTTGCATTGAAAGTAAAATATTAATAATATTCCCTTATTGAAGCCTTCTATTTATTGTAGTTTCGTAGGTTACTGCCTTTGTGGTCATTATTGTTTTTCTGGTGTTTCATAGACTTTTTTTTTTTTTGCAAAGAATAGGCTATAAGTCGCCATTAGCAAGTGATAGACAAAATATTAAAATCTGCATTATTTTTTTTCATGTTTTCACCTTTTTTTCATCAAAAACTGAAAAAAGAGATCTTTCTTTTTCCCAAAACTTCTTGGATCACAAAAACATTAAAATCAATCAAAAGATAAAAACTATTTGTTTTCATGATTACTTTACTTCGAGAAGAGTAGCAACACGCCATAATCGTCTGTAACTCTGTAATCGTTACTTGTTACGAATACTCGTACATTACTTACGATCAATATAATATAAGGAACAACAAGAAGCACAGTTGGCTGGAAGTACCTAGTGAGGAAGGGAGGAATCAGCTCATGCCGGAGTCTGATTCCATCATGAAGGAACTCGCGGAGAGCCAAGCTGAAGCCACCGCTGTTCAGAGACCTTCCGTAGAACTTGTTCCTACATAGAAACCTTCCTCGGGTCACTTGATACACCTACAACAATAACTGATTTATTCTAAACAAATAACTTATTACTTTGGGATCAATTACGCAGATTACTGAATGTATAAAAGGCATACAAATTTATAAAGTACAATAATTATTCACAGAATTAATAAACCATTTTTGTATCATCTGAAAAAAAAACAATCAAAGTTTTTCTACTTTCAATATTATATTCATTCTACTTAACATGTGTTTCCAGCTTTTTACCCGTTTTCCCATAATATTTAAAAGAGTAATCATGACAAGAAATAGAATATATAACTTCATTCCTACTCATCGAATGCTTTACTAGGCAACTTTTTATGCTTCCACCGTTCTTAAACACAGTAGTAATAAATAGTAAACTACTTTAACAAGGAAGGAACGCCAACTAGTGTACGAACAAAACATAGTACTAGTAATTTAGCAGGGTTGAAATGTTCAATCTCTTAGGATTCATTGTTTAAGTTGCTTTACGTTTTTTTTTATATTATCAACTAGACTACCCGTGACCCGTTGGGTCATCCAAACCTTCATTTTTAAGGCAATCATGTTCACTTAAATGCAGATAAACTCTAAATTAATTCATTTCTAATAAAGAGGATAATAAACACATATTTAAGACAGATTTTATTTAATTTTTTTACAATTTGATTTTTCAAAAAAAAAAACTTTAATGTTTTCTTTCTGTTTGACCATACTGAGAGCAACATGCAATTGGTCATGTTAAAATGCTGTTTTACATAATTAAACTAAAACTTTCTGTAGAGTCTCTTATTCTTATCAATTATTCATCAAATTTTCTCTTTCTAAACTTATTATAATATATCCCCGTGGCGCAGATGGTAAGTGCAGGACCTCCATTGCCAAGGGCGTGGGTTCGATTTCAACAAAATTTCAATTATTTTATTCAGTTTAGAGGGTGTGTGCAAATATTTAAACACGAACATCAGAATTTTATAATTATATACACTACCCTGACCCCCTAATGAGAAATATTATTACATAATATTGTAGAAAGTCGAGGCGAGTAAGCAGGCCACTGGCTACCTTGACCCCCTAATACGATTTGTTATCATGTAATCGAACTACAACAAAGCCAACCACAACAAAAAAAAAATATAATAATTTCAGGTCTCTATTTCGACGGAAAATGGGTGAACAAATAAACAAACAAACTCATGCACTTTATATATATAGATGAAGAGTTCGGGGATTTTTAATTGTGCAACAATAGAGTAGGTGGTTTCAATTTCTTGGTCAAACCTTTCTCATTACAAATCATAAAAGCTTTCATGAACATTTCTTTAAACACAGATTAAGATTTCTATCTTAATCAAATAGATGTAGGAAGAATAATAATAAATATATAAAGCCACATGAGTGGGCTTCCTATAAACACTAAACTCCAAACTATCTCTCCTCGTCTTGAAAAAAAAAACAAAGTTCAATCACTTTAGCCTCAATGGTGAATTCTATGGTGGTCCAGGATGTTTTTAAAATGGGGTGACATTTTCATTCTTGAGTTAAATAAAAAGAACGTTATTAACATATCGAAACCATTTAACCCTGGCAGTATAATATTATTCTATATTTTGGATTCAAAACTCCATATAAATATTACTTTATAAGGGAGAAACGTACATTCTGTGACTGTCAAAACGTTGTTGATAACATTTATCATTGAAAATACACCATAATTTAATACAGTATTTAATACATAATTTAATTCAGCCTCCTCCTTCTAATTCTTCTACCAAGAACTTAAGCAAATCAACGTGAACATTAGTGAAGAAGAGGGACTTAACATCAAAACTAATAAGCTTCCAATTTTTAATTGGTACAATTAAAAATTAATATTACAATTGGTGCAATTAATATTTGTTAATTTATATATAAGATCAATATTATTTTCAACATTTGAATTGGAAATGAAATCAACTAAGGGAGTTAGTTGATTTCACTAAATACGTGAACCCACAATTTAGGACGTCTGTTACTATCTGACTCATAAGAATTAGTTTCTTTGATGGGTTTTGATAGCCCAATACGTATAGGGCAAACAAGGAGATTTGAGCAGAAAAGTTGGTATTCATTTTTTGTTATATTTTAAAACGAACTTCTTTTTTTTTGGTAAAGGTAGAGTTTATATGTTTTAAGGAGCTGTTTATCAAATGTTCATATAAACCTGCTTATCATGATGTATTTCCTACATCTCTTACTATATTTTACTATAAATGGTCCAGCTTTTATGATTATAATTAATATCTGTATATATTTTATTTAGAAGGGAACTCCTACAGCATAGGAATTCTTTATAGAATTTAGATAATATTAATATCTGTATCATATTTTATTTCTTATGACAAAGGGGAACTCTCTAGGACAGGTAGGAACATATTTACCTTTAATAGAATTATAAATAACCCGTTATGAAATCAAATAATTAAGCTTCTTTTTATGATTCCTGATTGCTTCTTTAAACCACTGCAATGCTGTCTAAGTTCATTATAACAACAATCGAAAACAGAATTTTTCCATGAAAAGGGAACAACCAAACTTAACTATCTTCTGATAGACTCGGATTGGCTACAGTCAATTTTAGCATTACTCAGTATCACGTCAACATGCTTATCTAAAAAAGCCTTTGGAAAGCATCGATAAGATCATCTTAAAAAAACAGATAAACATTTAGGAATCAGCTACTAAGGCACAACCTGTTCATGAAGCCACGCTTTCAAAAACTAAAGACGTAATTTAAGAAGATGGGATTTAATCAAGGTTTTCTAGAAATTAGACAGAGTGGGTGAAAGAAAATGGAAAAGGTGGCAAACAGAAGGTATTTATTTTGTGCTGATCTATAGATGAAGATATATCACAATAAACAAACTGACTCAACCAAGGAAATCACCAATAAAACTAGTAAAAGAGATTTAAAAGTTTTTAAACACTTTCAAAGTTACACCATTTTCAAAAGAACTGAGAGAACAAGAGAGTAGGTGTTGGTGTTGAAAATTCAAGAATTTTTTAAAACCATAAACAATCAACTCAATAACAGGCGAGAGGAAAAAAAACAAACAGTTTGTTTGTTTGTCTAGCAACTGTACCACTCAAAACACTATTTACAACGAAAACATAAATTTAGAATGATTTTTAGTATAATTAATAATATAATTTCTCTGTAACGTAGCCTTGCAGTCACTGATAGGTTACTGTCAAGGTGTAAACAAATGGCAATTGACTTAACTTAAGCTTTTTTATAAAATTTATTTTTTGTTTAAACAAATATTGAACTAATTTGGTAATAAATTTCACTTTCTGTAGGTTTTGTATAACAAATATTCCTGTAACATTTAGCACAATATGGGGATAAATTTGATGGAATGTAGGTCACACCACACATATACACAACTATTGTTGTAAACAAATTAATATAAAGAAATTTAAAGAAAAAAACAAGAATTTGACAAAGAAATTGCAAATAAAACTCTGACGGTCTAACATTAATTGAGTTGTAAAGGTAATATTTAATCCATCAACTGGGAAATAAACTAAACTAAATAACTACTTTAACAAGCACGATAGCAATCTTAAGCAAATAAAGAATTAACGTTCTTAAGCAATAAAGTTCTCCTTCGATTAAAGAATATTTTAAAGATATTTGTTAATCTAATCAACTATAAGATTTTTAACTTTGATTTATTTTTCGCCAATCAATATTTTCTTAATAAGTATGCATTACAAAATACTTATCGAAAGCAATTTTTTTTAGAAACAATCAAAATTCTGAGAGAATAATATAAAAAATAATAACCTCCGCTGCTGGGAGGAAGTTATTTTTGGTATTATTTATCAGCTAATCTTTAAATACATTTTTAATAAATAATATAACCAAAAAACTTCAAATATACCTGCATGCCAGAAACTCTAAGCCCCAACTTTCCACTTGTCGTAGTGACCACTTTAACAATCTTTCTTTGCCTTTTAGCTAAACTATCACAGTCATCATATTGTCTTACTCCCATTTTCAGATCCAAAATGCAGGGTAGTTGAAATTTCCACGTTAAATTCTCCAGTACTAAGAAATCTTAAGAAGATATAAGAAAATTATATGAAAGTATAAAAACATTATTATAAAGATCTTTTACAATCCTCGTTGTAATTTATACGTTTTCTTAAATGCTGATTTACTTACTTTATTAAAATAAACATGCCAAAATTAAACTCTTAAATTATAATATGGGTTACAATATTTGCATAGTAAACCTCTTTTATAGAGATCTTACTACTTTAAATTCAATCTATTTACATATAAATCTAAGTTTGCTTCTTCAATTGATCTAAACATAAGAATGAATTTTCAATGAATACAAGATAATGAACCATCAATTTTTGTCCTTGGAAAGGATACTCTGAGGCGAATTATTTTCTTCAATTGATGCAGCCAAAGATGCCAGGTATTCCCTATGACACCTTATAACCCAAGGATTCATACCAGCTGTAGTATTGTTTTCATTGTCAGGTGAAATGCTGCATGATGAAAAATCCTCCTCAAAGAGTTCAACTCTAGAGACATCATCTTCCAGACTTCCACTGCGACGAAACCTCAGCCTAAAAAAGATAAATATAACTTTTAGATGAACAATAAATGTTTAAAAAGAAATAATTTACTGTGATGCAAACCTTTTGAATTTCGAAGTTTTCGGAGTATAATTCTTTGGAGATGATCCCACCAAGGTAATATATTCTCCATCTCTAACGACATCCACTTTTATAACACCAAAAAATCTAGGAGTAAATTTTCTTAACACTGTCGGACAGTTTTCATAAAAGTTTAATTCCCTTTGCACCACTGGTTTACACACGGTGGCTTCATCCAAGCATAACATTGAAGTGTGACCACCAACCTGGTGGATATAAGGATGCAACTAGAAAAATATATATATGTTTATTTATTAGTTCATTAATATAAAAATAAATCCATGATCAAGTCAAACTTCTCACATAACAAAATTCGTTTCCATGGCTGTCTTCCATTAGCAGTTAACAAAAGTAAAATCATTTGGTATTGGAAATTAAAAATCATAGCAATGATTGCGCTTGAATTAGTTTAAAAATCAAATGAAGTATAAAACTTAAAAAAAATAACTAGGAGGGGCGATCCATGAAAGGAATAAACTCAGGTACTGAGAATTTCATAACGTAATTTATAATTTAAGTTTAAATTACGGCAGCCTAATGCGCACACAACTAAAAATTTTGACATTTAGTGGCAGCTGATTTCAGGTTGCTTTCATGATCATTGTAACAGTTGTAGAAGTTCCCTAAATATTTCTAAACGTTACAAAAAGTAATTATGTTAAGGAGATTTAATTTTTTTACTTTTATATATATTATTTTTTCATTTCGTTTGTTTATTTAATAGTTTTTATTTTAAAAGTTTGTATATTTCAACACTGCTCATATTCCCTGTCTGAAAAATTTTGCTACTCGGTAGGAATCCGTGGAGCGACCGATATGGACGTTCTAGTGCTCACGTTCGATTTATAGTTTTAATTTGAAGGGTGCTGTTTCCAGTGCTCCTTTATTACTTCTCTTTTATTGTAGTTTAAGAAATATTTTTTTAATTGTTATAACTGTGATCATGAGAGACTATATTATGCTTATAGAATGTTGGTTTTGATCTTTTCGTAGCGGTGTTGAGTGCGCACTATAAACATTGTTTTATTTTATCTTCTTTTTTAATAGTCCATGAATAATTATTTAATTAAATTTTAAACCCTATTGGTTCGATATGGTTAAAGAAAAACCCGGTTCTACAAGAATATATGATAAAGATGGATTTCGAAGGAGAGCGGCTTGCATTTGTGTCAAAAGTGATTCCGAAAAAGAAGTAAGTTAACTATAATTCAGTTTTGTTGATTAGTTGTGTGTTAATTTATTGAACGGGTTTGTTTTATTTCAAAACATATGTTTTAATGGAATAGAAGCTTTTAATTCTGTTTGATAGCGATAGCGAACATGACAGCTGATTTATCAGACAATTCATTCCTTAGTTCGAGAAAATTATGTTTTATTCTTTTATTAATTAAACTGATTTTTTTTAACAATTATTCAAATTTCCTGAAATTGCTCAAACATTCGTTTACAATACAGTTTTTGAATAGGCTAGAATTGAACGATAATAAGTACAAACAATAATGAAATATGGTGCAACTTGTAAAAGTTATTAAATAATTGGTACAATTTAATAACTGATCACATTGATAATAATTTCTTTTCATTACGTTCATAAACCCATTGATTATATTAAATTTCTAATTACTTGAAGGTTCTGCTGGTCTCATCGTCAAGCAAACCTGACCAATGGATCGTACCTGGAGGTGGGGTAGAACCAGAAGAAGACTCTAGTATGACTGCTTTGAGAGAGGTAGCTGAGGAAGCCGGGGTTATCGGCACATTAAGTAGGAGGCTTGGAGTCTTCGAAGTGAGTTATTAAAACTAAGTTTTTAATGTTTGTATATCTGTATATTTAGTCAGTCACTGATTCTTTTCCATTATAAGCAATTCATAAATACATATGTTTACATATCAGTATAGACAATCCGAAAGTGTTTTAAGTTAGTAATCGAAAATTAAAAAGTAAACAAAATTGTAATATCTTAGTAGAAGTGCTTTATTTGAATTTATGTAAATGTTAAAAGTAAAATTACAATATATTTATCTTTCCTCGATTGGTAGTTTAAACGGCTTCTGGGAACAAGAAGTTATTTGCAAGTAGCCATACTTGATTATCCAATGATAGTTATTTTAAAATGAAATTTGTTTCAGAATGACCAAAGGAAACACAGGACCGAAGTGTTTGTAATGATTGTCACCGAAGAACTCCCTGAATGGGAAGATTCAAAGAACATTGGTAAAGATTTTTTTTTTTGCTTAAGTAAAATTTATTTATTTTTATTATAATAGGATTGTTGAATTCGACATTATTTAAAATTCCTTAAACATGCTGTTTATATTCACAGAAAATTTATTTCAGCTGCTTTTAATGTGCACCAACTCTGATGTGTCATTATATTTTTTGTAAGTTTATCAAAATGTTCAAGTGGGTAAATTTAAATTAATAAACTTGTTATTTTTATCTTTTCTCATTTTAAAGATAAGAACTATTTACATGCCAGTTACTTTTCATATGTCATTTAAAAGAAATGTCTAAACAATACAGAAGTTTAAATAAAAGATTAATTTATTTATGAACTAACTTTATTTTTTAATTTTATGTAAAAAAATTTCTGTGCATTTCTAATTTTGTAGAAAAATGAAATGTAAAAAGCTAACCCTGGAAAAACTGATTGGTTGTTCTAATAACTCTAATTCTTTTTATGTGATGTTGATACGGATCAAAGGTTAATGAAATGTTTTAAATCGATTTACCATAATTCCAATCATAATTTCAGACTAAGTGATGACATATGTTGTTTTTCTCTGGAGTTTATTTTATTTACCACTGTGTAAACCAGTAAATTGATTCAGGATTAAAGTTCCAGCTAGAGTCAGAAAGTTCAAAATAGAAGTTATTAAATGAATTGTAATATTTCTAGAGACCGTAGTTATATTAAAATTATTTTCAGTTATAGGTCTGCATGTCATCTATGTGTTTCGTTGTGTTGGGTCCAATATGAGCAAGGTAGTATTACTACATGGTAGCCAAAACAGAAAGTATTTGTATTTCGTTTAACTTCTAAATACTTAGTAACCAGGGTAGTGGATTATTTTTTTCCTTTATAGAACTAGTAGAGACTCGGGAACCTCTTAACTTGGATTTAACTGACCAATGAATATAAAAATATAGCAAAATCGTAAGTGTAATTCTCTTCTACAACACGATATCTCTCATAAATAATTAAAAAAAAAAATAGCGGAAACCTCCGCTTACACGGCTTTCTGCAACACTTTTGATGTGATCTTAGAACGTAAAAAAACTGTTAAAGCTATTTACCTATGTAGCATTAAAACATCATTTTTTATCAAAATAGAATGCTATAGGCCGATAGAGAGCTTTATTGGATCCTCAGAAAGCTCTTAGAAAAGTGAATATTTGAACATTTAATTGACCAGATGGTTAAATTTTGATCACATGACTATTAAGGACCTGCAATGTGTAATAGTGAAGGAAGCCGTTTACAAAACCAATTTAGTGAAAAGTGCTCTTTAATGAAATCAGAAGAATGTTGTTGCTACACATGAATATGAAGAGTGTTCATATTGATTATAACAATTTATAATTTAATAAAAAGAAATTATTTTAATTACTTTTGAAATCCATACCTGCATTGTTATTGTGTTTATAACACTGTCAAATAAGACAGTATTTTTACGAGTCCATCTACCGTCCTGTAGGAAGGTATCTTGTAAACAGTCCTGTATACATGATAAATGACACTCTGAGAGATGTGAAGTCTCTTCAGGAAACTCTTTGCGATCAGAATACTCTATGACACCATATTGTAATGTAAACAACTTCTTTTTCTCTCTTGTCTATTCCTAGGGATCTAGATCTTTGGATTCCTCTGTCTACTTAGAGAAATTGAACATGTTTTGTACAAATCTCAAATGTTCAATTTGAGTGCTTAATAAACTTATTTATGAGCCATTTAGTTATTATTTACTAAAACAAACTGAACATATAAAAATTATTATTCACTTACATAAACTGAAACTGCTTTGGTTGTAAGGATTCAATTTTTGTTTTTATTGTATTATGCGGTGATAAACGAAATTAGATGGCAACCTTAGAAAATACTTCAAAAAAAGTAGCGAAACACACCAGTGCTACAAAACTGTAATGTACTGTGGAATCACATGTCATCTATATACCCTACCTTTTTTTTGTAGAGTTTCTCAAGAACCACCGAACTAGTAAGACATATGAGGTATACGATTATAATTTTAATGTCTTCTTGAAATAGCTGTTCCTAGTTTCCCTAAACAGGAATTTGTGCAGATTATTAAAGAAAATATATATGATGATTAGTAAAGTTGTACGCCCTGCAAAATGGTTTGATATAAAACAGCCGGGCAATATTTTTTTTCCATATATTTGATAGTATACTTAAATAAAAACTGAAGGAAGTGGTGGGTATTGCAGGTAGGAGGAGGAAGTGGTTCACGATGGAGGACGCCTTAAAGCACCTCTCCGTGAACAACTCTGTGCATCTGACGTACCTCGAGTCGCTGCTGGTGCAGCCCAAGATCGATCCCACCCCCGACGGCTAGACCTGTTCCAGACCACTCTTTTTATCTACCTTACATTCTCACTCAGTCAATCACTTTAAACCAATCTCCAATCAAATTTGCTTCATTCTTTTTTTTTTTTTGTTTTTAATAGAAATCTATGTACTATTTTGTTTGATAGGTTTTAACATATTGGTCAATTTTTACTTTCAAATAATTTGTAGATAAATATTTTACAATTAATTAGATAATTAAATTTTGTTTTATATTTTTCTGGTCATTCTTTTGTACATAGTCAATTTCATATGTTTTAAGTATAAAAAAAAACTGTTATATGTATTGTCTATTAAAAAATTTGAAAGGCACTTTGGTTATGAACTTTTTCGTGAACCTTCACTTTCTGCTTATTATTTTAAATATCATAAAATTCATATCGCGAACATTTAAGTTCAGAAAAAGATGAGCTAATGTTAACAATCGTGATATTTTAAAATGTCGTCGCAATTTAACAACTTTTAAGATATGTTAAGCGTACATAAAAGTGATCATAAAAATCACTTAGACAAACATAATTTCGTTTTAAGAAATTACTGGAATAGTATCTATATTGTTTCTCAAGATTGAGACATTCTTTTTTACAGAAAGTAACTTATTGTTATTTCTTGTTGTTGTAAAATATGTCAATGGAGAAGATTGGCGTAGAATTAACTAAATTCTCTCACCTTGGACTGCAGTTCAATATTTTTTAGTTAACCAAGTTGAATCTCCATAGAATTAGACTCTGGTTAATTACATGTTAAGCAATTTAATAAGATTATTCATCACACTACGGGTGGGTATGTTAACAACATTTCCTAATCACTCTAAAGCTACACCGCTTAAAAAAATCTTAATGAAGTAAGTTATATTTATACTGATCTGTGTAATTATGTATCGTATTGCTTTCAGCCGTATGGCATCATGGGAAATATTTTTAATCATCCTTAATGAACAAATACTAATTCTTTCCTGTTAACCTAGATACTTGAAATTTTCCATTTTGTATTGCCTTTATGTGAATAGCTTATGATAAAACTTTCATGAATTTTGAATTTTTGAATTACACTACACAACGCTAAAAAGGACACTTAATTTCTGCCATTAATAATTGTCGGATTTCTTTACCATAATATTATTAAAATATCAGAATTCTTTATAAGAAATTTATTGAGAACTTAAATTTATCAGCCCGTCTTTGCTGCTGCCTACCTGTGTATTTGTTTCCACTGTATAAATGCCCAGTGGCATCCAATAGGAAGTGGGGGGACTACATTTTATTGTAATATTCTGGGTCTAATTATGGTATGAAAAAAAAATCAGATGAAGTTTGGGCTAATAATTAATCTATTGATTTTACAATAAATTAAATAGCCACTCGTCTAGTCATTAATTTAATATGAAATGTATTATACAAAATGTTTAGTGACCTACAATCAAGTACAGTACAAACAAACGAATGGCTTTTCAAATTCATTGGCAATCAATAAGTTGATGTTTTAGATTACCAATACGGTCAATTAATGTTAATTATAACAAAAATCATTGCTAGAGTTCAATTTTATGAAGTGACCGCTGCTGGATCTTAAGGTTTGCCTTGGAAAATGTGGAATGGAAATGGAAAAATTTTCTATAGATATCCCCTAAGCCATACGTAAACATAGGTAATAAAAATTAATTTAAGCCATCTCAAAAATTGAAAATCCGTCAACTTCTCAAAATATTTGTTTGCATTATCAGTTTTCCTGTAACCAATGTTACTACACATAAACAAACAAAAACAGCATGTTTGCATTTAAGGCGCTAGATTACTTCTCGGTCTCAAAACATGACGATTGGTTTTTTAAATTTTTTACTTTACTGTTAGTAAAATAGAGTGAGAGTGAAAAAATTAGATCTTGAGATTTTGACGGAATACATGTTTTGAGGTACCTGAAGTCGTTTTTTGAAGTTTTTTCAATGATGTCTCTGAGTGGGTGGGTGAGTATGTATCCAAAGTTTGTGGAAACGCTACGGTCCAGAATCTTTGATGGATCAAGTTGATATTTTACACCAAATATAAAACATAACTGAATATTGAAAACAGTCTTTGAAGGGATAATAAATGTAATTATCCTATATCTTAAATTAAAAATTATCTTAGAACGACATTTTTCCTTAGATTTTACTGACATTTTTCAGACAAAATAGGAATATTTTCAAGTTTTTAATTGAAAAACTTATCTTGAATATTCATTGTAGAAGGAGGTCAAGTAAACTATGTGGGAGACCCACTGGCTATTGGAACAAAAGCCATGTTCTCCTTTAAGAGATTATTTCATAAAACAAAATCTACCTTTTCGTTTTTCATAAAATTTTATTACTGCTGTAGTGGTGTGATATATATAAGTAGCATATATATTGATAATTGGATCAATCACTATCTGTACTACCTCCAGGAATGAAAGACTAATAAACATCTCACATTCATATGATACCTGAATAGAACATTATATACTATATACCCAATAAATATGATATTATGTTTACTTATAGTAAAGTAAGTGTAGGCCACTCCAGATTTTTTATATTTTCATATAAATATTTGTTTTATACAAATATATATTTATTTAATTTTCTTGTTTTAATTCTCTTCGTTTATTTTTTACTTTAATCCCTTCTCTCTCTTTCTATTCCGTTTTCCCTTCATACTTGCCAGCATCATCTTTCTGAAATGATGATGATCATCGGCATCTTTATGAAATGGAAATTACAGAGAGGCTTATTAGATTAGAATCAGTTAAAACATGCATACCAGTGATCAAAACGATTTTAAATTTACCAAAGACAATCTGTAACACTTATTAATAGGAAATAGTTGAAATCAGTTATTTATATTATTATTAATGTTTATTCATAAAAGCTTGTTCATGAAACACATTAAAAGAAAACATAATGTTTTATATTAATAACTTATGGAACTTACACTCTTTATTGGATAATTAATGAGAATCCAATTTTTGAATGGTCGAAAAGACATGCAATCGGTGTATGAAGTGTTAAAACAAATTAATTAATTGGAATCAAATGAACTGTACTTGGGTCAATTTTGATTTCATGATTACAGTCAGTCATATTTAAGACCACCAAACCATGGTACTAAGACAGTGCATGCCTCAGTGACCATCAAATCGTCCCTTTCATATCACTCGTGTAAGAAGAGAACACAATCGAGGCCAATTTTTAATTCTCTTATTAGTCTTTCTAATTTGTCGTTGTCTCTACTAATTTAACATCTAAGTTTGAAATTTAACTTTAAGAATAATACCCCAATGTCAGATACAAAAATCAGAACTACAGAAAGAATGTTCCATTTACTGAATATTTCCAAAATAATATATGTTATTTATACATCACTCTTTAGTTATAACAATCTAGTATTCCTTTTGTAAAATTATATTAAAACAGAAGAATTTGCAGAATTCAATTAAATAGATATTAGACAAATAAATATAATTATATGATTCAATTATTTAAAAATAAATGACATTACAATAATTACTTAAAAAATTAGCGTTGTTACTTTGTAAAGAATATTTTTTTAAATTATATTTCTAGAACAAATTCATACTTAATTACAATATCACCTTCAGCTGTTGTTAACTTTATTCTAATTTTATTTTAAATCATCATATTGTACATCCAAATGATTTGCAACAGGGCTCACAAATCTTAGCTATCTTCACCTTTCACCTCAAGTTTTTACTTTTTTCTTTAAGATGTTTTGGTGCTGAAATTATAAACAGAATATGCAACTGTTTGCTTCAGTAACATACTGTTTATGTTGTTGTAATCATTGTGCAACTCAAGTATAAAAAAAATCGAACGACAGAAACTGAAATTATAAATATTCTAATATAACGGACGTACAGTTGAAAGATTAACTATATCAAGTGTCTTTTTCTGTTATGCGTCCTGCGTAACTTCCAGAATATATACACTGAATACAATAAATTGTCAGAGAGACAACGAAAAAATCAATACGAATTTCGACATCCATTGTCATTAGGAGTGCGTGCTAGAATTGAAATCTCCTTCCAATAATCACGTTATAAGAGTTCCAACTTATGAAGGCAGGAGAGACAAAAATAATTAATACATTATTAAATCAAAAATAAAATATAAAGTACAACAGAAAATAATAAAACAAAACAACACACAATTATTAAATATATTAACGATTGAGGATGAGTCTATATTCACAGAGTAGAATCAGGGAGTTGGTTAAGAATGGCAATGAGAAGGTTATTGATCTTACCATCAGATTACCCATATTCTTATTTATACAGCTTAAGCACAAAAAAAGCAACACTCTAGATGCACAACAAATAATAACGCAGTTATATAAATAGAGAAAATCTTATGAAGAATAGAGCAGGTGTGATTGTTAAGGAACAGTATTCATAACAGATAGGCATTTAAGAGGTCACATTGAACCACACCACCAATAGTATTGGAAGCCTTGAGAGAAGTAATATGCTAAATGATAGACTGGAGGTTTAGAGAGAGATAGAAGGTTTATTTTTTATACTTAGCTCATATAGAAACATTTAAAAAAAATCTGGAGTGGCCTACACTCTACTTTACTATAAGTAACTTAATGTCAAATTTCTTGAGTATATAAAACATAACGTCTCATTTAAGCATAACATAAACATCTAAATGGGATATAATTATTAGCCTGTCATTCCTGAGGTAGTACAGATAGTGATTGAAGGACATATCAATTTATAAGCTTATTTTTGTACATCACAAATAATTTATTATTTGCAAATAATTTCATTAGTATAACTACAGCAGTAATAACATTTTTGAAAAACCAAAGTGAACATTTCTTGAAACGAAATAGTATCCTACAAGAGAACATGGCTATTGTTCAAATAGCCAGTAGATTTCTTACATCGTTTACTTTACATCCTTCTACATTGAATATTAATGTAAAATTTTCAAATTTGAAACAGTAAAATACTCTTTTTTTCTCTGAAAAACTTCTTAAACAGCGAAGAAAATGTTGTTTTAAGGTGATTTGTTAATTAAAGATGTACGATAATTACAGTTATTAATCTCTAAACGAAAGATTTCAATTTTGAATTATCTTTTACATTTTTGGTTTTTAACAGAATTATTATACTGGGAATTTTATGGCTTCTTAGTATTTAATAAGATCATTTTCCTTCCTCTTTGTCAAATAACATATATACGAATTTTTTTTTAATGAGTGTTATCATTTACCTGCACAATATTATTCCTCTTACATCTCTTATAAGTCAATAATATATTTTCATTTTTCCATTAGAAACATCAATTTTATCTCAGTGGATTCGCTCAAAAAATTTCTAAGTCAATGTAGACAATGTAAAAAAATACAAAAAATTCGACAAGTATAGCAGGTGATCTCTTAGTCTAGAATAAACAAACAGTTTTTATATCGTTATTGCTCTTTCCCGTAATTGAAACTTCATGAATTTTTTTTTGTGAATTGCTAATTTTTTGTTCCGTTTTTGGTCAAATTTTCATTATTTTTTAACGAGCCGTTTAGCGTCAAAAAATCATTTTCTGAAAACACAAATCGTACTGTAACGCCCCTTTAGCGAATGTAATTTTAGAAAAAAATATCTCAACTCATTTCCCATATAATATTCTATTTGTAGGCATAGTTTCATTCTTGTCCGTCAAACAGTATGGCTTGTATCGCTCTCACAAGGTTTCAGATTGAATTATAAGTCAAAATTTTTACATTTTATTGAAAAAAAAATATTTCCTGTTGTCTTAAAATTCTGAATATATTTTTCGTTTGTTGCATTTGTAACTTCAAAGATAATGTCAAAATTTCAAAACTCTAGGGTTATCAGTTTAGGAGAAATAAATGTTTTAAAAAAAACGGTTTTTGGCAAAAAAAGTGACTTTCCCATCATGCATAATTCTTCCCAAACAATAGGGATCTTCGTCTAAATGGGGCCCATTTTTGTGTAAAATATCAACTTGATCCGTCAAAGATTCTGGACCGTAGCGTGGTAACAAGCAATGCTAACACACGCACCCACCCACCCACCCACACACACACAGACATCATCGTAAAAACGTCATAAAACGACTTCTGGTACCTCAAAACATGTAATTCCGTCAAAATCTCGAAATCGAATTTTTTCACGATCACTATACTTTACTTATAGTAAAGTAAAAATTAACATGGTTCTCCTCATAAATAAAGGAGAGATAACAAATATTAAAATAGAGGTACTTGGGCATTAGTAGTTTGATAAGAACGGAGATGAAATATGTTCATTATCAAAGGTAACATTGACATCCAGGAAGGAAAGTGGACACTGAAGTGAGTAAAAGAAATGTTGGAACGGGAAGGTTGAAAGGACGTACAAAAAAGTCGAACTCATGTTTACCATGGAGTCAAATAAAAAAAATGTGATTCATAAAGCTTATAAAAAAATGAGGAGTTGAACAGATTTTCTGGGACGGAGAATCTTGTTCAAGCTTCACGTTGAGAAGACTAGCAAAAGAGAGTCACATCGGTGCATCCAACTGAAAATACTAATCAGTATTTTCTCCTCTCAGTAGAAGACAAAATAAAAACTCGCCACAATATTTCGACATCATAGTGATTATTTGTGTTCTCCCACTGTTATGTTATTATATTTGGTTTGTCCTATCGTTTTCTATAATAACTTTATACATAAATGTATTTATACAATGAAGTCTTCATACTTCCTTTCCAGGCAAAGATCAGTAATAGGAGGAAATTTTAAAACTGAATATTAGTATATAGTTTGTCTTCCAGATCCTTTCTGTGTTTAATATATATATGAAACCATTAAAATAAGAATGCAGAGACAACAAAACTCATTTCAATATTTCGACCATGTCGTCGTTTGTTGTTTCTTTCTATGTGTCACAGATTATTTTAAGTATATATATATATAGTATTACGTAAGTTTTCTTGAGGGCTAGGTCAAGCAATTTCTTGAATGAAGAGTTCAAGAACTATTTGTGGATATATATATATATATATTGTAAACAGGAAAACGATCCAAATGAACAACAAACGTTTCACCATGAACAACCGTCTCCAACCATCGCTTCACAAGTGCGCTGGGTGTCCCTAACTCAACTCTCCTGATGACGGCTGTGTTTGTGATTCATAAAAAGACTAAGATCTTTCAACCGTAACAAGCGGTCTTCATCAGAGTCAAAAACCAACCAAAATCCAAGATGTAGAAACATCATGGCAAGGGGTTAAGAGGAGTGGGAAGGAAGAGAGGTATTTTAAAGGATGTAAAGTGCAGGAAAGGACAATAGACCAGTCAGAGATGTTTGGGTAAACAAAGCAGTACAGTAAGAAAAAGTAAAAAATATTCACTAGCTGTCACGCTCTTACATGAGGCTATTGCCCTCTTTAGGACTGAGTCAAGTTTGAACAAACTGTTACTAATATTTATAACATCTGATCTATTAAATTTAATCAGAGAGGATTCGATCATATTTCTTAACACCGATTTTTCAAAGGTAATAAATTTACCTCCGGTCCAATCAATATCATGATTTTCATTTTTTATATGCCAAAATAAGGCACTACTTTTTTTTCTTTCTACTTAAGTTCTATTGGTGGTGTTTTAACCGTGTCTTTAAAGATTTACCAGTGTGACCAATAAACTTTATGGCAATTTTTCACGGGATTTTATGAATATCACCGGACTCTAGTTCCCTGGGAGAGTTGTTTTATTAACATATTGCCTACGTTATTACGATTAGAAAAACCTGTATTAAAATCAAGTTTAAGCGCAAGCCTGGACAGTCCAATGATTCATGATTCGGTAAAACTATAGAATTTGGCAGTGAACAGGTCTCTGTTGAAATAATAGTGAATGTAAAAACCGAGTGCATGTAAAGTAAATGTTATGAGCCTACCTCCATACCTTCGCAGGACAGAATTTTTCTCTACCTTTAGGAACGGTATGTGCATTGTTGAAACTATATTAATGTATTTAAACCTGTCAATTCATTTATTTTTAATTAATGATAGCATTTATACCATTTTCAATCAATCAGAACATAGTGGCAACACTAATTTATCTCAGAGAGATGACCAAAACAAATTTCATTATTACAAACATTTCTTTTACCATATTTATTACACTCTAAGCTGATTTTTTTGATAAGCATACCTAACAAAAATTAAAACTGAGATTAATTCTCTTATACTATTACCAACCCCACCATATCTTATTATATTAAAGAATAATTATGTATCCATGAGAGCTATGACTCCCTATAAGGTACCATTTTTAGTTTTCCTATAATGCATGGATATAAATGTTATTTAATAATGAATCATTTCAAAGTTAAAAAAAATTCTCATTAACGAAAAATTAATTGTGATATTTTAACACTTTCATTGATCCCAAAACAAATTACACAAAATAAACGAAAAAAATAATTAACTAATAATTATACCAGTGGAAAACACATCAGGTAAGGGATCGTATTTTGAAATTGTATTTCACTAAATCAGTTGTATGTGAAAAAACAACCAAACGTTAAATAGACATTTACTAAAACTTGTTTACATTACATATTTATGATTGAAGTAAATATCACCTTTGACTATATTCAACAACTCATAGATACAATATGTATATCCTTTCAATGAATATAATATATTAAGGCCATTATAAAATCGTGTCCTTTTGTGCAGTTTACAAAATATAAATTAATTTTACAAATTATTATATAATTTATAAAATACAACACGTTCTCCTTTTATTGGGCTAACTTAATACAATTCATGTAAAAAAATATACATTAAAATAGAGATTAAAATTTCAGAGAATTTTATACCAATAATATTAGATTAAGCCAGGTATGTATGAGTGCTTCAAAGAACCCAACACTATGAACACAGCCCGGTTTAACATTAAGTCCTTACTTCTGACTAGAATGTGAAAACAATAAATAATTCATTCATTATGACATAACAAAAGTACTTAGTTCTTCATCAGGAGCTACCAAGTATCAATTACAGTAAATATGACTTTTGTTATAGAAGTTTATACGGTAATTATGAAACTATAATTACTTTGGAAATACATTTCTGGAATAAAATCTAGGTATTTAAGGAATGATATAAAAAAAAATTAATGATAAATACAAAAAATATATGTGACAACTAAAATTGATTGTCTAAACCTAAGATAATGAGCTAAAGTGGTTAATAATACATTAGACGAGATCTTGATTGGTTAGTTAAGGACTCTACCCTAAACTATATTAGAATGTAATACTGAGTGATGCGGATCAATTTAAACTAGGACAACATCGTATGTGCCTATCATATAGCATTCTATAATGTAAGCTTTCATAGAAAACATCTCCAATTGCTAAGCAATTAAATAATACCCAAATTCTTTTAAATCTGCAAATGATATGTTTATGCAGTCACAGATGGCAATATCTCAAAATAAACAATCACGTTATAAATATATTTAACATAGTTAATAAATAATTGCATAATGGTAAAAATTAATTCTAGAATGACATCCTTAAAATATTAATATGTTATTTACTATCATAAATTTTTGAGGATAATAACGATATTATAGTAAGCGCACATCATTATCGTTGAATAATATAGGCAATATTCTTTGCAATGAGAATGTATCCAGTTTTAAATACAATCGCATGGCTTTAAAGAAATTTATTAGTCTCTGACTAGAGTTTAGGACGAAAACTAGATTTCTTATCACAAGTCATTTTCTTTTTGACTGAATACTTTGCTTTATCCTATCATAATGATGGACTCTTTCAGGAACTGCTGCAGACTCTAAAGGAAGGATATCAAACAATTCACTTAAACTGTTAACAAAAATAATTTTTCTTGTAAATTTGGAACTGACAAACAAACGAGACATGGTGACAATTGTTTTAAGCCAGAAAGTAGGATGAACCAGGTACAAATGTTTTAAGTTTTTTCTTAGTCGATGACCAATCATTTGATAACATTGTTTTAACCACGAGTATTTAGGGACACAGTCTTTTGCAGCTCCTCCATGAAGATACACAAGAACATAATCATCTGTAACTAATTGGTCCAAAGTAGAAAGTACATAATAAAAAAGATTTTCCATTACATAATTATAATCTACTCTTCCATGATGTGGAAGAAAACACGCTCTGAAAACAATAATTGCAATCTGGGAATCCACATGATTATAGCCACCGTGAGTTAATACTCTTTTATAAGGCTCGATTACTTTCATATCTATTCTCTGCTCAATTCCTCCGACATTACAAGTCTGCCAGCATTTAGATTCACTTGAACCTTCTTCTGCTCCCACATCAAGGGTTGGATCATCTGGAGATTCATCACCCAACTGTTCCAAAATAGAGTCTTCGATTTCATCAAGTGACTCCATACTTCTACTAAATATTTCATCGATATCATCATCACTCGTGATTGAAATTTCATCAGGTGTTCCTGTAAGGGACTCTGAGGGTACAGGTATGCGACGTTTCTGTGGAAAATCTTTTGTAAGTCTAACATCTTGACAGTCCGGTGACAGAATTGCTTGAAACAACGACTTTTCTTCTTCTTGATCACTTAACACAATTCCAACTTCTACATTAGAACTAATGGAATGATTATCAACGAGTTCCTTGGGAGATTCTAATGAAGGGGTAGCTTCTAATTCCAAACTTTCATTACTAATAATTGAGTCTTCCCTAACTTCAAGCGGATGCCGAATAGTTGGAGTGCCATTTGTTAATTTAGTGAAACCTGTACTTTGGATTGGTCCTTGTTTTTCAAGTTTATCACAGTTCTCGATTTTATCAGGAGTTGGAAGAGACTTTTCTTTAGAGTTTCCATTCGAAAGGGTATTATTCACACTACTCATAGTTCCAGAATTTGAATATTTCTTTTACACAGGCTGGATAAAAGAATTTAAATTTAGTGAAACAAAATCTGAACTAGCATACAGTTGGCAGGCATATAAATATTAAATTTTAACTAAACCAAAATCATTTATACTAACTTTCGAGAAACAATTGATTAATGAAAATGTATCTAAAAACATTCCTGACCTTTACATAAATTACTATTCTTAAGTCTAAAGGTAACGACTAGATAGAGCGACAACAAGAACCTCCTAAGGGTTATAAACACCATTGTTGACTAATAGAGCAAATATCCCATCTTCCAGTAAAGTTAAATTTAAACTCATATTTGTTGTTTTCAGTAGTCACAGAATAAATGAGTTTTTCATGTAGAGTAACCAACCAAGCAAAAGTATTTGTTGTAAACAGAAATGCAGAAGTTATAATAATAAGTGTGTAATAAACAAATCTTTAAAGTTATTCAACAATTTTAAAAATATAGTATTATAAAAACTACAAAGCAGATATATTGGGTACTGTAGTTTTGATAAAGAAGTTTGAATATATTTCCAAAATGTAAACGTTATTTTAAGCTCATAATTATGAATAATTAAAAGAAAATGTAAGGGACAACAAATGAACGACGAAAATGTCAGACGAATATTCCAACCTGAATTTTAGAGGTCGATGAAATCAGGAGCTGAAATGTTTCAATAGTTAAATTTAAAAAAGAACATTACTTCCAATAATTTGATTATTTCATCTTATAAAAAATATGTTATACTATTAGTATGCTTTTAAGATTAATGCTGAAGAGTAATTCTGTTTATTTAGCTTCAGAAAAATTACTTTTTTTGCTCAAGATCGTTTAGCAAATTGTATTTTCTTAACAATTATTAATCAGCATTATTGTTTGTATTATTTGATTATGTATAAAATTTTGCTTAGCAGGTTGCATTTGTCTTGAATAAAAACATGTACTTACAAATCACTATTGCTGTGAACAGCGTTGAACAGTTTAGCAGAGGGCTTACCGATGATTAAAGAAATTTCAAGTATATAATCGGAGGTAAACAAATTCACACATTGTCTATCCCATTCAAGTCAAATTCTTATTTATAATTTTAAGAATATAAAACACGTTGTACGTGTTTTATCTCTATAGAATTACTAGCAGACGGGTATTTTACAAAAATTCAGAGATACGTGGTTTTTTCAAAATATTATAGAGTAGGAAAAATATATTTATTAGCATAGTGTTAAGTAACTGCTTCTGTGTTCAACACATTTCCTTTCTGTCCTTCACGTTCATGAAAAACAGAGAGTCGAAACCTCTGACTCTTGAACAAAGCAACATACAGTTGACGATGTGAGAAATAGTTGGTCCCACTCAGTTCAATTCCTACTGTAGACAGAATATGGCTTTGCGACTTACTTACCGTCATTACAAACAGACGCTGATGGGAAATTGTTACCGTTTCAATTGAAAGCGGCAGTTGGAAGTATCAATGGTATGCGTGGTATACCATACACACTGCTGACTCCCCAGTACCACACTCAGTCATGATATCAGCCTCCATGACGTATCTGTGCAAAGTACAAACAAATTCGAAATCATGTCTCGTTTTACATTTTTGTTGGGAGCTTAAACGCAAATGAAATTAAAATCAACTAACAATATCTTCTTACCACAACTGTATATTTTCAAAATAAACATGTCCGTAAAGGTAGCCAAAGACAGCTTAAAAGTCTATAACTTCGCTACTGCGTTGAATTTTCAATCCATTCAAAGCTTAGATTTTAAGTTAGAATACACAAACCTACTATTAAAGTTTCAGCTTCCTGTAAATTCTGTTGGTTGAGTTTACTAGTGACAAAATTTTGTGCTTAAAAGTTCATAACTTCGCTTTTACATTGAGTTCTCAATCCATTTAAATCTTCGATTTTAAGTTAAAAAATGGATTTGGTGGTCGGTTTGGGACCCTTTATTGGTTATTCGGGGTTCCCCTGATAGCGAATGGATCATACAGGGCATTCCGCTATCGACCACCTGCGGACCCGCCTGGTAGCCACCCAAGTCCCAGGACCCCCTGACTAACATATGCCCCCAACCCCTGACTAACTTAAATAGTCAATACCTTCGAGAATATATACCAATATAATTAACTTATTGCTACAATATAATAACAATAAGTTAATGAACAAAAAAATAATAAAAAGAGCTTTTTCTTTACTATCAGTTACACAAGTAACTGTTAGTAACTGATACTAGTTACACATTACTATCAGTAATACAAGCTACTGATAGAACTTTCACTATAATTATATGAGCACACGCAATTACTACACATACCTGATATTAGAAATCCAAATATAATTGCAAAAATATATTTCTACAAAATTAAAAAACAACGATTTATTACAAAAACAAAGTAGAAGTAATCATTTATAGACCTCATACCATATATTATCAGCTCCTATACTACTTGAATTACACGAGAGAGTAAATAGGAATATATGCGCAATAATAAATTAAAGTATCATAAGACATCTACCCATTCAACAACTGCAAATTAATATACACAATATCAGTAAAGTACTAAACTAAACACACCACCCAATAAACCCTGAGAAACGTTTAACCCAAGTTCAGTGGTAAAATAAAATAGAAATACTTCCGTAAATTTTAACTTACAGATCATAAAACAAACATCTATTTAACAAGTATAAGTTTATAGATACAGGCGAATAAAAATAATAATATAACCAAAGAATTTGTACAGCAGAAAAGCGTTTCAACCTAAAGAAACTATAGCTTGCATGCGTGATAGGGTAGAATTAAAATAGTCATGCAATACTGACTTACAGATTATAAAGCACATACCTATATAACAACTATAAGTCACATACATAATATAATTAAAATAATAATAATAATGGCATACCTTTTAATACACCTGAAACGCAGTCCACCCCTTAAAATGTATAGTTTGCTAGACAGGGTAGAATTGAAATAGTTATGTAATGCTGACATACAGATTATAAAACTCATACCTATTTAACAACTGTAAGTTAACATATATAGAAGAAATAAAGAAATACCATACTCATACCTTTTTTCAACCTGAAAAGAGTTTCTCCCCCTCCCCCTTAAACACAAATTTAATAATAACAAAAATAAAATTAATATCTGCAAAGGGTTTCCATCACTAAAAATATATAACTTGCACGACAGGATAGAATAGAAATAGTCATGTAATTTTGAAATATACATCATAAAACACATACCTATTTAACAACTATAAGTTCACATAGATAATAGAATTAAAATAATAATAATGTCATACCTTTTAATACACCTGAAACGAAGTCCACCCCTTAAAATGTATAATTTTCTTGATAGAGTAGATAGGGATAGGCATGTAATGTAGACATATAGATTATAAACCACATATCTCTTTAACAAGTATATGTTTACATATATAGTAGAATTAAAATTATACCATAATCATACCTATTTGTGAACATGAAAAGTCTTTCAAACCCCCAAAAATATAATAATATATATAATAGTAATAATAATAATAAAATTAATATATGAAAAAGGGGTTTTAACCCTAAAATATACATAATTTGCAAGATAGAGTAGAATAGAAATAGTCATGTAATACAGACCTACAGATTATAAAACACATACCTATTTAACAACTTCACATACATAATAGAATTAATATAAAAATAATCATACCCTTTAATACACCTTAAAAGCAGTCTACCCTTAAAATATATAATTTTCTTGATAGAGTAGAATAGGAACAGCCATGTAATGTAGACATATAGATTATAAACCACATATCTATTTAACAAGTATATGTTTACATATATAGTAAGTAGAATTAAAATAAAACCATAATCATAACTTTTTTTAACCTTTAAAGAGGTTTTACCCTCCTCCCTCCCCCAATTATAATAATAATAATAATCAAATTAATTAAAGAGTTTATGCTCCTAAAAATATATAATTTGCATTAGAGGATAGAATAGAAATAGATATTTACTGATTATAAAACACATACCTAATTAGACGCTATAAATTCGTAGATACAGTGGAATTAAAATAATAATATAATCATAACTCTTTGTACACCTGAAAATCGTTTCTACCCCCAAATTATATATTTTGTATTATAATGTAGAATAGTATTAGTCATGTAAATGTTGACTTATAGACCATAAAACACAGTCCTATTGGGAAATGTTAGTTGATATATAAAATCTCATTACTAGTCTCCGATCATGGTCACACTTTGACACATTATAAGGTGGTTAAATTGGAGCTTATGTTTGTTGCCTTTGTCAGGTTCTAGGGTAGTGGCTCTGAGACTGTTTGAAGGCGGAGAACTTTAAGTCTGCCAATATCTCAAGGCTCTCTGTATACATTTATTTGAGAATTTTTGTTAAATAAATCATTTTTTTTTAAAAAAAATTATATTAAAATATAGAAAATTAAATTTACCTTCAGTTTGTTTATTCTTGTCCTCAGAGAGATATGAACTAGACAAGCTGCTGCGACGTCTTCAGTATGGGACTATGTTTGATAGGGAACTTGCATTTTTCTTCAATTCATTGGAATATTTTTATGTCTTGCTTGTTTTGACTAAGGAATAATGTTGTTGCCAACTATAGAATTTTGTTCAGAGTGAATGAAATATCGCCGCTGTTATAATAAATTATAAACAAGTTTATTGTTATAAACTGGGTATATAACCTGTTTACGGAGAGAAGCTCTTCTTTAGAAGAAAATCGCTGTTACTTATCACTTATAATAATGATGCATTCACAAAAAGAGATATAATGCGTAAGGTGAGGTATGATAACAACTTGTTTATGCCTGGATATATTTTTCTGAATCACTCATATACACCTGGAAATCTTGTGGACACCCTATGAGAATCACTGTTCTAGAGCCTTAATAGATCATGAATGGCCTGAGAAAAACAAAGGAGTGAGAGGGTTTTGAACAGTGTATGAGATTGAATGTCTGCTTAATTTCCAATCCTGTTTCCCTCTTATCAATATAATGATCGCTTACAGCAAACAACATAATGAAAACCCGAGTAACATTAGGTACTATAATAAATATGGCATACAAGCTAAACACATAAACATACAATGATTATATGCATTAAACACATAAACATGCTCACTAACCTGTGTACAGGTATCCTTTCGTCTGTACCTGCAACAATACACATATGTTATTAATAACTCAATGGTAATATCAAATAATGTAGACTCTTTGTCAGTCGTGGTTGAGACTAGCTATGATTAAATAATACCATTACTTTCTTATGTCAATACATACTAATTGTCAATAAGTGCCGACACGAAGGCAAGTATCGCCTCTGACAATTGTCTAACTTGTATTCTCCAACCCCACCACTACTATGTAACCCCATTATAACCAACCAATATATATATATATATATATATATATATATATGTGCGTAAAATTTGGAAGCAGTCCTTCATTTAAGCATATTTCGTTGAACAACTGACCGTATTTCACTGATGTCACTTTCTTCACCAGTTTTTCAAGGTTTCTGAATACCTTCTTCTTTCCTTCATCCAAACGTTGGAGAATGTTAATTAAGTGGCAACCGATATGTTTCGACTGGCTTCCAGTCATCTTCAGGGTAATTAATTAAAAAAAAAGAAAAATTATTGGAATCTTTAGAGTTGATATTAAGTCACAGTTTACAGTAATAGTTTAAAGTAACTCTTGGTCCTGGCTCTCAAGAGCTACTGACTGAAATGGGGTGGATGGTGGGGCGGGGGTGTTGACAGTTAACGGTTTCTTCATCCAATCAGACGCGTATAGTTTAAACTAAACTTAAACTATACGCGTCTGATTGGATGAAGAAACCGTTAACTGTCAACACCCCCGCCCCACCATCCACCCCATTTCAGTCAGTAGCTCTTGAGAGCCAGGACCAAGAGTTACTTTAAACTATTACTGTAAACTGTGACTTAATATCAACTCTAAAGATTCCAATAATTTTTCTTTTTTTTTAATTAATTACCCTGAAGATGACTGGAAGCCAGTCGAAACATGTCGGTTGCCACTTAATTAACATTCTCCAACGTTTGGATGAAGGAAAGAAGAAGGTATTCAGAAACCTTGAAAAACTGGTGAAGAAAATGACATCAGTGAAATATGGTCAGTTGTTCAACGAAATATATATATATATATATATATAAAATAAATTCAAAACGATGGAAACACACAGAAAGACACAGACATAACTCACATCGAAATTTCGACCATCGTCGTCATCAGGAGGTGTGGAGAGCGAAGAGCGAAGAGTCCGCAGGGCGGCGACGATGGTTGAAATATCGATGTGAGTTATGTCTGAGTCTTTCTGTGTGTTTCCATCGTTTTGAATTTATTTTATTTAAAAAAAGTCCGCTGGACCGTTTCTTTTAATTGTATATATATATAAATGTAATAATTAATGTAACAACTGAATTTTTCAAGATGAAATATATTATACACTACCTACTACATCGAAATGAGTTGCTTGTATATACAAAAGTGTATTTGTCAAGCTATTTGTTGGAATAAACAATCTAAATAAGAACAAAATCTATTCATATTTAATAACAATAAAATAATATAAATATAAAACATGGGCATATTTAAAATAATATAATTAAAACATACATCAGTTCAGCATATTTCATAAAGTATTTGTTCTCATTTTTTTCATTTGTAAACAGACCTATTATATCATAATACTGTAATTTTATTCTTTGATAACATCTGCTTCAATGGTATTATTGATATATTTGTTAATCACTTTTGTTCAAGAGAAGAAGCAAAAGTATGTCACTACCTGATATTTTTTTATGATGTTATAGGTTGTATTTTTATTTCATATGAACTAGGATTTGGAAAACAATAGACCATGACAAAGTATTAGAAAAGTATACCATGAAGTCTTTTTTGTTACATTAATAAGCTAATATACACTTGAACACTTACTAATATAAAAAAATACACCTAACCATTGAGAGCACAAAGAATTTCAGAACCCCAGGGGAAAAAAGAAGTTTACCTCTCCTCTCACACTTCTTCAAATCAGTTTTATCAATATTAAAGCCTCTATTCTAAGTCACTAATAAAACCTAAAAATTTCCAGAGAATTTCCTTAAATTAAATTATTATTATTATTTAAAACAAAATTAAACATTTATACTTCTACGATTTTAAATTATTTATTTCTGCTTGCCTGCCAATACTGATTTATTTCTACAAACTCCTCAAAATATTTATTTTCATGGAATTACAATCAAGGATCTAATTTTAGACTGCTGTCATTAGTCCCGGAAGTACATCATATTATAGGAATCGAATACATATATATATACAATCTATATGATGTCATATATACAATCGACATCAAAGAAAACCAAAGATTTTTGAAAACAAAAACGTATAAGTGAAATCATAAAAAACATTGTTAACTTAAATTAACTTGCTATACAAACAAACATAATAAACTTTCAACCCCTTTAACAAACTAGTTTTCAAAAACTTAATATAAATTTATTTTCATTTGCAAATATACAGTTGAAATCCGCTTGAAAACAGTATTACACAAATAAAACGTAAAAATAATTACGACTTTAAAAACTCATTTTGGTATAAACTTTCAAATTTTTTGTTATCTTTTTATTATTTTTATTTTTTATGTTACGCCACTGGTTGCAGCCTGATCAGTTTATTTCCACGGAGTTTATTTCATTACATAATCAATAACGTTTAAGATTCGCTGTGAACTTTTATTTAAAATTTACTTGTAAATTAAATTCTATGATAACACTTATTTTAGGTTTGTTTGATATCGATGAATCAAAAAGAAAATTCATTTAACTTTTAATTTATTGAGTATAATAGATATAACATCATAAATCACAACTACATACACAAAGCATAGCGTTGGCATAAAATATCAAATGACATTATCTGTGAAGAAAGATAAATCGCTAACATTACCTTTGCATAAGCCACAGTGCATTTTCCGTCATATTTCTTCGACGAAGAGAAGTAGCGAACTGATTGAGACTTGCAACGAACTTAGAGGGTCCAAAAGTTCACTTTCAGTCCTAGAACAAAATGGCCAACCCCACTATGACTGATTTTTGCTTCATTATAATATTAAACGAATTTCTTAAATGTTTTAATTGTTTAAGCCTAATTATTATATTAGTTAATCATTATATTATAATAATTATGAGTAAATATATTATATAATAAAGTATAAAAATAAACAGCAATCTATTGCATTTAGGAGAAAAAACTTTAAAACAGGGATAAAAATTAAAATTTCCTTGCTAGTTATTTTATTTGAAAGTTTTATTTTTATACTGTTCAGTGATCACTTTTATGCTAATTGCTATATGGTTTACAACAATGAGGAATTGAAAATAATAATTATAATTTAATATTAAAATATAACATCTTCTTATTTAAATAACTTCCTGAAATAAGTTATCATTAAATCATTTAACAATAGGTTTAGACAACAATATTTTACTTCACTATAAATAAAATCCAGTTGCAATAACAAAATTTGATTTTGAAATTTCAATCATTTAAATATCTTAATGTGCTCTAAAACCATTTCCCACATTGTTTTTGTTATATCTGAGTGTATATGGGTGGGAATGACTCCTAAAAGTTTGATACAAAATTTTGAAATTCCTGATGTAAATAATTCCTCATCAGGAGAAGTTTTTGTCAATTTTGAACCATGATAAAGCTGTTTTATGAAAATTTATGCCAAACACAAACTATTATTTTACGATCTTTTGGAGACAATAAAAAATTGTCCTTTTCCACGTAATATCATCACAATAAAAGTTCAATAGAAACCAAATTTTGTTTTAGATACTAGGAAGACGAAGAAAGTCAAATAATAACGCCTTTCTATGAATACTTGTCAGAATCACAGATTCTTAGAATGTTAAATAATAATAACGTTTACTTTATATACAAAAATAATCAGCCGGAATGAAATTAACGCTTGAAGCAAAGTTAAAAAAAAGTGAATTTTATTTCATTTATTAAAGATATTAAATTGTAAATATATTAAAATAAAAAATGTGTGCATAACATTTGACTGCCTTCCATGCAATAAATGAATGGGTAATTAATTTGCCATCCTTCTGTTAATCGATATAATATAATTAGTAAGTACGTCCATTTAGATGAGTAATTTTTGACTACTTAATATAAAGGATTAGGCTATAGAAATAACCTCACTAAATGAATGAATATAAATAGAAATATTGTGCAAAGTATAATTTGTACACAAAATAAAAACGAAGTTGTCTACCTTCAACATTACTGTGAGTAAATATATTATCAAATATGAAGTTTAAACGACAACAGAAAAAAGAAAACAATAGAAATAAATGCTCTGAGGTCTTTCAATGTATGTCATCAGAAAGCAAACAAACTAAAAACTGAGAAGCTAATATAAAAGTAATGGAGAAGGAAGGTAACGAATATTATCAAATATATTTAGTATCAATTTAATTAATTGATTATTCCAATGTGGTTGTCTTCACCAATCAAAAAGCTATAAAGAAATATAGTAAAAAAAATAGATTTTTGATAAATATTTGCAATTCTTAACTGGAGGTCTCCATCTCCATAGAGGGATTTTCCTTTAAACGTTTAAAACAAGTTGTAATTCTAGGGACCTCCCTTGTAGGAGGACAAGAACAGTTCATATTTCAATTGATTTATTATAATGAACCAAGATGTATTCTACTGGTTGTGATAAGGATGTAATCAATCAATAGTTAAAACTGTTAAATAAATTGTAATGGTCATTATTAAATAATGTTTAACACTATTAATTGTGTCATATTCATTACAAAAATAAAGCATCTTTCTTATTTCAAATTACGATTGCAGTACGAACTCCCAATACAGTACTTTCCAATAACTTAATTATTACACCTTCTTACTTTACAATTAATTTAAATTAATATTATCTCATTTTTAGGATATCTTATATATTACTTCATACAAGCAATATATAATGATTAATACTGTTTTATTAATGAAGAATAAATATGTACATCTTTAATATTATATCAAAACTATTTTGTTTAATTAATACTACTAAATTATAAAATGTATGACTCTCATAATTCATTTTAATGACTTCATGGATAAAATTTCTTCATTCATCTTAGATTAGTAATTGTATAACACAAATTAATAAAATATCCAAGTAATGAAGTATAAATATCTTAATTTACAATATTTTCTAGTTAAAATAGGATTACTTTTTTTGTAAATTAATTATTCTGTAACAAATGTGTACTGTTAATAAAGTAGATAATTATACTTCATAAATAAGCCGTAATGAGCATTAAATCAGTTTTAACATTATGATTAATCCAAAAGATTTTATTTTAGCATAAAAACAAAATGTGTTAACAAAAAAGAATGCTAATTTAAATATCAACCTGCCATTGAATATTTATTTCAACTGAATATTCATTGAAAACATTAAGTATTTTTCTAATTATTTTCAAACGTCATTAATGTTAAAATAATCTTAAGCATTTATTATACTACACAAATAAGTTGACACAAAAATCGTACTTACTGTTTGAAGTTATCTTTGAATGGAATATCAAGTTGATTGAACAAACTTCTAAATTATTAGAACTTTATTTAAAGGCACTCCCGAAAATGTAACACTACTGGAGAATAATCACGACAGTTTTGTTTTATTTATAACCTTAAAGAAAAAATTATTTTCCTTAGAAATTAATTTGTTTAATTGTTTCTTTAAAAAATCTGGTTTGGCCTATGCTCAACTGTACGATAATCAAATGTATTATCAAATCATTAATAATTAATTTAACTAAACTATTTTTTCAAATGTGGCAGTCATCATTTCACAATGTGTTGAAAATGTAATAAGTAGTTGTAGCATTATTCTAAGAGACCGTTACATTGATAATAATGATGATGTTGGCAAAATTACATCATTCAGTTCATTATTCATTTTCTGGCAAGCATAAAAATTAATCTTAATTGAGTCAGAGGTGGCTAGTGTTATAACCAACCACCATTTTTTTGTATGAATATTATACTTGTATTCAATGTTGTCATGAATGGGTTGATCTTGCAAGTTTGTTTCTATAATTCAAAATATTATAAGTAACTTAAGTTTCCTATTGATACTTACTTGTACTTGCTTCAGCATCACAATACAACTGACCCAGAATAACTCGTATGTTACTCCTGAGGAACCAAGGGATTCAGCGTTCCTCATGTAAATGTAACATTATGTGGTATTAAATGTGAAATTTCAATTTTCTATGATTACTGGAAGGATAATGTGAATTAATAATGTAAAAAGTGTAAATGATTTTGTTCTCATGTGAGTAACCGTAAATAAGGGAATACCTGGGGATAAGTTAGTAAACAATTTAAAAATGCTCGGAACCATGCAAACACCCTGCAGTCACGAGCTTTTGCACTACCCACCTTGCCAAATAGCTCAAGCAAAACAATTTAAAAGATATCGAAAACAATTAGGCTAAAAAGTTCATTCAAACTGAACTTTCATTTGTAAAGTGAGATGTTGAAAATATATGAACAACATCCATTAGAAATTTGTCAACTTAGCTACTGTAAATGGAGGTTGTAGTTGATATTAGATGAAAAATGCATTCTCTGAACAAGAAGAAAATATGTTTATTTTTTATCACTTTTAAATTTAATTTTAGTACACAAAACAATCAAAACTTTTATTACTTCATGGCTTTTGTCATCTAGAGAAGCAACCAAAACACATTTATTCCCTTCGCAATATAAATAAAATGAAAAGTGAACAATAAAAACAACTTCAATTCATATACATTTTCAAAATGACATTAAAAGATAACACAAATAAATTGTAGTACGTCATACTACAGGGAGGAATAAAACGAACAAAACATTTCTGTATATAAACATTTATCCAAAGAAAGAATTAACTATTCTTAACTATTTAATTGTAGTATAAAAATCAACACAAAAAATAATATCTTTACTATAAATATTCTAATCACTTAAGATAAAAGAGTATATACCAGGTATTTAAGATCATATCTGAACAAACAGACTTAACATATAACCAGCTCACTCCTACAGGCCCAAGCTTCTCTAGCAAATCTAATTAATTAATTCCATCCAGTTATTCCTGTTCAGCATGCTAATAAATTCACTATCTTTTCAATTCTGATTGACCAATTCCTATAACCTGCACATATTGGGTATGCTGGCCATTAATGGAATAAAATTCCATTTTATTGCACATGAAACATATGTGTTTCTGCTTATCAATATGAGGTATCCAGTGTTTGTAATTTCAGCTTATTAACACTTATTAACGCTTATTAACACATTTATTAACAGACCTCCTCTAATATTAAAGATCTATCTTACATTTACAGGATTCAATTGTACAAAGTAGTCCCGTTTTTACTTTGTAGATCATAATCAAGAGAACAGTAATACATATAATTAATGTTCACTCTTTGTCATATTTGAAAATCATTCTGTCTGTAATAGCTCTATTTTAATTAAAAGGTCTTCCAATTTGACCTTTTTGTACATTCTCCATTAAAAATTATGTTATATTTTTTGGTAAATCTTTCCTCTCTTTAAACTAGAAACAATTTGACTTAATAGTCTTCTTCAATAAAAACGCCCTCAGCCTATCTTTTTTGTTCTATAATATCTTACATATAAAATTTACGGGTAATCAAAAGTGTAAATTGAACTAAACCCTGTTTCTATTTTTACTAAATATCTCGCTGCATTGCGAGATGCTGACATCATTTTCTTAATAAGGAAACACAAAACCTTTTTCTAATTCGTCATATTTTTGAAACCCATGCTTGTGTATTATAACAAATTATTACTCATATAATGGCATTAAAACATTGTTTTTTAACAGGGAATATTAAATTTGAGTTAAATAACTTCTGCCAAATTGTGTTTATAAAACTTTTTTTCATTTTACATTTTTCTTCCATATAGTGTAGAAATGACAGTTTAGGTATCATTGTTCCCAAATATTTGTACTTATTTACCCCTTCTATGATCTTATTTTTATATTTTCAGCTATTTTTTTATTATTCTTTTTTTTTCTAAAAACCACTATTTCCGACTTTTCCAAGTTCACTCTAATGTTCCAGGGATCGCAATGTTTCTCTAAACATTTAATAATTTTTTGTAGTATGTCTAGATTATAAGCCAACAAAATAATATCGTCTGCGAATGATAGTCTCATCTTCCTCCCATTTATTTCTAAACCACCCCTCCCTACATCAATTAAATAATTTAAGAATAATGAAAACACAAACGGACGTAACATGCAACCTTGTTTCAAACCCATTATCTTAGTTTTAAAGAAATCTGACACCCCGTCACATTTTCTTTTTTGTATACCCGTTTTGTACAATGTCTTTAATATTCTTATTACCTTATAAAATACACCTTGATTACATAGTTTTTAGAATAGCGCATGTCTATCAATAGTGTCGAAGGTAGAAAAGACGACAAAAATTCGATATATTCCCTTAAATTCTCGTTTATGCACAATGAGTAGTATACTCGTCAAATTTAAAATGTGGTCGATACTAGAAAACTCCTTCTTAAAACCCACCTGATGTTCCTCAAACATTTCATTTAAGAAAATTGAGAAAGTTTGTGATAGCAAATTGAGAAACTTTAGCTATCACGTTAATAAAACTGATCCCTCGTTAGTTACTTACTAGTTCTCTGTCACCTTTTATCAATAAAGGGAATATTATTGATCTTCTAAACTCCAACGGAACTTCCCCTTTATTATACATAGAATTATACACTCTTAATAACTTTCCTGAAATCTATTAGTGTTTCCTTGTAAAATTCAACGGGAATCTTATCCATCCCAGGAGCTTTATTGATTTTAATAAAGCTCTGGAGGTGGCTCCCGTTTTTCGTACATTGTTCAATTCTTCTAACGGAAACTTCGCGTCTAAACATTTTTTTTCATAGTAAGGCTCCGCATATGACATTGGATCTGTTAAAAGGGGTGGGTTTAAGATCTGATCGAAATATTTCACTCAGTCGTCTATTGCTATATTTGAGAAACATTTACAATTTCTGGCTTTAAATACATCTGTTAGTTTCCAAAACTCTATGGTATTCTTTATTTTACTTAGTTTTTTTTTCACAGACTCCAGAAGAAAGCTTTTTCTTTTTACTTTGCAACATTTACTGTTGATCTTTCTCGAATCCATGTATAGCATCTATTAAAATCTGTGCTATTCTTAATGAATAATGCTACAGATTTGAACATCCTCTTCCGTAATTTAAAACACTCCCCATCAAAACCACGGCTGCTTAAACTTTATTATCTCTATTCCTTCTTGCTGTTTTCTTCCATACTTTTTTGGCATACGACTTTTCTGTAGATTTTATCAAATTATTTCCTACACCTCAAATTCTCATTTCTCTTGCCTTTAAATTTCCTAGTCAACAACTCTAAATTAACTACATAGGATTGCTTGTTTTTTACCGCCCATATAAACCTTAGTAAATGGGTAAAATATTTTCTTTCTTCTATAATTTTTAATGGTTTTTTATGTCACTCAGGCATGATATCAGAGAGAGCATGGCTTCCACTGCAAAATCTGAAATAACTTCCAATCCTTCACCTGCAATACAAGCTAAGTCGATTACAGATGTACCTGTTGCCCCAACAAAAGTAATTTCCCTACTCTATATCCGCAAGTCCTACTATTTAAAATAATGTAAATTATTTTATGTAATTTTCGTAATTAAATTGTAATTTTCAATTAAATTGTAAACGAGCAGTATAGTTTTTGGCCAAAATTAGGAAGAACGCTTTTTTGCTCATATTATGATTAGAGACCTTTTCAGTGAACAACTAATTTTAAATAGTTAGAATTTGTCAGGTATAAATTATTGAAGAACACATTAGGTTCCTAAAACAAGAAAGGTCAAATTTTGTAAAACAAAAAAATGTTGACTTATGATAGAAATGAAAATTGTGAGAAATACTCTCAGCAGAGCATATTTGAGAAAGTAAAGAAATTAAATACAAAATAGTTCAATAAAGATGGTTGAACTGTATAGATTTTTGAAAGAATTACATAAAAAAATACTAATTTTTACTAAAATACATTAAAATTGTAAAATGTTGCCTATGCATCTACATAAAATTGGTTATCAGGGAAAAAAAATTCAAGTATATAGAATCAAATGAAGAAGACAGTCTAGCCCTAAAATCAATTTGGAATAATTTTCAGCTTGCACTACTTATCTTTGTTTACATTAACTTAGATAACTTTTTATTAAAATTAAACTATTAATAATAATAACACAAATTTATTTTATTTCTTGGAAAAATCATGACATCCTTTGAATTAGTTAACATGATGAGTAAATTGTATAAAATTGTTAATACTATTAAAGGGAATATTCTATGCGGAATGTATACGAGAATATGTACTGTACGAGAATGTATACTATCGTATATCTGATTTTTGTGTTCTTTGAACAAGGGCATTAATTCGTTCTGTACACCACATAGTAACAATTTGGTGAAATAAATAATAGTAGAAGACTTATAAATGTATATTATTAGAATAGTTCTAACTTTGAAATATAAATATGTTATATAAGCATGGCATAACTTAAGTCATAGTACAAGTTAAATTTTCTGAAGCAGTACATTTAAGAATGTTTTTCTCTTCTTAACATGAACATGATGTATATGGCAATTACATTCGGAATTCATTTCAGAAAGTGAAAGTGTTGTAAGAAAACTAAATGCCTCAACATTTGTCACATCTTAATGACATTTGACGGTTGATTTTATGAAGAACCTCATTGGTTCTTTCATAGAACTGTGTGAAAGGTAGATGATTGTATTTTAGTTCAAAACAATCATCGTTTTTACTAAAATTTTAACGTAAACTAAACCTAAACTATCGTAAACTAAAATTTAGTTTACTCGTACTATTTTAACTCACTCTTCTAGTGATTCTAAAATTTTAAAGTTCGTATTAAGTATTGTCTTAATATAAATATGCTTGAGAAGAATATCACAAATTTGGAATATTAGATAAGTAAATATCACATTTCACACACACACACACACATACAAACAACTATGAAGTTATATCTGTAGTGACTTCTAAGGTTTTTCTATTACAATAATATTATTTCTTTATAATTTTAGTATTGAGATATCCACAATAAAATAAAACGAGTAATTATACTCGTTGGGAATGAGTTTGATATAGTATGTTTGCTTATAGTAAAACCTTAGTTAAACCACTTCAGATTTTTCAGTTAGTTACCATGAAGTATTCTGATAATGAATATCATTTGTATTAAAATGTTTGTTTTTTCAGGCATTGTTAGTTCCATTGAACTCGTTTTTGATTGTGTTTACCTGGTTGTGGCAGGGTAGATGTCTCTCAAAACTGATTTAAACACTCTTTAAGTCCCGCTAAACACCTCTAGACAAATCTTAATGACATTTGATATACATTAGGTATTGATGTAGTAAATATTCTCTTAGGATTATTGAAAATATATTCTACTAGACTACCCGTGACTCTTTGTGTCGCTCAGAAATTATAACAATAGGTTATAAAATTAATTCACTGAACATGATTGACAGGGATAACTTTAAAGTTGTTTCTTGTTATTAAGGCACGGAAACAGATTCTTATATGGCTCAAGCTTTTGATATAGTATTCTTAACATGATTCGAGATATATACAAAGTAAGAAAGAATATTTAGCAAAATAAAAATAATTTAAAAATCACTTATTTTATTATTTAAATTAATAAATCAACAATTCAGGTTATATACACAGTGAAATATATTAAAAAAAACAAAACTTGAAAATTGAAATATTCAATGTATTTACCTAACATCAAATAAAATTAATGAAAGGAATGTGTCTTTATAATATTACCTCAAAACATTTGTATTTTATCTGATATTTGTGTTCAACTTTGTTTCTAAAATTATTCATTTTTAAACTCTAATGTAGTAGTTTATTATATACTAGCAAACCTACCCGTCTTTGACGGAATCAATAATTTGATTCTACTTGGTATTCCAAAATATCATTAGAAATTATAGAATAGTAAAAAAATACCATTATTAGTGTAATGTTAAACAAATGCTTCTGTATCCACAACATTAGATGTCTGTCCTTGAGATTCATGGAAGAACAAAGAGTTGGAACCTCTAACTTTTGAGCAAGCAAACTACAGTTGACCATTTGAGAAAATGGTCCCTTTTCACATTTCCCGAGGCACTCAAGTTTCGTAACATGAAATTTGTTACTGATACTAAACGCAGCATGATGGTGCTCCTACTTTAAGTTTTTACTCATGAGCAGGTAGTCCATGAGCAGTAACGGACTCAAGAAATTCAGTTGGATAATGAACTGCTTCCTCCTTACTAATCACTCTCTTTACTGACTTTTAAGTTCTGTCTTCGGCTTGATATAGTGTAAAAACTTGAATGTTGGGTTTTCCTGCCAGTTCATATTAAGGGCTGAGATTTGCTCGTTCACAAAGCCATTTATTCTTAATAGATAGTACATCTTGAACTCTGAGAAACACCTTTTCAATGATGTCAAATACGCAATATATTCATATGCTCAAATGAAATTAAAATCAACAACAATACCTACTTGCCAGACCTGTGTATTTTCAAAATAAACTTGTCTGCAAAGTGAGCAAAATACAGCTTAAAGCCCCATAATTTCGCTTTGCACTGAATTATCAATCTATTTAGAGCCTATATTTTAAGTTAGGCATACACAAATCTAGTGTCAAAGTTTCAGCTCGCTATGTCTTATGGTGGCTGAGTTTACTATTGACAAACGTTTTTGCTTTAAACATCCATAACTTCATTTCTACGTTGAATTTCCAATTAATTCAGAGCCTATATTTTAAGTTAGACATACACAAATTTACCGTAAAAGTTTCAGCTTGATATGTGTTATGGTGGCTGAGTTTACTTGGGACAAAATTTTGCGGACAAACCGACAGAAATTTTTCTAAGGGTGGATTCGGTTCTCCAATGTATGAAACGTAAAGAAAACTTGAAATGAGTTAGTTCTAAGTAATGTACAGACAAAATCATTATTTTATTTGTATACATTTGTTTATTTATAATAATTTTATAATTATTTAAATAATTATTATAATTTTATAATAATTTATATGCATTTATTTATAATACATCCGCAGTACTGTCATCAGCGAGCACGCAAGTCTTTGGGCTACTCTGGCTCCATGCCTTCATTTTATTACCAGTGTTTATATTTAGCAAATTTTAAATTAATTTTTTTGTTACATTTATATATTTTCCCTACTCTCATTGACGAGCACGCAAGCTACTGGCTACCCTGGATCAATGCCTTTACTTTATTACCATTTCAGATATTATTCAAATTTTAAATGAAAAAAAATTTTTTGTTCTATTTATTTATTAGTTTGTTAATATTGACAAACTAATTAAACAGCATGTTATATTTAACATTATTATTAGTTTAACATAATTGGATGAACACATGGGCCGATCATTGGCCCTTTGTGATGACACATAATGACGATTGATTCTCCATTGGGAGTTTCAAAGAGTTTGCTTTACTCAAGTGTATTTACAGTAGGGATGTTTAACGAGTACCTGATATCGTACATGCTCGGGACCGACAGCCTAAGGTCTTCTCAAAAGGATGACGTGCTCAGATTTATTCAATTCTCGGGAAATTAAATCGAGAGCTAGAGTGGGTATTGAACCCTGGACCTAACAGTTCAGAGGTGAGCACATCAATTAGTAGTTCAATGTGCATTCACTTGTGGGATTATGCTGTAAGAAAGATTAGAATTTCGTAACTGTTAACAGAATTTAGATAGCAACATTAAAATAAAAGAATTTATTTACTGATTGAGAATGAGCTTGGTGATTCATCTTTTTATAGTAAACATGAGTGTTAACCGTTCCACATTTTTTTAAACACACGTTCCAACTTTACTTGGCGGGATATTATCTAGTTGTTTTCAAATAAGCTATACATAAACCTTTCTGGCACATGTATTTTTCCAGGTTTCACAAACAATTTACACATCGCATCTTCATACACTCTTTCAGACACAAAAAGTTAAACTCACGCACTTACACATACACAGAAATATTCAATTAAGTTGTAGCAATTGTATAATAATGAAAGGAGTTTGTTAATTATATTAATAAATATGAAAAACTATTGACTTAATATTAATCATTTCGTATGTCTCATTACATCTGAAGTGGTTTTAAATTTTAAGACAAATTAAAGAGTGAGAGAGTTGAGAAGCATCCTATTAGAGGAGTCTAGTAAAAGAAATATATTCTTTTATAAGAAATAAAAATGTTCGTATTAAAAGTGACCTAGAAAGTGAATGAAGTGATCTTTCTTCACTCAGTCATCTTGCATGCTGAAACACTGTTATGTTAATCATCAAATTGATAGAACTATATAATCTACCTTTCTTTATGACAAAATTAAACATTTTTTTAGGTGTTATAGGTTTATGTAATTACAGTTAGACTATAAAAGTGTTAAACTAATGGATTTCAGGTTTCATTGTACAAACCTGTACAAAGAAGAGAGAATGTTGTTAAGACTGTAGATTAGCTTCGAATGCTGATAATATTAAACAACGAATAGGTAATATTAAAACAAAGTGAAATAACAACCTAAGCTAGAATCCGGATTATGTGTTTGACTTCAACAATTTCAATATTATACGCAATTTCCAGTTTTTGTGAGAAAACAGCTTACTTTCTTCATAATTATAAGAGTGTAGTATTATCATATTCATAAAGATTTAAAACTTAAGAGACAAATTAACATTTTGTATTGTTATGAGTAATTATAAATTTTCAACCCAATGTTCAAATGTTAATTGAGAATCCGATAGTTTTATTTAAATTTAAAAATAGTTTTATTTTTATTAATTGTTGGATTTGAGATGTGGATGTCACAAAATTATTTGTATAGAGGTTACTATTTATGATCTGGGTAATAAAAATATGATTTTTAGATATTTCATAAGAAAAAGAGACCAGTATAGAAGAAGTTTAGGACTAACTAATACGAGCTTATTATAATGTCATGGGTCACTCACTTAATTGATGCTCTAAGGTACACTTTTTTTTTTCAAAGATATTTTTACTTTTTATGTCGTTTCCGTTTAGGACCCAGACCTCTATAAACACTCGGCACTTGTCAACGAATAGAAGGGAGGAGATAAAAAAAAACTTGTAGAAAGGAAAAAAAAAACTGGAGTGAATTGGGTATAAAAAAGAAAAAGGGGTGATTTGAGGGTGTGGTGAGTGAGGGAAGGAGGTTAAATGAGGCGAAAAGGTTATCTAGAGATCGGAGCGCACGTGTGCTGGACTGGCTGCTACAGACGATTACATTTCGAACTAGATCCATCGCAGTGCAGGAAAAAAACGAAAATTCACTTACTTCACTCGTGGCAATTATAAACAGTCAATTTCCTTAAATTAAAGAAATTTTTTAAAAGAATAATCACTTAGCAATTAGCAATCAAACTTATTAGCACTTAGTTTGCTAATAAGTTTACTGAGAGTAACGTTGAGATTAGGCCACTCATGAAAAACCCTGCATAAAGAAACTATGCAAATAATTATTTCAAATCAATATTTTGGGAGAACTTAACTATTTTTGACCAAATTTCCACCTTCCTGTATTTTACCATCTGTATTATTTTAAGGGATGGGAACTTAATATTTTAATTAGCACTGATATAAGTTAAGTGGAGCAACAATCTTGATGAGTTAATTCAACATCAGAAGTCACGATTATTCTAGTTCTGATATTTATTATCGTAGGGATCATTAACTAGGTTTTAATATCGTACAAGCTCAGAACAGAGGGTATTTTTTTAATACATGGTGGATTTCTGACAGCAGAATGAAGAGAGTGAGAGAGAGAGAGAGTGAGAGAGAGAGAGAGAGAGAGAGAGAGAGAGAGATTCAACACTTTATAATCAGTGTTGAATATAAAAGAAATATATTCTTTTATAAGAAATACAAATTTTGGTAAATAAATCAACAGTTTATATCTGAAAGGGAATTTATAATTGCGGAATATATTTAACAAAGGAGGGATGTTATAATTGTGGCTACAGCAGAACATGTACTTGTACAATGCATATCCCCTACTGTAGTTCAAAACACCATTGTTATGATTACCATTTCCTTCATCATACATTATATCAACTGAATTCAGTAGTTTAGCTATTTAACCAATAAAAAAATCGCTTGTACATTGCTCTTACAGGAGATTTTGGTCTTTCATTGACTTATCTACAGCCTAATATTAGTGCTGTTCGTTGACGGGTGCGGGAATTAGGAAAGAAACCAACAATAAGATGGTTGGGTGATACAGAAGAAGATTTAACATCCGAAGTGAAAGATAGAGGGGCAGTGTGCAAAATAGATTGCGATTATCAAGGAGGCCAAAGCCTTCCACAAGCTAAAACATCGTAGTAGTAATAATATTAGCAAAATTGTAAGAGTGCAAATTAAAAATTAAGTAATTTTTGTACGTTATTGCATGTGTTATTTCCAAAACAACAGAATCTTTGACTGCTGGAAGCACAATTTTAAGACTAGATATTTAACTTACTCATCAATATTAAATTGACTGATTTTGTTGATCGAAAAGCCCAATGAAATATATATTGGATATTATAAGTTACATGATTACATTACATTAGAAGGACGCTATATTGTATGTTTATATTCATTATAACTTATGTGCTAGTGTTGTCCTGAAGAAATATTGTATTCAAATTTCAAAACAATATTGACTCTTAAGAAACATTACGCAATGAATTTGTAAGGGAGTGATTAAAGTTGTTAAACATAATTATTATCAATACCTACTGGAGTACAGTCCTGGAAAAAGTTGTAATGTAATCCAAGAAGAATAGAAGTTGGCACTTGGGTTATTCTAGGAGTGGTGTGTTGGAGTGTGCTCTTGATCTAAAGAGACAATGCGCGTGCGTCAGCCGAGTGGAGAGCGGTGACGTTTTGAGAGAGGCTCGACAGCTCGCACAATGGACCGTGTAAGCCCTGGGCTGTTTGTACAGTGAGTAGTACATTCCGGTCACCGATACTCGCCTCTTGCCCTACTCCTTCAGAGTCACATTTACATAACTAATTACTCTTCCTTACCCAATGCTGTCTTCTCATTCATTATCTAACCTCCTTTTCTTTTAATACTTTCCAATAGTTAGATCAAAAGTACTATAGTTTCGCAGCCAGTCGTAGAATTCCTGGCTCTAGTTTCACGATTTTGTACAGACTGGACCTATATTCAACATGTATATAATCTAACTTTGGTAACTAACTTTTTTTTGGCGTTGTTTCGACTTTCCTTCATATTTATATAAAAGTTGTCTTTTATGCATAAACAATCAACTCCATGTTTCAATGACCTGTATTCAGTTTGGTAAACAATTAGTCATAAAATATGCACAGTAGAACTGCTTTCTTTTGCAGGATGCATCTCAGACCAATCAATCTCAAATTTTGTTGGTAAGATATTAATGTTCACAGACTACGACTAAACGGGTAGATGAGGTGAACGATGTGAATAAAAACTACTGGCTTTAATCACTTGGGAAGCTTTTAGAGCGAAGGATAAACTTTTTTATCAATAGTATCAAGAATGAATCGATATGAATAGGGGAGTTGGGTTGGGAAGCAATCACCCTCCATCTTACTGCAGAATTTTAAAATAAGCAAATTTTTTGAAATATTAGTCGTTTCAACAAAAACTTGATAGCAAAAGAACAGCTGTTTACAGCTAAATATGACTTTTCAAGTCATGTTTAACGATACCGCTTGATTAGATATCCGTAATATTAGTAGCGCATGAGCAGCCAGTTCGTCCCCTTAAATAAACTGCGTCCTGTTTAAAGGCGTTTGTCCTATGTCCAAAACAAAGGACAATGTTAACAACGTTATATGCCTAGCAAGGAGGGACTTCTTTCCTTCTTGATAATATGTGCCAATAATTGCCTCATCAAACTTAAGATCTCACCCGCTTGATATAAATTTGAAAGGTTGTATAATCTTCTGCATAGACCTTATTTAGAGCTCTATTGGTATCTCGTGTTTCTTGACTTGAAGGCTACGGTGGTGACGAAAAGCTCAAAATGATTTGCAACAATCGTTAGCAAGTCAGGTTGAATACTCTTATGAGGAGGGAATTCAGAAGCTGGTTGGTTGAATGACATGTCAAGTGCCTTAATATTAATAATAATGATAGTGAAAAGAAGAATAAGGTATATGATCCCATGTCAAAATAAACTACAAAATATTTTACATGGATCCTTTTATCTCAAAACGGAATTTACTTTAAAAAAATGTCTAGTCATTATATACTTCTTATCCATTTGTGTCTCCTTCTTCTCTTTTATTTGTTTGTGATTATATTTATTTATTTAATTCCTTTCTTATAAATATATTTGTCTAATTTCTAATTATGTTTTAGTACATACATTTGTTTAATTCAGTTTGTTACATTTTTCTCGCTCATTTCATCCTTTCCTTCTTCATTAGCTCATTTAAATCATGCACCTTTCCTTAGAGATGCGTCACTCAAAAAGCTTAAGAAAACACCGAAGTGATTCTGCAGTATATGGTCCACGGCAATTCTGGCAATTTCCACTAGATAATTGTGAATGTTGCATGTCATCTGCTATGGAATGACTACAATGGGTTGGGTTTGGGTATGGATTTGTGTTTGGGTTGACTTAATCATCAACCTTGCTTGCAAGTTTCTTTTCTGAATTATTTTTCGGTATCTCACAATGAATATATATTCACTATAACAATAACTCCATTCTTTCAATTTTCTCGCTTAGATTTTCTTATGGATTAAGACTCTCGTCATTATGATAGTTGAGAGTAATTTTCATGTTTTATATTATTTTTAGACGTTACAAAAAAAATGAAACAAGTATATAAATAGAGCATCAGACGTTTTACAATTAAGTAACTAGTTAAACAGAAGGCATTTTCAAGAGTGATCGCACATATTTAGTTGAGAGGTAAAGGCACGTGGCGGGCACTTGATCGAGGCCAGACCTAGTTGCTTGGAGGGCAGTAAACAGCCACTTGTTGGAGGGTGGCAGGGAGGTGGTCCCAGGTCAATGACTAACATCGGCCCGCCACTTGAGAGATTTTGGGCAAAACGTTAGCTTTATAATTGATGGGGCACTTGAGGGCTGGATGGAGCAGTAAATTTGGCTCTCAAGGACCCAGTCTCGTCCTCTAACGACTTCCCAAATCTCACCTCAGGCACTCGACTAGTACTGACACACTGTGACCTAAAACCCTTCACGTCATTTCGCTTTGTTCAAAGTAAATCCCTTTCAATAAAAATGTTGTGCACACTCATCGTTTGAACAGCAATTTACTAGATTTGTGTAATCATGACTAGGTATGTAATATCTTCTTTCCAAGTACGTTGTCGCCTGTGCTCGGCCGGTTTCGATGGACCGGCTTGTTTCTACCTTCAAGAGTAACTGTCTCCTAAGCAACTTCATTTTCTTATTACATGCCGCAATTTGTTTATTATTATTATTATTTGAGAGTAATTAGAGCACTGCTTCTTAATAAAACTATTGTACTTCCCCTCTTCTGTACTAAGGTACTCAAGCAGTTAGCTTCAACACCTCCAAGAAGCTCAGCACTTTTGCTGGTTCCAGCGGTAAAAGTTTTTCTAAGGTTTGATTAAGTGTCCCGAAGCACTTACCTCTGTGCAGCAAAGTTGCCTTACAGTCAGTCAGCAGGTGTAACGGTGTTTCTTCCTCTTTGCAGAATCTGCACAAACCATCATTGACAATATCCATTCAGGCTCCCTACGTTTTCGGGAGAAAATAACTTCCTTTCTCTTCTCCTGGATGGTCTTCTTCAGGTCCTTAGGTGCACTAGTGGGAGTTTGGCTCCCACTATTTAGCGCTTTTGGACCCTCTGCGCTTCCGGAGGATGGTCTCCGGACTTTCTTCTCCTTAGTATGTATCATACAGGGGAAAATCCCTGTATCTCTATCGGTGGTATTTTGTCCGCTCCGGCAGAGCACCGCATACCGGAGTAAGGCAGGGTATCTCACAATGACTATATATACACTACAACAATAACTCCATTCTTTCAATTTTCTCTCTTAGATTTTTTTATGGATTAAGACTCTTGTCATTATGATAGATGAGAGTATTTTTATTTTTATATTATTTTTAAATGTTACAATAAAATGAAACAAGTATAAGAGTTGTAGGTAGTAATAAGTATTTATAGAAGTTAAAAAGGTACGCTAATATAAGTTATGGATGGTTGCTGTTGCAATAAGTGTTACATATATAACGCATGGTACTCTTAAGGCTTTTGGAAAGGTTGACGCTTGGATTAACTGCTTTGACAAGAGGATGTGGATAGGGGATAGGTTTTTGTCTTTGGTGATCCTAAATAGAGTAATGCAGTAATTAATGAACTGCCTTCTCTAACTATGTTCACCATTTAATTCACATGCAACCACACTTCTTATATATACTTGCAGTGTTGAAACGGAAAACAAAGCTAAGAAAATGAGATAGGGTCATGGCAATATAGACACGCTAGGAGAGTGTGTATTCAAATACATAAGACAATGGGGAAAGTTAATATTGAAGATGTTAAAATATTGAACGGAGTCCAAATCGGCAGATCACCATCCGCGATGGGCTTCTTTAAGAAAGAAGAAATATGTATCTATTAAAACTGTTACTAACTTTCCTGCATTTAGTATTAAAATTGACATATGAACATCTTATTTCAAAACCAGAAGAGGAACGCTGACTTACTGAAGTGGTACTTGCATAACAACGTGCATCATATATATATATATACATATATGATCAAACCACAATAAGAAAATGGGAAAACAAGACTAAGATCTTTCAATCGCTTGTTACGGTTGAAAGATCTTAGTCTTCTTTTCCCTTTTCTTATTGTGGTTTGATCATTGATTGTTATTTCACGTGTTTATGTGAAATCTTTTTTTATACATCACACACACAACACACACACACACATATATAATATATATATATATATATATATATATATATATATATATATATATATATATATAAGATTTCTCAATAAACACGTGAAATCAAAATCAACGTCTAAACCACAGTAAAAAATCAGAAAAAAGACTAAAATCTTTCAATCTTTTATGAAAAGTATACTATATATTTTTAATTATATATTTTAAACATTGATAGTTTTAATGAAAAGGTTTTGTCCTGTATAGGACTGTTGCAGTTTTGTTGCACAGTTAGGTGGTCAATGAATTGTTGAGTGTAGTGTGTAAGTTGTACTTGTTGACGGAGAGGGGAGTGTGGGAAGCAGCGTGAGAAGGGCACTGGGGTTAATGTTGGCAGAGCACCACTAAGCTCTATCTATCACCCATTAGTGATAAACTGAAGAGGAGATAAACAACAGGTATGGAGGCGAGATAGTCTCACTGAACATTCTTATCAGAGGGAGATAGATAATCAGAGGGAAGACCAACAATACGTCAACCCCTGCCTCCTCAAGACAAACAGAGTCAGCAAATAGAATGCCCAATCAGCTGGGCCTTGATGTACTTCATCCAGACTCTTCAACTTGTGCTTCTAAAGACTTTCAATGGAAAAATAATTACACATCAATATGACCTATTTAGACATCTATTAAACCATACTTAAAGTCAATTTTATATTCCAGTTCAAAGGCAGCTGGCATTCTGGATTCTTTAGTGTACTTGTCATGCTTATCGTTCTTAACCAGTGAACCACCAACCAAAGCTGGCTTATACTATGTTTTAATGTGCAGTTCTTAAGACATATTACGACAAAGTTTCCTTATTCGCAAAAGGTATCAACGTGTAAAAAAACAGTAGTTACGACGTTACTAAAGTAAAGCTCAAGAGTGAGAGCCCTACTACCTACATCTCCCACAATACAAAACAGCAGGTCTAAGAGTAGAAACAAAACGATAAAAATACGAATGATAAGGGACCCTAAGATCTGAATATCTCCCGATGGCATATTGTTATAGCACAATTTGACAAATGACTAGACATGAAACTTAATTATTGTCCTTTTTATGGTAATATTTCTTTTTCATAAATACAAAATTTTTAAAATTTGTACTGTGCAATGTATACATTAAGACAGTGTTTAATACGAAGTTTTTATGTTTCTAGAATGACTTGCAAAGTGAGTTAAAGGAGTGCCCGCTTTGACACAAAGTAGTATAAAAATTATTTCTCCGTTTTTGTCACACTATTTAGTGGTAAAGAACCTAAATAAATGATGTATTATTCTCGTTGTCATACTATTGTAACTTAAAAGGTTTATTGTTTTCATAAAATATAGTAGTGTTTTTATGAGATGTTTATAATATATTTTTTATATATTGATAGTTTTAATGAAAATTATTTGTGTATATTAAGTCCTGTGTGGACAATTGCAGTTTTGTGTCACAGTTGGGCGACTTATAATAAGTAAAAGGTTTACTTAAATACAAACAATTGTATATTCTTATTTGTCAAATAAACTCATTGGAACATCTCTCTACTTTTTTAGAAAACCTATGAAATTTGTATTAACTGTTTATCTCGACAATCATATGAATTGTCCAAGTTAATGTAAAGAAATCCGACGTAGGATCGATAACGATTTTCCTAAACTGTATTTTGTGATAGTAGGGCTATTTTGCCTGTTCCAGTAGAGATAAATTCTTGAAAATTTTATCATCAGGAACTCGTTCGAGATAGTTTGTTTAAATAAACTTGTCCAAAGTTTATTTTTCCCAATGAATAAGGGATATATATGTAACTTTTTAGCCATAGTGGCTAATATTCCTGAATCAAAAAAATGACTTTAAAACCAATATAGTTGAGATAGTAGTTGAAAGTGTAACATAGAAATGTGTAAATGAATCCCTCCTATGTCTATTAACTTTTGTGTCATGGAGACTGCTCGAATATGTTCCTTACTTTATAATTTCCCTTACAAAAATTATCTAAATAAGATAATATAATCCTGCCTGTGTTTACTATATTAGTTTTGTATCATAAATGAACATAAATGAACGCACAATATTTAGGGATGCAATTTCGATTTATACAATATGACTTGAAAGTAAATTTTTAAACGTTCAAATATCGTAGTTCCGTGTATATTAAATGAAATATAAATGTTTATGACATATAAGAACAAGAAATGATAATACCTATTCAGTAAAAGAAAGTACTACAAATGTTATTAGGTATTGAGGCTTTTCTCAAACATTTTTAACAAAAGTAGAAATCAAATTAAAACAAGTTACTCAGTGCTGCAGAGCTAATTGATCTGTTAGTTAATACAGAAATGATTTCGTTTTGCTGCCTTATCAAGTTTTTGAAATTATTTCAATTTTTTTTAAATAATCTGAAATTTTACTCTCAGATAGACTAAATGTACTAAATTTTAGTCTGAACGTACTAACATTACACAAATTGAAGCATCAATAAAAGTATGACAAAGTCAAAAGACATTTTAAAAAATTGAACTCCTTAGTTGAATGTAAAGCTTTTTTTATGAATAACATGTCTAATAATTACTCTTATTGAGTTATTGAAGCTGAGGCTGTTGCTTGAAGGCTACTTGGCAACAGCAAGGCTGTGTTGACGGACACAGCATCTGTCATGGTTTGGACCAATTTAGTAATTAATTCAAATGATTTTCAAAACTAATTTTTTCTGTACTATTTGTTGTAAATAAAATATTAAAACTAATCATGGTTTCGTTTAATTTCTTTTAGTTTCTCAATTGTTTGATAACAATTATCGAAAAAGTTGATTCTAAATTCTTCACGCTTTTCGATCTGTTAAAGTGTGTTTTCCATATGTTCAATATGTGTATTAACTAACTGAGTAAATTAGTACGGATCAGTACGGTTCTGTAGATAGAAGTAAATAATTGTCAAAGAGACAAACGTACGAGTATAGTGGTTAGTTACATTGATGATAATATATAATAGCTAACTATCATTTAAAATTTTTTTACATGTTTATTCCTGAGACGGAAATTTGAATATACTGCTGAAGTAGTGACTGAAGGCTATATGACTGCGTGGTTAGGAATACGAGGAGATTGTTCAGCCGACTCCATGTGTCACTCCAGAGTCACAAATCCACAGCACGGCCCATCTCCACCTCCGACGTCAAATAAACGAGTCCAGTCATCTGCCTGCGTAACTCTGCTTCTTCCTAGAAGTCGAGTCCAGCCTAATTACTCACCTCTCTCCCATCCATCTATTTCTGTCCACACAGACATCACCCAATTATAGGAACTCCTGATTACCAGGCTCTTTCTACACAATTATTAATAAGTTGTTATAATTATCTCTTGAAAATTACAAACGACACTTATAACCTCATAAACAATTCATTTATATTAACTTACTAACGCATTAATTCCGGTTTTAATTAATTCTATAGTAAATTAATTCACTTTTTTTTCTTCTTGGAATTTGGTCAGGGTTATTATATGGAATCACCTTTTTGCCAACGACTGTTGGTAAAATAACAGTAAGATAACGGTTATGTTGGTACGGTAACAGAAGCTAGCCTTGATTTATAGCCCTGAGGATGTCTTAAAATAAAGACGAAACGTTGGCAAAAATGTGATTCCATATATTAACCCTGACCAAATTTCAAGAAGAAGAAAAAGTGTTTATATATATATAAAATATATAAAACAGATTCAATAATATATCGACCGTTTGATAGAATAGGTGTGTTATCTAATCGGAATTCGGTCAAAATTTTCTAGGTTCAAATATCAAACTCTCATTGCCGATGTTTCGGTTTTGTTTTAAATTTAACCGAATCCCGATTAGATAACACACACATATATATATATATATATATATATACATATTGATATACGTATCGACCGTGGAATAGAAACAAAACTATAGTTTATCGGGACTCGGTCAGTTCTTCAACCTGAAGAACTGACCGAGTCCCGATAAACTCTAGTTTTGTATATATATATATATATATATATATATATATCAATGATCAAACCACAATAAGAAATGGGAAAACAAGACTAAGATCTTTCAACCGTAACAAGCGGTCTTCGTCAGAGTCAAAAACCCAACTTTCCCATTTCTTATTGTGTTTGATCATTGATTGTTGTTTCACGTGTTTATGTGAAATCTAATATATATAATATATATATAATATATATATATATATATATATATATATATAAATCAATGATCAAACCACAATAAGAAATGGGAAAACAAGACTAAGATCTTTCAACCGTAACAAGCGGTCTTCGTCAGAGTCAAAAACCCAACTTTCCCATTTCTTATTGTGGTTTGATCATTGATTGTTGTTTCACGTGTTTATGTGAAATCTATATATATATATATATATATAATATATATAATTATATATATATATATATATATAAACATACGCACTTATGACCCAGCAGCCCGAAATAAGGACTTCACTCAGGAATACAGACGTAACCTTTTAAAGTATGAAGCCAGAAAGAATGAAGCCAAGTATGAAGAACTTTTACCAAAATTTATGAACATCAAAACTGAACTGAACGAATGCATTGAAGACCCGCAACTAATGGAGGACGTGCTTGAATGTATTGAGGTTATTACAAAGCATGAAGAAGACATCGTACTAACACGAATCAGGAAAAAATTGAATAAACTGTACAACGGCAATATACTACTCCCTACTATGACTGAAAACTACTTAAACATATCATCCCACGAACTCTCGAATAAACAGAAGAAGCTTCTATCCCTGGGGCTAAAATGCCACTATAAACCAAAGTTTGACCCTATTAAGAAGAAAATAGAATTAGAAACACTATATAACAATATATTAAATCTACAAACCCAAAATATAATCACTATTGATCCAGCACTTCTGACCAATTACGATCCGAATCGACTAAACAACGAGGACTTAAACCGAGCATCCTTCTGAACAAGGAACTGCGGGATGCAGCAAAGGAGCTCCGGGAACACCCTGATATTATTGTCAGACGGGCTGATAAGAGTAACTGCTTCGTAATTATAGATCGCAAGGAGTACAAGAAGAAACTTGACGATATTCTATCTGATACTACAAAATTCAAGAAAATAACCCGTAACCCTACTAAGGAACTTAAAACCAATATCAATAAACTAATTAGAACAGTAAACAAGGAGAAGGATGAGAAAATACTACAAACCATAGTAGGAGAGTTTTCCCCAGGATATATCTACGGCACCGTAAAAATCCATAAGCCAAGAAACAAACTAAGACCAATCATTTCACAAATAAATAGCCCAGTCTACAATACAGCTAAAGAATTAAACAAAATAATAACACCCTATATGCCTGCAAAATATGTAGTTAAATCAACCGATGAATTTCTAGACATTCTTAAAATCCTGGAACCTGATGGAACTTTAGCATCGTTAGATGTAGAATCCCTTTTTACCAACGTACCGGTCAAGGAAACAATAAAAATAATCTGTGATTACGCCTACAACAACCAACTACCACCTCCACCTCTCAGCCGAACCATCCTTGAAAAGCTTCTACATGCATGCACGACGCAAATCCTTTTACCCATGTGGACGGAAGTTTATATCTTCAGACTGACGGTGTTGCCATGGGCTCACCACTGGGGGTAACCTTTGCCAACTTCTATATGTGTCACATGGAGAACCAGATTATGAATAAACTCGGGACAAGACCCACTATCTACTGCCGATACGTTGATGACTGCTTCGTTGTAGTAAAAGATCAGAATGAACTCAACAGGCTTAAAGAGATCTTTGAAGACGAGTCCGGTCTCAAATTCACCTCAGAGATTGCTGTCAATAATAAACTCAACTTCCTCGACGTAAAGATAGATTACCATAACCGAAAACTTACTACATCAATTCACAAGAAGTCCACAAACTCTGCACCTTATCTTAATGCTAACAGTGAATGCCCACAACAATACAAGAACTCAACAATAAAAGCCTTGATCCGTAGAGTCTATAAAACAACAGCAAATTGGAAACTATTTCAGAAGGACATCGAGTTTACAAAACAATCCCTCATTAACAACGGCTACTCCAACTCTCTCTTTGACAATATTTTAAAACAATATCTCAATTCGAAACACATCAGTCAAACCGATAACCAAATAACAGGCATAACACATAACCTTTATTACGAAAATCAGTATTCGGAAGACCACAAAATAGACGAACGCGTACTCAAGGATATAATTAAGAAGAATATAAAATGCACTCACCCGAGGATAAGGTCGCCTTAATAACCTATTACCGAGCCCCACCATAAGCAGCCTAGTGATGAGAAATAGCAATAAGGTTAAAGATTCTCAACTGAAGGAGTCTAATCTCGTGTATAGTACACCTGTCAAATCGGGACCGTGAGCCCTGCAACGATTCATACATTGGGATGACAACATCAACACTGTCGAGAAGACTTACCATGCACCTTTCTAATAGGCGGTCCCAAGAAACATTCAGAGGACAAGCATAATACCAAAATAACTAGAGACTACTCGTGAGTGGAACTAAAATAATTAGAAAAGAAAACAACTTCAATCGGCTGCAAATCGCAGAAGCAATAATAATTAAACAGAATAAACCTACAATAAATATTCAGACGGGTAGTAGCGAGAGAGTGCTTAAACTATACACGTCTGATTGGGGAAAAAACCGTTAACTGTCAGTACCCCCACCCCAACCATCCACCCCACCTCAGTCAGTAGCTCTTGAGAACCAGGCCAAGAGCAGCTACTTCAAACTTCTACTGTATAATGTGTCTTAATACCAACTCCAAAGACTAATAATTTTCTTCTTTGTTTAATTAATCACCCTGAAGATGACTGGAAGCCAGTCGAAACATGTCGGTTATAACTTAATTAACATTCTCCAACGTTTGGATGAAGGAAAGAAGAAGGTATTCAGAAACCTTGAAAACTAGTGAAGAAAACTGACATCAGCGAAATACGGTCAGCTGTTCAACGAAATATGCTTAAAAGAAGGACTGCTTCCAAATTTTACAAATATATATATATATATATATATATATATATATAACTGTGCTGTATAATTTAAAAACGTGTGACAGCTTTTTGCATTAGCGTTATGTGATTGTTGACACTGATATATGAGAAAAAATTAAAGAAATGAAATATTTCTGTTTTATATTAATTGTATGTATAAGGTTAATTAAGAAATAAAATAATTCAGACATGTAACACAATGGTGTAAATGGTGGCTGGAGTTGTGAGAAATGAAGTTCTTTGGAACAATAACTTATAGAAACCAGAAAATAATTCCTTTCAAATGCAAGTCTAAGTAGGAATCAAGGTTCAAAATTCTACTCAAGACAATGAACAACCTCTTACAAACAAACTATATTTATTTGGAATCTTTTGGAGGGTACGCTAAGTAGAGTCAAAAACCCAATTGATACATATATTTACTAGAATTTTGGCTATAAATTACTGTTTGCATAACCTGGTGATGGCTAGTCGAATATGACCTTAGAATGAAAATAAATCCTTGGGATGGTCACACATGAAGTGGGGCAATGATGATAATATTTGAAATGATGGGCCAGGGCTCTCTTTTTGGTTCTCACTTGTCTAAGTAGAGTGGACAGAGATGACGCTTGTTACACTTTGCCTATCTCTGTCTGCATCTCGAGGACTCGACGATGGCCCAGGATGGCAGACCCCAGTGTGAGGGTGTCTGCCGATAGCATCAGTAAGACGCATCCGGCGACACAACACTCCCCTAATCACCCGGCTCGCGCTGTCCTGTTGCTTTAGGTCTCCTCACAACCTGTCACAACACCCCACTTCCAACCATGTTTTTTACACTTTCTTAAATATTTATGTAGTTTCCAACTCCTTAAACAAATTTTTCTCAACGGATACTATTTACTAATTAGGATTAAAAAAATCTTTCAAAAATCACTAAAAATATATCGGTTACATATTCTTCAACCTGCTGCAAAAAATCAACCCTCTGAAAAAGGAAACAAGTTTTTATTAGTAATTACATTTCAACACATGACTCTGCCATCAACAAATAGAGGTTCGCTTTTTTTTTATATTCTCCTCACATTAGTTTAAAAAAATTACTAACACTTATGGGTCGGAAAAAAGGAATATAACTTAATATAGTAATAACGTTTGTTAAAGTTACCGTTCATTACGTTCATTTACGGTTTATTTCAAGTGCAGAGGTAAGCATTACATTGGAGTTTTCGAGATAAGATATTTTTTTCCTACGACTCTCTCATAAGAGGTTTCCCTCCACTGTCCCTAAGGACGTGTGCTGCACCTTTAGTCGGTTCCATAAACGCTGGATGTTGACATTAAGTATTTGTTTCAGCTTACTTGAGGTTGTGGCTTAACTTTGTAAGTCAAACCTTTAATATATAGCATATTCTGATAACTCAAAAACTCTACGATACATTGTTTTTTAAAATAATGTTGTCCAAATGTTTAGTTAAGGCAGTTAAAAAACAGTCAAACTTATTTTCATATAAAAAAAATGATCCATTTCCATATTCTGATCTGAAAAAGTTTTTAACATCTCCCAGCCATTCTGTTCCTTCGCATAATTGCTGTACATACGATATTTCTTTCGGGGATTTCAGGAATGAATTTCAGGAATTGTGTATTGATGACTGTTTCGTCAAAGAAGTAAAGCCGATGGTCCCGCGTCTACCGATGTCAAGTACTTGATGATTCTTATGCTGATGTGGCATGGTGAAATACTAAGAATAGAAGTACAGTGGTGCCTCAGGATACCAGTTTAATTCGTTCCGTAACCTTGCTCGTATGTCAATTTAGTCGTATCTCAAAGCAATTTTCCCCATTGAAATCAATTGAAATGCCATTAATTCGTTCCAGCACCAAAAATACTTACCCCTAATTCTTTTTGTTACGTGATTTTGAATAAGAAGAATGTATTTATAAATGACAAATATTGTATAAGAACATAATAAAAGAGAATGTAGAAGTGGTTAGAAAAACTTAGTTTTTAACAGTTTTAAGTGTTAAAAAATTATGTAAAAAAACTTAGACATAACTTAAATGCTTTCTATGCTTAATTTTAGTTATTGCTTTTCTTTTCACTGGTCTTTGCCTTTTTTCAAGAATAAAAAAAAAACTATCCAAGGAGGTTATTTTCTTCCTCTCTTTCAGAATTTTACGGAAATGAGTTAGGCAAGTTTCATTAAATAGATCCAATGCACGACCGGTTGCAACTTTTTTGGGGTGTTTCCTTTTGCCACGAACTATGAAACTCTCTCCCACATTCCCAAGATCTTCCAATTTTCAAAGGTAAACTGAGAACTGAGTGGACCGTAGGCGGCATCGTAGAAAAAAGAAATGTACATATTTATAAATGACCTGTATACTACAATTGGCTGTTTCTCGTATCTCAAATTTCACTCGTATTTAAAAAAAAAATGTCGCTCATTTGACAGCTCGTATCACAAATAACTCGTATGTCGGAGCACTCGTATCCCGAGGTACCACTGTATAATATTAGTATCTTACTAAGAACTTAGAGGTCCATTAGTCTGCTAAAGAAATATCGCAGAGTACCATTTGTCTTAAACCCAGTGCAGAATAGTTCTCAGTAACTATACTGCTACTTTTAGATATCTTCGTTGTCATTTGAAAGAACAACACCAAAAATTGATTTTATATTTTATTTTAGAGATCTTTGTAAATAATGAAAATGAACAGTAGAATTATTTTATTTATAATATTCTGAATAGAATTACTTTAATCTTGAAATATCATATCAAGAGGCTGTGATTATATATTTGCTTTTAACTGAAGCTAATCATAGCCTGCTGACTTGGCGTTTTCTTATCAAGACCTCGTAGTTCAAACCTTCCGACCTCTTAGATCTGCCGCTTTTACTGAATTGTTTTCCGACACACTCTCAGAGCCAATCAATTTATTGTTCAGTTAACCCCAATACCTGCTGGTGCCTTTTAGCTAAAATCAACCACTTAAAAATTAAATCATTCTGATAAAGATGCTAGATTATAATTTTTAAACAATACTACCAACTGGCTTATTCATTTAAATAACTAGATTGCATTGAAAAAGTAATGTCAAACATATATCTAACACAAATAATAAATTAGATTAGTAAGGTTTTTCCCTATTTTATTTTACTTAAATGACATTTAAAACGTTGTAATGTTCTCAAGATGATATTCTCATTCCTGGATCTCGACTAAATGTTTTAAATTTAATTGTTTAAAATCTCAACTAAATCTCAACTGAAATCTCAAATACTTTTGTATAACTGGTCAAACACAATGCGAAGTCGTTTTAAAATCAGTAGGTAGGGTTCCATCACGTTTTGGAAACTATTACAAAACAGCTTTCGATAATACTATGAAGATCTTCAGTAGCACAGAGGTAGGGGGTGACTAATAATAGGCAGCATTTCTTACATTACCGCCTCATCGATATAACAAAATTTAAATATATTTTCACTTTTAAGGAAGAACAGTGCTTTTCTTCATGTTGAATAATTATTGAGAACGATGATGATTAACTTAGAAAGGCCGGAACACTGGGGACCTAGCATAGTGCAAAAGCAGTACTTATTACAGCATTCAAAGTCTTCGTAGATCAATTCAATACTGATTACTTTTTGAAATATATCCATATTTATGTTATAAGAGAATCTGATTCCCATTAGGCTATTAGATTCTCTTTGACGATTACTGAACGATTTCTCGATTAGATTGTGCGTTTAACGAAATAATGAAAAATTTGTAGGTAAAATTGTGAAAAGAAATGTTAAGAAATCGGTGAAATAGAAAACACAGATGACTCAATATGGAAAGGAAAAAAGAAGCGAAAAAACTAAGAATCCAAATTAGATAGAGAAAATATTGTAATGAATGAGTAAAATAGCTAGTAGAAGTGATAGAAATAAAACTGAAAGAGCAAATACACTGAAATGTAAAGGTGATCAAGAGAAACAAACGGGAATACAAAAAATGAAATTAAAAGAGGAAAAAACAGTGAAACGAAAATTATAGAGGATAGTAAAGAAAGAAATTAATAAAATGAAACTGAAAGAGTAAAGAAAGCCAAATGTATGAAAAAAGTAAAGAAACTCAAAAACGAAAAATGAAAAATAAGAAATACTGAATTTTGTCTACATCTCTTACTTTTGAATGTTTCAAAGGGCCAATAGCTGTATCATCCAAGCATAACTTCTCCATGAAGTATCCCTTGACACAGGGGTATAGTATTGACTTCTGCATTCCGGTAATTATTTTAAACGTGCTATTACAAAATTTTCTGTATAATTTAGGTAACATATACTAAATTCAAAACAGAGTTAACTACAAAGTGTAGTAATAAACTATAAATGTGATAAAATAATAATTAGTATATAATTATAGTTATTTTGATAAACATATTATATAAATATAATATGAATATTATATAAATTTATTATTATAATTATAGTATTATATTAATATAAATTAAGGTTCCAGGTCACCTCGCTCAGTGGTTAACGTACTCGCCTCTGGGTTGGTAGTCCGGGGTTTGGTCTCCACCTGGCCCTCGATTTTTCACGGAGGAGGTGAATAAATCTGAGTACGTCGTCCCTTAGAGAGGACATTAGGCCGTCGGTCCCGAGCCTGTACGATGTCAGGTACTCGTTAAAGATCCCTAGTCGAAATGCTCTCAAGTTAGACAAAATTGAGGACTTCCAATGTAAAATCTTTAGAATCACCGATCAAACAAAAAGTCGGTAAACGGCTGATGTTATCTCCCTCTATGGGATTCTTTTAAACAATAACAATAATATCATTAGCACTATTCGCTGTAAGATAAGCATCACTTAGGTATTTTAATAAATAACCAAATATTTTATTAATATATAGAAGATAAAATATTGAATTATATTATTATTAATACATTCGATCATTTAAATAATTTAAAGTTACTAAATATCATTTAAATGAAATATTTATTTTACGTGTTTTGCTAATAAAATTCAATATAAGGTATATTTTCACCCATATGAGTTGGGTAAGTATTTTGTGTTCCTAATTTAAATTTGCAGCAAATTTAATATAAATTTATGCTAATTTTTGCTATTATATTTATGTCTTTGACCTAAATATATCAGTCTCGAACCTGTAAGATTTTTGGTCTCTTCAAAGATATCTACTCGTATTTCAGTAAACTTTGTAAGACAAACATGATTCCCTGAGCGTGAGAAATCCTGTAGTGGGTGCCAAACAACCAATGAGCCTCATCAAGAAGAGTGAATACCTGTAAGTATGCGTCCAAAAGAAACCAACAATAACAGCTTTTAAAAAGATTGATACCGTGTACCATCTGGACCTGTAAGACTTGTCTCTGTTTGCTATTCATAATGAAAGACGTATATGTTTTCTTAAGTGAAATAAATTTTCAATGTTTTCTAGCTGGAAGTTTATTTGATCCTTATCAGTTTTGCGTGTGGAAGTCAATCGCTGGTGTTTTGTAATTATTTTGGCAAGGAGGTTTAAGGTAGCAATTAGTAGACGCCTGAGCTAGCTGCCAAGCGGCGTCCGTGCAAGACCACCTGGATAAACAGATTTCGACAGCAGCAGATAGCGATGGCCTATCCATTTCCTTTGTCCACTTGCCCCATCTGCGCGTTTACACCAATGTGATATATTAAATTAAGTCAGGACATCTTGGTATCCAGGCACTCAGTCACTGCATTGCTATGCTGTTTTCATTTAATAAGCTATACTAACCAACTATTATTATATTTACGTTACTTTTAATTGTGGTGTGTAATTAACAATTTTTATTTAAAATAAAAAGAGTTTTACACTAATATAAAAAAAATTGATCATAAACGTAAGACATTAAAACAAATCATTATATTTCCACAACAGTGTTAAATATTATACTTCACACTGCACTAGTATTGATTAAATTGCCATAGTTTAATTTGTCTAACAACTGTTTTGTTTGGTTACCAAAACTACAAACTAAATGGGTTGCTCAATATCAGAGTAATGTTCCCGATAAAAAGAATTGGCACTTAGACAATTTTGGTTTACAACTCTTCAATTTATGAAGAAAATAAGACCTACAAATTGGATAAGTGGTTTCCCAACATCAGTGTCTGGAAAAAATTTAAACATTTTTCATTTCAGTTATGTATTATTTAGTATGTCATCTGTTTAAATGCAAGCTTTTTTTCATTTCTATGAGCAAATAGTTTAGAAATTTATTGCATTTCTAAAACCCACTACTTTTTTTTATTTGAATAACATAATCTGAAACATAAAATAATAAATTCGTAGGTAATAAATATTTCATTTCATGAAAAAAAAAAGTTCACTTTATTCCAAGAGAGGTAAAGAACAAAATTCGTTGACTATTAACAGTGTTAAGGAAATGCATTAGAGAAGGTTGTGATTATAATAAGCCTAATAATATGTGTTTTTCATTTATTACTTGTGCAACTGTAAATATGAGTATTTACTTAATTTGGGGATTTCAAGAATTACGTCTCCACACAAAAACAGTTAAATGAAACTAAAAACGCGTTTTGAGTACTTAGTGTTCTTCTTCAGGATAACATCTGCACTATTAAGAGTCGATCTACAGGATTGAGTTAGAAAAGACTCCGAAAGTCCATACTAACTCAATCCAGTAAATCGACTTTCAATTCTGCAGATGTTAAGCTGAAAGAGAACACTAAGTGTTCGAAACGCGTTCTTAGTTTCATATTAAACTTTTTTTGTGTGGAGACATAATTCTTGAAATCCCCAAATATGTTTTTCTTTTTCAGCAGTTTCTTAAACATTTCTCTTCATAATTTAATCACAAATTTCTCATTTATTTCCTTTTTTCTTTTTATCTCCGACTTCATTATTATATTAATCGTATTTTATTACGAAGTCGTGCATTATTGACCAAAAAAACTCTGATAGCACAATGAGAATCAGATTCTTCTTTAACATAAACATAGATAAAAGAATCAGAAATGAATTGATCCACGAAGAAGTTGAGTGGTGTAGTTACTGCTTTTGCACTTCACGATATCTCTGGTGCTTCGGCCTTTCTAAGTTAATCAAGTTAATAATTCCTCAACATAATTAAAATTACAGTTTTTCTTTAAAAGTAGAAACACATAGAAATTAAAGTACATTATTCTACAGTTAAAGCAGTAATGTAGTCTTTTTTTGCAATGTTACTTGTACTCTTTGTTTGCTTCGTATGATTAGTTACCCCCTACCGGTATGTTACTGAAGTTGTTTATATTATTATCGAAAACTGTTTGTAATTGTCTCTGAAACTTGATGTACCCTACCTACTGATTTACAATGTGTTTGTATTGTGTTTGACGAACTATAGATAAATATACTTGATTAAAGACATGAAGTAGAGTTCTAGTGAATTGAGTAACATCTTGGGTCTCCTAACTGAATAAAATTGAAATTACTGCAGAAAATTATCTAACTGTATAAGAGTGTCCTCAATAAAAGTAAAAAGATTTTCTAGTTTATATGGAAAAGAATATAAATGTTTTCCGTTTCATTAGTTGTTTGTAATAACATTAAACGATTTAAGAAAAAGGGAAAAACTAGTCGTTGATCCACATGAGTACTGAATAGAGGCCATGAAGAGCTATGTACTCGTGGTGAATATAGAGGGCAGAATGAACTACAGAGTACCGTGCTCTAGACTCTAGAATACTACGATTAGATGGTATGACTAGAGGACTGTTAGGTTAAGGTATGCACCATTACTATACGCATCCACACATAAAGGTAAATATGTACAAGATAGTTTTCCGATGTATTATAATTAGCTTTATTTTTAAATGTATGCGTTAAGTTTATTTACAATTTCAAATAGTGAATTATTAGACATAAATGAATATTTAAATTTTTTTTCTGATTTCTTTAAGGACTGTCATTCTTCAAAAATTTATATCTATTTTAGGATTTTACAATGAAGTTCATAAATTATATATAAATCCTAAATAGATACTGAAGGTCCAAGTGAACAACTAATTCAAAAGCAGAAATTTAAAAAAAAAACATCACTTACATATTCTTATAATTTTACACCGCACTTTTTTCAGTAGAATAAACAAACTACTTTGGTTCAAGGAGCGTGGTGACCCTTTTCGCATGTTAGAGAATCATATATTCCCAGCGCATGTTCCCTACTTCCGCCAAATAAAGAGAGACCATAGTGATTTAGTATCCCGCATGACTGATTATTTTCCCGGAGTCACAGGTTGGATGAATTGCTAAAGGAACTCTATCCTATCCTGTTCTCGATATCATCCACTCACTCAGTATTCAACAAACTTTCTAAAATCTGCTATCGAACACCTCCCAATATTGGCATCTTACTCTCCCATAGAGCTGTTAAATCTTCTCCAACCGAGGTAAAGTATAAAGATATGCAACGATGTGAACGACGCGGGTGTCTCATATTAATGTTTTAATAGATAAGAAATTCCCAATATTTTATAGTGTATGTGGTCATGGAAATGGGTGATGGTTGAATGCAATGATGAAAGTGATGTAAGGAGGTGTGATAGAGTGGTGCAGACAATGGTCAGTATCAGGCTGGGGAAAGTGAATGAGCAGATGTGGAGGTCCTATCGGTGATACAGTGAATGGCCGAGGCACATTCCGCTGACTGGCAGCACCCTATCGACCATTGTCCACAGGTCTAGCTCTGATAGTTCTAGCCCACGCACAGCTGATTAGTTTTCGCCTTATCAACAACACCAAACCAATTAAACAAGCGATTTAGTTCGGAAACTGGTGAGTAATCAAATCGATGATGCGCCCACTCCGACTACTCCTCAGAGGAACCACTCTTCTCATTATTCACTGGCTTGAAGTCAGTTATTACTTACCAACGACACCATATTGACTTGAACTGCAGTCCAAATGGTTTTTAGAAGTAAAAATACCCTAAAATGTTGTCAAATAGTATAGTAACAGGACATATAGATATGAAAAGTATTTAAACCATACTACTTCTAGTGAGCAATCTCTAGCTTGTGACCTCAAATTATAATGGCTCCAAACCATCTTCTGGAAATACATCTATTACTATATACTCTGGAACTGGGAAAAGTAACACATTCTTGTTATAGGGGTTACGTGATTGATAGATAATGAGTGATTGATAGAGAGGGTAAAGGACAAGTAGCAGACTGGCCTCATAGAGGTTATAACACTATCAAATCTCTTATCCGTCACTCTTTCTCCTCTCTATCCTTCAAATTAGCTAATAGATTCACTACTCCTCTACTTCTCTCTCACATTGCCATTAAATATGTGTAGTCCTCTTCCTTAGGTTAGTTAGGTTATAGTGGCCGTCCCGAGAGAGAACACACATAAGCCGCAAGCCGGCCCCTTGTGATACCACAAAAAGAGAATTGGGGCTATTCTCCCACGTCCCTGGTCCATTCGAACCATCTCGAGAGAACAATAAATCTAGACAGATCCCTGATACCAGTGGATGCTAACTTCTCAAGATTGTCAAAGAAGTACTCTCCTATTATCCCCTCCCTTAACTGGACTACTTTTAACTTTTTACTTCTCTAAATTATTTTAGATGATTGCATAATGAGTAATTAGCTAATTGGTTAATGAACCATTTATACTTGAAGCAGTCTTAAGCTGATTTCAAATAACCTAAAATTGATAAACTAACAAGCCGAAGTATGAGTAGGTATTTTTATCTTCATTTTTTATAACTGATAACTTAGAACCAGCAGAATCTTACCCACTCAGTTTGCCATTTCATTTTAAAACTTTTAGATTTAATTTAAGCTTTTCGATTCGCATAATGTAATTGCAATTGGTCGGATTTTATTCGTCCAAGACCCCGATGGGAGATACAATAGACTTGAATGCCGATGGAAAATCCCAATGGCAAAGCCAATGAATGCAAGCGAAGGTGGAGAACCCAATGAATAGAATTTAGCTGATATTTATTTTCTGATGGCTTATTTTGGCATTTATTTATGGTTGTGCGTTGAATACATTTTAGTTATACAGTTCCTCATCTGCGGCAGTAGTTAGTTACTACCGCTCAGAAGGGAGATCAGAGATCTGACTTTGAAGTAGCAGACACTACTGTCACACTGTACAAATTTATGAACTCCTGGATTACAAACAGTTTTATTCTGTACAGAAATTTGTAACAATATAATTATCTCAACAGATGCATTTTGGACTATAGAATAATCAATATGAATACAATTATACCATTTTTTTTAAGTATAATGTGGTACCCAAACTGAAGTCCCCCTACAGTACCACATGCCACAAACCAAATGGTTGAATAATGGTATATAGTTGACTAAATTATTTGTAATTACTGCAGATAAATAAATTTATATTCTAGGGTTTTAGCAAAATAATAGTGATAATTGAATTAAAATTAATTTAAAGGGAAAGTCTGATTAATTTATGGTGGCTAAGTGGGGAGGAGTGGAGAGGAGAGTATGATTGGCTGAGAGGAGCTCCGCCCACCGGAAGTGATGCCACCCACGCTCCCTCCCTCAAAAACACCCCCAGGCTGGCATCTACAGAATCTAGGACGCCGCAAGATTGTGGCAACACTGACCAGCCGTACTCCACCAATGATTCATGCCTTATCAAAACTAAAATCTTTCAGTTTATCTAGTTCAGAAAGCATTAACATTTTTTAGCAATAACCTTGTATGAATTATGAGCTGTAAGATACGCTCTATTTACAGAAACGTATTTCAGATTGAAGTCGTCCTAGGCACCAAGCTGCTCACCCTAATTATTGGAACGAATCCACTATTTTTGTGTTGAAAGTAAGACATATGGTAATTTATAAAGATATTATTATAATTAAGTGAAATAAAAATGGACCTATAATACCTATAGCATGAAATTGTACAATAGAATCTTACCAATTCTAGAATGGTTCCCGACAAAGTCACAAGGACGATAACATATGTTTGACAAGTTTACCATAGTGTTCTGACTCTAAAGAGGTCAGTTACTGTAGGGAGGCTATAAGTTGTATCTTAGAATGTCATATGACGAAGTATAAACCGTACTTTGATTTCATAACTTGTGGAGTCAACAGGTTACTCAGGGATACAGTTCAAGAACACAATTACAAAGTGCAAATTTATTATTCAGCTCTAACTTAAGTTACTACTACTAAATTGAATAAACAGTCCACATGGACTATAAAACTTTAAATTACACAAAACACAACACTGAAAAAGGAATAAAAAGCACACTTACTCAATTTATAATATTTCGAACTGTTGTTCGTCAACATGTGCTTTTTATTCCTTTTTCTGTTTCGTGCTTTGTGTAATTTATTGTTGATGACAAACAACAGTTCGAAATATATTGAGAATTCAGTAAGTGTGCTTTTTAAGTTAATTCTATTTAGAACAAGCTGTCACCAGATGTGGCTATTATTTGATTATATTTTGGAAATTACATGTAACTCTTTTGAAATATTTGAGGTCAGTTGGAAAGTTGTTAGTACTTCATTAACTAATATGTCATCGCATATTTTATAGAAGTAAGAACCGTAATTGTATTAACAGGACCTTCGTCCCAACAGACTAATAGACAGTCTATGTAGGACTAAGAAAACAAATATGAAATACTAAACCAAACAAAAAGTCTGGAGTGGCCGGCACTCAACTTTACTATAAGTGAATATAATATCAAACTAGTTGACAAATCATTTATGCTTGGTTTAATTTAATGAGTCTATCCTGTAAATATACATAATACTTCAGTAAAATATATCAAACTTATGAATAATTAATTTAATGATTTCATTTGCTTTAATGTGGGTCTATTTATTTTATCAGTTTAAAGTTTTCTCTAGTATTAATATATTATAAGTTTTAATGTGGGAGTATGAGTTTTCTTCACCGTGGCCATAACTGCTCTATTATTCTTACCTTTGTCCTTTCTAAATTCAACTTTAGATTTTAAGTTCTCTAGCTATCTTCGTAATTGTTCTTAGGGAGGTATCGCCTACATATTTTTTTTTGTTTTATTGTTTAAACTGACCCCTAGCGGGTGATAACGTCAGCCATTTACCGACTTTTTGTTTGAACAGTGATTGTACAGATTCTACATTGAGAGTTCTAAATTTTGCCTAACTCAAGTGCATTTCTAATAGGGATCTCTAACGAGTACCTGACATCGTACAGGCTCGGAACCGATGGCTTAACGTCCTGTCCGTCGGACAACAAATCCCGAGGATCGAACCCCGGACTGCCAGCCCAGACTACGTTAACATACCACTGAGCTAACCCCCCCCCCCCCCCCACATATTAGTTTTAATTATGATTTGCTGGAAATTTTATTCTGTTAAAGGTGATTATCTCCCTTCACATACAATATGTTTAATGGTTTCTGCTCCTTCCATGCATAGTCTGTCTGCATTCTTCGTATGATGTTAATTTCTACTTGCAAATTTTTCTTCGCAAACTTAATTAAATCTCTTTAAGTCTGATTTGTTTGGCATTCGCTTAGAGTACAGCACTATCCAACAACGTGGCAGAATAATAGATGAAATTATCTATGCATTATAGCAAGGTCAATACAGTGTTCCAGTATTGTTAGCAAGTATTCGATCGTGTTTAGCATCAAGGTTTTGCTGATGAAGCTAAAAAGTTTTCTTCCCTTAACATACTACCTAATTTGGAAATCTTATCTTTCTAAGAGATACTCAGAAATATCTATAGACACTGCACTATTCACGAGCTTCTCTCTTCAAACTGGAGTAACTCAGGGTAGCATACTAAGTCCAGTTCTATACAACTGACACCTTTATTATTCCTCTGCATCCTCAAACGCTTTTTTGTATTTTGACGGATGACAGAGCAGTCTTATCTCGAACTTTGACCTCATTATCACCGCTAATGACCTTCCAGAACATCTACATTACGGGAAACCTGGCTGAAAAATTTGTATTTTCAAAAAAATTATAAGTACTCATGAATATTTATATTAAAAATGCACTATGTCACAATATCGCTCTGAATAACGCTCTCCTCCAACTGCAGATGTCAGATACTTGGGGCTCTTCATTGACAAACGACTAACATGGAACCCTGAATCATGACCGACTGAAAAGATTTGACATAAAATGACGATTCATATTACTGTACAGACTTCTCAGAAATACACAGACTACAGAAATATACTCCAAAATGACGCTTCATAACAAAAGTGCTGTTATACAAAAACTTACGGAGTCCGATCTGGACTTATGGACTTGAACAATGGAATTGTGCAAAACCTTCAAACATTCATAAAATAGAGTCATTCCATCCAAAATTCTCCGCACTATCACTAATTCTCCTTAATATGTCACAAAAAATTTTCAGATCAAAGTGTCCTCTCACCCGTCTATTTGTATAAAACATGCTTCTTCCATACCTTCTCAGAATCACTCTAGACGACCCAAGAGAATATCGCCGATGAATCTACTGCTACGATAATCTACAACAAAGAAAAAACCAAGTGACAAGTTGAATCAGTGTGTTTCCTTCTATAATCATGTGTATCAAAGCTATTTGTGTTACTCTTACTACGTATTCTTGTTACAGAAAAATATAAGTAGTTGTATATTTCTAAATAAAGATGTTAAAAAAATTAACTTCTGTTGGATTGATATTATCTGGCTAAATCAGAACTAATTGCTCTAGCCAGCTTTTATGTTACCCTCTTAGCCATTCATTAATTTTATCCATGAGAAAGATAGTGGGTGTTGTGCATAAGAGATAGACGTCAGAGAGTTTGTTGTTTGGGTTAAACCTTTTTTCCCCTGCGTTTCCCTTTGTCCAAGTACTCACATGCGAGTTAACTTTTTCTTACTGACCAGATTTTAATGAGAGATCGGACATTGTCAAAGTAATTTTGACTTATTATCAATGAATTTCAAAGTCTTCAGTTTGGCCTGACTGTTTCATAAACTATATATTCTCAAACTGTTATGGGATTTTTTTTTTAAATACGCTAAATACGAATCTTTATCTTATGAATTTTGGTCTGAAATATTGTGGTTACTCCTATCGAGCTTTAAAAATGTTAAAAGTTGTCCTAAAATACCTATCACAGTATGTTATTAAACATAATTTAAACATAAAACATAAACATTAAACATTAAAACATAATTTAAACAAATAATAAATGAAATTACCTTACATCTTAAATTAAAACGACCTTTTTCTTACATGTTTCTGACATTTTTAGATAAAATAGGAAACTGTCTTAAACCTTGAATATATAAGGAGGTCAGATAAACTATGCAAGAGATTTTACTGGGTATTGGAACAAAAGCCATGTTCTCTTGCAGGAGATTATTTCGTGACACGAAATTTTCACTTTGGCTTTTCAAAAATGTTATTACTGCTGTCGTTTTACTATATTCATCAGTGATGAGATATACCAAAATAGGCATATATATCGATAAGTGGATCAATCACTATCTGTACTACCTCCAGGAATGAAAGACTAATAAGCATCTCTCATTTAGACATTTATATTATACCTAAATGGGACATTATATATTATGTACCGAAGAAGTTTGATATTATGTTTTCTTACAGTAAAGTTGAGTGTAGGCCACTCCAGATTTTTTTCTTAAATACTTAACTAATATATGATTCTAAAAACTTTTAGTGTGGAATGCGCACATCATTAAAAGAGCCAAAAATAAATTCAGAGACCACAAAACATGTGTAAATCTGTCACAACGTCCAAATAATATTCATGTAAAAACATGAATGATATATTTAACTCAACGAAAAAATCTAGAGTGGAGTGTACTCAATTTTACTATTAGCAAACATAATATAAAACTTGTTGACAAACAAATAATTTTTTGTTTTATTTTAATGTGGCTATACATACATATTAATAAGTAATACATTATTTGTATACGGCTATAATCACTTATAACCAGTTATATTGTAAATTCCATGGTTGCAACTAAATTGAACTTCAGATTTTAAGTTTTTTAATGATCTTCATAATTGTACATGGAGAAGTATCCCTTACTTTGATTTCTTTAGGTATGATTTGACGAAAATGTTTATCCTCTCCAAGGCGATTTGCTTGCATTCAGATATAATGTGATCAATGTTTTCTGCCTCTTCCAGACACAGAGTCTGTATTCTTCGTACGATGTCTAATACAGATTACTTTTACCTGCTGTCTTTTCAATATATTTGTCAGTTTCATTCCTGTCAGAGTTCAGGTGTGTAGTGTAAAAAAGCGTGAAACTGCAAGATATTTGCATGGTTCCAAACATTTCCAAATTGTTTACTAACTCATTCCCAGATATTTCCTTGTTTCCAGGTACTCATATGAAAATCAAATTTATTTACACTGTTTTCATTATTTAATGGACTATTTAAATATTAATAATTAACTGGATTTACAGTTAGATATTCCTCCTTTTATAATAATAAGATCATAAACATTTTCTTCTGTATGGAAACCTTTATTTTTAGAGTATACAATAGCCATCCACAACTAATCACTACAACAAGGTTGATAGCACAACTCCCTGAGGACAGTTTGTGTAGTCGCAATTTCAGTTGTGGTACTACCTATACTTCCAGTACTCAATCATTCGTTAGACTGTGGTAATCTAACACACTGTCTTAGAATGTGTTCTTGGATCAATGCATCTATATATGAGTTTTGATTCACTGAATTCTAATGACATCAAAAGTTCCTTGAATATCCAAGAAGCAGTCCAGAGTGATTTCTTTAAGTGAATCATATTACCCTTCAAATATTTTAAAGCTCATAAAATATTTTCTTGATATCTAATGCAAATTTTTAAACTTAATCAATCACCTTAAATGTGGCTTAAAATTAGTATATGGTTTTTGAAAGATTGGAAAAGAACTTTTTCCATGTCTTGTACTACCAAAAACAATTGGGCTCATAAACACACCGAGAACTATACATCTAGCACTCAGATGTGTTATCTTATCAACATGATCGATACTTTAACACATTTGTTATGCAGCCATCCAAGACGTGATGAAACACATAATAAAATATGGATGATTTGCGTATCCTTTTTTAACTTTAAAATAAATTTTATCTTCTTACATATATTAAATTTTTAAAATATTTTCTAGTTTCTTTTATTAACATTTAAATAGAAATTCTTTTTTCAATCCTAATAGCAATTCCAATTTATTCTGATAAAAAAAAATTCGTAGTGGCATACACTCAATTTTACAATAGTTAAACATACCATGAAACTTCTAAGCAAACAATTGACTTTCAGACTTATTTTTCTGGCGTTATGAATTATAATATATATTCTGGTGAAGTATGATCAACTTATAGATAATCTATTGAATGATCTCATTTGTTTTATTGTAGCTGTAAATATTTAGTCAATTAGACTGTCAATTAAACCACTGATCTTGAAATATCAGAGAGGTTGTTATTATTAGGATCTACTGAGACCGATTGGGCCTGAGCAGTGCTGCCGTATGTGACCTCTATAGTTTCCCTTTTTCCTTTTACATATATAATATAACCTTTGTAGTCTACTTTCTTTATCCAACATCAACATTTTTCTTCGAAAATTCTCTTTCGCCTCTGTTAGTTATTGGTATGGTTTGCAAATTTTTGTCCTCTTCAAGGTGATTGCTTTACTTTCAGACTGAATGCGATCAAAGGTTTCTGCAACTGTCAGATAGAGTCTGCATTCTTCGTATTATGTTAATTTCGTTTTATAAATAATAGTTAAGAAAATTATTTTTGTGAACCACAGAATGATGTACTCGTAATATCATTGGTATTACTACAGCAGTAATAATCATTGCAAAGGCAAAGTAAAGATTTCCTGTTAGGAAATAATGTCTTACAAGAGAACATGGATTTTGTCTCTATACCCAATGGTGGATCTGCTATATTTGATGTCGTTTGTATGACGCACAGCTACATTGAAGATTTAAGCCTATGTTTTTCGATAAGGACTTCAAAATATTCCTACTTTGTCTGAGAAATGTTAAAAATATACATATAATTTTATTACTCCTTGGGGTGTTTAAAATTTCAAGAAATTTTTTTAAAGAAATTGCTAATGTTTTGTTGAACTTTTTGGCCAAATCTCATAGTTCTGTAATGAGCCGTTTAGCGTAAAAAATCATTCTGAAAACATAAAATTGGCCCTAACGCCCTTATGGTTAAGGGAAATGAAAAAAAAAAACTCCTCAGCGCATCCTCCACATAAGGCTCTATTTTTAGACATAATTTAATTTTGATCCCTCAAACGGTACAGCTCGTATTGTCCTCATAAGCTGTCATATTGAATCATCAGTCAACATTTTTACGTTTTGTTTTAAAAATCTGAAGTTTTTTTCAGTTAATGCTTTTGTAGATTTCAAGATAATGCTAAAATCTTAATGCTCTAGAGTTTGTAGTTTACGTGAAAACACAAGTCTAAGAACACATTTTGGCCAAAAAAAAGTGACTTTCTCATAATGAATAATTACTCCCAAACAACAAGTTTTATATACAATATGAGGCTAATTTTGTGTTAAAATATGAATTAGATCGATAATAGATTGTGGACTTTAACGTGTACAAAAGCTTTTGGTTACATACCCACCCACCCAAACACACGCAGACATCATCGAAAAAATATCATAAAACGACTTTGGGGGACTTCAAAACATGTAAATCCTTCAAAATCTCGAAATAAAATTTTTCACGAACACTATACGTTACATATAGTAAAGTATAAAATAAACCAGACACACACACACATAGCAACAAGGAAACACTGAAAAACGAGATAAATGAGAAAACCAGAAAACCGAAACAGGAGATAAATTATAAAAAAAGTTAAACTATATATACGAGATAATATTATAAACTAGAAAAACTATAATGAACAGAACAGTTGTATAAATGAGGACAATTATATTAATGTAAAAATGATAGACACAAGATATCTATATAAACGGGAAAACAATATAAAGGAGATATAATATATAAAAAGGTATATATGAAGTAAACAAAGATGAGAAAAGTTATAAGCAGTCAAAAATATTTAAATCAGATAAATATCATAAATGAAAAAACGATATAAACGCAAAAACGATTTAGACAAGAAAAAGAAAAAGTATACGGAAATATTAAAATAAAAAATTAATCGATCAAAAAAAAACCGAAAACAAAAAAGGATATAATATATAAATTATATGTTAAACAGTTATAAGAGAAACGATATTCATAAATAAAATACGATTTAAAGATAACCATATAGGGAAACATTAAAAAACGATTTAAATAAACGATTCAAAAATAAACGGTTTATAAATGAGTTATAATTATAAATGTTTTTTATAATTATAAAAAACATTCATTCATTATATTTTGATATTCAGAGGCCATATAGTGGTTGTTAAATCATTAAAACATTTCAAATAAACTTATTCAAGAGAATATTTAATGTAGATTTACATTGAACCACGATGACATTCACGTTTATGAAATTAGAATGAAAATGATTTGTTAGAAAATATAGTATATTTTACCATATATTAAATTAAATATATTAGAAATATAGGAATAAAATATTATTGAAAAATACAAGGATTACTTATTACATTTTCAATGTATTTATTGTATTGTAATATTATTGTATTTAAAATTTATAGAATAGTTCAAAATACTGCATAAAAAACCATACCTCATATTACAGTGACTAGAATTAACGAAATGAATGTGGTATAATTTCATTCTTTCCTTACTAAATATTCAATCATATGAATGTAATAAATGTATAGTGATACATATTGTAGCAGTTTAAAGCGTGGATGAACGGTTTAAACTGCCACAATACTATGGCATACAATCAAAATCAGGAGTGGCCTGTACCCTGCTATACTAAAAAGTAAAAAAAATATCAAACTGGTTTAAAACGTAATGATTTTTGTCCCCAAAACCTTTCACATTCAATCATAAGTCAAAACTTTTACATTTTATTGAAAAAAATGCTGTTTCTATTGTTTTAAAAATGTTAAATTTCATTCATATATTCCTTCTCTATGTAAATCATAAATATATATACTTTATATGGCTGTCCTAAACTCCTCTTAATCAAATTTACGAGGGCGGTTTGATAAGTCCGTGACTTTTTGAAACGAAAAATAAATAAAACAAAAATTTTTCGGCAAAGAAACATTTACTTTTTCTACATAGTCACCTTTTAGCTCGATACATTTAGTCCAGCGTTTTTCTATTTTTTTATTCCTTCCAAATAATACGTTTTCTCAAAGCTCTCAAAATACGCGTTTGTTTCGGTAATGACTTGTTCATTCGACTCAAATCTCTTACCGCCCAGCCATTTCTTTAGGTTTGGAAACAGAAAATAGTCGCAGGGGGCTAAATCAGAAGAATATGCAGGATAGGGTAGCAGTTCGTATCCCAATTCGTGGATTTTGGCCATCATGACTAGACAAGTGTGCACACGTGCATTGTCTTGATGAAACAGCACTTTCTTCTTTGCCAAATGTGGCCGTTTTTGCTTCAAATCAACGTCGAATCTCTTCAAAAGCTTTGAATAATATTCACCAGTGATCGTTTTACCTTTCTCGAGGTAATCGATGTGAATGACACCACGTGCATCCCAAAAACTGTGGCCATAACCTTGTTGGCTGACAGACTCTGTTTTGCTTTCTTTGGTCCACGTTCGCCCACAGCAACCCACTGTTTCGATTGTTCCTTGGTCTCTGGCGTGTTGTGATGGATACATGTTTCGTCCACAGTGACACAACGGCGCAGAAATTCGTCTGGATTACGGCTGAACATCGCTAAACACTCTTTTGAAGTGGTCACACGATTGCGCTTATGGTCAAGTGTGAGCAATCCTGCACTCATCTCGCGGAGAGTTTTTTCATGTCTAAATATTCGTGTAAAATATGATGTACCCGTTCAGTTGAGATGACTACAGCATGAGCCAACTCTCAAACTTTCATTCTCCGATCATCCAATATCATTTCATGGATTTTATCGACGATTTCCGGCGTGATCACTTCTTTTGGTCGACCTGAACGTTCGGCATCACTAGTGCTAGTACGACCACACCGGAACTCCGTAAACCACTTCTTAACCATTGCAATTGATGGTGCCGAGTCCCCGTAGTATTTATCAAGTCTTTCCTTAGTTTCAGTGACTAATTTCAATGTAAACAATGTAAATAAATGGAAACACATATGACAAATGTATAGAAAGTAAACCATTAGTTCAGGATCAATATTCAGTTTTTATAGCTTTATTACTTTTTGCTGTAATTAAAATATCATGAATTTTTTATAAACTGCTATACTTGTCGAATTTTTTATATTTTTTTTCATTGTTTACATTGACTTAGAAATTTTTTGAGCGATTCCACTGAGATAAAATTTATATTTATAAAGGAACAATTTAAATTGTTTATTGACTTATATGAGATGTAAGAGGAATAATATTGTTACATGTAAAAAAATTACCGCCAAAAAACATAAATAAATTACCTTTGTCTCCCATGGCATGATGGATTTGTCTCATAAAATGCTTTAATAAATCTATATATTGCACTCTTGAGCAAAACTTAATATCAGTTACAATTACATTATAATTGTGAATGTAGTACCTTTCCATGATATTGAAATGTAATGAATGGACTCTTTCCTCAAGAAAGAGGACTTATGTTTGTTGAGAAATATCCAATTTTTTTTTTACCACTCTAGTCTAATAGTTCATATTTATTATTTTCAAAAATTAGAAGCTCCCAACTATAAAAGATTTAAATTATATTGAATAGCTGGCTTTGACTTCAATTTGAGTATGTAAACTGGCTAATTACTAATATATTTTTTCTCAATATACATTCATAGCAAACTTAAACAGAGTACAGAAGGCAGGAAAAGGATACCACTCACTCAGAAAAAAATCGTATATATGATATTTGACAAAGGGGAAGGAAAATGATCTTATTAAATACTAAGAAGCCATAAAATTCCCAGTATAATAATTCTATAAAAGACCAAAAATGTAAAAGATAATTCAAAATTGAAATCTTTAGTTTAGAGATTAATAAATGTAATTATCGTACTACTTTAATTATAATTCATCTTAAAGAAACATTTTTTCTTCGATTTTTATGATGTTTTTCAGAGAAAGTAAGGGTATTTTCCTGTTTAAAATTTGAGAATTTTACTTTAATATTCAATGTAGAAGGATGTCAAGTAAACGATGTAAGAAATCCACTGGCCATTTGAACAGAGGCCATGTTCTCTTGTAGGAGAATATTTCGTATCAAGAAATGTTCACTTTGTTTTTCAAAAATGTTATTACTGCTGTAGTTATACTAATGAAATTATTTGCATCAGCTGTGTGATGTACCAAAATAAGCTTATATATTGATATGTCCTTCAATCACTATCTGTACTCTTTCAGGAATGAAAGACTAATAATCATATCCCATTTAGATGATTACATTATGCTTAATTGAGACGTTATATATTATATACTCAAGAAATTTGATATTACGTTACTTATAGTAAAGTTGAGTGAAGGCAACTCCAGATTTTTTCGTTTATGCTTTGTAGCCTTAAAGCAAATTCTAAAATTTCAAGAGTCTAGAATTAGTATTTAGGAGAAAAAAATGTAGTATAAAAACATATTTTAGCAAAAAAAAGTGATTTTTCCATCATGCATAATTGCTCCCTAACTATACAGCACATCTACACAATGGAGATAATTTTTGTACAATATCAATTTGAGCTATCAAAGATTCTTAACCGTAGCGTAACCATAAACTTTGGATATATACTCACCCACCAACATACTCACATTCAGACATCATCAAAAAAACTTCATAAAACGACTTTTGGGACCTTAAAACATGTAGTTCCGTCAAAATACTCAAAATTCAATTTTTTCACTATCACTATACTTTACTTATAGTAAAGTAAAAAATGTAAATCTGATTCAAACAAACAGAACAAGCACTCTTGTGTCCCATCAAGCACTGTGACCTGAAAGAATGCCTTAAAACATTTGGATACTTTGGATACTCCATCTAGACATAAACACATGCAGACGTAATCGATGAAACGTTAAAAATAGACTTTGGGACCTCCAAACAAGCAAAACTGTCAAAAACTCGAATTCAAAATTGTTCTTGATCACTATAATTTATTTACAGCAAAGAAACAAATCTGTTGTGAGACGCTACACAACTTTTACTTACTTAATGAAAAACAGAAGCAGATTTGTTAGTGTTACGCTAGTTGTAATTCGTCAGTGCAGTTGATGCTTATGTTCTTTCTTTGATTCCTCTCTCCCTCTCCTCTCTTTCTTTCTTTCTTTCTATCTCTCACACTCACACTCACATACACACACCACACACCACACACACACACACACACACACACACACACACACACACACTCACACTCACACACACACACACACACACACACACACACACACACACACACACACACACACACACACACACTCAGGTATGAGTTTTTGTACTTCTATGGAGGTAACTGAAATGAAGGTTATTTTAATAAGAGTAGTCTTTGAATAGTAATTATAAGGTCTGCATAGTGCAAGAGTTCATAATATATATAATTTTTATATTTGTTCTTATTAATTAAATCCAAACTTTAAAAAAGGTAAAAGTGTTTTGAAACTTTTTATTTTGATTCCATCACTTTCTAACCAACGATTGTCACTTTATAATGCTTAATGTGTTGTAGTGACGTTTTGCATAGGAGAAAGGTAACGTCACTTACAAATCCACTTAGGCTTTAAAAATAAGGATTAAGGCAGTCAAAGACACTGGGATGAATCAAGTAATCATACAGACTAACAACCAAGTAGTCCGAAACAATGGTTAATGAATTGAGGTTAGATATCTGTGACTGGAAAAGGGTACCTTATTGTGTCATTATTTTACAAATAAAGTACATCGAATTTTCTTTCTATATATCTGTAATTAATTTACAAAATTATTAACCTTAATTATGTAAAATTTTCGATTTTTAATTTATTAATATCTAGTAGAAGGGTATTTTTATTTTTAAATATATATATATATATATATATATATATATATATATATATATATATATATATATGCTACTTTATTGGTAAGGTAAAAGCGTTTATGGCATTTAAGTCATTTATGTCCAAAACAAGATAAATAATTTTGTTATTACGATAGTGCTACATTATTTTTCCTCCTTATACTTTAGTTGACGATGAAATGATTTCTTACAAATTTTATTCTAGTTCTAAGCATTTTTCCACTTCTACACCACGAACTCCCCACAGACATGTGAAGCAAATGTGACTAAGAGACTTGTCAGAGTTTTATATTTCTAAATGTTCCTTTCATAAGTCACTTTCAATATCTGAAAGCATAATCATTAATTATATCATAGCTCATATATATTACTTTTATACTCATATTTTGTATATTTATTATTAATGTTGGAGGAATTACACTTTGTTGAGTATATAAAATAATTAAAAAGAAATTAAATTGTGGATAGCTAGCTAATGTATAAATTTATCAAGAATATATTGCCCTAGTTAAGGTGTGATATGATATTTATAATTGAAAGGGTTTTTCACTGTATTAGTTAGTGTAAGATGTTTTCAAATTTTTGACGAAATAAAATACTTGTACGATGTAAATGAAAACAAAATGGAAACAAAACTGAAAGCACGTGGGGATAACTGAATATATTTTTACACGGCGTTTCCAGAAAGGGTAAGAAAAGATAAATTTAAAGATTGATTAGGAATTTGGCGAGGAGACCTTGTGGTGGGGAGGGGGTTGGCGGAGGTCCAGGAGGGGGTCGACAGGGCGGGCAGTCGTCCTGGCGCGCGCACGGAATGCCATGATCCAGACAGAAGAACCCCAGGGGTCGCGACCCGTCGTCAGCCTGGCCACGGGCTCCGGCAACAACCAACGCAGGACCTCCAAGCAGGACAACCCTAGGATCCTCGAGACTGTCAGCAAGGTGCTTCAGGGCTACGACTGGACGCTCGTCCCTATTGCTTCCAAGTATGATTTCACATTCACTTTATCCTATTTGTTTTATATCTGCTAGTTGAGCTACAATAAAAAAACACTGCGTCATTAGTATGACATCCATTGCTTCCGATTTCTTAACCTAAATTGCGAAAAGAAAAGTAGAAATTTAGTACCGTACTTTGACTGAAGCACGCAAGACAGTGCGATCTCTGAAGTACTCACACACCGTTGACATAAACAGTAGTATATCAGTGAACGTTTTTAGTTTCTAATACACTGTTGGACTGTCGCCCAAGCAGTTCGAACTATCTGGCTGGTCTAAACATTCTTCATTATTTCAAAAATACTTTTAATTGGGGTTCATAAACCCAAGAATTTAGTACATTTGTTTAAATTCAATGTAAATTAAATATGTTTCTTTATTGAAAATAAATAAGTACAAACTGCAAAAAATCTTTATATATATACAAAATTAATCATTTCAGTTAATATAATCAAATTATATCTCATAATTATATTGACCTAAGAGATCAAATTTATATTCACGTTTCTATTATACTTACTTCATAATTGCCGATTCCAGTTGTTTAAATGGAAGTAACAAAAGTAAATGGTTTAATGAAGTACATATCCTTAACACGAAATCTTTAGGAAAATAATTTTAACATACCATAGAAGATATTGTATTAGGCTACCATCGCTCTTGGGATAAACTCCAGATGTTTAAGACTTTGCAAGTATAGCACATGTGTTTTTCCCAGGCCGATCACTTAATATGTTTATTAACGTATTCCTCTATTGAGACTCCTAGATTTTTACATCTAAAGTGAGGGATTTATAGCTGATATCATATAACTCCTGACCGACATTATATGCTTCTACGAGAAACGGTTGTTCATCAGTAAATTAAAAATCTTGAAATTTTTGTTCGTCGTAAACACCTTCTACTATGTGGTACATTAAATCATTCGGTATGAGTTTTGAATCCAATCCCTTTCAGATAACGTATGCAGGACTTGGAGTAATAATATTCTAAAACATTACAAATGACGTCAGTGTTGATCTATTCAGTCTTGTAGGAAGTAACCAGTTACTTCGATATTAAGAAACGCAGTTCTCTTACTCAAAGACTGGAGCCAACTTTCGGGGCGAAAATCGCACAAGATCAGGAACAAAGTGATAAAATGGGAAGGAATGAAATTAAATTGTAAAAATTTCAGCTTACTATAAACAAAATAAATTCATGTCGAATGTGCAAATAAAGCTTAATTCCAATTATTAGATTGAGGTTTTTCATTTTAACGAGATCCTTGTTGATAAATTGAATGTTATTTCTTCATGATATAAAAATTTTCGTAATTATTTCTCAAAAAATGATTTTGTTTGTATCTTTTTCTATTAATTTTTACAGAAACGAGCATATATTAATATACTTAACATAATAGGTAGTCCTTGTATCATTTACTATATTATGAAACACATAATTTATTATATTATAAAAAAAAACATGTGAAATATATTTTTTTTTATTGGAAAAGACAGATATATCAAAGCCTACAATAAGCTTCTGTTTTTCTTTTTTATAATGAATATCTTATACTGGGACTTACCTGATCTCTAAATCCAAATGTGTTTTTTTATTATCAGGGATATGCACTACTCCTCCTTCCCTTCTTTCCATAATGTATGCTCATTACATTGGCGTCATTAGGTGGAGAAATATGAGGACAGCTCAAAGGGCAAGTGATTATACTCTAAAAACTATCTCGACGTCAGTCTGACAGGGATACGTTTGACTGTTAGAACACTACTTTTATTCCTACTCCCTTCTAAATCAGATTTAACCAAGAGACTTTGTTGTAGAGGTCATTAAATAAAGTAACTAAAACACATTTTAGATTATATAAAATTTAAATATCATAAACAGATAGAGCTCTGGCAAAATCAGTCTTCCTTCTAACTCAAAGGCAGCTTGAAGTATTCCAAAAGGCACTGCGTTTACTCAGAACGAACATAGTTAACCTTTGCCGTAAAAGATATGACCCCTGTATACGTAGCCTTAATTATTATTAATATCTAAGATTAAGTATTGATTTATATTTAAGTCTTATAGCTCCATTAAATATGACATTCATTATTATTAATAATATTTACTGAGAATGGTCAGGAATCCATTAATTTTTGGATTAGCATAGTCATATAATTTAATAAATGTTCAAACCACAATAAGAAAAGGCAAAAAACTAAGATCTTTCAACCGTAAGAGGCGGTCTTCATCAGAGTCAAAAAGTGGTTTGAATCAATGTGGTTTGAACATTGTTTGTTGTTTCACGTGTTTACGGTGAAATCTTGTTATAATTTAATAAGATACCTTAATACCAGTATGATATTTGCTACTTCTTTCATTTTAATTATTTAATGATGTATAAGGCTAATTCTATAACGAAATACCAATATTCCGAAAACAGAAATATACTTGAAATTACACTCAACGGTTTTAATTGCTTGCATGTTATTTAGATTTTAATTCCAGAAATATCATTCATCATCATGCTATGACCCCTTCGTTCACGTCAACACACACTCTTACAAAGTTAGTCCTAAATAGGCTAAATTTGGTGTGTTTTTAACTCTTTCAGCCATACAAATTCCAAATTTATCCTCGGCCAATATTTTAGCATCTTTATTTTCATTTGATTGTTTCCTCAGAAAGTTTTATTTATCTTCTGATATAATCGAATAATCTAAGCAAACATGTAAACATTTAAAAACAATTAGGGAAAATACATGTTTTTTAAAAAAACATGTTTTAGAGTGCAATCTCAAACTGAGAATGAAACAGCATCAGAGTGCTTAGCCAAGTGAAGCACTGCAGTCCTTATCCCGTATAGCACAGGGGTGAGAAAGTCACAAGCTTAGCACATGGTGGACTACTTTCTAACTTTCGTGAAAACTTGTGTGTCATACATACTGCATTCCGAAAAAACGGTGTTTAAATTATTACTAGTATAAATAAATTACAAAATCAGTTTTGAATTATAATTATAATATATATATATATATATATATATATATATATATATTCCAACTGCCCATGGAATTAAGTTAACCAAAGAAAAATGCTCATTAACAATACAAGGATCCTACAACAGGAAAACGACCATACAAAATTGCGTACCATTATGGTATTGCGTATTTATTATAGAAAGACAACCTGTCATGAACAAGCAAGGTGAAGTTTTCAGTAAAATTTTAAAATTATTTGGAGGAAAGACAAAAGACAGGAAAAAAAGTGTAAAGAGATCGCCTACCCTCTGTGATTTACACAAGGAACTCTACCCTGGGTAACCATTCCCTGTATATAACCTCTCCTTGACAACCAACCATTCCCAGTTTTCCCAGTTTTAAATGGGGCTAAATAATAAATTTGAAGAACCTCATGTCAAATGAGTTTAGTTGTCGTTTTAAACAATGCATTTTAAATGGCTTATAGTATATTTAGTTGTAATATTTTGTTAATTTCATGTGTAGTTAATGTTCATTTTTTGATTTCTTCTAGGCCCTTTTCTTTGTACTTTTCAGTAAATTTGGACTCTATTTTTAGTTCCTTCAAAAAACTTCTGATAACTTGTTGAGACTCCCTCAGCCCGTGTTTGCTATGGTAGTTCGCCACGCTGTCATGCGTTACGTTCAATGCAGTATTTTCTACATTAATTGATGCAAATATAACACGATTATTGTGGATCTGGATTTGAGTAGGTTATTTGGTGATTTCTTTACATAGGTCATATAGACATGTAAACATTGGGGTTGGAAATAAAGGCTCATTGGAGAGTTCTTTGTTAGGCCTTTAGCCTCCCTGTCTACTACCACTGCTGGCGTTATACACTTGTTTTTGTAACCATAGAAGCAGAGATTATAAAAACATTATGAATTAACTGCAAATAAGTATTATATAGTATTTTATATAAAATTTCATATTATCCATGATGTATACATGTATTTCTCCATGAATATATATTTTTTAAAATATGAATTATTTTAAATTTTTTATAAATTGTCTTAAATTATTTTCTAATTATATTTTTATTCTAACACTGAGAAGTGCCAGGGACCCGTTAGTTTTTGGGCTACCACAGCCACATAAATTAATAAGTGACCTCAATACCAGTATGGTATTCCTTACATCTTTCATTTTAATTTAGTTTATATTTATTAAATATAAACTTAAGATAAATTATAACTTTTAAACTTAGATAGGTGTTAAAAAAACAAATAAAAAATATTAACAAAAAGTAAGCTGCCTTTTTGAATTTCGCGCGATCTGTCACGCGCAATTAAAAAAATGTTGAGTCATATTTACTTTATCAATTTACAGACCTTTTGATAAGATTCTATAAAATCCTATGTAATTTGGGGTTAATACTGCCATGAGAGACGCAACATATTTGGGATGGTATTGTTAGTTATTCTTGACTAAAGGATTTAAAATATTAGTAATTTTAACCAATCAAAGTAGTGAATACACTACTACTACTACTACTAAACTAAGTTATAATTTATTATAACTCATTTTCAATGAGTTATATGAAATTCTGTACGAAATACTATAATTACGAAAACAGAAATACACATCAAATTACACTAATTCATTTCATTAACAATTAACATTAGTGTTCATATATTTTTATTTTAACTGATATAAGTGTTAGGTTATTTTTTTAATTAATAAAATAAAATTACAATAAAATATCATATATATTACTTATAAAGTAATATCATAAAATAGTTGATGATTTATTACTGATTATTATTTTAATTTATTTAAATATGTTAAAATGTTATAATAAGTTAAATTGTGAACGGTTAATTTTTAATAAAATTTTTATATTTAACTCTGAGATTTTCAATATTAAGGTAAACAAAAACCGGTTACCGTGGAGCTTAAAAGTTTCTGTTTTTGTTGCTGTTTTACGCATTATAATATTAATTATTTTTTTTAAGTTTTTGTGTTGAACTTCTAGTATGAATGCAATGCCATTTACAAAATTGCATGTTTCAACAGAAACAAGAAAGTCTGGAAAAATTAATACTTGATTTAGTATAAAGTTCGATGATGTACCCTTGCTATGATATAATTTTGGCCAAAATCAACAAGGCATAACCTGACAGAATGGGTTCAATTCTTAATAAATTTCATTTAGAGTTGCCAAATGGAGTAACTTGTTGAGTGATTACAAAATGTTTATTATATAAACACCCTCTCACTACACTCACACACAAACACACAACACACCTTAAGTTTATGATGTCATGTTTTTTTCTCTGTATAATACCTATACTTTTAAGTTTTCTGGAACCCCTAAAAGACTGGAGAATAAAGAGCACACGTTTTTGCATAAAGTACGTCGAAAATTTGCGCTCATTTAATGGCGTAAATAACGTCTTTCACTTATTTAAAGAACTATACGCACATTTAATTACTACTCAACAACAATAGGGTGTATGCTGAAACAAAAAATATATGCTGTCAAACATGATTTTGATTTTTAAAGTGTATCGCAATTATCTATGAAGTACATGGAGAGATATATCGTGAAAAATAAATATAGTGGACATCAATGCGTGTAAACTACAATAATCTCAAAACACATTTTCTCCATTTCTAAACTTTTATATTTAACAGACGAAATGAATATTTGTATCTTATGAATTGAAAAATTATTCTTTAAATAAATAAGTTTCTCTACATGGATTGTGAAAAAAATTACAATTTTTTCTGGATTGATTGAGATATACATTTTCTAAGTTTTTATAAAAACAATCCAACAAGTAGAGCACATTGCCCTTATTTCAAGTAAAGGTCCGTGAACTCTACAGCCTTTCCGGCGGGCTTATTTTCTGTTTGTACTAAAAATTTCTGTTTGTTCTAAATGTACTAAAATGTACCTTTTCTATGATGTAATTTTATCAAATAAGAACACAGCCATCTTTTTATAAGGAACTATTTTTGTATATTATTTTGTTATGATTCATCAGACGGTGTGACCAGATTGTGTTTATTTTTTACTTATTTTACACAATCATAACAGTGTCAATGTAACATTACCAGTGACAATGATAAAACACTTGTTTTTGTGTTTATCTTCCGATTAAATCAAAATCCATTCATTAAATCATTATCCATTCAATAATTTACCCAACACAAAAACAATTTTCAGGCCCCCTCATGAAAAATCGCTGCATCATGAAAAAAACTTTATTTTACTATAAGTAAAGTATAGTGATCGTGAAAAAATTCGATCTCATGATCTTGACAGAATTATATGTTTGAGATCCTAGAATTAACATTCTGGGAGTTAAGTTAAAGCCCAGAGCGGTGCTTTCTTTTTTATGAAAAAATTCTGTTAATATCATTGGTTGGTTAATGCTTATATCAGTTTCATAATACCTGCAAAATTTAACTCTTTGGGGTTAGCAGTTTGGGAGATCAAAAATTATGTTCTCCTAAACATAACGCACATAATGAACAAGGAAGTAGACTTCTCATGAGATAATATCCCACAAAAACGGTATAGAACATTCACTCTTCTTGGCTATTTCTGTTTGGTTATTTGTAGCCAAAATGATTCCATAAAACTATGTGATCTGTGCCGTGCTCACAATTTGAAGTTCCTGTTTTTGAAGCTGTTTTACACTTTATAATATTAATTAATTTTTTTAAGTTTTTATATTGAACTTCTGGTGTGAATACAATACCATTTACAAAACTGCAAGTTTTAACAGAAACAAGGAAGTCGGGAAAATGTAATACTTGATTTAATGTAAAGTCCGATGATGTACATTTGCCATGATATAATTTTGGTCAAAAACTACATGGCACAATCTGACAGAATGGAAATATATTCATCCAACCACCCACCCACTCGTGCACGCAAACATCAAATACACTTCAAAAATAGATTAAAAAACCTCAAGATCTGTGAATCCAACAAAATATAGAATTGTTTTTTTATGTAATATACCTTACTTATGGCAATGAAAAGTAGAAAAAGCAGTTTTACAAACAGTAGACGCTGGAAGCATTTTTAAATACACAGCTATTCGCCATTTGAAATAAAAAGTAAAGATTATTTTGTGTCACTATCATGGCTATATGTTCTTTTATAAATTGCCATTTGGCATGTTGTTTGCAGTGATTACTTGCATTCGTTTCAACACCACTTGCAGTTCAGTTTGCAATAGTCCCCATAAGGACAATGAGTCCTGCAAAGTTGATACACTTCACAGACTTTACTTTGCATTTCGGAAGGTCATGTTTATTCTGCCTGCACTTCTTAAAATTATATTGCATTTTAATGTTGTTAATGTACTATAATTTATATTTAAAAGTTTTGAAACTTTTAACGTTTTTAATGTTTAAAAATTTTAAACATTGATGCATAAAAAATTGAATGTCTGGAAGTATTTTTTGGATATATTAGAAACAAATATTTGAAATGATGGCCATTCAATAATGTACCCAACACACAAACAATTCTTAGGCACCCTATCACTGCATATTGAAAAAAACTCTTTGTTTTACTATAAGTAAAGTATAGTGATCGTGAAAAAAATCGATCTCGAGGTTTTGATGGAATTACATGTTTTAGGTCCCAGAAGTCGTTTTATGAATTTTTTCGACCGTGTCTGTGTGTGGGTGTGTGTGGGTGCGTGGTTGGTTGGGTGAGTACGTATCCAAAGTTTGTTACTACGTCACGATCCACAATCTTTGATGGATCAGGTTGATACTTTACAAAAAAATGGACCTCACCGTGTAGATGATCCCTACTGTTCGGGAGGAATTATTCATTATGGGAAAGGCACTTTTTTTTTAAACTATTTATTCTTATAATGCTCTGAGTTGTTCAATTGTAACAATGTTTTCCTATTTTTATTATTATTTGAACTGAAATTGGAAATATTTTCTTTGCCTTAACTTAATGTGCTCATAATCTTTGCTAATCCTCATTGCTATAAGAAATTAGCTCTCACTTCAAGAGTTTTCTCAATTTACGTGGAATACTTTGGCCACAATTAACTCGTGAAGTAGTCAGCAGCTTGTTGTGTGTATATATATAAATGCAGTAAGTTATTTGGTCTAGAAAAAGAGGAAGAGCTAATTGTGTCAAATAGCGCATTTAAGATGTTGCGTGGAAGGATTTGGCTGCGCTGTGAGCAGTGGCAGCCTCAAAGGGCTCTTGATAGATTTACAAATCTATCACAAGCCAAGGAATTCAGTTGGCCGGCAGAGAAATGCCTCGACGGCCGACGTCTTGCGATCCGCGTCTTCCTCTCGAAATAGACCAATGCATCTACACGTCCTGCACTTGCCCTTTATTAATCATCACCCAGCTGAGCGCTGCATCAATAACCATCCAGTGCACAAGAATTTGTTTTTATTTTTGTCATGTAGTTGTAGGATTTATTTCTTTCACAAAGAGGAAGCATTTTCTAATCAATTTATAAAAACAGAAAACAAATTATTTAAGATTAATATAGATAGGATCAGGTAAAGAAAGATAAAAATAGACAGATATTCTCTGTAGATCCGTAACAGTATATCTGTTATATGGTTCAAACATTATATGCGTACTTTGTTGTTTTTTGGTTACCTTAATTAATATAATGAGCAATATGACCTTGTGAAAACAACGGCATCAAATTTACAAAAACATATAAAAGGGTTACTTTCGATAAAAACAAATAAAGGTATAGTATGAATTTAAAAGAGTTTGCTTTTTAACAATTGATGATTTAACTGATAGTTTTCGGTGTTGCCCAGTAAATAATATAGAAAGGGATTAAACATTGCGTCATCAGAACACTAACCACATTAAATCGTTTCAAACTGTGTCCATCAGAGCCTTCCCTATTCATCACGATTACAATGTAAATTAAGACAAATTTAGACTTAAATTAAAATTACTCTTTATTAATATATACAGTCGCTAACAGCTGAATGCCAAAATCACGATGACATTTTCGACAAAAATTTTATTTTCTTTTTTACCAACAATGATACTATTTCGAACTTTTTAATATATGATGTGGTGTAATACTAAACGAATTCTAAAATCATCCACATATATATTTTGTATGTAAATTGTCTTATTATTCTAGAAGTAGAGAAAATACATGGTGGTCTTATGAGTATAAGACTGCTGTGATTACAGAAATATGCTGCAGCACTTTTCACTTATGACTTAAAAGAAAAAATTATAACAAGTGACCAATTTTTTTTTTTTATATCAGGAAGGTTCTAATCAAAGAATGATAATGTGTGAAATTGAAATATACACTAATTATGCTTTCGTTATATAGTTGTAGTCCATTCTATCGCTCTTGTCTTAAGCATCTATATATTGATCTGACTCACTGGATTACAATGTATGATATCCAAAGCACTTCAGTATTCAAGATGTGGACAAGATTGATTTCTTTAAGTTTAAGAATTTTTTTGATTCTGTAAACCAACATCTTTTGAATTGACCCTTGTCACATATATTCTTTTCCTTATGAAGATTCTTATTTACCCAAAACTTCTCTTGTTACTATATTTAGAACCAGTTTGATAAGTTGTAATTTTTAGTATATATTATATTAAAATATTTAAGCTTATGAAACATTTATAGTAATAATAGATCTAAAACAAACTTTTAAGTTTATTGAATCACCAGAGAAGTGGTTTTATCATAATTTAAAAGTAGTCATTTTGTCATCAAGAGCAAACAAGTACTTTTCTCATGCTTCAATCTTTTTTAAAACAACATTTTTTTTAGCACACCAAGAACTATATGTCTAGTAAGATTGAGTAAATCACTATAAAGTAATTGCAACACTTGTGTCAGGCAATAACTCATCACACGCTTTTATAGTTTGAAGGATTAAATGTTTTTGCATTAACATTTAACTAACAGTTATGTTTGACTCTATTCTGCTAATAAATGTTTTAGTCAATGTAAACAAAATCCAACAAGAACAGCCGATTATCTAATCTATAAAATAATTTAATTGTTACAATAAAACATTTTTTTTTATTTTATAAACATTTTTATACGTTTTATTAACTCATAGTATCATTACTTCAAAGATATTCTTTATGCCACTTGAAACTACAATTAAATCACAACAAACTGCTATAATTTGCCTGATAACAACTAGTATACTGTTGTGTGAACAACTTAGAACAACTATCAGCTATAACCGTTGTTCGACAGTCTCAATAACATTCTTAATACTGAAAAGATTAGAAATAAAAACAATGCAGAAATGCGTTGATTAATCACATTTGAATATATATGAATATTAATATTTTTAATACCAATTATTATTTATAATTGGTATTTTTGATAAGTTTCCAGAATTCATTTTCAATATTTTCCTTGAAATATTGAGTGTTTTTGTCTCTAAGAGTGTTTTTAGACCTAATAATTTTACATTCAGTGTTTTACATTATCATATTGTAAGTTCCTCAGAATTCATTTATTTTATTTTCTAGATGATATCTCTGAGTCTGTGAATATGAAGTAACTTTAATTTTTTGAAGGAATTCATCTTTAGTTCCTCAGAGTCCATATTATATTTTCCTGATGATATCTCTATGAAGGTGGGGTGAATGTTTCACTCAGTTTTAATGTTTTGTACTGCAGAGTTCTTTGAAAGGTTGTAATAATTGCACTCATTTATGTGGTGATGCTATTATTGTGGTAAACAGCATAAAATTGAGCAAAAAAAATTTGAAGGAGGTTACAAATTTAGTATTGATTACTCTGATTACAATATGTTCGAATAATATCTCTAGTACTGTTTATAATAGGTGACAGTTTCATAGTGAACATTAGTTTCATGTTAGAAATAGTGAAGTACTTGAAACATTTATGACGCTATGGAAGTAAACAGGAAATTCTAAACTCAAATTGGGGGCACTTTATAAACAATGGAAGAGGGCAATGTTCCCTCTAAATTTTCATTCATCTGCACACACACACACACACACACACACCACAGTAAGCGATATATATATATATATATATATATATATATATATATCGCTTACTTTTAATGACTGCTTTACTGTTCAAATTATTAAGCTAGTGACCACTGATGACCGTAGTTTGACATTAAGATGGTCTGAGGAGGCCCACATATGGTTATTGGGGGCCCGATCAGATCCCGGTTTAAATCAGAAGCGTTAACTTTTATATGTTTTTTCCTTTTATTTTTAACTTATATATTCATATAATTTTTTTTTGTATTATTATTATTATTATTATTTCATTTTTTATAATTTTTATCTATTGTTTTTGCTTTCTCTGTTTTCCGACGTTTAGTGCCTAGCTCCTTTTTTACGCTAGTGCTGCTCTCATCGGTTGACTCTTTATTGCTTCATTCGCGCTCCGTTCTTCGACGTGGGGAGATCTCTCTCAGTTCGTCCTCTCTTCTAGTCTACTCCTGATGACGAACAACAGTTCGAAATATCGAATTCTGTAAGTGTTCTTTTATTCTCTTTTCTGTGTCGTGCTTGTGTAATTTAAAGTTTTATATATATATATATATATATATATATAAACTCAAAAATTGTTATTGACCTCTTCTATTCTATTCACTGTTTCGTTATTGAGGGCTAGGTCAGATAAAAGAAAATAAACTCCTTTCTAGGCCGACGTTTCGATGTATTTGTACATCATCTTCAGGGCTAAAATTAGAGTAAGACTATAATACATTTATCAAAACAATCATAATAACAATAGTAAATCATTGTAACATGGATGATAACCTTAAGTCATAAACTAACCTTTCTTCATGTAACCTTCATATGTTCACCCGCCCTGTTTTGTGGAAATGATAGATGAATTAACAAGTAATGTTTTTCGGATTTATAACCAATTAATTCTTATGTAACTGAAATAACCAGTAGCACACTTTCCAAGGTAAAACTAATTTCCTTTTGTCTGATACTTTTAAATAGATGTGTACTCAACAACTCTGATTATAAAATAACCTTTTGTATGTATCTGTTGGTTTTAACAAAAGTGTGTGTTATTTCTCTATGTGAGTTGTAGATTGTTTTGATAAATGTATTATAGTCTTACTCTAATTTTAGCCCTGAAGATGATGTACAAATACATCGAAACGTCGGCCTAGAAAGGAGTTTATTTTCTTTTATTTGACCTAGCCCTCAATAACGAAACAGTGAATATATATATATATATATATATATATATATATATATATATATATATATATATTACTCAAGAAAAATAGTAATTTCCATGATCTTGAATGAAATATGATCAATGAAATTAAAAAATGTCTTGTCTAAAAAACTAGTGACTATAGGACGTTTTTTAAAAATACTTTAGTTGCATTTTTTTGTTTTTGATTTTATTTTGTAACCTATTGAATTTAAAAAAATAATAAACTAGAAAAAAAGCGCATTTCACGATTGTACTAAGTTGACAACATAAGAAAAATGGTCTATTTTACTTTTTAAAATGATACTTCATTTTTTTCAAAGATTAGGATTTTTTTTTTTTTTTTTGGCGACTGTATGTTGACATGCGTGCAGCTTACTGGGAACGTTGGAAGAGGGGATGTGATTTTATTTAATTTTTAAGGTGATAGAATTCTAATAATGTGCCCTGAGAATGGCTGAAACATGAGATGTTTTCATATGACATTAGTAGTATATGGGTCTGGCTGCTAAGTAATGTTATTATTGTGATGTTGGAGATATTGGTGTGGCGGAGAGGAAGGCTAGGAAGACGCCGCGGTCACCTGCTCTTCACTAGACAGCCTGCTGGCCTCTGTCCAGGCCAGCTTCTAATAACCTCCCTATCAAACAAAATCTCCTTCCACTCTCGATATTTATCTCTCCTCCTCCTGCTTAAATCTCACCCAATCACTCCCTTTTTAGAACTTCTTCCCATGCTTAAGTTTTGTATAAACATATTTCTTCATTTACTCTTTCATAAATATTTTATCTTTTTGAATATCCTATTCGTCTTATTTTTATGATATAGGGTAGTCTAAAGTGCTCAATATTCTATGATATTTGAATAGAATGCATTTCCTCATTTGTAACAAAAATAAAAGTTGGGGGAATAAATTTTTGTATGTTGTAAAAAAATCAAGTAAGTTAGAATACAGTAGGGGGTCAGGTTAGCTCAGTGGTTAACGTTCTCGCCTCTGCGCTAGTAGTCCGGGGTTCAATCCCCACCTGGTCCTCGATTTATTCACGCGGAAGCTGAGTAAATCTGAGTACGTTGTCCCTTGGAAAGGACGTTAAGCCGTCGGTCCCGAGCCTGACCTATGTCAGGTACTTGTTATAGATATCTACTCTAAATGCACTTCAGTTAGGCAAAATTTAGGACTCCCAATGTAGAATGTGTAGAATCACCGATCAAACAAAAAGCCGTTAAATGGCTGACGTTATCACCCGCTAGGCGATCTATTTAAAGAATAAAAATAATAAATAGAATAAATTACTACTGGTTATATGATGCTGTCATAGAGGCTCAAAGAAGCTTTTTTTAATACATAGACTTGTAAACATACATATACAGTCGAATTAGAACACATACATACAAACATACGCATATATTCATGCATACACTCATATAACTCACATACTAATTAAACTTTTGCATTACATTTCAATTAAATACACAAATCTGCTCTATGGTATTAAGTAGAAGCACTTTTAACGTTCATAAGCCTAAAATATATTTACTCAGTACACACATAACAAAGTTACAGTCAAAAATATTAGTTATATTTCTTGCTATTTCACAGGAATTTGTTGAATAGTTCTTTCTGTACATACATGTAATTTCACCTTGTTTTTTTTCTGATTGCACCATAGATATGGAAATGTTAAAGTCTAAAATTAACCATGCTTTTTTGGTCAGTTTGTTGTCACATCTATATGGTTTCTTGAGAACCTGTATCGGAGCTAGTTTTAGAAATTACCTCGATGAGTTTATTTACCACATGGTCACAATGCTCTTGATGACATATGACATATAGTGTACTTGTGTGTACACTTGTGCATATAAAATCGTGTATTTACATACATATGTCAATACAAAATCTTGGGAAATCATCTAAAAGTAATTATTTTTTCGTAGGTTTTCTACTTTGGTGAATGGAACAACCTGAGACTATCTGTAATGCTAGTTTGAAATTAAATTTTACTTATAGATAATCCTTATCTCTATGTGATGGAAATATTACTTTTTATTATATTGAGGGTTAACAAATCTTGCACACAATTGCGGGGGAAATCATTCATCTGGAATAGCTATAGGTGATATATACATGAATCTACCTTTAAGTGAAATAATGCTAATGCAATAGCAGTGTAAGTGTACAACTCAAAAGTGACGCTCTAAGACTGTGGGGAGTCACTAATGCATACCATTCAATAATCATTTGACTCGCTATAGAGTAAAGGACAGTCCTGCTTGTCCTTGTGTCCAAGAACTCCCCAACGACCACATGACTAAACAAACGACTTCCCTCTGTAGGAGTCCCAAAGGTCTACCCTAATTGACACGTTGTACTTGTACCACACATTATTAATAACCCAAAAAATGTTTTAATACATTTAACAGATTCGTACTCAGCACTGATCTAAAATAGCTATACATTACCCATATTATAATAATAAAATTATAGGAATTATGTTATCAATCTCCCAAAATATTAGTTTCCTATAAATTTATTCCTATTATAACACACTTTGTAATGTAAGTCTCATTCACATCAAAATTGATGAAGTTTTACTGTAGTATTTATATTGTTTTTAACATATAAATACAGTGTAAAATGTATAGATTTATGTAAGCAACTAACACCCATGTAATACTGTTGTGACAAATATAGAAATAAAATATTTAATACAAAAAAAAACTAGCAAATATTTTATAAGTCATCTATGAATGATACAGGAAAAAAGATATTAATACATTCAATTCTTCTAAGATATCTGATATATCTCTATATTAAATTGTATCTGGATTTGGGATGAAGAAAGTTAACTGTAAAACGATTTTTTTTTCTTTTAAACTAATGTTAGTTAAAGAATTTAAAATATTATTGATGTTCTTGGTAGTATAGTTTTATTGGTGAAGCTGCTGCTGACTGTTGGTTCAGTTCTGGTTTGTTTATTGAAACCTTCCTATGTAGGTTGAGTTATCAAGAGTTTAATCTACATAATTGTTGAGAGATTTTTCTGATGGATGCATTTGGCTTGTCTTCAGTCAATTAGCAGTGAAAGTGATTAAGAGAATTATAAGTATGATTCTCAAGTAGTTGGAGGCTCATGGGATAGAAGGCGCTGATGTCATCCTGCCTTCATTTCCTGCCTATCTTGATCTCATTCTAAAGTGTTAACTCACTCTCTCAAAGGCTCAGTCCATGCCACAACTCATTTAACAGTTCCTCATAAAAAGTATACAAATCTCTTAAGCCTCTCCCTGACTACGTAACTCTATATATAGGACCAACCATAAATTCAAAAATGTTGATTTATACCAAATCTAGGGTCAAGTTAGAACTTTTTTTTTCTAGCGTGATTTAAAGTTTCATCTTATAATGAGTAAAGCAACAATTACTGTTTGTTATTATGTTTTTAAAACTTGAATAATATTTACTTTAGAATTAAAAGTGTAGATTTCAATTTTAAATTTCCAAACCACATTTAAATATGAAGTCTTCTGAATTGTGACAGGGGCAACAATCCGGACTTTTACATGTTTAACATTTTAATTTTATGTAGCAAGCTGTGATAAATATACAGCATTGTCTCGAAAATAAAGAAAAGTGTTCTGGTGATTCCAAAACTTGAAAATCAATCAAATTTAGAAGTTTTACTTGGGTTAAGTATAATAATAATGAAGAAAATTGTTCTCAAAATTTAGAAACTGTAAGTTTCAAAATTGTGGACACTCTACAGGTTTGTTGACAAAAGTTCCACTGGTTCCACTGTTTGATGGATCAAATTGATATTATTTCTTAAAATGTTACACAATAGCCCTTATTATCTAGATGAGTTGTGTGGTTTCTGGGCGGTAAGGTATCATGAGAAATACATTAAGTATTACTTAATCTAATAAACTGAAGTAATACTAGGGGTCCTAGATATATAATAAGCCCTGTAATATGAATAACCCATAACCATACCCTTCCACAACTGAAATAGATGCCCATTAACATAAAAACCACCCATTCCAACACAAAATTAGTCAATCTCCCACATGAAAAATTTAACATCAGAGTGAGTGAGCTATGAATCCGGGATTTCAAGTATCATTAGAAAGCAAACTAACCAGAATCCATTCTGATCCGGAAGTTTATTGATTGAAGGAACCACTTTACAGAAAATACTGCCTTACTCAAGAGGATTTGGTTAATTATAGAACGAAGATAATTCATAACAGGATTATTATTAATTTACAGTCATCAATAATAAAACCAACATTTGCACAAAGTGAAGAGGAATTCAGTACATGTTAACCAAACAGTCCTAAAGGATTTTTATTACTTTTGAATAAGCTTTGAGCTTATTTTTCTCCACCTGATGTGCATTTACACTTTCAGTTCTTTTAGCTTTAATTAAAATTCAGTAATAAAGGAAAATCCATGTCGGAATTATGATAGATACTGTTAGTAATAGAAATAAACGCATAATAGTTTTTTCTTTTTTTATAGGACCTACCTAAACTAATTTTAGACACTGCAATCAATTTGGGACTCCTTGAAACGAATTTGGAGTAATTTATGGTATCTGAGATGCATTAAACTAATTTAAGAGAGTGGAAAATGTTTGGGACTCTTTAGACTGGTATGAAGCATCAAAGGATTGGATTGTCGTAACTATTATGAAACATTGTGAAGTATTTGGGACGCCTCTAAACTAATTTCAAACACTTCAACATATTTGATTTGCAGCAGTTTTGCAATCAGTTGCTGTATGTAGTCTACTTATAGGAAAATTTAAGCAACTAGTATCCTCAAAAGAAGCTCTTTTATGTATCTCTTTTCGTTAGTGGAGAAGCAGTATTTTTCAGTTATAGTATAGTATGTAGCAGATAATGATTTTGGGTAGGTATTGGATCTGAATCATGACTCACATTAGCTTTTTGGGCACCTCGTTTTGAAATATATAACTCATACAGAAGGTGATTTTTATTATTCAAATACAGTAATTGGTATATATTTTTTACCTCCTCTTTGTGTTCTTGTGCATTTAATCAAATATATTCATTTCTTAATTTTACTGAAACGCATATGTGATCAGTAAAAGATCACTTTACTATTTTACTTAAAAAAAAGGTATTTAAAACAATAGCAACATTTTAAAGTGCGCTGTACTCAATTTTACAATATTTAAACATATTATCAATTATTGACAATCAATTTAATTTTGAGATTATTTTAATTTACCATCAGTCTCTGTAGAAAATTATCAGTGGGCTCATAGGCAATTCATTCAAATTGTCTTTAGAGGAATATATATTCCAGATTTTATATTATCCCAATTTCTAATAATTGTTTTCGTTGGCCTATGAAATGGGGTGAATAATATGTTCATTTCATAACTATGCAAAAACGTTTGAAACAATAAATAATACCGCAATGTTAGTATGGTCCTTGAACTAAAGATGAATTATGTTTGTAGTTGTTAGTTTTGGCTCATTTCATTTAATTGATGCTGTTCGTTTCTTAGCATTCGTGTTCACCATGAAATATTTGATACCATTTACTAAATGACTTAGTGGTTTATAAATAACAATGATACTTCTAACCTATCCATGGATAACGGAGTCATTTTCTTAATACTACGTACAGTTTGTGTATTATAAATTCTTTTCATTGTACCTTAATTATTTTATTAATATAATTCTTGCGTGAACTTTAAATAATATTTTTTCTCACTCATTTGATAAGACTTGAAAATGCATTTTCTTAGGTAATCAGTTGAATCTTTTTAATATAATATTTGTGGAATGACTAACTCCTCGCTATGTATATTATTATTATTGATCTGAGCCCAGAGTCCTTACGGCCTCGTGCACACTGCGGTGAAATTGTCCTTTGTGCTACCCTTCGTCATTAATATAACATCTTAAGATTTTAAGGTGTTTAATGAGCTTAATATCTTTGGAGAAGTATCTCTTACTTCTGTTCGTTGTTAGTCTGATTTACCAAAAATCATTAACCATTTAAAGACGATTGCCTCACACTCAAAGAAACCTGCGGGAGATATCACTCTTCCAGGCAGAATTTGTATATTCTACCTCTTATGATAAATTTAGCTTAGATAATCTAATTGGTATTAAGTGGACTATGTCCAGATAGGTATTCCTCATACACTTTTAAATCATTCCTGTGTAGATTTATCATTTGCTCTACAAATTTAAGTCCTATAGGGAAGACATTTTTAGAATGAGTTAGACTTGGTTCCGATAATCTTCTTCTATCTGTTTCTCCCTTAAGGAAGGCTCAAGAGAACTGGGGATTGATGTCCAGAAGAGTTCCGGGCCATAGAAGATCCTGATCCATTGCTTCAAACGTTGCCAATCTGTCCTCCGCTTCAGCTCCCTCTATCCCCATATGTTCAGGCACCGATAAGAGAGTTAGCTTGTTTTCACAGGTTAGCTTTTGTAAAGAGATTAGACATTCCCTTAGTAGTTTTAAAGAGAGGGAGCAGATTGAAACGCCTTGAATATAGATGGGCTGCTTGATTTGATTTGATACACTCCACATAAAACTTAATCGCATGCATTTCAGCCTCAAATATAGTAGTAATTCCTCCTAGAGATCTAGAAATGTTGCAATATGGTCCTTTGATACCTAAGCTAGTTTTACTATTCATTTCTCATCTATCTGTATAATAGTCAAGATACCCTTTCCCAAAAGGAGTCTTCCAATTCACACCAATATTAATGACCACTTGAATGCCTTCTATAAAATTTTCATAGTGAGGCATTGTTTCTGGTAACATACAGGCGAAACTACTATCGGTTTTTGAGCATTCTATCTCCCACAGAGGCATTTCCACTTCACATTAAATAGAGTAAACGACCGAAATCCTCTTTTTTAATAATGATATCTAAAGGGAGGAGTGGGAAGAGGTTTATTAAATTTTCCATACTCTATGTAGGATAGGTGCTTAGTGCCTTTGGCATGCATGTCTTTGTAATTTGCAATAATTGCAATAGGGTTAGTTTTAATACCTTTTTTTTTTATTAAGCATCGAATGCCTCGCCTCTTATGCCTAAGAAACCATTCGTCTGATCACATAGTAGAGCCGCATAGTAGAGCCAAAATGTACATTTAAGGTTGAGGCCTCAAGTTCTACCAAAGAATCTACTGCAGGAGAAATGCACAATTTTGGCCTTAGCCAATATTTTTTGTTACATAGATTTCCAATTTAGCCTTTTGTCTAAGTAGACTCCAAGGTATTTATACTCCTTTGAAACTTCTGGTTTAAAATTCTTGATGATAAGGTTTTTAACATTGTAAGAGGTAAACTGGATAGATCAAAGTCTTTTCTTTGCACGATTTTCAATGTTTTAGAGAGCATGTTGCATAAGCTGAAAGGCAGTAGCATCATGCTTCTCTCTCGTTATAATAACAGGGTCATGAACGTATCCTTCGTGCCGTATTCAGATTATTTAGGATATCCTATCCTAACTAATCCTAAATCCTAGCATCATGCTTCTCTCTCGTTATAATAACAGGGTCATGAACTTATCCTTCGTGCCGTATTCAGATTATTTAGGATATCCTATAGCCTATTCACAACCAATGACCATAATGAAAGCGATATTGTTTTTTCACTTTGTCTTGAAGACAACTCATTGAGGTCATGATATAATTATGGTAGATGCTATAGTTACTTTTTGTGTAATTATTGTAGTAATCCATTCAATAGTTGTTGGATTAATACATCGTTATCTAAGCGGTAATTGATAGATTCAAAGGACGTGTCGAAAACGCCCTCTATATTTTTAAATACAATGCTCTTGTCAAGTCAAAACCCATTACAATATAATTAAAATTATTCCATCTTGTTCCAATTTAATTAATTGATTGTGAAAATATTTATAATTAATCTATATTTTAAAGATTTATTTGAAAGTTATGATGGATTTTTATCTCTCCTGAAAATTGAGGAGCCAGAAAGTGTATTTCTATTACCAACTTTATTGTCTTTTCCTCACTGCCCGTGACGCTTCCACCTCCTTTGTCGAGTGTACTTATATGGTAGGGTTATTCTTTGGCCATTACTTCTTGAAAACGGTGGACTTTATTAAGACTGTTTACGTTTTCACAGAAAGCTTTCCAAGTTCTGATTTGCCCTATCTAAAGATTTATTATAATCAGTGAGGGAGAATTTATAGATGTCCCATCATGCTGTCTTTCTAATATGTTAAAACTTTTCTTGTTTTATCTCTCATAGAATAGAAGTGGTTCCTGTTCCATTTCTACTGCAGAGTGCTTAGCAGCTCTAACAAGACATAAACTTGTTGCAGATGAAATATCTGTTTCACTAATTTGAAGCGTTTCTACCGCCTTATTTACCTCAGAAGAATTCGAAGATATTTGTGTATCCTATTTTTTTTAATATGTGGTTTTCACAAAAATAAAAGCATTCTAGTGTGACTAAGCAGTATCCTCGTGGCAGGCTATCGCCACAAGAGTCCTAGTTAAAATACCGCCACTACCCAGAGTTTGTCGAAACACCTTGGCAATTCAATCTTTGTATCCGTCGAATAGCTAATACTCTGAACTGGCCGTAGGTGTCTCACAAGCAATTAACTCCGTACACAGGCAGTGTGGAAGGCCGGAGAGTATTCACAAACTCGTAATTTTGGTTTTCTAAATTACGGTTAACCTTATATCCAGGTTAATAGTCGAGAGTACGTATGTGTCTGATGATGCACTAATACGTACGTACTGGCATAGGTCAACTGGTCCTAGATGGCCTATGAGCACTGCTGTTGTAGACCGACTGCAGGCAGTGGTAAGTGGCGCTTTAGAGTTGGTGGATAGCTGGAAAGTGTTCATAGTAACCTTGACTATAGCCTTTGCTATGATTTCATTCTAAATTTAATGCGTAATTCTCTGAGTAGCTGCGTTTTTTCTGTATACTTTTGTCATAAAGTGTCAAAAAAGCAACCGTATTAATTAAAATATTTGCTTTGAAAATAGAATAATTTAGAGATCATTTACTAATAACATTACCCTTAGTACAAATAACTGTCAAACTTACTGTCAAATTAATTTAGTTTAATTAATAATTACATATTTACTCATTTTTAATTAATAAAAATGTTATTTATTATCAGTAAAAGAAATATTGTTCATGATCAGTATAAAAAATATTATTTTGTAGTTGTCAGAAAGATCATCAAAAATGATTGTAATTATTTCATTCTAATGTATTTATATAAACAAATGTTTCCATCTTATTATATGTCCTGAGCAGGTTGGACATCTTTAAGGATATTTATTGGGCACTCTGCAGAATGAGTATGTACGATATGTACCAACATAGAATCTCTACTTAGTTGTCGGTAGATAGCTATCTTCGCAAATAGGTTATGCTGAAAGTTTCAATTTGTACTTTAAAGCAAACAAACGTATAGCGATTCATAAAAACGATTTTATCTGTTGATGACAATATGTATATTAACGACGCAATTAAACTGAACTTTAGTTACCAAATTAAATATTTCAGATCATTTTAATTGCATCAGTAAGAACATCAATATTTTAAAATCATTTTTCCTAAGAAAAATATGCTGACCTTAAAGTCATAAATAATTTAATTACAACAGCGTAAAAAATGAAACGCAAAGATAAGGATTTTTTCATGACTTAAGTTCAACGACACTGATTTATATTGACACAAAATATCTGTTCACTAAGATCTTCCTTCTCAACCTCAGTAAGAACATCACATATAACTGAACAACATTTTCTCTATATACATCTTTGCTCAACCTCAATGGCTGTTAGAATGACACAATGATTTGGTCCCTAAGATCTTTTTCTCGACCTCACTTATAACATCACTTAGTTATAAAAGGATATAAGTTTTTTGGTGACCTCAGATAACATCACGTAGTTACTCGTATAACGTCACAAAAGATCTTTCCCAATGAATTTTTTTTTTAGCCTTAGTTACAGTACGACTTGTGGTCATATCGTGAAGTAGCTCTCCCCTCTAAGATAACGATATTTATTTCACTTTAGTTTCAACATCACTTTGTTAGAACATGATGTACGTTCCACATGTTTGTTGTCCTTGAAGTTTCACTGGACGTCAGCTACAACGTCAATTGGTTATAAAGACACAAGAGATGTGTGTTTTGTCTTTATGATAATTCTTTTTCTTGACCTTTGTTATATCACACTTGGCCACAATCGCTTGCTTGCAATGAAATTAATGATGATGTTCTAAAGGTTTTTTCTTGACCCTGGTTACAGTATGTATGTTTGTATTCTCCATTCTTGATAACGAAAATGTGTTCCTCAGGATCTTCATTATGAAAATGTTTTCTATGTTTTTGATTCTTAGGATCTGTTATTTATGATTTTTTTACACACCTTACGTCATCAGTTTGTAAATCAACCAACATAACATATTGATCAACTATAAGTCCTAACATAAAAACTGTGTTTTTATCCCTATATGTCACTTGAGTGTAAATTTATAAAAAGACTAACTAGGTTAAGTGAGATTCATTCTTACATTTAAAAGCTTTGTGTATCTTAATCTAACATCATAGATCTAGAGTTAGACGTGATATATTTGCTGATTGGGGGGGGGGGGGGGGGGAGATAGATGTGTGGATTGCCTTTTAATTTTGAATAATAAATTTGTTTAATTTAATTAATTTTATTCGATTTTTTAAAGTTTTTTCTTATTAAATAAATATGTAATTATGAAATGACTTTACAACTAAAAAGTGCATATGGCATTGTTGTGGTTACATCAAATGTACATCGTGTGGATTCTTTGGCAATTTCAGAAATGCCTCTCTTTTTAGTAGTTCAAATCGTTCCTTTTGGTTAGTTGCACTTTTTAGCCCATTTAATAAAATATGTAAATAGAATTGTGGATTGTAATTGTAACGAGTATTTAGTTGATAAGTATCAGGAATTTAATAAACAAGATTACGTTTATGTTGACCAATAATGTTTAACTGTTTGGCATTAAAACGGTTTTTAACGTCTCTTCGATGCCTGGTAATCAGTTTAACGACCACACTGGTAGCTACCAATCTGAGCTGCTATTGGTCAAGCAGAGAGCAAGGTCGTGATATGGACGAATGGCACGTGCCGTTTCTTCATCTGTGTAAAGCGAGCCCCGTCCAGGTCCAGGTGAGAGAAAGAGAGGAGGATAGTGTGATAAAGCGAGAGAACAATAGGTGCGATAGGAGGGATCAAATCACTCAGATAGGTCCATTGAAGTCCCAGTAGCACTGAGCTCCCTGTCCGACACAGTCTCGCAGCGCAGACATGTAAGTAACATAATCAACCCTGCTTCATCAAACTAAAGCACCTTACTTCACAAAGATAAGGCATTTTTATGATATAGCTATTTTCAGTGGATTTTATATTGATTGCTAGCATACATATTTACCTATAATTACAGAGAATAAATTATATGCCTCGATTTAACGGACCTCACTTTAATGGATTTGGAAGCAACGGACAAAATCTGTAGCTTTGTTTACAGCTCTGGCGGAACACGTGTAGCTGTTTGGTCCGTGTTTTTCAACATTTTTTGACCTGTTTTGTGTCTTTTTTGTCTAATATTAAATATTTTTTTTAACCAGGGCACCTGTAAACCCTGTAGAAAAGCTGAAAAGAGTCAATTTAACAGTATAACAGAAAATTGGGTTGATTAAAAACATGAAATACAGTGGTATCGGAAACTTCGGACAATCGGGAATACCGGACCGGTGTTCATCTCTCTTAGTCCACTAAACCGAGGTATGAGTGTATGTTTGAAAGTCTGAAGCATTTTACTTCTTCTCTGAAGCCAACCGTAATCTTCAGGAAAAGTGTTTGCTAGATAGTTAGGCAGTGACTTTACCCATCTAGCAGACTATTTGATCTAAAGACTATAGGAGTCGAAATACAGAAAAAAATCGTGTAAATTCTTTTACTTGATTTTTATTTGTAATTACACATGTTGTTTCGATGGACCGTTTAGTTTTTATAAGACATTGGAGTCAAAATTTTCTACCTATTTGAGAATCTTTAATTTAACCTCAACATTTTTCTAGGTATATTTTGACAGTGAATCTCAGGTTTTTCTAGGTATATTTTAGCTGTGTAAACATGAAATAAGTTTTATATTAACAGTATATTTAATTTATATATTTAAAATAAAATAAAGCATTTATTATAATGGATTTTTTTAATAAATAGTGATAAAGAAAAAGACGAAAAGGAATTGTGTCCAATTGTTAGTGAGTTATGGTTGGGGGGAGTTCTCCATGTGGGCCATGGGTCGGCCGGCTTTGCTCGCAGTGTTGCCTATCCAGTCCTCAACATCAATATAAAATGTTAACATTAATGATAGGCTAACGCATTGTTTTACACTCATAAATCTTAGAATTTTGACTTGCAGAACAAGGAAATCCAACACCTTTACAAATCAGCTATGGTATTTTGTCTTCATTAATTTTATTCCCTTCAGTAAATCCTAACAGCTTCATAAAGTGTATTAAATTTGCATAAGTTTTACAATGTGACTATCTGATTCAATGATATCTCTGCAATATTTTTGTTTAACTGATAAACTGAGAATTATATAAACATGGAAATATTAAATATACTTCCCTGATAAACATGGGAATTATTGTCCAAATTAATTTGATCATGTTCACGAAAATTATAAAAAAAGAAGAAATATCGAATTTATAGTTGTTTGTTTCAAGCAAATATGACTCGAGTGGATGTATTTATTGTTTCTATCATACTACATCTTTACATATCATTTAGGTTCCAGGTTAGCTCAGTGGCTAACGTATACGCCTCTGAGCTGGTTGTTCGGAGTTCGATCTCCACCTGGCCCTAGATTTATTCACTCGGGGGGTGAATAAATGTGAGTATGTCGTCCCTCGGAGAGGACGTATTAAGCTGTCATCCCGAGCCTGTACGATGTCAGGTAATTGTTAAAGATCCCTACTAGAAATTCACTTAAGTTAGGCAAAATTCAGGACTCCCAATGTAGACTCTGTAGAATCACCGATCAAACAAAAAGCCGATGAACGGATGACGTTATCACCCACTAGAAGATCGCTTTAAACAATAAAATAAAAAAAAAACCTTTACATAACTGTTATACTTATGCAACATTTATACCTTTGGTCTTCCTGAGATAAAATTAATTTTTTGTGACTGTTTAACCAGAATGAGTTCAACATGCTTGCTTGGAAACACAGTAGTTGTTTGTTATGATATTTGTGTTTTAATTTATCTTAATATATATAATATGTAACCTGAAGGTATATCTTTCATTTTGCCTTATCTCTAGTTCGAAATAACATTTTTCCCTCTTGTGTGTCCTATATTATCTTGTAGTTGCTCATAATCCCATTAGATGCTCATAATCCCCGTGTTCTGCATTTTAATTAGTTATCTATCAAACGCACAACTGAAGCATATACTTACCATGTAAAATATTTAGAAATTTGTTCAGCAGATCTATAGGTTCAAATAGAAATCCTCAAACTGAAATCTTTTAACTTTTGTTACAAGGAAATGTACATGTTATTAGGACGATTCATCCCAAAGAAATCATGGAAGCACCGCATTGTCTCTGTCCCAGTCACATTTTATTCTCCTTATAGCGATTTTTTTTTTCAAAAATTCCTATATTGTGTACCGAAAATGTTTCAAATAAAATTGAAATGTCGATTCTAAGGGTGTGATTGCAGCATGTGGAAGTGGCCAATCATTTGACTCGTATTCGAGATATTCAGAAAATGTTCCACAAAAGTAATCAATGAAAATACAGGAAAAATGACGGCTAAACACCAAAACAACCTTGTCCTAACTTATCTATACAGCCGAGGAAAGGGTTTGACAGGAAAGTCCTTATGAATTTTCATAGGAAGTTTATATTTGTCTCGTTATAACGCCTAACACTATTGGAATAAATCACTATAATTAATATTTTTTCTCATTAATCTTATTACTTCCTTTTTTTCTATAATGGATTTTATATTTATGTTTTCTTTCTTTACTATTTTTGCTCCCCTTCTTCAGTTTGCTTAGCGGCTGGCACCCGTCATCAAATTAATGGTTGACACTTAAGCATTAATTCCTGCTCATTACGATAGATGTTATTTGTCGGTGTGTTTTTCGTGTTATATATCTACAGTAATGATTTGTCATCTTTTTCGTTTCTCCAGTATTGTATATTTTTAATTACAGCTGAAGACTGAAAAGTTGCCAAAATAATTGAGAATCCTGACAGTCTGTCTTAATTTTGTGTTTTTGTTTCTCTGTTTATATTGTAGAGATTTATTTGATACATATATAAATAGTAAGTATAGAGAGGGCCTTTTAGTCTCTACTAATACCTGCTCGAATTTCAAAGTGACTCACGTCACGTGACCTCCCATACTTGTTACTTTTTTCGCCTTTACCGATTACCTTACCTAAACTTTGACTATATCATGCTGGTTAAATGTATTATTGGATTTTGTCTTCTTGGATGAAGTTAGTACTTTCTAATCGTTGTTAAATACAAATGTAGACAGTTTTCCTATCATATGCTAATTCAATTAATTGAATTTATCTTCAATTAATTTATCACTTTAATCATGGTTCAAGTAATGAATTTCTATAGGCAACCATGAAGTCGAATCATGCATTTTACTATGAGTACACCTGGTCATGTATTCATTCGGTATGTAGAATTTCACGGAATTCATATACGGACAATGTACGGAATTCTAAACACCAAAACCGATTTCATGAGAGATAAGAGAGGGAAACCAAGCGTTTTGGTACAGAGATTGTTGGAGACGGTCTCCAACCGTCTCTATACCAAAACGCTTGGTTTCCCTCTCTTATCTCTCATGAAATCGGTTCAAACCGAAAATTAGAGACTGTGAGTGTCTTTTTAAGTTCTCTATGTTTGTTTATCTACATTGTATTTTCAACGAAACATATATATATATATATATATATATATATATATATTATATATATACATATAAATATTGATGAAAGTATCGACCGTGGAATAGAAACAAAACTAAAGTTTATCGGGACGCGGTCAGTTCTTCAGGTTCAAATTAAACTCTCATTGCCAACGTTTTGGTTTTTATTTAAAACCTTTTAAATTAACTACAGTTGTCGTTGAAATCCACAGACTATTTTTCTTTGTAAAATAATTTGTAATGTAATACTTAGTTTTTCTGTTTCAAAATTTATACTTCTACCTATAAAAAAGGTTCTAAATAAAAACCGAAACGTTGGTTTTAGAGTTGTTTAATTTGAATTTGAACCTGAAGAACTGACCGAGTGCCAATAAACATTAGTTTATTATATATATATATATATATATATATATATATGGGAATTACAATTTTATATGTTAAAATTTTTAACAACAATTTAAATTTAATTTAATTACAAATCTGTTATATATACATATGAAACTATATCTATTATAGAATTATGATGATGCATCGACATGTAGAAGAGAGTGATGAAATGTAAAAAGACGCAGCGTCAAGAGGTATGTTTAGCAGAAAGTGGTAAGTTTCAATGAATTGGAAGTGGTAAAACTGAATTAATATCTAGATAAAAACTGTTATCACCTTATCACTCACAAGACATCTGTTGATAAGTGTGGAGGACAGAATGAAATTAGGGTTCAAATATTTACAGAGACCTAGAGTTTATTTTACTCGCGGATGAAAAGAAATTAAGCAGAGTTAATTGAGAGAGGGAGCAATGAATTGGCCATTGGATGCAACAGATAAGAAGCGATACGTGATCCAAACAGACCTCTTCCTTCCATTTCCTTCGAATCAGTATTTGTTTATAAATCAAATCCAACATTGGAAAAGATTTATCGTGTAATTAAATAAACTTGTAGCAATTATGTTGACACTAGAGATGGGCGGGTGGTATCTTTTATTTGGATCGTGATCCGTTCACAGTTACGCTTTTTTTCAATACAGTTCTAAGAAAATGAATGAATCTTATTTTGGAATTACTTTGTTGTTAGTTTAAACTTGAGACTGATAATTTGCTCATTGAGTTTTGTCCTGAATCCTGGAACCCTTAATAAATCAGATTTAGTTCTTATTATATAATCGTCACCATGTAAATTTACGAACGTCCACTCCATTCGCAATGTGTTTGGTCGAATATGTTGTATAATCCTGTAGGAATAAAATCAACATCTTTCTTCTGGATTAAGTTGTGGATTCTACTGGAGTTAAAAGCTACTTCTATAGTGTTCACATGCTAGGAAAAAATTTTTGCACAACATTTGAAGTAACAGGTGTAAGCTAATATCGTTTATGAGTTAAACATCCAGTAATAGCTTCCGAAGTGGTCTCTGTGGATGATCATAGTTGTTACAGATAAGCCAGTAATTTTAAGAGTGCTTGTGGAGGTGGTGGTCCTCAAGGTGGTCAGTGGTGGGCAAATGAATCTTCGGAGACTCCTATGTCACATCGCATCAAGGCAAAACTTCTAATTTAATTTCTAATAATGTAATCAAGGCTCATTTTAACTCTGACAATGTATGACAATTAGGACGTTACTTAGACGTGTTAAACGTCTCATTTAAACTTTGGCAGCCACGTTTATATCTGAAACTATTTCGTTATATCGAAGGGGATAAGAAGGTCCTTTTTAAAGGGTAACTGAGTCATGTCTTAGATTATGAATGAAGTAATAATGTCTCTGCTCCAAACATGATAAATCTGTTTGACACACTGACTACAACGTTGTTAAAAAAAAAAGACATTTTACTTTTTTTTAAATAGAAAAGGTATACGAGTATATCACGCTTACTTTACTGTGTAATTATGCCAGTCAAATTAATTGTTTTTATAAACTGAAAAATCAATACTAACCGGCATTAATAATTCTAATCCCATGTGTGTGGTCCGCTGAGGGAGTTGTTTCTGGCCAGTAGACAGAAATGGGTTTGGCACCTCTTACTTAACAAATCGTTTGAATATTAATTAGCCATTTCCCAATTTACTGCGGGATCGCCTGCATAAGGTTATCCGAATGTGATAGGATTTGTCGACTGGCACTTACTGTCTACTCATTTAAGACAGTACTTCTATCAACTTTTACTTATTACCTATTAAAGTAAAAGACCTCTTACCAGTTGTCTAGAATGACTATCAGTTAATAGGATATACAGTTACAATAATCATTATAAAGATCATATGTTGTCTTTGTAAAATTTAATTTGTTGGAGTGAATCTCTCCCACATGAAAAATCTAGAGTGAAATTGATTTAACAACTCGAGATCTCTGGCACCATTAACAAGCACGCTAATCATCCTAAACTCCAGTACTACCATTCAATTAATATATCATGGTAGTTCAGAAAGCCTAAGTCAGTTGCACTTCTCAATCGACTATTTACTGTAAAAGGAATTCCAGAATTCGCAATGAAATGAGTGTAATAAATATACACAGAAGTATTGTGAGTTAATGAAACAGATAGGTAAATGTAAGTTGAATCGTCTGTAATCTCTTAGGAGAGTTTCTGGATTGAAGGTGACTAGAGAGGACTTTTCTTGCCATGTTTCAATTATCAGTGAAGAGAACTGTATTGATAGGGATGATGGTTAGTTGGGATACTGGTGTTTGCTTAGGACCGACAGATACCATGCTTCCTCCTTCACTCCGTAACCTACATCCCTAACTCACCTATTAACCACTTTCACAATCATATGTATATTAAAACGGTTCTAACTCACGACTTCACAGCCGTTTGATTGGCACTCTCAAGTGGTACGTTGTAAAGAGCATTCTATGATATTAATAACTTAATTGTTAAAGTGTTTAACTCAACTTGTCGTCTTCTCTAAAACACTCGAAAATTGCAACTACATGACTCATGGAATGTTCACTGCATTTATAACATGAAATGTCAATTAATGTTTTATGAATATATCTGTTCTATTGCTATCCCAAAGTAACGAGTCGATTAAACTAAATGATCTCACAAATTAAAATATGAAAATACGTATGTTATATTTTAATATTAAAAAAGTTTGGGCTATATGTTACCAGAAACAATATTTTTGTCCTCCTCATGGTTATTGTACATGAGCTGTTTAAGTAATTACAAATGAACACCTGAGTTGGTAGCTAGTTTTCTGATATCATGACAAAGGCTCTGGTCTGTATACGATTGGGTCAATAATTAACAGTAAAATCAGTAATCTCTTATGTGGATGGTACCTGAACGAGATGGTAAACAAAAGAATGACTCAGTGAACATGTTGGAAAAGTGTTATGCCAAACATATCTCCTGTGACCTGGAGCGCTTTTCTATAACATAATAGCTTTCTCAAAAGTGATATTAAGGAATGATGAATTAGGAAGGAGATTCAAGGTAGCTACAACTATGTATAATTCTGTCCAAAAAACTAAAATCTTACTGAACTTAAATTTGTAATTAATGTAATAAAACTTTAAAGAAAGTATTATAAATGTATATGTAGGTTATCTATCTGGATATTGTTCTCTTCCCTACCATTTATACAAGCTGAAATTAACATTACACGAAAAATGAAGACTCTATCTGGAAGAAGCAAAAACATTGACGTATTATGTGATTATGAGCAAAAACATATTATGTTAATGCAAGACAATCACCTTAAGGAATTAAGATATATGGCAAAAACGAATGAGTATATCAAAAACGAATGGCAAAACTAACTAAAACGAATGAGTATATGTGGGAGGTATAATATAAAGAGAGAAAAAATTCTTGTGAAATCCTTTTGCACTTGTGTAAAATTACTTTAAATAGATTTGTACTATTGACCTAGAAAATTTTAATGTTATTCAAAATCTTGTGAGAAACAAAAGATATATTGTATTTGAAAATGAAGGTTATACTGGTGGTAGTGTGTTTTTAATATATTATTATGATTCATAATTATATTATGAAGACATAATGTTGTCTTCTTTAACATCTAAATATTAACATCTTGGTAATATTTAACTTATTGGATTATAGGTAATGATTACATAAAATATTTAATAAATCAAAGCAATACAGATGGTAATCATGTGGTACTCCTCAGGGATTTGTTTGTTCTTCTTTTGATTTTTGAGTAAATATTTTAACTGTTAATTAATAAATCTGTTTATCTTTTAAGATTATTAATGTAAGTTTTAATTCTTGATTATTAATATTTCACTGTAATAAATTCGAAGAATATATTTTACTCAGATTTCATTTTTATTTTGATTGCCTCTAAGTTGCATGATTTTAGAGGGTTTTTTTTTTTGAACAGGTTAAAACAATTGTAGAGCAGGAGGGTTGGGAGGGGATGGCGTGAGAATTAGTTGAGAAGATGATGTGATGTTTAGACTGGCCGGAGGTCAGAGGGCGGCAGATAGAGGCAACTTGGGCGGCTGCGATAACATTACATCTCGGCCAGTATAAATAGTCAGGGAATTGAAAGGATTTCAGATAACAGGTGTATAAACAAATGTAGATCTGGTGGCGAGGAGATAGCAGGCGGCGGATTGAATTCATATCACCTCAACATGAGTATCTTCTAGAACAGTGAGCGTCGGCGCCCTTCGCTATTCCCATCAGGAATTCGCAACAAACCACCCTCCATCAACATTCAAAGATTTAAAAAAAATAACCAAGTCTTCAACATACTTATCATTCTCATAAAACTCTGCCACGTATTGGCAATATATTATTTGATTAATTATCATACCACACCACCCCATGAGTCAGTTGGGTTTTTAACTCTGGCGGGAGGCCGCTTATTACTGTTGGATCTTGGTCTTTTTTTCCCCATTTTATATTGTTGTTTGATAATTGACTATTATTTCACGTGTTTGTGTGAATTCTTGTATCCACCCCATGAATACACATGTCATTGGGCGGATCAACCTGGTTATGGTTCAACCTCACAGCATGAACTCCCGTTATTAACCGACAGCGGTACTTTTAATGGTTGATCAATTTTAAACGTTAATAAACAATAAAAAGTCACGCTTTATTACTCTAGTTGCTTCATTTGCTTCTAGAGCAATTAAGTTCTAGATTAATTTTAGAGCATTATGACTAGATTGAAATTACCACATCACACTATTAGTAAATTATAATAAGTGTCCTATATTTTATACGTATGTAATATAATAGCAATTATAATATAATCATGAATAAGATTATATGGCTTTATGTGAATTCACAAATATTCTTTCCTTTAAATACTAACACTAGAATATTAAAAATTTGAATAAGACATTATCTAAAATTATTTTCATAAGAAAACAATTCCATGAACTTACCAGGAAATATACTTCCAAATAATATGAAACTTAGAATAACTCCAACTTGTTTTACTTATGCGTTGGTTTATATTAATTTAAATTTGTTTGTCAACTCAAGCTTAATAGACGTCTGCTACTTTATATTTTTAAAAATCTTGTAGTCTTTTAACAAGTAATTTGGAAATGTAAAAATTAGAACGTACTCGTATTTGGAATTAACAAAGCATTTTGATAAGGAATTATTAATTTAAGCGTAGAAATATATTTGTAAATGTTCTTTAAAAAGGATGTTATTCTTTAATATCATATTATAAACAAATCTGTCATACTTCGTGATTCGTTGATGTAGACGTTTTGCAAGTAGTGCATCTCCAAGTAAGTGTGAATCCGTTGGATATCTACAACAAAGATTCACGCGGTATCACGGATTTGTATAATAATTCATTTTTCATAACCTCTATTTAATTGTTCTTGACTTTATCATACTAATTTGCTTAAATAGTAGAATAATTATAAATATGTATGATAAATAGTCATAAGTTTATAATATTACTACCGTTTTTTAACCATATTTTTAATTTACACTCTAGTTGACCAACAGTCTTGTACGTAACAGCTCTAGTAAAAGAACACTGCACAAGCATAAAGTAAATGGACTTACGCGCCGGTGTGAAGACAGTATGCAAAATTGTAGTTCGACGTGGGTACCACTGTAAAAAGTGTTGCCCTTAATACTAAAAGTTGGAGACATTTTAAGTGGAAGTTATTTTATCAGACCATTACCTGTCAGTATCCACAAAGAATACTAGGATAGAGGGTGTTCCTGTTGATTCCAACAGTTGGTGAAGGAGATTTAATATGGTCTTGTGGTTGCTCGAGGCTGACACTATTGAAAGTGTATCTTTTGATCCTGATCATCGCAACACTGTTGGCTAAGTTTTGTAATGAAGACGACCAATGGTTGTCACCATGGATGGTATTTCTCTTCATTCAACGCTTGGTGCCATTGCGGGTCGAGGTTGTTTAATGCAGACCGGTGGTTTCCGAGGCTGCTGGCCTCTGCTGATCATCGCACACTGCTTGGCTGAGTTTGGTAATGAAGACGACCAATGGTTGTCACTATGGATGGTATTTCTCTTCACTCGACGCTTGGTGCCATTGCGGGTGGAGGTTGTTTAATGCAGACCGGTGGTTTCCGAGGCTGCCGGCCTCTGCTGATCATCGTTAGCATCCCCGTCCTAACTCTCTGCTACGTGACTCGCATAGCTATCCCTCACTAGCTTCCCTTCCTCACAAATATTGGCTCTTTCTATTCTCGAGCTTCCGCCCTCCTTCTTGCCTTAGCATCCCAGTTATCCTTTTCTTAAACATTCTTTCTTTTCCAGAACCAGGTTTGCCTTATAAGTAATTATTCCACTACATTTTGAAACTGAGTGATGTTTTATTGTTATCAGTATATTATTTTAAAAATATAAACATTAATCGAGTGACCATGGAATGAGTAAGGTTGACTCAGTATCTCCACCCTTGCGTTTTGCAGAGCTGTTGTGGATTCTACTGACCTTAATAGTTGGCTACTGTAGAGTGACCCAAAAATACTTTGAAATATCTGCTGAGGTCTTAAAAAACATCAGAGCAAACTAAAGACTCTGTGGACGTTGTATATGGAGAAGTCCTTGTTTCATCAGGTCGCAGTCTCCCTCAAAGCATTGGTATTGGCAACCCACAGCCCCAAGCCTGACACACGTTTCCAGATTTTTTCTCTAGAGTTTCCATATAAATAATGAACATAGCGAGTACATCAGTATAAGGGAGTACACCGTAATGAAGTGCATCAGTATGAGAGGACACGGGGAGTACATCAGTAATGAGGATGTCAGAGTCATTAGTCAGTCACTTCGTGAAGGCGTCATAGACAACTTTGTGCTGCTTCCGAAGAAATGAACATACCTCAATTAAGATTCTTTGAACAACATACTTTAGAATCTATAATAAAGAGGAAGAACTTAATTATTAACATTTTTCTATTGAATTTTTTTAACACAACTAACTAGCTATCAACTAAGTCTAAATTGAGTCTTGCATAAAATAATAAGAAAATGTAAGGCTTTTCAAATTTAGGGACATTTTTTTTGTTTTTTACTATACAAAAAAATATATTTTCTGAGGTTAAGTTGTTATATATATATATATATATATATATATATATATTCTTGTTTTGATAATGAAGGACATTATAATGGAAGAAATATTTCTTAATTACAACAGTCAAGTGTAGGTTTTATAAGTCAAAAGTAAACATAAACCACAAAGCAGAGTTGTTTAAAGCTCTCTTTGTACAATAGACAACTCAATGTAATATAAACCGATAAACACAATCCTAAGTTATTATACACATAAAAATATTATAATTCCCATTATATTGTAAAAATGTAACAATTAATTAATGGAACATGACATATTTCTTATTCTATCTCAGCTTAATAAATATTTTGTGGTCATAACTGTCACACTTTGAACATATATATATACACTTTAACACAGAGAAAAGAACACAGAAAGACACTACAGAACTCACTTCGATATTTCGAAGTGAGTAGTGAGTTCTGTAGTGTCTTTCTGTTCTTTTCTCTGTGTTAAAGTGTTTATTGTCCACACGGATCTTTCATTATATATATATATAATATATATATATATATATATAGTTTTCAAGGGTCAAGGGTCAAGGGTCAGCTAGCCATGCACAGCAAGGTGCATGCCAAATTAGTGGACAGGCATCTAGGCCTTTTACCACTTCATTCTCTAAATTAGTTAACTTGGCGGGATACAAGCTAAACTTATAGTTTTCTATGAGTTGTCCGGGGAAAAGGAATATGATTTGTTGCGATGTTGACCAATGGGAGTAGAGTTACAGGTCCATGCGTAAGGTCCCAGTTGCCCGCTGCTCAGCAAAAAGCCTTTGCGTTCTGCCAATAGGTATAGAGGTTGCACAGTCCCTCTGTGTTAAATGATGTTTGGCAGAAAACATTAGCCTCACTTTACAGTGAACTCCTGTTCCCTTTCTATTTAAAGTGAGGCTAATGTTTTCTGCCAAACATCATTTAACACAGAGGGACTGTGCAACCTCTATACCTATTGGCAGAACGCAAAGGCTTTTTGCTGAGCAGCGGGCAACTGGGACCTTACGCATGGACCTGTAACTCTACTCCCATTAGTCAACATCGCAACAAATATATATATATATATATATATATATATATATATTATATATATATATATATAACACTTTAAATTACACAAAGCACGACACAGAAAAAGAATAAAGAGAACACTTACAGAATTCAATATTTCGAACTGTTGTTCGTCATCAGGAGTTCAATAAATTCTGAACGTTTATTCAAAAGCAATAGATAGATGACAGTGATCAGATGAAACACCTCGTTCAATATTTCCATTTTTTCCCTTTCTTCTTCATTATAGGACCAATTATTTCAAGTTTGTTATTAAAACAAAAATTTAGTTGATCTCAACGAGTTTGATATTATTCACTTGCAGTCAAGTAGTGTATAAACCACTCCAGATTTTTTTTATTTGTCATATTAATGAATATTTTTTATTTTGAAAAAATGCCTGATACCTTCAAGATATATATATATATATATATATATATATATATATATACCTGAAGTATATATATATATATATATATACCTTAAATATATATATATGTTTTATTATAGAGTATGCCGATCTTCATTTTTGTTCGTTTTTTATTTAATCTCTCAAGTTTTCTAAGCCTGGTATTGAAAATAAAGTTACAAAACAAGATTAATTCATACTCTTTAATAAAACATGTCTAAATGAAGGTCTGCTCCCAAAATATACTAATATATATACGAGTATATATATATATATATATATATGTCTCTAGTCAGTTATTTACTTGAATTCTGTCTGTGTAATTAGACATATTTTCATAGACCATTTAAATTGATTATCTGTAAGTGCTTATGATAACGTTTTGCAAAATGAAAAATAATTCACAATGTTTAAAAATTTTTGTCTTTTATTCAGCGGTAAATATAACTTTACAAAAAAAGGAAGAAATTGACTTCTTTTTGTGAAGAAAAATAGGAAAGAAGGTATCAGGCATTTTTTCAAAATAAAAAATATTCCTTAATATGACAAATAAAAAAAATCTGGAGTGGTTTATACTCAACTTGAATGCAAGTGAATAATATCAAACTCGTTGAGATCAACTAAATTTTTGTTTTAATAACAAACTTGAAATAATTGGTCCTATAATGAAGAAGAAAGGGAAAAAATGGAAATATTGAACGAGGTGTTTCATCTGATCACTGTCATCTATCTATTGCTTTTGCATAAACGTTCAGAATTTATTGAACTTTTTTTCTCAATAAATTTTGTAAAATTAGGAGTATCAATTAGTAATGTACTAATTTTAGGTAAACATTTCTCACTCAATATTATTTTTTTATAGTTACCTGTTTGACCCAAAAAAATATTCTGACATCACAAAATGAAATTATTATAAAAAAGTATCCGAATTCATATAAAAGGTGAAATTTTTATATATAATTTCATTATGATCCCCCAAACGATGTGGCCTCTATTATTTCTACAAGCTTTCAAAATCAAAAAGAAATAATAATTTATTGCAAAACTGACCTTTTGGTTATTGAAAATTGAACCTTTATTAATGCTCAAATATCCTCAAATATTCAGCAGTATGAAGTTAAAAGGTTAGGAGAAAATTGAGTTTCTTAAATCACATTTTAGGTAAACAAGTAACTTTTACCTGACAGAATATTAACTAGAACTAGCAGTACACTAGATTTATATACTAAATACAGAGCCCATGGTTTTGTAAAACATGATTTATTATCAATCAAAAAGAATGGCCTGTAGTATACCCACAAACTTTTGAATGCATACCTAAGCAAACACAGAGCTTATGAAAAAAAAAACGTCAAAATGACTTTGTCCACCTCAAAACATGAAATCTAATTTCTCATGTTCATTGTAGGATAAAAATATTAGTGGGCAGAAAATGCCGTTCATTATTTACTTCCACTTATTTTAATGTTCCAGGGTTTAAAAATGTTTTAATCTCTCTTCATATTACCCCCTTGTGTTGTTTTTCAACTGAGAGAGTTTCAGGATGAAAATGAAGAATGCAAGTTCTTAAAATGATGGGAATCTACTCTATGACACGAAGTACGAGTATGATACTATGAAAAGTCAGTTAGATCTATTTGTGGCCTTGTGGGTATACATCTGCTATACCCACTGAAATATCTTGCTGTAGAATGACCTCTCTTTCTTGACAAAGTTGTTGGCGAATCCGCTCTACTTTATAAACATGTATGGCATAATAAACAACGAGGGCAAGCAAAACATTTGGTTGAATAGTTGACTACATTGTTCACTAGATGAAGTTTGTAATTTTGTATTAATTTGTGTATATATAAGTATGTCTTGGGAGTTATCTGTGAGATGGACGGTTTTAGACTTTCCAATTAGAGAGGGTCGGTGAAGCGCTAATCTGCCGCCAGTGCTGCCTAGATCCTATCACCACTGCCACATAAATCTCGCTACAAATCTTCACTATTAATACCACAACTCACTCGACTCTTGCCGCTCTGTCTGCACTTAGTATCAATTACGCCACCCTTCCATGGGTTACTCTTATTTTGGGATTTCAGACCATGTTGAGTCAAACAAAAGCTCACCATCGTTTCATACACGCCCTAACCTGACTTCTCTTGTCCCCTCCTACCCTATAACATACTTCAGCCAAAGTCACTCACTATTCTATGATAACTTTTTCAAATACCCTACAAATAATACAATAAAATCTGAAACTATAATGAAATTATAATAAAAGTTATTATGAGCTGCAATGGGTATATGAAAATAAATGTTAGGTTAATTCAAGTTAGTTACAAACAATTAAAATAATTGTTGAATGTATGTATCCCCTTTTAAAACGTTAACACTGAACTAATTAAAGACTTGGAGCGCCTAACAAGCTGAATAATCCCAAATCAAGAGAGAACAAGGACAGTGTGGAAAATAGGGTGGAAAAGAGAAGGGAAGATTGAATTTAGTGAAAGAGAGACAGTGATGGAATAGAAAGAGTGTTCTTTCTTATGATTATTATTTATATTTGTAATGAAAGGTTAAATATCATTCGTATGTGACATAGTGTTAATGGAATTATGGTATTTTATTCTTGGATACCTGCATATCTTAGCGTTATATTTTAATAACTCTATTTATTTTAATAAGCTAAAAACTTCAAATATTTTAATACTGGATAGAGAAGCCAAAGTTTATAAATACGATTTATTTAATTTTTCGATAATCTCTGTAATTCGATACAGATGTGAACGGCAGGTGATACTTTTCTTTACTCTTTCAAGTAAGCATGAACAATCACTGAGTTTTAAGTTGTCAGAATTACAATTGATTGCAATATGAATGGCTGAAGGGAAGTGAGGAGAGACTGCCTTAGGAAGGATTCCCTCCGAAACTGATCAAGGAAGCTCTTCATTATGCGACTCATTTCTTGGTTCACAGTAAGTTATTTAGATGAAGAAATATGACTAAAAATGAATCTTTAGCAAAATTCCTGGGCCTAAAAATATTATTTATACTAGTTTTGTACTAAGTGATTTGTAATTATTTGGATGTGATAAGAAACAATGAGACTGTACGTAAGGAAATGGAAATAAAGTCAAAACATTTATTTTATTTTACTTCAAAATTATCTTCTTTTCAGCTGTCTTAATGGTTTATCAGTATATTAGTGCTTACTGTTTTACTGTTCTCCGCAAAGACCGTTTTTGAGTCAATATAAGGATAATAATAATAACGTTTAAATCACTACATATTAGTCACTACAAAGTAATATTATAAAATAGTACTCTATGTGATTATGTGATAATAGTAATATGTGATAGTACTCTATATGATTAGTCGTTAATATTCATTGTTGACCCAGTTAGTAAAGCTGAAGTTAATTTCTACTTCTGTTTAGTTCTGTTAAGTTGAGCCATTTTTATTTCAGCATATGCTTCCTAAGTATGATCAGCTAGGTAATCGTTTAGTAGTTAGTAGATTAGCTTGATAGATATGTTTCAGAATACCTGGAGAACAGATATCTGATTTTGGGATTATGAGATCATGTTGTTTTGATAGTGGAAACATCTAGAAGTGGAGTTTTCATTTATATTAAGAGAGAACCAACCTGCTAATATTTACTACAGGAGTAGAGAAAAGAATGTCAAAGGATGTCTTGAAAGGGATTTAGGGTGCTGTCAAACTTACTGAACTAAAGACTAAATCAATCAAAAGCAATGATAAAATTTATAAAAATTATTCAAACAATTAAAATATGATTTAAAAGATAAATGGTAAAATATTTAGCTGTATACATTTGAAATATGTTGAATTAGGTATAAATATGGAAAAGTAAAATATCCTTCTGCTTCTCAGCTTAACTAAATAAGGTGCCTCCTCTGGAAGGCTCCTAACCCCACTCTGAAGACCAATTCTAATTTCTAGGATCAACATCACTTGGCAAATGTGTCACGTTCACATTCCTGCTGGGACGCCGTGATTCAAGTTTAAACCAACAACAATGCTTTAACATCTAGGTGACAATCTTATTTACATAATCAACTGTAAAAATTAACATTCGTCTAAAAAAAATATCTATTTGCTATGAAATGTGGAACACCTGTCTCAAAAGAGAAATTCTGTCCTTTTTAGTTTACTATAGGTAATGTATAGAAGTTATTAATAAATTCTGTTTCAATATGTTAGCGGATTTGTAGTTAAAAGATCTCATTAGTTTTTGAATAAAATGAGCAGCATTTTTTGTTTTTTTTTCGGAATTACATTATAACAAAGATAGAGTGCACCTTGTGAATTCAAACTGGTAAGTCAATTCAACTATTAAAGTAAAGGTACTAAGGTGAACTCAGTGGACAAAGGCAATGAGGGTGTTACCTTGGAGGGTAATGTTGATATCGATAAAAGAAATAGTGGGGGGATGAAATGTTGTGGGTGAAGAACACAGAAGTGCAGAAAGTTTTAAAATTCAGTATGAAGGAGTCAAGTTCGGAACTGCCTTGGGGCCAGGTGAAAAATATGTCAACAATAAAACGGGTGTAAAATAGAGGAGTAAGTAGTATGAGTGGATGAAACTATTTCATCTTTGTTGAGTTGGTTACACTCCAATTTCAAGAGAGATGGAATTGTATTTCAAAAAAAGAATTTTTATAAATAATATTCTGATAAATGAAGATCTTATAAAAATATTTATAATACATGTTAAATAACTTGTATAACAGTTAATTTTCAGACCAATGTGAATGAAAATAACACATCTTAGAGTAGTGATTGTTTGTGATGTTCCTTTAACATTGTGAGAAGTAAGCAGATATTTCATCTTTCCTCTTTCAAGGATGTTTAAACTGCCTCTTTGATTTCAGTCTTTTCTTCGCTGAAGGAATAGTAAATGAGTTACTGTTCTAAATATCTTTCAGTTCTTTGGCATTTAAACGTGAAAACAATAATCAATTACCCTTCGAAATTCCTTGGTTCTGTAGGTCGTCATATAACCTCAATTCCGCCGAAAATTAAATTGTTTGATAAAATGCGTTGTTAAAAAAATGTAAAACAAATACGTTCTAACTAGTTAAAGACTAAAACATGGATATCCACAAAAAAATGTCTAAATCATTATTATAAATGTTTTACAACATAATTATGATATAGTTTTAAAAATGCATAACTTAGCTAATTTTATATTAGACATACAAATCATTGGTGTCATCTGGGACGTAAATAGGACCTAAGTAGAACCCTTAGCTGCCTGCCTGTTTGTTATGACCACTAAGAACCTTGTGACAACGGCGTCGATCCTTGAATGAGAATTGTTTGTTGAGTGAATATGGGCTTCAAACTGACAATATGTACTCATGTAAATCAGCCACAGACAAAACTACATAACTTTGTGGATATAAAATTTATTCAATCACCAGTTAGTATGTTTAATATTGGAATTGTTCTCCTTGACAGCTGTACATGTCATACTGTCAGTCAGAGTTCAAGTCTTCTTAAATACATTAAACCAAGTGTATTTCTGGCAGTTTTATACATATCTTCCCCACCTTCATGTTAACCGTCTTCATTATTTTTGTCATGCAACCTTAGAACAACTTTAGCTTGACCGACACAGAAAGAAAATAACATAAAACCGCTTAGCCTGCCAAGAACGAAACATGAGTTCCACCTTAAATCTAATGTTTCCAATATTGATCATTGCTCCTAATATTTATTTCATAAATCATTCCCATATCAATACACAAAATTAATATACCAACATACAAAATCTAAGGCTATGTTGAAATTATTACCGACAATCATTTTCATTACCGGCTATACTATTCAAATCTTCGATCATAATGTTCATTTCACTTCTTATTTAAATTACCAAATATATGGTAATTCACTAATTCAACTAATTCACTATTCACCAACATTCACTAATAAATATATTTTACTTGTTATATATATATATATATATATATATATATAATATATAAATATATATTGGTGCATATTGGGGACAATATTTCTTATAAACACGTGTTCAAAAACCTGATGCCAATCTCAAGTTTTATTACTTTTTTGAAAATTTTTCTAGGGTTCTGCATGATTGTCTTAGGTGTTGCAGGATTTTTTTTTAAATATAAAAAACAATTTTCCAATTTTTTTCTTTCGTATTCAGCCATTTTAACTAATTGACACTGTACTAATTAAGTATATATTACGAGTAAACTACATATCACCAGTAACTATATATTAAACTAATTAATTTTAACCAAACTAACTAACAGGACATGTTTTACTCTCGTAGAACATTATCAGGGTATTCTAGTCATTCTATAGTAAATGAGGCTTCCTAGTACAAAGAATTGTATATATATATATATATATATATAAAATAAATTCAAAATGAAAGAATTTATTTTATTTAAAAAAGTCCGCTAGACTGTTTCTTTTAATTATATATTTATACATCGAAATATTTCGATATATATATCAAAAGTTACTCTGAGAGCTTCAGAAGAAGCACTTACTAGTCTTCTGGGCGGTAGATCGACTCCTGGGCTTAACCTCAATCGTTGATTTTTTATTTATTCATTTATTTTTTTTTAAGTTGTTATCAGCTTTTAATTTTATTTTAGTTAAATGTTTTCATTTTTTAATTTTTATTTGGCTTTTATCTCTTTATCTTCCCTGCCTACCTTTCCTCCGAAAGTTGGCTACACTGTTTGAGTGCTTCAGTTCGAACGCCAAGTCAGTCGTTATCAGCCTTTGGAGCGATTCACTTCTTTTCCTGAAGACGAGGACATCGAAATATAGTAGTGAGTTCAGTGATTTCCTTTCTATGTGTTCTTTTTAAATTCTAGTTTATATATATATATATAGTTGTTTGAAGTGTTTGAGGTCGTGATCCTTTCACTTGTTCCAAAATGTGTTGCCATAGGTGAAACGTACTACTGCTATACACACTAAAAGTTAAGTCTTTAAGGGATCTATGAAGGTCAAATTATTTATTATTTCTTAGTAAATTGAATTGTTGGCGTTAATGAATTTAATTTTGTTATAAAATAACTTTTATTCAGATTTTATACTTTTGTAACAAAGGTATATTACATCGTCAATACATCGGAACTATTAAACTTGATTAGATAGAATTGAAATTAATATTTTAATTTAAAAAAAATACCATAGTACTCGTAAATTACTCAGGGGAGCAGATAAGCCATTATATATTATTATATACCCATAGGAAGACCCAATTTTTTTGTAGTAGTATGTTTCAATTTGACTGTTAACCATATATAAATTCATTAATAGGATCATTATGATAATAGTGGTTGGTATGGTTGGGGGGGGGGGGAAGGGGGATAATTAACTAGTACCTCCTACAGTAAACTTGAAAGATCAGGTACAAGTAAATTTATAAAAAGAATACTTTACATCAAAACTAATGAATCTATATGCTTACTTAATATCAATATAATTTGTAATCAAGCTTCCGGATATTTTACTAATTAAAGAACTCAAAACATTAACTATTTGCATAAGACATATGAAGCCGAACCAACCATACTCGTAATTAATTGTTTGGGGAAATTATTTTATCTATCTTCATCACCGTATAAATGGCAATTACAGAAATTTACAGAGAAAATTAGAAATTCATTCCGGTTTATTTTTAAATCATTTTTATCTTGTTATGAAAAGAACTGTTCGCTCTATCCAATAATGCTCTATCCAAAGGCTTGAACCTTTACTTACATATTTTTCTCACTTAACATGGTTTTATTTTTTATTATAGTCTTTTATATTAAAAAATACAGTTACTTTTCATATATCGACTCTAGAAATGTTTATAGTATCGTTGTTAAATTTAGAATAAGAGTCGATAAAACGTTGAGACACATGGATAACTTAGTTCTTTTCTATAATTCCGGAAACCAATTCTTTTAAAATAATTAAATATCAACATATTTAACTTTGTAATCTACCTGCTTTGTAAAATGTTTAGCATCTTTTACGTAACTTATGTTTCTACTCTTACAACCAAAACTTAACCTATATCCAATTGCTGCTTCCATATTGTTATCTAATTTTTCTTTGGATGTATTAAAAATTAATGTATTATTGGTATTGTTTTCTAAATACTTCGGACTATTAACAGCGTAAGTCTATGGTAGTGCAATTAGTTATTATGTATTATTTACTCATTATAGGTAAAAAAGTTAATGAAATTATCTCCACATGTAGTCTGCACGATTATTCTTCCGTTTGCCTCAATAAGCAAATCACTAACTGCACAACGTTTCTTAAATTATTCATATAACAAGAAAAAGTTCTACTTTCTCTATAATTTTTTTGATTTGTTGTTCGTATTTCCTTATAGTTCTCTGCTATTGTTCGATATATTTACTATACTTAGTCTTTGAGCGAATGTAAAGGCATTTGACTAACCTTTAGAGAAAAGAAAAAAAATAAGAAAGAAATTTTCCTGCTTTCCAACATAAAACAGAAGTATACTCCATGGAACCACCCACTGACATACTCTTTCTAGTCAGTTGAACAACATGCACTCATCCTTGTGTAAGTATATTTCTGATTCCTTATTTCTGGTAACATGGCTCCACTTTGAAGGTGCATTGTTAGGCGTCTTGATAATGTTGTCCTCGTCATTCCAATGTATTTGGAATTAGCCAGGAGTTCACACTCTCCTTTCGTACATTTATAATCGTAAATGACGTTGACTTTCTGTAGGTCATATGTGGTGGTATTCGGGCTATTTCGTATTACCAGATTGGTTGTAGTTTGCGACTTGTAGTAGATGTGGAGTTGTATTCGGTCGTTGGGTCCTTTGCATTCAACATTCCTCTTGAGGATCTGTTTTAGCACCTGCTCATCTGTTTTGTAGGCCTCTGTGAATAGGTTCCTGTAGTAAAAGTTGTGCGTTCTGCTGTTGGGATCCGTGGTACTGTTAGGAGTTTCTTCTTTTTGGCGAGGTATTTGTTGAGGACTTTGTCAAATGAATTGTTGGAATAACCATTGTTCACGAAGTTTTGCCTCAGTTGCTTAATCCTGTGATCGAACAATTCCCATGCGGACGATGTTTTATATGTTCTGTGTATAAGGGCATGTATAGTCCCGGTCCTGTATCTTTCTGGACATTTGCTTTTGGCGTTTAAGTCAATATATATAAATATATATACCTTCCCAGATGCAAACAAGGACTGGAAGGTAACCAGGACCCTGGGGAAACCTTACCACTACCTTTTGATAACCTCCTGCTCCCCAAATATACCAATATATATATATATCAATAAACATAGTGAAATCAAAGGCACACACTTACAGTCTCTAATTTTCGGTTTGAACCATCTTCAGGAAAGATAAGATAGGTTGGAGACTTCAACTGTCTCTGAACCAGTGCGCTTGGTCTCCCTCTCCTATCTCTCCTGAAGACGATTCAAACCAAAAATCAAAGACTATGAGTGTGTGATTTGCATTTCTCTATGTTTCTTTTTCTACATTGAACTATATTTGTCCGTTGCGGATCGTATTTCCAACGAATATATATATATATATATATATATATATATATATATATATATAAATATTTCACATTAACACGTGAAACAACAATCAATGATCAAACCACAATAAGAAATGGGAAAACAAGACTAAGATCTTTCAACCGTAACAAGCGGTCTTCGTCAGAGTCAAAAACCCAACTGAGGGTTTTTGACTCTGACGAAGACGGCTTGTTACGGTTGAAAGATCTTAGTCACCGCCCAGCCTTCCTGTGGGACTCTTCGCTCTTCACACCTCCTGATGACACGATGGTCGAAATATCGATGTGAGTTATGTCTGTGTCTTTCTGTGTGTTTCTTCGTTTTGAATTTATTTTATATATATATATATATATATATTAGTATAAGTGGGCAGCAAATCTTCTTGAAGACAAATGGAATTAAAGTATGCAGCAGCTTCTGCATTGACGACCTTTTTGCTGATGGCCTCGATTTTTCTCACTAATTAACTTATTAACTTATTAACATTCATTGATTACATAGTAGTGTATTAACATTCATTGATTAAATAGTAGTGTAACCTGAAGATGACCAATGTGTGGTCGAAAGCTTGTTTCCTCCTAGTGTTTTTGTATTTCATTAAAGTTGTTTGATATTAGTTTTCTCAATGTCTCTGGCCCATCATATATGGAAGTTACCTCAGCATCACCGAATGATAGTGAGAAAAATCGAGGCCATCAGCAAAAAGGTCGTCAATGCAGAAGCTGCTGCATACTTTAATTCCATATATATATATATATATATATATATATATATATATATATATATATATGGACTGAATGGTTATATATTAAATGAAAAATGATTACAGCTATTAAATAATGAAATATTGGCTTACAAATTCAAGGTTTATGTAATGAAGTTACGCCCTGTATTTGACGAGAGAGGCATCCATGCAAATTAATAGCAAGTTGCTAATAGGTGGCAATATCGCTTCCGTCACGAGGGTTGTGTAAGTCACGAAGTAGACGAGTGAGTGCGTGGCGCATTCCTGTCGTGCGCCCGCTGTTTGCTCTTTCGGGTGCCAGCCCTTATGTCATTTGGTCGAGTCCGTTCTTTTCACTCCAGTCTCTTAACTCATTCTTCATAAGTACTCAATTTACCCTCATTCTGTAGGTCATACGTGCTAAACTGTCACTCTCAACTGTTTTGATTCACTATTCCAGTTATAAATTCAAATATTCCAAACTGAATCCAGTGTCGGAATTTAATAGAAGTATAATGAAGGTGGCGTTATTCTTACTTTATTAATATTTGAAAACAATAAAACACATAGATTAGAAGAACCACCAAGCAAACACTAAAGCGATCTAAAATATTTTTCACATCTGTCACACATAAATATAAATCTTAGTGCTGCTCATGTTAAGTTATCCTAAATCATATAGAATAATATTTAATTTTCTATAACACATTAATGCACACATAATGGTTGTAATATACGCATTACAACGTATCAGTATTTGTGGTATACGTTCAACTAATCAGAATTGCTTCTATTTCATTTAACTTTTTTAGATCTACTAAATGTATATGTAATATCTCTCTTAAACACTCACTCATTTCATTCCCAAACTAGATTAGAAGGATAATTTGAATTGTATCGATGCTCGGAGTCCAAATTCAGGGCACACCAGAACGTGCATTACAGCTAAATTTAAAAGTATTGAATGATTGAATGGATGTATATAGTGGGCATAACTATATGGGGAAATTTAGAAAAGAGTAACCAATTAAACATCTCAATATATTAACATGTAAAAGCAATAGAAAACTTAAATCACTCACAAGAAAGTTTAATTTATTGTTTTACAAGATTCCAATGTGACTAACCCCTGAGCTTGGGCAACATCAATTTGATTAGGAATTTCTTCTATTTCAATAAACTTTGAAATATAAACTAGAAATAGAAATAGTAAACTATCAATAATGAAAATTAGCTGCAGTAAAAAGTTTAGTATTTATGGTTACTAAACAAATAAGTTGAAGTATCAATCATGAACTCTGCTTATTAATAAGTAGGTAAAATAACTCACATATATATATTTTACAAGAAAGTATCAGCATACTTGAAGAATAGAAATCAAGTGGTTATTAAGTAATCATCAAGCTGCCTACAAGTTAGCTTTAAGAAATATAACAATAATATTAGCTGAGAGAGACGTAGTCCGTAAGGTCATTGACGCAGCTCGACATCAGACATGGGCTCCGAATTCCTCAGGCCATGGTTAGCACGGTCGATATCGTGCTCAGTCTTGCCTCACCCACCGTATATAATATCGTACAATGATTAAATACAGCCTCTTAACTATTCAACACTTCATTTACTCAGTATACCGATTTCTAACAATGAGAATTATAATAATTTCAACAATCACTAATATATTGACAATAAGGATTATTACTTTACCATAAGTAAGGTATAGATATCGTGAAAAAAATTCTATCTCGAGATTTTGACGGAATTACAGATTTTGATGTCCCAGAAGTCGTTTTATGAACTTTTTTCGATGATGTCTGTCTGTGTGTGTGTGTGTGTGTGTGTGTGTGTGTGTGTGTGTGTTTGGTCTGTGGGTGGGTGGGTGGAAGAGTATGTATCCAAAGTTTGCAGCCACGCTATTGTCTGGAATCTCTGATGGATCAAGTTGATATTGTACAGATAAAAAAAACCTCATAATGTTGATGAGCCCTATTGTTTGGGAGCCATTATGCATGATGGAAAAGTCACTTTTTTGCCAATAACCAGCTTTTAGACTACAATTCCTTTCTCTTAAACTACTAATCCTAGAGTCCTGAAATTATGGCATTATCTTTGGGGCTACAAAAAAAAATGAAAAATATTCAGATTTTTAAAATTAAAGAAAATATTTTTTTCTATAAACTGTAATGATTTTGACATATAATTCAATCTGAAAGCTTGTGAAAGCGATACAAGCCATATCGTTTAACGGATCAAAATGAAGCTATACGTAAATGTAGAACATTGATCACAATAAGAAACAAAACCACAATAAGAAAATGGGAAAACAAGACTAAGATCTTTCAACCGTAACAAGCGGTCTTCGTCAGAGTCAAAAACCCAACTGATTGGGTTTTTGCATGATTGGGTTATCAAAAACTATCTTCTTATAAATGTAGAACATACTGAGGAGAATGAGTTGAGATAATTTTTTTCAAAATACATTTACCAAACCGGCTTTATAGTATATTTTCTGTTTTCTGAAAATGTTTTTTTGACACTAAATGAATCATTAAAAAACCATGCAAATTTGCCAAAAAATGAAACAAAGAAATAAGAACTTATAAAAAAATATTTCATAATTTCTAATACGGAAACGAGCAATAACACTATAAAAACTGATTGTTTATCCTAGACTAATGGATCACATGTTGAAGTTTTTATATTTATTTACATAGTTTACATTAACTTAGAAATATTTTGAGTGAATCTACAGAAATAAAATTGATGTTCAGAAGTATAATGGAAAAATTTGTATAATTTATTGACTTATATGATATATAAGAGGAACCATATTTTTACAAGTCAAAAATCACCGCAAATAAACGAAATCTACCCTTTTGCTTTTCAAAACTGTTATTACTGCAATAATTATACATACTAATATTATATGCATCAGTGGTGGGATATACATAAATAAGCGTATATATTGATTAGTGGATCAATGACCATCTATGCTAACTCCAAGAATGAAAGACTAATAAACATCTTTCATTTATATTATGCCTAAATGGGGCGTTATATATTATATACCCAAGAAATATGATATTATGTTCAATTATAGTAAAGTTGAGTGTAGGCCACTCCAAATTTTTTTTAATGTTATAATATTTGCTGAGTTACGATAACATGTAAGAAATTGGTAATGCACAGTTAGGAATACACTTTGAAATTGCTTATCATTGATTAATTGTGTGAACTGATAAAGAGTTGCTCAGTAAGCAATTTGTATGGTCCGTCACAAAGTGAGGAGGAAAGTAGATTAAGAAATGCTTACTCAAGAGTGGTCCTGCCCAAACTTTGCCATCGTCAGCTGTGCTCCCCCCATTTATTGAATTAATCCTGCGCTGTGGTTGTTACTTTTTATTCTTTCAATTATAATTTCATACCATCGTAGTTCCTAAGAGTTTAGAAAATCATCTACAATCAGCAGAGTCTTCTGAACAAGCAGGTTACTCCTGAACATAGGCAACATAAGGAAGTCATATTAATAAATGACCATCTAGTTTTCATGTACCTAATGATTTCAGAGCTTTTTATCTTTCAAAGCTGATTGAGTGTATTTATGGCTTACGTTCAACTAATCAAAAATGCTTCTATTTCATTTAACTTCTTTAGATCTATTAAATGTATATGTAATATTTCTCTTACACACTCACTCATTTCATTCCCAAACTAGATTAGAAGGATAATTTGAATTGTATCGATGCTCGGAGTCCAAATTCAGGGCACACCAGAACGTGCATTACAGCTAAATTTAAAAGTACTGAATGATTGAATGGATGTATATAGTGGGCACAACTATACGGGGAAATTTAAAAAAAAGTGACCAATTTAACATCTCAATATTTTAACATGTAAAAGCAATAGAAAACTTAAATCGCGATTTATTCCACTCACAAAAAAGTTTAATTTATTGTTTTACAAGATTCCAATGTGACTAACCCCTGAGCTTGGGCAACATCGATGTCGTTAGGAATTTCTTCTATTTCAATAAACTTTGAAATAGAAACTAGAAATAGAAATAGTAAACTATCAATAATGAAAATTAGCTGCAGTAAAAAGTTTACCTTTTATGATTTATGATATTTTTTCTGAGTAAAGTTCTGCTTTCATCGACAAATTATGACGAAATGGAGAGAAAGAGGAATGTTGATTAAGTTTTTGTTGCAGGTCTCCTTCAGACAAAAGGAAGATGCACGTCAAGAGGCCGATGAACGCGTTCATGGTCTGGGCTCAGGCCGCCCGAAGGAGACTCGCGGACCAGTACCCGCAGCTTCACAACGCAGAGCTCAGCAAGACCTTGGGCAAGTTGTGGAGGCAAGTGTTCAAACTTCATTTATCTGCATGGAGAAACTGTATTTCAAAAATATTTTTTCCCGTTGTTGTTTATTTGTGAAGAAATATGATCAAAAGCCGTCTATCGTAATTCACTTTTTAATGTCATTCATCTCATCAAACAAGCAGTAAGCATAGTGTTTTCAGTTACGTAGTGTTTTGATTCATAGTATAAAAGAATCCAAGACACTTAATTAAGAAAAGAAAGAAAAAAATAAATCTCCATTATACCACTCAACACTTACAGTTTAAGGACTGCTATAGAGTCAATTAAGACATAAAGTGTCTACATCAAATACTGGTTTTGGCGTCGTTTGATCAGTATCAGACGTCTTTCATCTTCAAAAGACACTGTATAGTTTTAATAGTACCTTCGTAATTCAGAAATTACTCATATTCTTACACATACTGGTTGTGTTCAACCGATGCATATTATTAGTAGCACGTTGGCTCGTGTAACTTAAATTAAGAAATGTAACCGGGTTACCTTGTATACAGTATTTCATATTGGAATCATCCAACATCAGTACACGAGATAAAATAGTTTACTATTTCTTTATGTAAATTACAGCAACTTTTGTGCTTCTAACACTATGCATGTATTTATCACGGTATCAACTCAGGATTAGGTCCCCTTTTTCCAGAAGGGAGTCAGTCTCGTTTTATGGGTGTGACTACAGTTACTAAACTTTACAACTAAATCACCAATATGCAGCCCTTACCTGCAGGTGGTCACCGGGGGCCTAGTTGTCTGAAGTTGTTATTGAGACAACCGCGGAGAATATTAGTTGCTTTTACACTATGACAGAAAAGATGTCTAGCCTGCAACTCTTATGAGTATTGCCGCTATGAGTTGAAGATAATGCGGGCCAGTACAGAGGAGAAAGGTGAAAGCTGAAGAAATTTCATAAAAGAAGAGTTACCAACATCATACCTTAAATACAATTTACTTAAAAACTCCATTTTTTGAAACGTATCAAATATAAAAAAAATAACATTATATTAATATTATTATTTAAAAATTAAATATTATTGTCTAGTATTATTTTAAATAGTCCAACTTTTGTTCAAAATTTTATATTAACAAATCTCTTTTGATATAATTTTTTCATTTCGTCAGCAATTTTTTTCTATTATAACAGTTACAAATTATACACAGGGCAGTTAGAATTATAAGTTGGAGAGGTCTTGAGGTACTATAGTTCCACTGCAGCTTGCAATCGTCTTTTATGTAAGTCAACTATATGAGCGGTAATAACTTTTGAAGAGCAATGCAAAACTGATTCGAAGAGATGGGTGTGGGTTTAGTTGGCTTCAATCCAAACTGAACGGAAAATAGCCTGACGATATGATTTAGATTGCAGCAGCGCCGATTAATAATGCGCTTATTTAGGGCTGTAGCGGAGAAAGGCAAGCAGAGCCTGTCGCGGCTGAAAGACGAATCGGGTCTGTCACCCCAAACAAAACAACTGGTTAGTTGGCCTTACATATATTATCAGATTGGCAAAAAAAAAAATAACACAACACGCCACGAGTACTGAGGTTTATGCTTTTTAGCGCACACACACAAACACACGCGCCTACAGGCTCACTCTCTCTGTTTCTCTTTTATATATTATGAATTGGGAATTAATATGCCTAGTTGTGTTTGACATATCCATGTATTCACTTATAGATTCCACACGTGTTACCTGCCGAAGATAATACCTTACTTTATTTATATGTAAAACAAACATACATGCATTTGACACTATTGCGAGAGAGTACTTATTATAGTTGACACTATTAAAAACTATATAATTCTAAATAAAACTATAAAGGACTAGACAATAAACTACTTAGGCATTTAATTTGGTGTTATTAACTGCAATTAATCAATTCATCATTGCTGTTTGTTTGTTTGTCTATTGAAGGCCAATTTAATTTCATGTTTATTTATTCAAATTTGTTATAAACTTAGCTTTATGTGATTGTTCTTACGATCAAGAAGCTTACTATTTATATCTATATACATATATAATAAAAAGAAAAAGATTTTCAAAAAAAACAACTACCATTAAAAGCAGAAAGTAATGGGACAATAAAACATAGCAACACAACAAATTCATAATACTCGCATTTCGACTTTCGTGGTCATCGAAATATTGAATGTGAGCTGCACTTTATTACTTTATTGTTGTGTCCCTTACTATTTTCAATCATTAACGTACAATGTAGAAGAAAAATAATCAATATAGTCCATAGGATAAAAAAATATTATATAATAAAACAAATACAAATATCTGGAGTGGTCCGTACTCAACTTTACTATAAGTAAACATAATATAAAACTCTTTGGTTACTGAACTGACATTTTGTTTTATTTTAATTTGGCTATAATACGTATTGATTAATAATGTATCATTTGTTTTTCAGTTATAAGAAACTTGAAATTATTTATTAATTTGAAATATTGAAATAATTAAATTGAGGGTCTGATTCTCATCGGACTCGTATACTCTGTATACCGCCATAGCGGTCATATTGTATATCCAATTGTTGTAACTAAATTCAACTTCAGATTTTAAGCTACCTAATGATTGAAAATGTATATAGAGTATCCCTCACTTTTATAGTAATAGGTGATACTGTTACTAAGTGATAACTATATCTATTACTACTAGGTAAAAAGAAGTCTATTACCTATCGTAATAGGTAATAGACTTCTTTTATCTCGTCCACGGCAATTTACTCGCATTCAGATATAATGTGATCCAAGGTGTTCTACCTCTTCTGGACAGTGTCTAGTGCTGAAGTAATCGAGACTGCCGGTTGTTTTTATGGTTCCAAGTTGCTTACTAACTCATTTCAAGATATTTTTCTGGGTACTCAAGTGAAAATCAAATTATTAACACCGTTTTCATTATTAACTCATCGCCAGTCAGTATTTACGACTATATTCAATGAAATAGACATTTTTTCTGACATTTTTCTGTCTAATTGCAACACTTTTAACTAATCGCCTGCGCTTAATTCTTGAATGTAGGTAGGGCTTATGATAGGCGCCTTCATTCACAACTTATAGAATGGATTACAGTAATATCGTAAATGAATAATTATTGCAAGTATTGGATCCACTGTTCCACTGTTGTTGTGAACATAAAAAGGTTTAAACTTTTAAATCGTGTAAATAATGTAATTTTCATCTGAGTACCTAGAAAGAAGGGAATACATGGGAATAAGCTACTAAACAATTTGGCAATGTTTCGAACCAAACAAGCATCCTGTAATCTCTAAACTTTTTAAAGTGCGGGGACAACAAGGTGTTTTACATACACAAACACACACAGATATAGTCATAACAGACAGTAAAGTTAGTATTAATTTACTAACCAATCAAAGAAAACTCTACTCGATAATTACTGATATACGACAGATGCTTAGTACTCTCTAAGGTATACGGAAAAGTTATTTTTACGTAGACGAAAGATCACGTGGGAACTACGGGAAATGAAATTGCTAATTCTATTGCCAAGCAAATAACTAGGGATACAAATATTCAATAAGACATCATCGGCCTCCTCAATCCTCGATCCTCGGCCACACAACCGAAAAAACATCAAAAAGTGACTTTTGGATACCTAAAATCATGTAAATCCGTGAAAATCTTGAAATTTTATTTCTTCATGATTGCTATACTTTACTTATATATAGTAAAGTAAATTTATGTTTCTAATCGTGGCTGCCTCCTAAAGATTCTTAGTTGTACCTATAATACCAGCTGATACACTACAGTTCTTATTAAAGAAGTTTCCCCAATTTCGGCCTATTCCTCGAGTAATTCTTCTATCTTCAGGAAGGCATCTTCCATAAAGCTCTAAATTACATTTGGGAATATCTTTTCACATTTTTTCTCCCAGGTGGTTTGGTTCAATGTGGACAGTGTACTTACTACCTTGCCCCATCCTCTATCCTGTCCCTTCCTTCACTTCTTTTCTCAACAATCATACATACTCTATTCTTCATGAAATCTTCAGTATTGCTCTTCATTGCGTTTGAACTGCACCCAATGCGATGCATTTCATAAGGTAAAGCTAAGCTAGATTATGATAATTCACAGGTTTTCTGTTGACAAGGGGAATCTCCTTTCCATTGACTATCATGCAAATTACTGTCTCCATGCGCTATTTCTTGAGTAAGATCTCCAATATTCTAACTGTAATGGAACTTTGAGAGTAACAGAGAAAATACACATTTGTCTCTCGGAAGATGATGAGCCCCTGCTCAACAATTGTTTGTTGTTGGTCTGTTTTATTTTACTATTATTATATTTACTAGCTTGTATCTTTATTATTTTTTGTGTATGTACTTTATTTTCCATAAATCATTTTTATTAAATTTGTTTATTCTTTATACTGTTTTAAATTTATATTTTTAATAAACCTATTATTAATGTCTGATGCTATATTTATTGATTAATACTCGATAATGTCTCGAATATTTGGATCTTTCATACCTAATCAATTTAGGTTTTGACCAATTTATAGTATTACTTTCAATATTTATATATAAAAATAGGGTACCATTTTGTTCATCTTATTGAACATATTGTGGATTATTGCTGTTGTTTTGCAAGCAATTTTAATTTTTGAAGAGTGTGACCTATGCATATATTATGATACCAGTACCATTTACACAACATTTTAGAAAGATCACTGTAATCTAATTCTCTGAGAGAGTTTTGAATTAAGGAATTTCCTATGCGATTATGATTAAAAGAATATATATTAATGTCCAGAGACGGGTAAGCCTAAGAAGATTGGTCTAGATACTTGCCATGGTAAGGTAAGACTATGACGTTTGATATTAACTTCGATTCTCTTATAGTACTTAAGAACGTTGTTTAGCACTCTTTATATCTTTGTCAAAATAAGAGGCAGGTTATTTACATGACTGAGCAATAGAAATAATGTTAAATTCACAATTATGGAATTCAGGGGAGGAAACTCTAAATGCCCTCAAATGCATTGTCTAAAAACCAGTTTAAATTCGCAAGATCCAATCTGAACAACACAAGTTCAAATACGAAGAAACGTAACACATATACTAAAAAAAGACTAAATGTAATTTTTGGAAAATTCGTATTATGGAGAAAAAAAAAAGGGCAGGGAGACAAAGCACACAACATAGGGTGACGCAAGAGAAGGTAATCGACAGTGGTGCTACGAAATCTAAATCTCTCCTTCCCCCCGGGAACTTCGGAGGAGGCATACTTCTGATTCAGGGAAGGGAAACTTTTCTTGGAGTAAAGGCCATTTAAGCACTGTCCACTTCCCCAAAAGGCCACCACGAATAGATCAGCAATTTGTTATATAATAGTATATTGTGAAATCCTTGAATCCATCATTCAGTGAATCTAAAGGAAAATCATTCTGTTTTGAATCTTTAGGAAAATTCCGTGGTGTTTTCATTGCCTTCGTTTATTACCTTTGTTAACTATAAACAATATCATACTGATATACAACTCATTGCCTTTTTGGACTCATAAAAGCATGGACTTTTCAAGTAATGATTGAAAATTTAGTCTTCTTGCTAAGTGCCAGAATTCTTTGCCTTTCACACCAGAATTGTAGTTCTTCATATTTTGAAATATGTTTCTTAACATACCGCAGAAGGCCGTTCTTCATGATTCAAAAGGCCACATATGGCCTTAAGGCCGCAGGTTCCCCATGCCTATTCTAGTTGCTCAGGGCGTTTAAAACAAAATATTAAAAGAAAATGTTTATTACTTACTCAACTGTTTTTTCCTTGAGTATATTTTTTTTCAATTTTGTATTAGCTTTACTCTTACTATCAGTATTTCACATGCATCATTTTCTATTTATTCAATTTATTTCATTTCTTTATATTTTTTTTTATTTTACTGATAGTGTTTATTTGTTTACTATATTTACTGTATAGTAGTTATATTTATATACATATTATATATACTATATATAAATAATATATATAAATCAACGTCTAAACCAGAGTATGGAAATCACAAAAATGACTAAGATAGTTCAACTAAAACAAGTGGTCATCGTCAAAATCTAAATGATATGGATGAAGACCACTTATTTTCGTTGAAAAATCTTAGCCATTGATTTTTACTTACGTGTTTATTGTGAAATCTATACATAGACAATGTGAAATATATATAAAATTGTTGAATTGAAATTTTGAAGACATTGGTCAGGTCTTTAAAATTGAAATTCAAGTTTCAAGGATTCAATTATCATGTTTCAATAAGTATGTATATATAAGGTGATGTGTTCATGAACGGTGGTGATTCGTGGGGATTGTGGACGAGACAGGTAAATGAGGAGCGGTGCACTGGAGAGGTGATGGATGAGACCCCGAGCAGAGAGCACGCGGCTTTGCCAGAAAACCCTGGCTTCCGTCCATGCATCTACCCCAGCCAACCTGTTACAACACATTAATAATCGCCCCTTTGCCTCAGTCATCGTGCAAAATCAAATCCAAACTGCTTTCTCATAATATGGCCCCTTTATTCTCGAACATCTCAATTACTATCACAGCAAGAATTGCCTAGTGTAGGTTCTAAAAACTCTACAGTTCTTAATCGACTAAAGAGCTTAAAAGACTGCTTCCAAGTGGAACAGACAAAGCGTTCTGTTACACTGATACAAGCTTTATAATGAGTTAAGCACCATGACTTCCTGCAGAGGCCATTGCCTTTACATAATGAGTAATCATTGCCATTCATCTTAAACAACGAACTTGTCTCGTGTTGTTAATTTCTAATGACATGTGTCCTCATATGCACACTCACAAATGAGTATTCCTTAAGCTATCTGTGTTCTTATTCGGCTTGGAAATTAAAGATAGATGACAATCTATCTAGGAGTAACCACTTGAAGTTTTCGAAACATTATGGATTCCCACCCACAAAGACTATGCTATGCGAATTCTATATCTAACAAGCGGAGCTGGATAAATGAGAGTCAATCTGTCATAATATAAATGTTAAATAAAAACTAATAAAGACCGTGATATATTATACCCATCCATGCACCCAACTTCATGTTACAAATTTTCACGTTAAATGCTAGCCTGAAACGTTAAATTTTCACGTTAAATGTTCAACTATATGTCGTCTTATTTGATACATGTGTTGTTACTATTTTCTAAGCAGGACCTATCTTCTATAGACAGTTTTACATAAATTTATAGTTTATAAATTTTTCGGCTAATGATAGTGACATAGATGTCAATCATAATTGTTTAATAGTTTGATAAGGAACTAAAGTCTAATTGTTTAACTCTTATAAAAAAAAATAAAAACATCTAATTTTTAAGGATAAAGTAAAATGGTTTTAAAGAAATCTTTCTATACTATTTTTCATTTTACGTTTTTTTGCCTGTAATAGCAAAAGTAAAACGTTAATTGTGATAAAAGAACCATAATATAAGTTGATAAGGATATTGATAGACGTTGTAAAGTAGAGGACACTGAGAAGGATGGGCTCTTGGTGACAGATAGGTGTGTTTGGGCAAGCCGTGATAGCGAAACGATGAGACCCACCTGGTCCCAGCTGAGAGTGACGACACTCCTATCTCACACATGCTTCTCGCCCACACATCGCCTTATTTCACGAATCAACACCAATATTATCCGCCTTGCGAGTAATCATCAGAGTCACTTAACATGAAACATTTGCTTCACTCATGTTAACTACAACATATTATTAAAAGCCATAACCAAAGTTCTTTTAAATCTTCTGCTAGTGCTCAATTATTCTCTTAAAAGCACCATAATAACACTTCCTTTGTATTAAATAAGTGCAAGGGTCGTCAGATTCTTTGGAAGACTTATTTAAACTGGGTGGGAACAGGTCCCCTATGAGACTCCTCAGTTGTCACTCTGATGCCCAAGACGCTTGACAAGAATAATGTTTCTTTATGATTTTTGTCAGATTCTACCGTAACTTCAAAGAGTGACAGAGGACGGGGAACAATGTCTCCTGGGAAGCAGGGTCGCCTAGACACGAGTTGTCTTGCTTTCCCTCTGATTCCCTTGGAAAGAAGGTCATTTTCAATAACTAATCCGTCTGCATCAACTCAATAGTCAATAAAATATTTGATCATGTATTTTATCATTTTTTTTTCTCCCAAGGAGGTTTAAAAGAATGAAAGTCAATATTAAGTTCCCGGAGACATTTGTAAGTTCTCTATATTTGTCTGGAGTCTTGGTTATAATCCTAATGGACTCTCCCGACGAGGTAATCGTGAAGTCCGTCATTAGGTTTGACGGACCAAACACAATGTGGTTTTATGTTATTTGAAACTATTTCTAATAAATAAGTTAACCATCATTATTTTTACAAATAATTGTCTTAGTAAACCACTTAACGATATTTCTTTTAAGTGAGTCACTGTGCAATGATTAGGTATCTTGACGAGGACCCGACATCGTGCTGTTTCACCGTCAGGCTTACGTCCTTTTATTAGAAAACCTAGAGACAACATTTTGTAATTGCTATACAAAAACATGTATTCTATTGAGGTATCAATTATAAGTATTCAACTCTGTTTGACCCATTGATGTTATTCTATTTTGAAATAATATTTTACTGGAACAGGTTTACTAATTCAGGATAATAATTAAACGCATTTCATATTTGAAGAAAGATAAAAACAAAAAAAATGGAATTTGAAGAATGCAGTTAAATGAAAAGTGATGGCCAACGAACGACCTTTCAAATCTTCTATTAGACTCTCTTATTGAACCAGAATAATTCCGACGGAGTATCAAAAATTATGTTTAATGTAAATTACTATATGAAGGTAATTTTTTGATACTTCTAGGTCTTATATTATGACCAAGACGACCAAGAATTATTTATAAGACCAAGTATCTAAAATTACGTATATTTTTGCCAATAAGTTATGAAGTTAGCCACAGCTAAGAACCCTCAATCACATATTAGCTGACAGCTGGCTTGAAGAAGGTATACGTGATATTTTATTAAATAAAATTGGAGGAATAGGATGTTTGTGACTCAGTCAAATATACTACTATAATGGAAACGGAGAAAAGGGAGTAAATGAAAAAATGGGGTTGTAGATTTGATGAAAAGTGCAAGGAAAAAGTACTGGGCCACTAATGCTCCTGGGATCCAAATTCCTGTGAATCTCACTTGGCAGAGTATTCACATAAGATCCCCAGATAACCCTCTCCCCCACACTACGGCCTGTCTTGGGCCATTTTTAACACCGTCTCCAAACACTCGCATTCCTACACTACTCCAAAATAGGCCCAGACCCACTAAATGAGTCAGGCGGCATTTGAAATTAATTACAAGGGACAAATTAATTGCGATTCAGATGTAAGTGAAACCAAAATGTGGTTTTATTATTATTTGGTCAGTCATTCCCCTTTCTCTGCTTTATTATATTAGTTGGAACTCTAACATTCAGGTGGTTCTTTAAATTCGGAATGCAAATTCCCCATTGTACGTTGATTACGTTTAATACAAAATAAACCGCATCATTTGGTTACCTTTGACAGTGATAGGCACAAGGAACTCGGAGCAAATCGAGCGGTCATTTGTTTTTTCTGTTTGTAAGGGGGAAATAATGATCAGGAGGCTAGACTCGAGGATACCAAGGGAAAGACACTCTGTTGTCTTGAGTCGTGAGTTGATACATGAACCACAGAGCAAAATGATCGGTTGTTTAGTTATTTCGGGTTGTTAGTGACCACAAGGATTAGACAGCGATCATGGTTGTTTTCAGTTGTCGTTTGGTTGTGTTGGGTCCGGGAGTGCGCACAAGGACAAGGCAGCCGAGTGTGAGGTCATTTAGTTGTCTTGGGTTCTGAGAGGACGCAACAGGCAGGATGGCCAGTGCACGATCATTTGTTTATTTTGAGTTGTAACTGGGCACATATCCAGAAAGTTAAGCACGTGGTCATTCGTTTGTCTTAGGTATTGAGTTGAAACACGGTCCATACAGCCAATCAAGCGGTAATTGAGTTCCCTTGGGTTTTTGAACAGATACAAATACTAAAGAGTCATGCAAGTGATAATTCGGTTCTATTAGGTTATGAGTGGACACAAGAATTATAAAGCCAAGAGTACAGTCATTTGGCGATCTTTGGAGATAAAAAGAGAATCCAAGTGGAAGTAAGTGGAGTGAAGGGGAAGATGTACAAGCACACAGTCATTCAGTTGTCTTGGGTTTATGAACACATTGACCACGGAGTCGAGCGATCGGCCATTCGTTTCCTTTGGCTATGAGCGGATACAAGGAGCAGAGAGCCAAGCGCGCGGTCATTTGTCTGACGATGTTTGTTTTGTCCACAAGAAGGAAGTGAAGAGACTGACTCCCAAAGCCGTGCCAGCACAGCGCTGATTAGCTCTATTTGTGTCTGACCACTTCAGGTAGGTCAATAAAATTAGCCTCATCTATCTATAGAACATACGTCGAACGTGATTCCCCTCCGGTCGCTTTCACACCTACCCTCTACACAATCTAATATATAAATATTACTTACAAATTCCTATCAAAATAAGACCATACTTTTAAGAATTATTAAGTATCGATGTGAGCAAAACAAAGAAACGCAGTGAATACCAGTAGTATTTTGTATAATCATTACTTAAACACTTATGTCAACAGTGTATGGATAATTAACAAGCAATAAGGTAATGAGTTTAATAGTTTTCATTTATTTTTAAGAAACAATTAACTTTAACCTTTCCGCTGTTTAAGAAGTCAATATTTTACGTATTTTATTAATAGAAAACAGACAAAATTATACTTAAAATGAACTGCTTTGTTTCATTTGCTTCCTATTTTTTCTTTCGTTCCACCAAATAAATCTCAATATTATTCTCAACATTATGAGAAAATTTAATTCAGATAATTAAATTTTAGTTTATCTATCCTGAATATATTATAAAAACAATATATTTAGAAGTCCTAAAACTGCCGGGTTATTAATGATAATTACAAAATATATAACCAAATGTAAGAAACATTTTGAAATATCATACAATATTACACTGATACAAAGAAAATAAGACCTATCTAATTTTAAACGGTCTGTCATACATTTATATATATATATATATATAAACAATTCGAATGATGTATAGCCTTTCAAATAGTATATGGCTAAAATAAATCAGTGTTTGGTCAATCTTCCTGATTAAAATCGTGGGAAGTCTCCTTTTCTGATGCTCATTTCCGATGCTGAATTCATGTGTTTCTGTGAATGCTTATTTTAAAAACATTATGCAGTCTCTTCAGGATTTGACAATCTCGAAAGCTTTCTAATTTTCTGGTCAATATTTCAGGCTATATGTTATAATTATTACTAGTATTATAACTATAAACTAGCTAAAAAAAATGTTATATGTAATACTCCAAATTAGAAGAGATCTAAGATATTTCACTGTAACTCATGGTGATTAATATCAGAAGTGGAATTCAAATTCAACTTAATCAAATAAGACCTATTCCAACACGATAAGAAGGATATTTAATAATTAATCAAATGTAGTGTGGGGTCTGTCTATATATTTTTGTTATTTATTTTTTTTATGTTAAATACAGAGTGACTTGGATTGTAATTACTATAACTATTACAGTCAGTACCTACGTTCACCATTAGAGGGTCCAAGGTTTTTCACTCTCAAAAAAGTAATAGCCGCTTATATTTATTACAGAAATTCCAGTAACATATTTCAAAATACTTTTGAAGTATTAATAAATTAAAGAAAAAATTCCCACACCCTGTGAGCTTTATAGAAGTGCAAATTAATGTAAAATATTTATTTCTTTAAATAATTATTTGGTTTATATTTCAGAAATCAAAAGATAATTTATGGAGTCGGAAGCAAAAGTGGATACAAAGTTATAAATTCCAAGTTAGTCATTTATTTAAAATCTAGTAAGAATATTTTCGAAGGTCATTCGTCAAATTACCACATTCCCACAAATCATTTTGTCCTCGGTAAAAGGCTTTCGGTTTGGATATCAACAGTCCAAACAACCAATCATCTGAAATGTTAAAACTCCCTTCTACCAGCTCTAGCGTAGTCTTTACAATGAATCACAACTCATTGGAAAAAAATGCAACCATTGATTCAGTATAAATCCTGCAACAATTAGTTGGTTTTCCGGCAACACTGTACAGGTTATTTTAGAATAAAAAATTCTAGAATTTAAGATAAATATACGCACATTAAGTCATAATAATAATCACAATATTCATGAAAAAAAATCTATCTCAAAGTTTTGACCAAATTACATGTTTTTAGGTCCCAGAAGTTGTCTTACGAAGTTTTTCCGATGATGTCTGTATATATGTATGTGTATAGGTGGGTGAGTATTTGGAGTATGTATCCAAAGCTTGTGGCCACGCTACGGTCCAGAATCTTTAAAGAATCAAATTGATATTTTACATAAAAGTGGATCTCATAGTGTAGATGAGTACTATTGTTTGACATTTTTTTCCCTAAACTACTAATTCTAGAGTCTTGAAATGTTTGCGTTATTTTTAATGCTAAAAGAGTAATAAATAAAAAATAATCTCAAATTTTTAAAACATAATCAATTATTTTTTTCAATGAAATTTTAAAATTGTGACTCTTAATTCAATGTGGAAGCTTGCGAGAATGATGCAAGCCACACCGTTTAACGGATCAAAATGAAGCTACACCTAAAAATACAACATTCTGTGGAAGTTGACATAATATTTTCAAAATTACATTCGCCAGAAGGGCGTCACATTACATTTTCAGTTGTTAACAGAACGTTAGCAACATATAAAAAAAATAATGCATGAGATTTCAATTATGGCAAAGAGCAATAAAGCTATACAATTCTAATGTAGTGCAATCAGTTATTATGTGGCATTTACTCATTGTAGGGTAAAAATCTAATGAAATGGTCTCCACATATAAAAATTTAATGATATAAACAACGCGTTTCGAACACGTAGTGTTCTTCCTCAGGCATTAACTAAGGATGAGTGCCTCTGAATAAGAGGCACTCTTATTCAGTGAACAGTGAATTATTCAGAGGCACTCATCCGTAGTTAATGCCTGAGGAAGAACACTACGTGTTCGAAACGCGTTGTTTATATCATTAAATTTTTATATGTGGAGACCATTTCATTAGTTTTTACCCTACAAAAAGCTATACAAGCTGAATATTGGCCCTAGGCTTATGGTTTACTTGCTATACTTGTAGAATTTGTTTTATTTATTTATATTGTTTACTTTGAAATTCTTTGAGTGAATCCATATAATTTCTGATTCTTATCATAATGATGACATGATGGATTTGTCCCACAAAATGCTCTTATCAATGTATATGTTGCACCCTTTATACAAAACTTATTATCAGATGTAAATTTGTTTGTGTTTATGAATGGTCTTAACTTTGGGTTATATTGAAGTGTGAGGAATGACTCTTTCCTATTAATTTAATGACAAATATCAAGTTTTTTTTACTATTCTAGTCTAATAATTCATATCTATCGTTTTTTAAAAACTTCAAGCTTCCAGCTATAAAAGTTTTAAATTATACTGAAAAGCAGTCTTTGAGTTTGATTGAAGTATGTAAAACTGCCTAATTACTAACATATTTTTTCTCCATATACATTTACAGCAACCTTAAAGTACAGCAAGCAGAAAAAAGATAACCCTCGCTCAAAGTAATGATTTTTGACTAAGGGAAAGAAAAGTGATTTTTTTAGAATACATTACCATGCCATAAAATTTCCAGTATAATAATTTTAAAAAAGACCAAGAATGAAAAACATAACTCAAAATTGAAAACATTCTATTAAAAATAATAAATGAAATTATCCTACATCTTAAATTAAAAATTATCTTAAACGACATTTTTAAGTCACTATACGTTTTTAAGAGGTTAGATGCATGTTTGATGCTTGGCATTTTTTTGCTGTTCAAATAATAATAATGTTTGTGCTCAAGAACTATTGAAATGTAGACAATGAGATACTGTGAGTACAAACGGTTGTATAAGTTATTTCACAGTCAATTATTTTTTCGACAGCAAAAAACCGCCCAGCACACCAACATGGGTCTAATCTTTATTTATCTCACATAAAAACAGCACATGCTATATAACTGTAAACATATGTTTGCGATGTGTGTACCAATACAACAAACAATTTTTGAAATTACAGTATAGAGCACGCGAAATTCAAAAAACAGTCCTTATTTTTTGACCACACTTCTTAAGCAGAGAAAATATTTGTTATTTTTAAAAAAATGTAATATTACTCATTCAATATTGTATTTGACATGAGGGGTTGTATATTTAACATTACTACTGAGGAATTTATTAATTGGTGATTTGATCTTCGAAAAATTTCATGGATTTATCAATATAATGTTCGTGTTATGAGTTCGGTATACTGAAATTTCAATTATTTGTCGTTGACCAAACATTTTCCTGATACAGAATTTGGGTAATTTTTGTTAAATTTCCTCTCCTCAGTTTGTTCTATGGATGTTTGGAATGCCTTTAAATAATGCATCTACATCTTTTAAAATCTTTTTTAAATACATACATCATTTTTTTAAATACATAGCATAAAACAACTCATACGAATAACACACAACGAATAAGAGATTAATGTCTTCTAGCGACAGATGGAAATGACTGACTCCTTTCTCACGGACCGATTAAATCACAAGTCTAACAGCTCTTCCCATATCACAAAGCAAATCCATATAAAAGGTACCTTAGATTCATTATGTTATTCGAATATTAACTAAACTGACTATTACTTATTAATTTCCTTACCCACTCTATGGGTTCGGAACGTGTTCATTATCAAAAATCTCCTTTGAATAAAGCAGTTCTACAGCATAGTCTTGATAATGGACCAACTTAGAAACAGCCGAGTAAAAAAGAAACTTTTTGATTGATAAGGCGTTTATACTGGAAAACATTATTTATTTTCTATGTTTTGATATATTTAGTTAAATGAGATTCCACAAAAATTTCGTTCATTAACATCATTTGTGTAGATGAATAATTTTGGTTTTACAATTTTATTAGATTTGCGTAGTTTTAATGTAGACTAATTGATAATGCCAAGGCTTCTTAACATTTTAATACCTCGAAAGATGATAACGTTTCTTTACGTAAATCAAAAGTTTTATAATTATATTTACTGCCTAATAATTACACAATTTACATATATGGAATATTAATCATTGTAATGTTAATATTTACAAGATAATATTCCTTATGTGACTTGAGTGTTACTAATCATATTCTGAAAAACCTGACAGCATTAATAATTAAAACGGCTTATATAATTTAATGAATGGCCAGCTGAAATTATTGGCCCATCTTGAGGGTTGAATCCCGTGTTCTGGGGTTTAATATACTTAAACAGAAAATGGTTCTAAAGTCTTTACTAAAGCTAGCAGAGAGTGAATCATCTATTATTTCATCTATCGTCTACAACCGAAGGTACTCCACAGAGGAGACTGCTCTCCAATGCCGATGGCACATCTTAGATGCAGCACAGAAGCACTAAGGTGGCTGCTCTACTCGTATTTAAGAGGGGCATTGAGCCACTCTGTCTTTTTCTCTTCAGTGTCTCCTAACTAAGCTCTTAAATCAGTCTCAAGTGCCAAAAGTTTCACATTGTTGAGGCAATTGGCAACAGTTTGTAGGATGCGATCATCTCCATGGTAAACAGACTATGTCAAGAATGAAACATCTCCTACAGGGCTGACTGTAATAAAGTAGATATTGTTGACTAAAGCGTTAGATTTCAGAAGCTTATCGTTCATCAATAATCAAAAGCTATGTGAGATTAATTCGGATTCAAATACTCTTTCGTTGACACTGTCAAATGAATTCAAGAATTAATATCCTAACTTCAATTTGATACTAAAATAGTTCATTTTTTGAACGAAATGTTAATATTTTCATTCCTTTAAAAATACAAAATTTTTAGAGAGTTTTTTCAATTCAGTAAACCATTCAAACAACTGTTTAACAAGCTCCTTAACAATGTTACATTAAGTTCCTTTGCAAGAAAAACTGATATTAAATATTTGAATAACTGGATTGATGTTGATGAAATGAAATCTGATAACATTGCTAAGAAGACTTGCTGATTCAAGTGGGACACTAACCTTGTCTTTATTGCTTGTTTGGTATTTGCCTCCGTTATCCAGCCTCTGCCGACATAGTGCCCTTCCACATATGGCAAGGTCACTAGTAAATCATTTATTTTTTTAATATGTGCGTTCAAAGCCATTTACAAATGCGTTAAGAACTCTATCTTTGTATATGTTCTCAATTATAAAAAAAACAGGTTTAATAACTAAATTGAACATGGAAAAAACATACAAGGCATCTCAAAAACTCACTACTTCATTTCGGCTGCGTTGTCGTCAGGTACTCCTAAGTCAAGCAGCTCGCATCTATCTCATGACGACGTAGTCGTAGTGAGATTTTGCAGTGAGTAGTTGTGAGATAGCAGTGAGATTTTTGATGTCTTGTATATTTTCTTTCTGTAAATTACTATTTTACAACAGGTAAGTATAATGAAAAGTAGTTCTGCCATACCATATGATATCGACCTGTAAAACACGGTAACAAATTTAGAAATGGGAATAACATGTTTCGATAGTAACGCTCATTAATCTTTAATTAATCTTAATCTTTGATTAAGTAACGCTCATTGCAAACATTGCCTTATTGATTGAACATTCAACTAGTGACCCTGTTTAGAACAGTTAGTCTTAACCAAAACATTTCAGTCACTTTTCTGAAATATTTACTATAGGATAATAAAATATAGTAATCATGAAAAAAATAGCTGTCGATATTTTGACGGATTTTTACGTAGAATCCATTTTTGTAATTTTTGTTACTATGTCTGATTGTTTGTTTGTGTATTTTCCCGAGTGCGTGTGTGTGTGTGGTGTTTTTTCCTCACGGGCAGTACCCCTGGCATTTAATTATTTAATTATTTAATAATTTGTTTTTGTTTTTGTAGTGAGGATGTGTTACATATTTTTCGTCAATATTGTTGCTTATGGAATCAACTTTATTGTCAATTATATGTTTTTAAAAACCATTCTTTTTCTTTTAAACTATGAACTCTAGAAAGTTGAAATTATAAGGTTATTATGAATCTAATATCACCATTAATACAAACAAATTTCAAAAAAAAATTTTTCCTCATAAGTATAAAAATAGTGACTTCTAATTGAATTCAAAAGCTTTTGGCATGATACTTGTAACGTCATTTAACGGATGAAATTATGAACCATGTCCAATGAAGATATACAAAATGCACATGTATGCTTAAGATTTTACGTTCACAACATTTCACTCGAATAGCTTTAAATACTTTAAACTATGTTAACGAAAAAGAACAATATTGTGCATTTTGTGAATGTAGAATACCATTTCTTTAATGCTAAACTACTAACACTGGAAATATTAGACTTTGGATTTTTATAAAATTAGTATGTAATAGAATATTATTAAACGTTGGAACAAAACAATAAATATAACGGGAAAACTTTGAAATTCATCGTAAATATATTCTTATTTGTTTTACTAGTTGGACTTGTTTACTCTTCCTTAAACAAATGCTCTCTGAGAGTCAAGCGAAATAGATTTATTATACTTAAAAATATTTTTAAATAATCTTGCAGTGCTCTAAAAGAATTTGAATTTGAATTCAAATTAGTTGATTAATCAATGAGGAGTGTTGGCTGTTTGCCACAATGGTGATTCTCTCTCTGTTTCATACAACCCTGATAAATAACGGCCGCTCTCACGTAGGTTTGCCTGCAGAGAATGGTGTCTACTGCTGTTCAGTGCAGAGTGTAACTCCAGCCTAATGCTTAAATATTAAATAAGAGTTTGTTTTTTTATGACCTTACAGTTTTGAGTGGGGCATATTTGTTGATTCCTCAACAATTCAAGGTGCAAGTTCCTCTTCGTTTGCTTCATTAGGGAATCTTCAACGAGTATCTAACAGTGTAAAAGCTGTACATCATATCGTTTAAAACCAAAAGAATATGTTACCAGTGGTGACATTACTTTCAGTTTTATCTTCAAATCACCTACTCAAATTACCTTTGAGTTTTAAATTAAAAACTTGATAAATATCACTTCACTTGTAAAACTACTAAAACTAAACTTGAAATTTAATAATTACGAAACAATCTAGTAATTCACTGAATTGATCAGGCCATCACCGGCTTCAATAAGCCGATAATCATGATTTAAAGCATCCATATGTTTACATACTTTATCCATATAACAAAAAATGTTTGTCATCTGAAGTATAAACAATGTTTCTTCCGAAATTTTGTCAATTTTAAAATCATCATTAAAAGCGTCATACATAGGTGTAATACACATATGATTATATATATATATTTATATATATATATATATAAAGATTTCACATAAACACGTGAAATAACAATCAATGATCAAACCACAATAAGAAATGGGAAAACAAGACTAAGATCTTTCAACCGTAACAAGCGGCCTTCGTCAGAGTCAAAAACTGAGTTGGGTTTTTGACTCTGACGAAGACCGCTTGTTACGGTTGAAAGATCTTAGTCTTGTTTTCCCATTTCATATTGTGGTTTGATCATATATATATATATATATATATTTTGTTTATATAATCATGGACCAATTTTATTAAATATTTTATATATTATATATTTTATTTTATCTATATTTGATAGATTTACTCTTTTTGATGACCGTTAAGCCCATTCCGAAAGTTTTTTTGATGATGATGACGTATCTGTTGTCTGTGTGGATGATGAATTTATCATAAAATTTTAGACTCTACACGCTACCCTGTTTGATGGATCAAATTAATAATACACACAAAAATAGCCCTCATGGTTCAGATGATCTTTATAGTTTTTGGCAATATATTTTATTTGAAAAAGTTTAATGCCATTTGATAAACATATAGTTGTTAGTTTTATAAAGAATCAGATTGGTTTTGAGCTATATGAAGCATAGAACAGGAAGATAATCGTATTTTATGTCACAACATATACTAAATTTAACCTGCTCTTCTGTTGATTCAAGAAACTTTACGATTCGTATTATATATTTATATTCGTCTTAATATAAATATTAAGACCTTATAAAATTGTTGTATTAGTACCAATCATATTTCTAATATAATTGATAAAATTAAGACAGTGACATTTAAACAATGATTGCGAATAGATTTGATAAAACGTCTTCTTATAGTAAAGTTGAGTGTGGACTACTCCAGATATTTATAGAAATATCAAAGGCTTTGGTAATTCACACCTTCTCATGGCAGAAGTATAAAATCTGTACTACGCCAGCTAATGTGTTAAGGAAAAGGAACCCATAAATAGGTGACCTTTCCGACCTAGACACCAAAGTGTCCTCTCTGCATATGAAAATAAGAATAAGTTACAATTTAATTGGAGTTAAATATAAATGATTTTAAGTACAGTAAATTAGTTTTACTATCCTATATGAATTTTTTATGCATTATTATAAATACTTTCAAATAATCTGACATTTTAATTATATAATTTGTAATAAACTTTGATGATTTATGGTAATGACGTACAATTAAATATTAAAGAAAAGACAATTTATGATAATTAATATATATTATCATATATGAAGAAAGAGGTGAATAGAAAAGTTAAATGTCAATGAATTCAGTTTTCATTTTTTCTTTATGCTCATAACTGAAGAATGTAGATTCATCAGTTATCAGATTCATTCATCAAATAACAGATTGAATTTTATATGTGTTCATCAATTTTCGTTTTACAGCTTTCAAAAATGCACATGGTCGTGTTTTGTAGATTATATAACGCTCCTAAGACTCAGAACAAACTATTGTATCTTAAATATAGTGCTTGCTTGATCGTCATCTGAACGCAACTGTCTTCTGGAGCTAACTCTTCAAACCAGTAGGCTCTTGAAGATGCATTTTGAAATTCATCGAACAAAGAAGATATGTAAGCTGTAATGATTTGTTGTAATTTAACAACACAAATCTGCTTGTGTTATCTAACCCCCTTGTAACCTCTTAAACTATAAACTTATCGCTTCCAGTGGTCTGGTGGAAACGAAATGAGTTTGTTACACGGAACCCATTTCATTTATGAGCGAACCACATTACTGTTTGGAATCTGTAATAACAACACGTGCACACCTCTTTCAAGCAAACTTTTCAAATAATCTCTACAATAATTATTTTCCAATCTTTCTAATTAAAATTACCCCTCTTGTCTAAGTCAAATTCAAAAACAAATTCAACAGTGGTGTTTAAATTTTTAATATCTACTGGTATTAGATCATCTATAAGTCGATCAGTTTAATCATGTTATTAAATAACTCCCGTCCACAAGGAATAACTTATCTTTTTTTTTTAAATCCATTTATTTAGTATGCTTCACATATATATTACATGCAATCGAATCTATTTAACAATAAAATATATTACTTAAGATTAAATTAAACCTTTCCTTATTTTAAATTAAACATTGAGATACACACTATCAAAGTTTTTAAAAGTCTATAAGGTCTATGAATTTTTTAAAATATTCATTGTGAATAACATATCTGTACTGCAATAATTCTCTTGCTTTTCCATGATGATACTCATTTCTTGCGGTTATTTTCTTTTACGATAGTTTATGAAGTAAATAGTCAAAGAAAATATCTCATGTTTAGTTTCTATATACTTTTTGAATAACTTATTCAATTAAAAAATTATTTGTAATTGTGTTGTTTCAAATCGTTTCTATATTAGGAATGTAACTCTTAAAGTATACAAGTAACTTAAATTTAAAAAAAAAAATACTGTTGTTAACCGAACTTAGAAATAACACCGATTATGTTTGCGAACCTATTTATAGACTATCTAGACACTATTTTTACTATAACGTTTAAAATTTTGCCGGATAGTAGTAAAAAAAAACCACTAAATTCCTCCGGAATAAATTTCACCGTATTCCACTAATCACATCTTCTATTCGTTCAATAGTCAACGAAACATACACTGTAATCAATATTCTTGTGTACAAAGTTGAAGATGAACTTATTAAGCAATAAAATAATATCATGTTGATATTACTAATATTACTGAAATGTAGACTGTATCGAGTTAATTTTGATAGCTACACACAATCTTCAAAATATTTAGAACGCAACCCTGACCACAATGTCTGAGTAAACGTAAGCAAGGCTGCCAGAATGAATACCTGCTAGTATGAAGATATATTTAAATTTAATCCATTCATCCAAATGATTATCCAAGACTTCATAAGTCATAGATAACATACACTATGACCATATGTTACGTATATCTTCAGTTAATCTTGTTAATATCTCGCAACCTATTATATGAATAATATTTTAATGCATTTATTTATTAAAAACATATAATAATTATCTCATGTGTTCATTTATTAATAATACTACTTTATTATTAGTAAAGTATTGTAACTGCGAAAATATTCTATCTCTAGATTTTGACATACCTACACGTGATTTAGTCTATTTTTTACTCTCTTCCGATGCCTGCATGTGAGTGGGTGTATCTGAAAGATTGTGAGTATGTCACCGACTACAGTGTGCAACAGATCAATTTAATATCTTACCCAAATATGACAAACTGTAGAATAATGGACACATATTGTCGATTTACAATGTCCTTTTTGGAAAACAGTCATCATGTGAAGCAACACTTTTAAAAATGTTTTAAAGAGTTAATAAATTATATATCAAGAATACATTTTAAATATAAAAGATATCGCAAATCATGTGTATATTTTAAATTTTCTAGCGTGTGAATGATGGTCGACTAACAAAAGTGTTTTAATTAATTTACATGTCGCAGTCATTAACAACTCTATGTACGATACATAATTCATAGTAATTATACAATATAGTAGTAGTAGAACCTACTTTTACTTTTACTTACATAGTAAAAGTATGTAATTAAACATACTTTGGATTTGAATTATGTGGAAGGTAGTTTTTCATTTTCTATGACAAAACAGCTTAGGATTTTAATTCTTTTTCTGTTTCAAAAAACTTAAAATTTCTTCTCAGATATTGTTTTATTTTGTGATCTTTCAATATTGGAAGATTAATATTATAATAGAAATGACTACAATTAAGCTCTACTTGTTTTGATTTACTCATGTTCCTTGGCCTTTCGACCCTAAGATGATAAAGAAAAAAAAACCCTTGATGTTTTTTAATGTGGGCCATTCCCCATTTCACGAGAAACCAACCGCACTCACAAAAGAGAAAAACGGGGAAGTCCTCATCAAGTGCCCAAGGTGGACCTCACAGAGGCTTACTAGTGCATCAATAAGAGGTATGAACACAAGCCTTTTAATCTTTATAAGACTGATGAGTACTTAATGAAAGAGAACATCAAGAATTACAGGTGAAAAAGGAAAAACAAAAAAGAAGAGTAACAGATAATAGGAAGTTGTGAAGCATAGGATAGAACTGGTAAGCAAGAAAGAGAGTAAGAATAGAGAAAAAAAGGTATCAGTTGAAGTAAAGAGAAACAAACACCTACCATGCCCAGAACGGCTCAAAAAAACTAAAGTCCACCGTGACCGCTTCCAAACAAAAAAAGTTCGCATAAACATTAAGCCTGATGGGTACAAAGTTGCCATATCACACTGAGGGGTGAGAAAAAGTTTTAAGAAAGACAGACGCTAGCTGGAAGAAATAAAGGAGTTAGAGATCAGTAGAACTCAAACAAACACACGACAAAGCGGACTTTCCACCCTTGAGCACCTGTCCAAGGGTACAGCATCCCATGAAAGCAGCTAAACCCGCAGAACCGCAGTTGTGGCAATACAGTGAGAAAGAAGTCTTGAAAAATGTAGCCACTAGCCACACAAGGCCGAAGGGATAGAGGACTTCAGACAGATCGAGGAGACCTTCCACTCGCAGACACCGACCCAAGGAAACGACCTGCCCCACTGCTCTCCGCAAGGGAAAGTCTTGAAAAAGATAGGTGATAGCAACATAAGACTGATATGGACAGATAGCCCCCAAAGCTAGCGCGCGATAAGAGGACTTTCCACCCGTGGATACCGACCCAGATTAACCATCCGCGTGTTTGTGCCTTTCTTAGTTCATGCCATGAGGGAACAACCATCCAGGCATGTTAAGCCCCCCCACCACGACAAGGTGAGGGCACATCGGGGGGGATTGAATTCTACCTGTAGTAACATGAGATTTTTTCGGTACAGACGCATCTCAATAAAACACAACATAATTTAAGAAGAGAAAATCAACTGAATCAGCTCTAAAATGTATTTGAAACAGAAATGTTATAGAAAAACTTTAAATTATAAGGGAATTTCGGGGTTATACAGATATTTCTCTTAGATTTAGAAGAAGGTTTTGATAATACGTCCTTTCAATCAACAGAATAAGGATTATTATATACATGTATTATTATAACGAATATAGAATATATTAACACAACACTGACATAAAAAACAATTAGTGCAACTGTAAGAACACAACAACTGAATATTGACCACTAAAGTTGGCCTGTCCCCAGTAACAGTACTATCACCCTTATTGTGAAGATTAGCTGTAAATAACCTGCTGGTTATTATAAATAATCAAGGTTACAATGTGAAAGAATATGCAGAAGACCTTACTATTAAGTTAAAGTCGGTTGCAGTGGCAGTCTTACAAGAGAACACATATAGGCAAAACATTAGTCCTTTGTAATACCACACAAGGAAAAAGGAAGGTGTCAAAGACCTCTCCCTTCAAAGAAAAACTAATTTAGGAATCTCAAAAGTATGGAAATACCTTGGTGTATTTTTATATGAAAGATTAAACTGGAAAAGTCATGTTAATACGCTCATGTAAATAACCTAGACACACGGGAGTACTGAAGAATGAGGCCACGGATGACTAGCAAAGTTTGGAGTCAAACAGACCTTTCCTAACCAGGATGCTTTTAGTTCAACACCTTCCCCGATTGAACTAATGAATGGATTAACAAGAAAGCTAAAACAAAAGGTTGCTAAAACAACCCGGCCTAATTCAGGTTAAAAAAACCCAACTAAACTAAATTTTTTAATGAAAATAATAAATCTTCAAAGAAAGGGTTTAAAAATATGTGAGAAATATCTATCTAACTGGATGTTGACTTCTTTTTTTTCCACTTATTTGTGCTGAAACTGACATCAGACGGAGAATGTCCGCAAAAGTAGAGGACCAATGAACACATTCTACGTAAATCTGATGCAATTGCCTATAAGAGGATAAATATTTTTGCCAAATCATTTCTTATGCAAACAGAAGTAGATTCATACTTAAAGAACAAGCGCAGTGCTCATCGAAAAACTTAAAAAATAAAGGTGTCTTAGAAATGGTGAAGGGAAGCACAATAAGACAGCATGACTTCTGTCCCCACGAATCCGATCAGACTCTCAGTTTAAAATTGAAAATTGTAACCATAAAATATGTCCGATTGTTCGAAACATTATTCAAATATTGTTATAACTTACACCATAGAAGTGGCAATATAAAACAAATAAAGTCATTTATTTGACAGTGTCACGTGTTTGGTCAAGCTAGATAGTTGTTGAAATTCGCAAACTGTTTCTTTTCTTTTTTAAAAAAAATCTCTATGTTAATAATTAACTTTTTCTGTTTCTAAATGTTATACTTCTTCCCATGAAAATTTTTTAAATTAAAACTGAAACGTTGGCAATGAGAGTTTAATTTGAACCTGAAGAACTCACCGAACCTGATAAACTTTTATTATATATATAATATATATATATAACTAGATTTCATATAAACACGTGAAATAACAATCAATGATCAAACCACAAAATGAAAAGGGAAAAAAGACAAAGATCTTTCAACCGTAACAAGCGGTCTTCGTCAGAGTCAAGAACCCTACTGAGTTGGGTCAAAAAGCTCCAAAATAGCGTGTTTATTTCAAATTTTATCAGTATTCCTTTCTATCTTTCAAGAATGACATATAACTATTCTGCAAATGATATATACGCCATTGTATATTTATAAAAATATAAATCCAACATGCCCACCAATACATCCAAAACAGAGTCCCATTTCCTTTTCACATTTCCATATTCTGTGATTCTGAAATTGTTACTTACACAATTATTAACAGCTAACATTATAAACTCCTCAAAATTATCGTGGATACATTTGAATATTTAAAAAACTGCGCTTTGCTTTCACGGTTGGATTCACTTTAGAGGTCAAGGTGTCCTCTAGTTGTTCTCGTTTGTCCCTACATATGGACAGGTCTGTGATGTGAGTATTACTACATCAGGCCATTTGGTATGGCATATGGCTGCTGCACACAGCTTAAAGTTCTTCCAAATATTACTCTGTGGTTAAGGATAGATTTCTAACTATTATGCAGTGAGCTTCAGATATTAGTAATTCTTGTCATTTTGCGTCAACATTTCTCAACTGTTTTATTCCATGAATGCACTTTTAATGTTTGTTATTTTGAGGTAGATGAGTATTTGTCTTCCTGATGAGGTAGTGGTATAGGACTCTAATTAGTTAGAGTTGAGGGACTTGCAGTTTCCTATTTTACATTTGTATTAGTAAACTAAATTAATCTTTTTCAGTTGAGTTTTAATTTGTTCATTGTCCATTATTACTAGGCTTACTGTATTACCAGTCTCAAGTTTATATACACTAAGGGTCATTAACGAATATCTGACATTGTATGTTTGGTTCTCAGAGCCTGCATAAGACATGATAAGTCATATCTAGTGACATGACTAAGACCTGTTCCTCAAACACTCGGGCGAAGAATCTGGGTCCTCCTCACAGTAAAGGTATACATTAATTTACCAGGGTAACTGATAAAAGTCATGGACTAAAACATATAATTCAAATGAAATATAAATCTAATCTATAAATGAAAAATCTGAATCTAAATATATTGAAGGCAAAGCATACAATAGTTATAGTGTGATACCCTACGATATGCGGACAAATGAAACTCAGACTGGCCTGGAGATGTGACGAAGCGATGCGTTAACTGTCATGCGGGGCATATGTGCCTCCCGTCATCTCCCAAGAATGCCTTGCTTCTCACCGCCCTCCAACTGCCAAACTGTTTTAATTACAACCCCATTTCAACTAATTGGATCCTTCAGTAAATTCAACGTAAACATTTTTACATTATCCCATTTTTCAAAACATACAAACATTCAATCATATTATTGATTTCTTTCACATTAATTCAACAATATTAATTTAACAATGACAATTTTATTCATAACTTATCAAGTACTTTTTACTTTGAATAATTCAAATATAGATGACTATATTTATTATTAAATTAATATTACTAAAAACCTACCAACTGTTGTTCATCCCATTAATTTTTTGCAATATGTTCTTTGAGACAGTTATAGGTAAACAAGAAAATGTAATTAATTAATAATTAATATATGTACATATTATATACATATTATATACATATATAATTAATAATTAATTAGTTTAAATAATATTTGATATATAATTTTTTTTTTATTAAAGACTAAAATGTGGAGTGGCTTACCCACAAATTTAAAATAATAATAATCTTGCAATTTACAGTTATATCTCTTAAAATTATATCTTTACAATTTATATTACATATAAATAAGGTGAAACTTGTTGACAATCGATTGAGTTTGGGTTTTTTTTGGTTGTATTTAGCGTGAAGACGTAATATCAAACTCTCTAGTGGTATATAATCAACAGATAATCAAGTATATGATTTCATTTATTTTATGGTGGATATCGAATTTTCCAGTTATACATCACTTGAAATCATTGATTTAGAAAAATCTAGTATGTACTTAACATATTATTAAACTGACAGCAGTAGCCAATGCATCTCTTACATGGCTTTTTCTGTGTAGGTTTTCATCTAAAGTGATTCCAATGTATCTGAGAGTTTTAGTTCAGTTTTACAACAAAGAGAGCATTCTGACCTATTTTCTTTCCAGTTTCGAAATGAATGAAAACTGCTTAGATTTATAAGCAGTCTTTATATAATATATTTCGCTTTTTTATATCCTAGATTTTCGCTAGATTTATATCCTATCCTTTCTGCTTCACCCGTCTCTAGCCATTTGGGCAGTAAGACTCATAAGGCAGTAAAAACCTTGATTACTTAGAGGGTCCAGCAGGTCATCAACAACTGATTACCTATTACGGGTGATCTCTCAGCATAGCCTTTAGTGGGCATAATTTATTAAAACCTCCTTCAATATGCAAGGAGCAGCACATAATGATTCTTTTAAGACTGAAACGGTTTTTTATTTCGTTAACTAAGGTTTTTAGAACTGACTCTATTGGTTTACACTTCATATTGGTATATTATCTTCTTTTTTTAAAAAAACTGATCCGCTAGCGACTTAAAAACGTCAGCCATTTACGGTCTTTTTTTTACACCAATAATTCTACAATGGAAGTCCTAAATTTGGCCTAACTCAAGTGTATTTAGGGTTGGGATCTTTAACAAGTACCTGACATCGTACAGGCTCGGGATCGACAGCTTGACGTTCTCTCTGAGGGACGACGTACTCAGATTTATTCACCTCCGCTCGTGAATAAGTCGTGGGTCAGGTGGGTATTGAACCTGGGACTTACCAGATCAGAGGCTAGTACGTTAACCACTGAGCTAACCTGGCCCCCAGGTTAAACAAAGAGCTTCATTGTTTGAAACACCATAAACCCATTTTTTTTTTAGAAACATATGGATTTTACATATGGTAAAACTAATATATGGAAATTTTAACGGTGAGGCATTCCTACAAACTTCTGGATACACATGCATCCAATCACAACACACAGACATCATTGAAAAAATGCCAAAAAAGGTCTTTGAAGACTTCAAAATATATAAATGAATCTGTCAAAATTTGAAGAAACATGTTTCGTGATGGCTATACTTTAATTATAGAAAAATAAATTTAATGATTATTAAAATTAAATATTGAAAAAATATTTCTAATAATTATATTTAACATTCATTTAATTAATCTTTGATTTAGTAATGTAGCTTACAGTTTTACACAGCAGCCACGATGAATGAGTTGTTATTTTATTATCAATGTGAATGAATCTTTGGATATCGTCAAAATTTGTTTTATTTGTCTGTTGCCTGATTGCATAGTGTATTGCTTGTTTAATAGAGTAGAGTTACCCAATTTGAGACGGAATACTTAAACTGCGATCGAAAAACTTAAGTATAACCCAATTCTGGGAAAGAGAACTGAATTACTTAATGCTGAGAAAATGTATTTTTTATTCTCCTTTCTTTTTAACTTAATTATATGTAAAGTATTATATTCTCTGTATATACTCACTGCTTTCTTAAATATTTATTTGAATAATTCATCATGAACTGGAATTAATAGGTATTTTCCAATTTTCACCTTTGTGGAAATATTCAAACAAGAACATCAGAGTTTTATAAGTATATAGATAAGAATGAACACAGTTACTTCTGTTTTTAAGTTGATAAGTTCGGACTTTGATTTTTTTTTATTATATTTATATTTAACTATGTATTATACAATTACCTTTAAAAGTAAGCGCTTGTTACTGTCTGAATGATTTGCTCCCAGGCGATGAAAGCTTAGGGTTTCCTGACTTAAGCACGAAGACTTGCCTCTGCCTTTGCTGGAGTACAACTGGAAAACAAACGTTTGAGCAAGCAGTTCATTGTCTAATCGAATTTCTTGACTCCGTGACTGCTCCTGGACTTTACAAAGTCCTGGACTTTACAAAATTCATGTTACAAAACTTGAGTGCCCAAAAATGTGCAACGGGACATATACGGACACATATACGCTATAGAGGTGAACATCATGACTGGGTATGGTCATGACAAAGACACTGGGGAGTCTTTGTGTATACCACGCATACCATTGATTCCGAGCCACTATCCGTTTCCATTCAAACGATTGGAATATCCTGTCAGCATCTGTTTCGAAATGATTGTAACTAAGTCCTTAGGGGAAACTCTATCTACCGCAGGAATTGAAGTGAATGAAACCAAGTTCTTCACACATGGTCAAGTTTGCCCATAGTTTGCTTGCCCAAGAGTCAGAGGTTCCAACTATTTGTTCTTTCATGAACCTGAAGGACAGACAGCCTATGTGGTGTATACAGAGGCATTTGCTTAACACTGTAGTAATAATAATATTTTCTACCATTCTATAATTTCTAATGATATTTTGGTATACCATGTATAATCGAATTTGTGACTCCGTCAAAGACGGGTACGTTTGCTAGTTTCAAATAAAGCCTTAATTTGATTACATGTTTAAATAAAAATGCTTGTACCCAAAACTTGTTCACTATGGACTTCAAATTAAACTCAGTGCTTTCAGGAAGGAAACTATGTAAAGGAAGGACTTTTGTCACATCCCTAATCCTTTAACAGAGTGTAGAAATCCCAGGCATTTGTAAACTCTAATGATGTATTATTAAGCTGTTTCTGGCAAGATGCGACATTATATTTTTGTCTTCTACATAAATAAATGTTTTAATTGAATATTTTTAATTCAGGGTTCTGAGCGATGCGGAAAAAAGACCCTTCATAGAAGAAGCAGAGAGGCTGAGGGTAATACATAAAAGAGAACATCCCAACTACAAGTACCAACCTCGGAGAAGGAAAAACCCTCCTCCGACTAGCAAGCTTCAGCAAAAGCCTCCCTCCTTTCCTGGGTAATTTACTTTAACTTCACTTTTCTCATCTATTTTGTCTCCGTCAATCACAAGCTTAGCTATTTAAATGGATAACTCTGATTTATGAAGAGCATTCTCATTTCGGGCCAACAAAAAGATAAAACAAAACTATTACTAACAAAAAAATACTATTTTTTTAAGTGCGAGTTCAAAACCTGTGAAGATATTAGTGGTACCTTACCCTCCTTGTTTTCATTTTCAATGTCCTCTTATTACTCTGATAATAATTTATATTTCGAACAATACATTTTTAATAAAATGGTAGAAAAATAATATTTGGGGATCATAAAGCTTTTCATCTTTCATAAACTTTTATTCAGTTAACCTTAGCAATGAATACTAGCACTTTACGAGATTCAGCACATGTCAAGAGAAAACACACATAAACTAGTGACAACTTCTTTTGCCACTTGCTGAAAATCTAACAAAATTTAAATTCATGCAGCCTGTTTGAATGTCCTCCACTATTTTAGATTTTGTTATTTTGAAAACCTTTACATTCATAAGTCGGAGCTTGCAAATTATAAACCTAGATAAGGTGTAATTTGCCTTCAAATAATCTCACTCAGACAAATGAAGGGTTAATGCTTGGTAAACGTCAACTTCAGATCGTTGGTCTATCTCTTCCAATTCACTTTTTGAGGGAATATTTAATAAGAAAACGTTAAGTCTAAGTGTGGAAGAAGGGGACCATATAGTCGAAGGACTATGCATGGTTAAAAAAACTCTAGCTGGAGTGTAGCAAATATTTCGCATTCCCATTGATACATTTTCAGTTGTGTCAGTGTCAGTGAAAAAGAACGCTCCTAGAAATTATGCATTATAACACAGTAAAATATAAATGGTTCCAATAAAATTGTGAAATCAATATTTTTCAATATTACTATACATTACGTATGGCAATTTAAAAATGTGACAATATTTGGAATAGAAAAGATAGTACAAAATTATAAAAAGATAGCTATAGACTATTAAAGAGAAACACTAGACTTCAAATTGATAAATTACAAGAACTGAAATGATTTTTCTTAGCACTCACAATGAAATGAATATTCATTTAGGAAAAGAATGTTAACTTTTACACTAATCTATCAATCATTTATAACAGCAAAATAAATTTGTAGAGGCTCTTATAAACCAAATATAAGTACGATGAGAGCACAGAGAAAGTGTATATGAATACAAGCTTCTGATATCCCTTCTTAACTGCCCTTATCATAAATACAACCCAATGCTTGGCCACCCCTTCAGTATATCTAGCGATGATTTTTACTAATGTCATGTTGGATGGTGATGAGCAACCTCTACCTTTTTAGAAGTGAAATGATGACATCCATGGTATTAACTATTAAAGAGTTTTCCAAATATATTTATAATTTTTTTTTTATTTTGCATTTTATGAAAGCTAAACTGTCTCATTGATTGTATTGGCATTTAAGAATTATTATACTTCTTTTTTTTTTTTAATCAGATGTTGTTAGAGACATAGATGACAAATATCTATCATATTCAATCCTGCTATTTTTGGAATTTCATTCACAAAATCGAGAAGTTTTTCATTACGAGTAAGATTCGTGAACAAATTAAATTCGTTACGTGAAGTTCATGTAATTTGCAGGGAGAAAGAAATTCCCACTCCAATGGTAATGCTTGGTATGATTACGCTCTGACTACGTATCAAGTTCAGGTGCAACTCGAGCAACTGTCGACTCAAATTGAACATGAGATTTCAATAACTTATTATCGCTACAAAAGAATTCCAAAAATTTAATCATTAATTTAAGAGAAAAGACCTTATGGACTAAGTATGAAAATGCTAGGGGACACGAAAGTGGGATGATTAAGTTAGGCGAGAAACTGAGTAAGAAGCGAAGCTTGTCGATTGATTGGTCATTGGTAAGGCGGATTGAGGTGTTTCAGGAGCCGGTGCGTGAAGCAGGAGGAGTCGAGCGAGGAGGAGGAGCGCAGCTCAAGCGTCAGTCCACCCACGCCGCCCACCACCCCCACCAGACCACGCCAGCCCCCCGCCCCCAGGCCGCCCCCGCCGCCTCTCCACGTCCAGGACCACGTCAGGACCACCTCGTTCCCCCTGCAGGTGCGCTTGTCTCTATCTAAAACGAGACATTCATCTTCAAAGACTCTTAATTATAGCCACTAGAGTAACTTCAGATTAATACAGATGTACACTATGTTGACGATTTGCTTCGTTCCTTTTTAATTCCTAAATTGTTGCTTTATCGTTCATGTGAAGTGATAATTTAACTTCAATTTTAAATTTAACAACATTATGTTGCTTTTAATAGTCTACTAATATTAAAAAAAATGACAGATAAAAATTGCACTATTAAAAGGTGCGTACATTTTTTTAATAAACACAAACTAATGTCAGGTATATTTATTTTGAAACTCGTAAAATTTCATTGATATTAATAGATCAACCACTGGGCTGCCGCGCACAATTCCAATCTATGCCTGAGTTTTTCATAATTTATATTCATAGAAGTTTTAAATATCAATTATCGTAAATCAGCTTAGCTGATCTTTTAAAAACGACTCACTACTTTTGAAATATTTAAATTATTTATTTATTTAATTATTTACATGAAGAAAGACAATTTTTGCTTCTATAAATATGTAAGTTGCTGGTTTCACTTCATTTTTTTGTTCTATTTGATTAGAAATGTCATACCTTGTCAGTATGGTAGTGCTCTTCAGGTTAAAGATTGAAGACGTCTGAAACCGGTCAAGTATTCCGCTGATTTATAGATAAGACGATTTCATAGAACTATAATTATCTTCCATTGTTATTTCATATTGTCAGTACATAAAAAGAATATTTAATATTTCATTTAAAAATCGTAGAGATGTAGTTCGTAATCCAGGGTTACACAAATCGGGTTTAACTGCTTGCAAACAAGTTGTCATCTATATAAATAAAATAATGATTTTGTCTGTACATTGCTTAGAACTGACTCATTTCAAGTTTTCTTTATGCTTCATACATTGGAGAAACCGAATCCACCCTTAGAAAAATTTCTGCCGGTTTGTCGGTTTGTCCGCAAAATTTTGTCACAAGTGAACTCAGCCACCATAAGACATATCAATCTGAAACATTTACAGTAGATTTGTGTATGTCTAACTTAAAATATAGGCTCTGAATTGATTGAAAATTTAACGTAGACGTGAAGTTATGGACGTTTAAAGCAAAAACGTTTGTCACTAGTAAACTCAGCCACCATAAGACATAGCGAGCTGAAACTTTGACACTAGATTTGTGTATGCCTAACTTAAAATATAGGCTCTAAATAGATTGATAATTCAGTACAGAAGCAAAGTTATGGGACTTTAAACTGTATTTTCCTAACTTCACAGAGAAGTTTGTTTTGAAAATACACAAGTATGGCAAGTAGGTAGTGTTAGTTGATTTTAATTTCATTGGAGCATATGAATATATTGCGTATTTGACATCATTAAAAAGGTATTTCCCAGAGTTGAGGATGTACTATCAATTAAGAATAAATAGTTTTGTGAACGAGAAATTCTCAGCCCTTAATATGAACAGGCAGGAAAAATCAACAAACAAGTTCTTACGCCATATCATACCGAGGAAAGAACTTACAATTCAGTAAAGAGAATGACTAGTGATGAGGAAGCAGTTCATTATCTAACTGATTTTTTTTACTCTGAATTTATTTCTCCTGGACTGCCTGCTCATGAGTAAAAACTTAAAGTAGGAGCACCAATCATGCTGCAATTTAGTAGCAGTAACAAATTTCATGTTACGAAACGTGAGTGCTCCAAAACTGTGCAACGGGACACGACTCTGAGTTCGTGCTCTGCACAGATATGCCATAGAGGCGGACATCACGACTGGCTGTGGTATTGGAGAGTCTGTGTGTATACCACGCATACCATTGATTCCGAGCCACTATCCGTTTCCATTCCAACGTTTGCGATTTCCCGTCAGCGTCTGTTTCGCAGTGACGGTAAGTAAGTCGTAAGGGCAAAGTCTGTCTACGGCCGAAATCAAGTGAGTGAGACCAAGTGTTTCTCACAAGGTCAACTGGAATACCAAGTATTATAGAACATTTCATTCTGTCAAAGACGGGTACTTTTGCTATGTATTATATAAAACTGTAAACTTTTTTTAATTTAATATTTGCTCAATAAAAACACTGGTAATAAAGTAAGGTATGGAACCAGAGAAGCCCAGTGGTTTGCGTGCTCGCCGATGACATAGTGCAAATATATATAAATAAATGTAACAAACAAATATTTTTTTGAATTTGAAATGTGAATAATATAAAAAATGGTAATAAAGTAAAGGCATCGAGCTAGAGCAGTCAGTGGCTTGATTGCTCGCCGATGACAGTAGTGCAAATGTATTATAAATAAATGTAACAAAAACTTTTTTTTAATTTAATATTTGTGTAATATAAACACTGGTAATATAGTAAGGTATGGAACCAGAGTGGCCCAGTGGCTTGCGTGCTCGCTGTTGACAGTAGCACAAGTACATCTATATAAATAAAAGAAACGCTTTGTCCGTACATTGCTTAGAACTTACTCATTTCATGTTTTCTTTATGTTCCATACTTTAGAGAAGCTGCATTTACCCTTAGAATAATTTCTCTCTGTCAGTTTGTAGGCAAAATATTGTCTCCAGTAAACTCAGCCACCATAAGACGTAATAAGCAGAAACTATGACAGTTGATTTTTATATGTCTAACTTAAAATCTAGGCTTTGAATGGATTGAATATTCAACGATGAAGCGAAGTTAAGTACTTTTAAACCGTGTTTGGCTAACTACATAGACATGTTTATTTTGAAAATATACAGGTGTAGCAATTAGGTATTCTTAGTTGATTTCAATTTCATTTATTGACAAGGTGTTTCCCAGAGTTCATGATGTACAATCTATTCAGAATAAATAGATTTGTGAACGAGCAATGCTCAAGTCTTACTAATGAACAGGCAGGAAAAATTAACAAACAAGTTCTCGCGCTATATCAAGCCGAAGATAAAACTTAAAAGTAAGTAAAGAGAGTTATTAGTGATGAGGAAATAGTTCATTATCCAAATGTATTTCTTGACTCCGTGACTGCTCCTGGACTGCCTGCTCATGAGTAAAAACTTCAAGTAGGAGCACCATCATGCTGCGATTTAGTATCAGTAACAAATTTCATGTTATGAAACTTGAGTGCCCCGGGAAATGTGCAACGGAACACGACTCTGAGTTTGTGCTCTGCACAGATACGCCATAGAGGCGGACATCGTGACTGGGTGTGGAATGGGGAGTCTGTGTATATACCACCCATACCATTGATTCCGAGCCACTTCTGTTTCCGTTGAAATGATTGCAAAGTCCCGTCAGAGTCTATTTCACAATGACGTTAACTAAGTCGCAAGGGGGAACTTTATCTAACGCAGGAATTAAAGTTAGCTAGACCAAGTTTTTCTCACATGATCAACTGCAGTTTACTTGCTCAAGAGTCAGAGGTTCCAACTGTATGTTCTTCCATGAACATGAAGGGAAGGACAGACAGCTAATGTGGTGTATACAGAGGCATTTGTTAAACACTGTACTAATAATGATATTTTCTACTATTCTATTATTTCTAATTATAGTATTAGTATAATACTATAATTGGTATGGTATTCCATGGTATTTTGGAATACCAAGTTACTAGATTTTTTGATTCCGTCAAAGACGGGTACATTTGCTAGTCCTTAATATAGATATATTGTATAGAATATATATGAGTAACTTTAACTATGCTACCTGCTCACCTCATAATTCCTTGGATGTTGTTAAATGTTTCTGAGAATGTACCAACTAAAAATGTAATAATCCCTGGACCATCTGGGAAGAACAAAGCTTTTTCGAAAGCGAAATCTTGAGCTGGACTCATTAGTCGCTGAAGGTGGATGGCTTCCAACGACGCGCTCAATAAACGCTGTGACACCGTGAAATTATTTTCTTTTAAATAAACACTGGAGTCTTTAGAACTTAAACTGTAATTGTATAAATAGAATGCAAACTGCACTGTTTTGTAAATAAAATGATCGTTGGTTAAATAAAATTAATTTAATGTGCAATTTTTTAACACAGTTAAAATGTGGATTTTTTTAAAATTATCAATAGTTTACTTTCTTTATAGTTTTAGGTAATCAGTAATGTATTTTCTGATAAATAACTTGACTAGTCGAAAGCTGTTTTTTTTTTTAATAAGCGGCTGTTGACTCATCTGAATTTAGTTACATCAAAACTCCAAGAAAGCTATGAAGTTTTCTTAAAGCAATTGGATTTGAGTGATTGTAAACAAAGTAAGCGTTTTTAGCGTGCATGCCACCTAGGTGGCAGTAATATTTTATTAAATCTCTAAACATCTCACTGATTTTCTTTGATCTAAGTGGTAAGTACATATACAGACCAATACATGTTTCCATAAATCATGTAAAGGATTATTAGCCCGAGACAAGTGGTATACTACTGGATGTCATACGTTACATCGGTACTATAAATAGAGGGTTTTGGATGATCATCATTGGGATCATCCACACCTTGTTTCCTCCTCTAATCCTTTCAGATCATGTTCATCTCTGAAAAGTTTCTTGGCAGAGACTTTGGGAATATATGTATCATCGTGCAGATGTGCGAGGAACAATGATGATTACTCCAATAACATTTGTACCGGACAGTACTTTGTAGAGCTGTGTTCACATCCAGGACTACAGAGTCTGAAGGCAACATGTCAAATCCGAAATTGATCAAAATCCTCTTATTGACTCTGTAATCATACCAGAGTGTTTAGTAAAACTCACGTTATGATGATCAAAGCAGTTTGCCTTGATTCATTTTCACCATAAGAGCAGTTTGTACTGGAGGTCGCTTACATAGTTGTTGACAAACATACACACTTCCTTTTGAATAGAATCCCATAATAGTTTAAGAATCATTGAAGGACATGGTTTTGTCGCAGAAGCCGTAGTTGACACGTTGTTACAGATGACTGTGAGCACAGCAGGTGTGGTATCCGGTGACGTCGTGGGCTGTGGGGGAGGCGTTCGTCAGGTGGAATGGGGCGACTTAGAGTTAGAGGCAGGCTGTCTCGGAGAATTGGACCAGTACTTGGGCGTCCCGCCTCCGCAGTGGGACCAAACCACCTCTGAAACTCCCTACTACCAGGAACCTACTTCTGGCCCACCACCTGGGTATGCATACCAGAGCCCCAACTCTATTCAGAGGTTGTAACTATTCTTTGAAAAAAAACTAAATAGTGGAGAATACTGAGATTCTAGGGCGAGTATATAAGAGTTAATGGATATAAGTTCGTGTGAAATCATATTACATATAACTTCACCTCACATATACTATATATAGTATATATATACCATATAGTATATACTATAATAACAATATATTTTAGACTCTGTTAATTGGATAAAGTTTACATTAAGTTAATGACATAGACTTAACGTGGAATCTAATTTTCCCAATCTAACCAATAACCAATAGGATTTGTTCGTAAAAAAAATATGAACTGTAGATAAATTTTTTATATATCTCAGATTATTTAAATTATTATTAGAAATCATATCATTGTTTAACATTGTTATTTTTTAAACATTGTTTAAACATTGAATTTCTGTATATCCGATTTTGAATGAATCTGTTAAAACCAATAACATATATAATCATAAAAAAAAAATTGATTTTTCTTTTGTATTTTGAGATAATTAAATTTTTTGTCAACGGCAAGAACTAAGAACAATTTTAAAAGTAATAAAAATAAATAAATAAAATATCTATTGGTTAAATGATCAGAAAATGAGTAAAGATCCAGAGACAGTTTTTAGTATTAGGAAAAGTTACATGTAACTATTTTGTAGCTATGGTAGTATTTCTTTCTGGGTTTTATGCATTTACTGAAAAAGAAGACATTTTTATTGCTATTGTAGAGGTTTAAGTTAATTTACCATTTATAGATCTTTACTCGGATGTATCAAAACATATAATCTCACTAATCTGTAGATCTCTCAAACATGATCGAGGAAATAATCTGATCTAAAATACTATATTTGCTCTGCCATAATGAAATGCACACAGCATTCTGATTTATATATAAAGTAGCTGGTGCCTTATTAATACGGCAGAATGGAGGAGCACACATCGTCTTGACGGTCAGGACGAAAGTCGAGGCGTAAGGAAACCTACCTGCTCAGAATTTAACAAAGTTAAAAAAAAACATTACACTTACTTTGTGTTGTGATGTTAACTTTGTGCTGGTTACTTTTTAATGTTGTACAACTCATAATCCTCAGTTATTTTATATAGTTCAATAGTTATTTTAAGTTATTTCAAGTCACCATAATAAAAATGTTGAAAGTCAAATATTTAATGTCCATATATTTATTATTTCAGTAAAGTATATTACTTAAATTGGTGTCGATGGTTTAATAATTGTTAGAGTGTTCATACTTACCATCTCTTATGGAACTTGGAACTACACAGAAATTTCAGCCAGATATACCAAAGATTGTCAAAAACAAGAGGGGTCAAGCCAAAATCTAGACTTAAATTACTAAACTAAACACTAGCTCAATAATAGGTCGATTATTTTATCTACAAAGAATAAATATAGTATATTCATTTACTATTAACTATAATGAGATTTATTTCTCTTAATGATGAACTATTTCTCATCACAGGTGCCCCGAAATGCTGAAGGACGCAAAACCACTGTGCTCGAGCGGGCAATACCCTCCGGGAGGGTCTACAGGCTATCCCCCCGCCTGGAGTCCACAGTACCACCAGTACCTGCCGTCTTACCCATACATCCAGCAGCGCCCTCAGGACGGCTTGTGGCAGAGCTACGCCTGACACTGCCATCCACCGCCTGCTTCCACCTGCTCCACCCCAGCCTCGGTGGTCGCTCTGACAGCCTCATAATCGACAAAGAGATGACGAACCTCTATCCCTCACCATAAGCCAATCCACTCTTCTAAATGTTACCAACCGAGCAGTCTCTTCAATTCGAGCTCGGTTGGACCTATTAATTTCTCAATCTTCAAAAAGTAAATAACACTCACTTTCAAAGAGGACTTGTCGTTCAGCATAATTTGAATAACTATTTTTTTTTTACGAAATAGGAATAGATAGAAGTAGTAGTAGTAGTTGACTCTTTCTTTATGTTGGCATAATGATAAAATAAGGATTCATTTATCATAAAAAACTGGAATTGTGTAATTAAGTGAGTCATATTTATTAAAGATTTGCAAATTGATGGAAGTTCTACTTTCTAGAGCGTGCCTTATCTCTATGAGTCAGAAATCGGTCTAATCAATTCAGAAGCTACATCTAAAAATGTCACACACTAAAGGTGATCGCTTATTTACAGCAATTGACCCACTATCCCTTGCACTATTTTCCTGGGCTACTCAAATTAACCTACTTTCATTATTCAATTACTATATGTAAATGCTTTCTAATACCCAACAAACAGAATGTGTTTTTAACGTTGGCATTGTATATATAATTCAGATTTGATTTGCAATTTGTATGTCTCTTTCTGATTTACTTTTAGGTTGAACGTCTAGTTTTTATTCTCCTTGAATTCCTTTAACTGATAAACAAAATAGCATTATTTCTTTCTTAAATTTCTCTCATCATATGAAAAAATTATAAGCAGAGAAAATTTAATGTTTTTAATTGTTCTTGGAATAGAATCCATAGTAACTGACCTCTCAAACAATAATAGTTAACTTTATCGAAAATTTTCTAAAAATATGAGTTCACCTGTAATAATATGTAGATTAAAAAAAGTTTTTAAAAATAATCATAATTAGAGTCTCCATTCTTGCTCTTAGACGTCATGGTTTGACAGGATTGCTAAATTATATAAAGATATTCTCAATTTTAGATATTTTGAATCAATAGAATTAGAACAGATTATATCAAAGATTATTACAGCGTCTTTCATTCATAACTCATAACCTTAAATGGTAATAGGAAAGGAAAAAGGAGAATTTATGTCATCTTCCGTAAACAAGACGTTACATGCATTTGGGCAGTTTAGTTAAAGCCGCTGCATGGGAGGGGCTGTCGATAGGTGGCTGCTGACGGGAGAGTGCTGTTCCCTCGATGTGGAGGCGAGTGCGGAAAGCTCTTTAGGCACTGCTTGGCCCCGCTTTAGATGGGACTCAAGCCGACCCCTTGGCCCACTACCAAAGCCTTCTGCTATAGCCCCAGCACGCATCCCCTCCCTGTGCCGCCTCATTAAAACACATCGTGCTCATATCTCCTGCCTGCTCCCGCTAATGTCCAGACATTCTCCCAACTTTCTAGCATTACTCCATCTATTACACATTCCCAAATAACTTCTTATGCTCTCACAATATGTCTTTACTAAATTTATCTTCTTCACTGAAGATATTTACAATGCAAAGTTAACAGTTTCAACATTAAACCCTAATAAATAATTAATAGAATTCAATTTCTAATTTCATGTTACAGATTTTAAAATTAAATTTCAAGATTAGTGTGTTTTATTCGGTATATCGTTTAGAAATATGAACAATTCTTAGTTTTTAAGTATTACTACATTGTTTGACTCTCTTCATTCGGTTTTTTAACATTTTAAGATGTCCTTTGAATTAGAACTACCATTGGTTGGTTGGACTCAGAGATTGTTACCAATTGGACGATTTTAGACGTTCATCTTTTAACTTCTCTCTTTGCAATAAAAGTACTAATGATCAAAATATTACCATTGGAACGAGACAAATTCAAATTTCACTTTCGGCATGCTCTAATAATTGGCAATTCCTCGGTATTCGGTGGCAGTGTCCCGCTGAAATGGCGCTATAGTTTTGATGCTAGATACAAATAATCAAGCTGTTGATAGGATGCATCAAAATTAAACCTTTTAATAATAATATATGAAGAATAAATCATGAACAACAAAGTGCTCATCCTTTTTTTTTATCACAACTAATACAATAATATTATTGTATTAATTATAGGCATTAATACGACAGCTTTGAAAGAAGTTCCCGGCTTTGCTGGGATATATATTATAATTTGCTTTACAAATTATAATGATAAATCAATCAAGCCTTTAAATGAATGTTTCCATAACGGATTGTAAATAAAAGGCCAGAGTGTTTCAGTTTTCTAATAAATCTGATTGTTAGGCTTCTTCTATTTTATTTATTTTTCTAATATTTTAGTCGAACACTTTAGGATGGAGTATTGGTGCTTTTTCATAATAACCTTACGCTATTAATTGCTAATCCTATCTCTCATGGCTAAGAATATATTTTATTCCTTTAATAGTTTCACAAGTGTGATATCTTTGTTTTTTTTCTTTTTTTTATGAGAGCCATATAAATAATATCTGTTTAAATAATTTTTCCCCATGATCTCTTTTGTCAAAGAACACCTGTTTATTGGTGGGCAAAAAAAAACAAACAAACAGCAGGTATAGCTCCAACGTTAACCTTTACATCTACTTAAAAACCTTCCCAGGTGTAATCTGAAGTAACATGAGGAATCCTTTTAAGATTAAACAGTCCATTTAGGAATTAATAGCGAATATGAAGTGAATTACATATGTAATGCCAATGATAAAATATCACATTAATATAATTTGAACTCCTTAAATGTTCTTAATGATTTTGGTGATTATTTGTTATTTATTATATATTTTACTTATAATTTATGATGAATTTTTATTACGGCTGCTTTTTAGAGTTACGAGAAACTGTGGTGGGAAAATAGTTTTAACTCTGATTTTTTCACTTCATTCTTATTTTAAAAGTGCTTATTGAACAAATATATAATGTATTATATATATATATATATATATATATATATATATATATACTATCCTATATATATATATATATATATATATATATATATATATATATATATAAAGGAAAAGCTTTTACTATTTAAATGTAAATGCTTTTACAAAACTAATGTAAATAAAGTTACATGTATTCCATGAACAATACACTATGGTTCATAAAGAAAAACCATAAATTTCATTTCTTATAATTTTTACTCTTTTATTTCAAATTAATAGCTAATTATGCAATTAATGAATTTAGTGAAATCTGAGTTGTATGGTTGTGCCTACATGAATTTCCGATGAGTTGTTGTTAACTACAAAATGTTTTATTGATTTATACTTTTTCTTCCATGAATATATAAGCCTTATAAATTGTCAAGGCATGATTATGTATATTCTTTATTATTAATTTTCATTTGAAGTAGTTTTAAGTCTAGATTTGTAATTCTTTCTGTTGGTTATATAATATAATGTAGCTATTGTTTATGCTTATAAAATAAGCTTTACATATTTATGTAATGGATATGTGTACATTCGTATTTTGAATGGAAATGTTTTTCATTTACAAATATAAAAAGACAGTAGATGTAGATTTAAGTGGCTGTGGAAGTGTATAGATTTCAAGTTATAAGCAAAGTTACTTTTGTGAAACTTTTCAATGAAGACAAGTCAAATTATTATTATTATAGTATTGCATTTTGTTCTTCTTTGAATTGATTACTTAAAGATGGTCGTATAAATTCAATATCTGTTCATCTTATTCTATGTATGGATACGTATCCAATCAAATTCAAATACGTATGCCATATTAATCAGAAAAGCTACCTCAAATATATCAAATTGAACTGTATACATAATTTTAAAATAGTTATTCATTAATATTAAATATGGTAATGTGTATCACGATGACTTAATGACAGATGATAAATAAAATGATTTCATATCAGAAGCTCAACAGTTCCTTTTTAACTATCAAACAGTAAAATTGCGTTGTGTTAACATTTTCAAGGCTAATTTAGTTAATAAGCAATACTGAGCTCGTAGATCACTTTAGAGACGCCCAGACAAATTATTTCTCCATCTACTAATAGAACAGCTGTGACCCAAATGAATCACTATAATTGACTTATTTATAATTCCATCATTAATAAAAAAAAAATAATACCTAAAACAAATAAATTCTATATGTTTTCTAAATACTTATTGTGTAAATCTATTGATTAAAAGGTTAAATTAAATTAATCGAAATATTTCGATATAAATGAGGCTATGCATTGAATAATGAATTATGACTTTTAAAAAAAAGTATTTCACAAATTTAATTTTGCATTTGGATGTATATATTTTGTATATAGAAAACTTTTTGATTTTCTAGCCAAATTATAATCTTATTATAACAAAAATTAAATTTTCTTTTAAATAAATTTTAAATTAGTATAAAGTTTTGCACATGCTAATGTGTTTACCCCATACATTTAAATTTGCATTTTGTTCATTAGAATTTTTTTTTATATTTCTGTATAAGTAGTGTATTGACGGTCTGGTGACGTATTATTGATTGAAAGAATTTTATGTTACCTTTCTATGTTGATCGTAGTTAGTTTTTTTTATTACTTCGTATTTCTACATTATAAAAGTGATTTCTCTTGAGCTAAGAGTCCTTTCAGAATGAATTGTAATTTATCTCCATTATGTTACTGTTAATGATTTAAGATGTATTTCCTTTGAATTCATTGTAGAATGTATATTGTATCCAAAAGAAATTTTTTCTCAGTTACGATTCTTCTTATTATATATCAATTCCTTTAACATATATTTAATGTGTAAGAAGTGTTCTTTTAACTTAAAAACAAACTAGCATATTCCTCTATCATTACAACTGTAAATGATGCTCCACACTATTATGCATGAGCAACCAAAAATTATACACTCATTTATTTATTAAATTCATATAAAATGCATCTTAAACTGAGGTGTCTCGAATTCGGCAACAATCAATATACCATTGACGAAAACTCCAACCGGCTGAGAGACTGACACTGTGTTTTACACTCTTGCTAGGTTTCAGCTGTTCTAAATATTTCTTTCTTTATAAGACCAAGGTAGAGTACAGAGAGAGAATCCAAATGGCAGAACCAAGGAGAGAAAGAAGAGGAGAGCAGTTCCTGGGGTTTGGATGCCGGAAGCTACAAGAGAAGATATCCTCTAATGTGTAATGTACAGAATAATTTATTACTGTGAGTGCGTGTAATAAAAAAAAATGTGCTCTAGCAGAACTAATAACACAAAAAAACAGATATAAACAAAGAATATTACAGTTTAAACTAGTTATCAATTTTTCAATCACTGTAATTTATCCTATCACTGTTAGGAGCAAGAGTGGTAAGTTTAAAACATGGCAGTTAACAATATATATATATATATATATATATATATATATATATATATATATATATATATACAACAGATTCAATAATATATCGACCGTTTGATAGAATAGGTGTGTTATCTAATCGGGATTCGGTCAAATTTAATTTGACTTTTTAAAATTTGACTGAATCCGGATTAGATAACACACCTATATATATAAAACAAGATTTCACATAAAAACGTGAAATAACAATCAGTAATCAAACCACAATATGAAATGGGAAAAAAAGACCAAGATCTTTCAACCGTAACAAGCAGTCATCGTCAGAGTCAAAAACCCAACTCTGATATATACCATATATTCAAGATTTCACATGAACACGTGAAATAACAATGGATGATCAAACCACTATATGAAATTGGGAAAAAAGACTAAGATCTTTCAACCATAACAAGCGGCTTTCGTCAGAGTGAAAAAGCCAACTCAGTTATGCAACTGATATGGAATTTAACACCAGCCCATTGAATAGTTGTTAGGAAATTGCAGCAGACCAGCTTTAAAGTCGTCAATTCAGAGGCTGCTATGTATTTCAATTATATATATACATATAGGTATATTGCAGCAGTGAATCCGTTCTCAAGCATATATTGTTAAAATTAGCAGCAGCATCTGTATTTACAACTTTTTGTTGATATTTTCTACCCTTTTTGTGATCCTGTGATGAGTTCTGGTATTTACCATTGTATGTTGGAAAATTCTAGTCATAATTCTAGTAGTAATATCTAAGAAGTATTAAAAAATAGGATCAATTATAAAATTACTAAATTAACCAAAAAAAAATTTAATTTAGTTCAATGTTATTTAATACCATGAAAAAAAAGTTAAACAAATTGAATGTAGAACAAAAATTTCTGTTGTGCTTTCAACTGCAAGAGATTACTATTTTCTATCTTAAATGATGTTAATTTATTTATAAAGAATTTTTGGCATAGTAATATGCAATCTGACTCACAATTTAGGTGTAAATACACTTGGCACAGGTAGTTTGTGAGCAGTGTTTTTTGAAGTCATTAAATTATTGTGTAGGAATTGCTAAAAGTCAAATTGGTAAGTTTGATTTTAGTTTATGTCAATTTTTTTCAAAAGGAAAATTATTATTTTCAAAACCTTAACAAGGTAAACACCAGTACCATGAAAGAATAGTAATTTTGCAATACTCTTTAGATTAGAGTGTCCTATACTTCGTCCCTCAGACCAAGTGTTATTCAGTGCTGACAATTGAAGCTTCGACTCTTGATCAAGATCATCGACTTCTTTATAACACTGATTGAAAACCTTGTAAACGTAAAGAAGTAGGTTCCCAATCCGTGCAATTTTTGAGTGATTAAAGATCGTTTCTCTAAAAACTTGATTAAATCAAAATTACAACTGATGATGCAGAACCAACCAGGAATATCGTTTTTCATCATCAAATTGGTTCCAAGAGTAGAATTTTCATCCCCTACGTAGAATGATCGTTAGAATTAACAGTATTATTACCTATTTGTTCACATAGATTGTATCTGTACCTGATTACTGGAGAATGCTGCAACCAAAATCTCTTGTCTAACCCTCGTTATTAATGAAGATTTATCACCCACATTTAGTATTACCAAATTATTTTCTATAACAAAGTCGCAAAGGTTCTCATATCTTTTGTTTATGTTAGTACTTATCCACTAATGGCTGATCAGTGCTCAAGAATTTTCGAATACAGCTAATCTTTTTTTTTGATATAACCAGGATTCATACAGCAGGCCTAAATTAAGCCCTGTCTAATGAATACTTTCTCAAAAACTTGAAGGCACCCTTACTAGTAGCTGTTTTGTCTGAAGAAGTCATTTTTTCTGGTTCAGGGGCTTCTCTTCTTCCTCTTTCATTTTGGCCAATTTGGAGAGACGAAGGAAAGAGGGAATCTTGCTCTTGTTTTTCCTGCCACTTCTGATTGGCATGGAACCTTCTATTATAGTATGAGCACAGAAACCACCGCACCGGAAATTAATAAAACAAAAATATGTCTACAGAAGTATGTTGATTTTCACTTATGGTTGTAGATATTTTAAATATTTTGAACTAATGTTCTGATACGAAAGGATATGCTGATGACCCATTTATTATAAAACGAAGATGCCTGGGGTTACTGTATTTGAACGTATGCAACATCCTATTCTCTTCAAGGCTCGTTGGACTAGATAAGTTACAACGAAATGATGTAATCAAACAAAAATTTTCGTGTCCCCTTCACAAGAAGAAGGAATGTAGATTTTAATTACTTCATAATTAAGAATACAAGGCTTGAACTATGAAAGGAATGCAAATATCCTAAAATACAATTTAATAGTCAATTAGCTATAAAAAAAATATTAAATACAGCTACAGGTATACAGTTAAGAGTATGAAAGGAATCCATAGCAGAAAGGGTAACTTTGGCAAAAGGTGGGTCTCAATCTTAAGGTTACGCTTCGGCTATACATTGTGACAGTAAGACTTATGTCTTCATATTCACCTGTAATGTGGTAACCAAAGGTAAACGACAAAAGGTATAAATGAAAATACATACAAAGAGAGGGATTTCTAGAAATAGTAGGAGTAAGGACTACATATCTCAATTTCAGCAAGGAAAATGTTTTATAATTTTTCATTTAGATATTTTTATCAACAAAGAGATAACCTTGTGCCTATATGTAATGACAAATCCTCCAAGTAGCAAAGGGATTCAAAGTATTAATAGAACGAAATGTAAACGATTTGGCTTACATGATATCATTCATGGTACAGCTCAATGAGAACTATTTAAAATTGTCACAGGTGACCGCATAAGATGGAAAATTTTTATTTTGAAAAATATAAATGTGTCTAGTACAATGACGGTTCTAAAAACAATAAGACAAGACCAGATATTAGGGGGCCTAATTACAACATTTCTAAAGCCCTAGAGAAAATAACTACAGTTTTCTGGGATTAGATGCTTGATTGAATTTGATGTGGAGCATACATTAAGTAAAAATAACCAAAATAATTTAACAATATATTCTATGAAATAGCCCAACCTCTCTAAAGATCATAAACTCTGAAGATCATTATTAAAAATTAGTTGGAAATATCTGCCTCCTTTTTCAGAATCTAATCACAAATAAGATAACTCTCATTATGATACCTGATTTCATGGTATTAGAGAAAAAGTAGCCTGTGGATTGCATCGGAAAGGTAAGAGATGAACAAACCTTGTGTGGTCTGGAGAGATTTTGAGCAACACTCTCGAGTTTTTTAAGGAATCATTCAAAATATGTACTAAGAAGAAAGTGAATCCGAGATAGCTAGCACAAGCAGGTATAAATCAATCAGAAAGATTTATTCTTTCCAAATCTAAATTTATAAAGGATATTATAAACAAAATTGTTAAGACTCTTGTCTTAACCCATAATAATAATATACTTCTCTACTTTAACTCAAGTAGGAATTCATAGATAATAAAGGAGTGTTGGGTTTGTTGCAGACAGTTTGGTCATGGCTGAACAACACTGGAGTCTGGAGAACTGGAGGAGGCTAAAGGACTCTGTACCAGTATGGAAGGAAATGATGTTGTTCCTCTTGGTTCAGGAGCTCTTTCTAGTCATGGTGCCTCGACACGTCGCCGATGGCTTTGTCATCTTCGCTAGGTCATCAAACTGGTTTTACAAGATGATGACGATTGCTTTGGTCTCCGTTCTATCTTGGGCTGAGTATCGCCTTCTTCTTATTAATCTCCAGTATGCTCGTGACTTTTTCATTTCTGGCTACAAATATTTCCTTTACATTTTTTTTTCGAGAATATAATTCTAAATAATCCATCTTGTTACTCTAACATAGCTAAAATACTCTAGCATAAGCAATGAAGACAAGTAATTGAGAAGTAACAAAATTGTGGTATATTAATTCCACAAAGTAATGGTGAAGGGATTTAGAAACCAGAGTGTTGAAGTTTATTCAATGGATGTTCACATTTTTTTTTAGATCGCCTCAAATTTTTGTATCTAATTTATTTATAAATAGAGATCTTCAACGAGCTTCTAATATTGTAATGAGGATCGTTGTAATCATTTACTTTCCAAGCTTTGCATAAAGGAGAACTTGAAAAACATTAATTGAATGAACATTCAAAAAGCTTCTTTCTGGCTGTAACTATGCTAGACGCTAGACCACATCGAGCCCAAAACTCTTTTCTTCCCTGATGCCTGAACTGCAAGATTTTGCATTCAGAATAGTTTTAGGAGTGGAAAGCATAGTTTATTTTCTATTTGGCAGCGATTTATTTATGACCAAGTCACATTACCAATTTAATTCTCCATGTTTTTATTTTGATAAGCCTGCATTACCCATACCATAAATTCAAGGGAATAGCCGAGATTCGAATGTAAAATATTTGGCCCCACCAGTAAGCACACCAGATCACTTTTGACTCCTTAATTTATTTATATAAATCGAAACGAAGGAAAATGTAATTTTAGCAATGAAACAGTATTTTTATTTGGAATTTATGGTTAAATTTCAAAACTGACAATCAAAACTGTATATTAACTCCATCCAATATATATGAAAATAAAATCTAAAATTAACTCACTAAGGTCATTTATCTAAAATGTAAAATAAAAGCAATGCTTTACTCTTGTTCAACCCGAAACCAGTATAGAGATTAAGAAAACTCTCGTTAAATATCAAGGAATATAATTTCCAGTTAATTTACTGATAGCAACTGGCCACACTTTCTTTAAAATCTATTCATAGAATTCTGAGGTGGCCTACCTTGCCGACACCGAAATCTACACCGAATCTGAGACCTTTGATCTTCAGTCTACTCTTGCCCAGAGAATTATGTCCGTTGATTCTATGGCGCTCTATAAATAATAGCCTGGTATTGTGAACAATATGATATAAGCTTGAATGTACAAGCTATAAAACAATTTTTAGAACCATTAAACATTTATAATAAATTAGTCATTTCAATTGCCATTTTTGTATTACAAAAGTTAATAATAATACCACTTTTCTTTCTGCTTTTCGGTTAGATATAAGTGCAGCATAGGTACACCAAAGTATCGTCTTTATTTTAACACATGCTCCAACTTTGGCAAATTAGCATCTTTCTGCAATGATGAAGTATTTGTTCTTTGTCCTACGATCTCTTATTACCCAATTTTCTCGCTCATTGTGTGTCATTCAAAAAAACAACAGACTGATGACAATGTGCTATTTGTCGTCGGTTGGTATTTTCTCATCAAACTCGTATGTTTCCAACAATTAATACATCACCATGGTTGTACATTATCTTCTATTTAATTAATTCACTTTTGTTTCATAATGATTGATGATTAGTGGGTTATTTTTTACAACTATATACGTCTGATTTGAAATAAAAATCCTGACTGAGTCAATTTCCAAGTGTGCTCAACCTTTGATTGGCATACCGCTCGATCTTCACTCTATCAAGTACAACCCTCAGGATCCAACGACCAACGAATATATCCACGCAGTATAGTGCACGTCCTACTAGCAGTTCCAGACCAGAAGCCTTCTACTGCTTGATTACTGTGCTACTATAACTTGGACTGTCAGTAATTCATGTCAGATATTAAGTTCGTCTTTACAGTAATGACTCTCAATGTGTAACATTATACTCATGGTTCTGTTCATTGAATACAATCTCTTCTAATTTTGTTTCAATAAAGTTAGAGAATTTATTTTAAAGAACACTAGTTAAATTTATTAGTTTAATTTATCCAAATAATTTTTAAACTTGGGAAACTAAAAGGAAAATTCTTTACATAAAAAATTGTAAAACGGTATTTCTAGCCGGTAGGTAGATCACTAACCTATAGTCAAAATTTCCATTGTAATTTCTTAGTCGTAACTAATTGCACTTTTATGTATTTTTGATTTTTGAATTATTGTATTATTTCCTATATTTCCTCTGTTTTGTAGGCCTATGAAAAAGGTTTTAAATAAAGACCGAAACGTTGGCAATGAGAGTTTAATTTGAATCTGAAGAACTGACCGAGTCCTGATAAACTTTAGTTTTGTTTCTATTCCACGGTCGATACTTTTATCAATATATATATATATATATATATATATATATATATATATATATATATATATATATACACTTTTTCGATGAAAATACGATCCGAAATGGACAAGTACAGTTCAACGTACATAAAAAACATAGAGAAATTGAAAACACTAACAGTCTCTAATTTTCGGTTGAACCGTCTTCAGGAGAGATAAGAGAGGGAAACCAAGCGCACTGGTACAGAGACGGTTGGTCTCCAAAAGTTAGTGTTTTTATTTCTCTATGTTTCTTTATGTACATTGAACTATATATATATATCAATGATCAAACCACACTATGAAATGGGAAAACAACACTAAGATCTTTCAACCGCACAAGCGGTCTTCGTCAGAGTCAAAAACCCAACTGATTGTTGGGTTATTTCACATAAACATGTGAAATAATAATCAATGATCAAACCATAATAAGTAATGGGAAAACAAGACTAAGATCTTTTAACCGTAACAAGCGGTCTTCGTCAGAGTCAAAAACCCAACTGATTGTTGGGTTATTTCACATAAACACGTGAAATAATAATCAATGATCAAACCATAATAAGTAATGGGAAAACAAGACTAAGATCTTTTAACCGTAACAAGCGGTCTTCGTCAGAGTCAAAAAACCAACTGACTGTCATATTTATATATATACAAAATTAAATCCATCCAATAACCAATAGTACAATAATAATAGTAAACTTTATGAACCCCGATATAAATCAACTGGGAAGTAAGTAAAATTTGAGCTGTTAAAGATTTGAGTAACTAGATACGAGCCACACTTTCCAAGTCTAGAAGAGAATTAATAGCGAAGACCCATAAATGTGATCAACGCATTTCATTATAACCATTGCTATAACAGTACCAACCTTGTATCGTTTTACTACTTTTCAAATAAGCCTGCATTTTACAAAAAAAAATTTCGACTCTTAGTTTAATGAAAATATCCACATCATCTCCTCCAACTTTAGTTTACTTACAATATCTGAAAATAAATAAGAAACCACAGTTTGAAAAGTAATAAAGAACCAATTTAATGAATTGACTTATTGCAATGTGATTATTAATGTTGCTAATTATGATTAAATTGCAAGCAGGATGTTTACTGTTATTTGTGAAGACATGGAAGGTTTGAAGCGTCTGCAAGACTGTGGATTCAATAAAGAAGGGGGACATGTTAGCATTACATTAATCTAAAACTTACGATTTAACAAATGAAATTACTTCAAACAATATCAGGGAAGGATGACAACTCATCAATAGATTTATAACACCATTGAAGGATATTAATGAAAATATAACACATTAACTGTATCATTAACAGGAAACCATTAAGTATCATTAATTCGGTGAACGAGTGTTAATGACATTGTCTATCTGTTTTAGTTATCATTTGAGAGGGAACATAAAAACATTAAAATAATTCACTAATTGTGCAATCTGTTATAGTGTAGCATTTATTTACTTATATTGGGGAAAGTATCATGTCTTGACACAAAAAAATGTATTATAAAAAACTAATAACGTAAGATGTAACCTGAGGAAGAACATCAATTGTTCGAAATACATTAGTTTTTTATAATATTTTTTTTTGTGTGGAAACATAAAACTTTCCCCAACATTAAAATAATTGTAATATTGTAAATATTTTTTTTAAATATTATAATATATTTTCCTTTAAATGATTTTGAATGGTTTATAATATTATATAATTATTTTTTTAAATTGTAAATAATTTCCATTCATGACTGATTATTAGTCCAATTTTAAAAATAAATCTACTTTTAGTAATTAAATTTAAATTTTGAAGATATATATAAAAATTATATATTTTAATAAATATATTCTAATTTTAATAAATTAAAGGAATCTGGCAAGTGGATACAGGTGAAACCTAGAGTTAACCTCTTTGTGCTATACCGTCTCATGCAGTAATCCAATATTTATGGCAATTTTATTGATCTGTACTCTCATAACGGCAGTACTAAAAAAAATTTCAAGTCATTTGAATAATCGTAAGAGCGAGAAAAAATTAGTATCAACTTTTGATGTAAAGTACATAACTCAAGGTCCAATATTACCCAAAACCAATATAACACTACAATGACTTTATATCTATACTTAAAATTAACTGTGACACATGGAAACAAACATAACAAAAACTCACTTTTAATTATTTCAACCTTTACGGCGGTCGTCCTCAGGAGAAGAAGTGAATTGACGGAGGGACAACAGTCAACTAAAGAACTCACTGGGTATATATGGTATATATATTTATACAAAATTAAAGTTTATCAGGACTCTGTCCCTTCTTCAGGTTCAAATTAAACTCTCATTGCCAAAGTTTCGGTTGTTATTTAAAACCTTTTTCATAGGTAGAAGTATAAAATTATGAAACAGAAAAAGTATTTTTCTTTATAAAATAATGCTTATTGTAATACTTCTTTTTTCTGTTTCATAATTTTATACTTCTGCCTATGAAAAAAGTTTTAAATAAAAAGCAAAACGTTGGTAATGAGAGTTTAATTTGAACTTGAAGAACTGACCGAGTCCTGATAAACTTTAATTTTATTTCTATTTCACGGTCAATACTTTTATCGAAATATATATATATATATATATATATGTGTGTGTGTGTGTGTGTGTGTAGTGTGTGTGTGTGTGTGTGTGTGTGTGTTTGTTGAATTGAAATATGCAGCAGCCTCTGTATTAACGACTTTTTTGTTGACTGTCTCTAACTTTCTGATTATTTTCCTTTCGGTGTGGGGTAATTCCCAAATTAACTTTGGCAGAGATATATAAACAATATCCAAAGTTAGATTAACATAACACAACTAGTTAAACGAATGAAAACTAGTTTATTAAGTCACAAGCTTTCGACTATACATAGTCATGCTTAGGTCATTACATATGGCTTATTCATATATTTACCAACATTAATCGAAAAATCAGCCCAAAAATAAAAAGATTTTGGGGGATTCATACAAATAAAATCCTAAAACTCCACAAAATTTCTTGTTATCAGGATCATTATATTTCATCTGTAGTACAATAATAAATTATTTAAAAATAATTTCTATGTTGGATGTAGTAATTACTGTCAACATCTTTAGTACGATCAACATCAACTGCAACATCAATTGCCAACATTATGTACCAGTGCCTGTCACGACTACATCACACCACCAAGTGGCACACAATGTGGCATGCCAAGCTAACAAAATTTGAACACTGCGTACCATTTTCAGACTCAACTACCTTGCACCATCAGTGGCACACAATGCAGCTCATTAAGTGCATATTTATTGCGAACATTGTGTACCATATTCAGTGTGTACCATCGCATCATCAAGTGGCACACAATGTGGCATGCCAAGCTAACATAATTTTGAACACTGAGTACCATTTTCAGACTCAACTACCTTGCACCATCAGTGGCACACAATATAGCACAGTAAGTGTATATTTATTGTGAACATTGTGAGCCACATCAGTGACGACTCCATTGCACCATTAAGTGGCACACAATGTGGCATGCTAAGCTAACATACATTGGAGCATTGAGTGCCATTTCCAGACTCAACTACCTCGCACCATCAGTAGCACACAATGTACGACACTAAGTGCATATTTATCGTGAACATTGTGTACCATAGTCAGTGACGACTCCATCGCACCATCAGTGGCATAAAATAAGGGATACTAAGTTTAAATTTATTTTTTCATTCTACATTTTGTTCATCTCCACACTTGATAAAATTGAAAGTCTTGAGTGAGATCCAAACCCAGATCTACCAGCCCAGGGTCGAGCTCGTAAACCACTGACCCATTCTGGCTCACCAATCAGAATGTACCCTAAACACTTCATAGTAAATAAAGTAACAAATACAATCAATATTTTCCAGGTTGAAAATTATCCCCAATCAAAACAGACCAACTAATTTACAAGAAATTAAAACTTTTTACAATCTTTCAAAGTTGTAGGCTGGAGATAGCAACTTGACGACCGAAATATTGCTTATCGTATGTATTACTTTGTTGGAGTACTAAAGTTTTCTTTTATGAAAATGTTATTGCATAACCATACAATATTTCAAATTAATTTATGCTACTGAAAAAATTAAGATACATTATGTGTATGTGTGTGTGTTTTCAGCCTCACCGTAACTTGTAAACTAGAAGCCACTCTTAAGACAATCGATGCACTATAGCTAGTTGTAAACATATATGAATTAATAATTAAAATTAACTTGAGGAGGGTATTGTAAGTTGTTTTTTAAGAGATGGGAGCAAGGCACGAGTGATGTCACACACTGTAATAGAGTAAGCTTACTTAAATTGAGTAAACTTTAAAATTTCCATGAGATTTTGTACGATGAACTAATTAGCTTAGTTAATTCATAGAGATTGGAAATTGAATTTCATGTTAATCACATAAAAAGAAAAGTTTTATTTCAATATGTTATATAAATAATGGTAGATGATGAATGGTGACTGAGAGATCGGAATCTAATAGTATGCAGGCATGGTATCTATATTGCCATCAAATGAAATGAAGCGCACAGCCTGCCTATGACATTTAGTTGACCTCTGTGGCAGCTAGATGTGCATGGCAGACGGCGTCTTCCGTCGCACTGACCATGCCTTCCTGTCTTCTAGTGAACCTTACTCTCGACTGCTTCAACTCGTCCCTTCCTTGTTCATTAACTAAGGTCACATACCACTTAAGAGCACTGCCTATGTAGTCAAAACTTTTAGCCCCATTATCATTGTAAATAAAATGTTTAGCAAATAAGCATGGCAGTCCGGTAGCCATTCTGTAGGACAAACGTGTTAGGGTGGAGAAATAAATCTACAATCATGACGTTCTCTGCAGATAATGGACTCAACTTTTTGATGCTCAATACTACTGTTTTCTAAGTTGTTTTGATTCTGGTAAACTTTAGTGGAGTAAATCGCTATATTGTACCCCATTTGTCTATGCATCTCTATACTCAAAAGTAAATTCAGAAGAATGCTCAGGATGGTGGGTATTATGAAAGGCTCATATGACACTTGTGGTACAACGTGGACAATAGTGGCTTCATGAACTCAGTACACATATTTTTGTGGGCATAACGAAAATAGTGGCTGTTGTTTCTGACCAAGCACTGTTAGACTCTACTGTTCTTACTTTAGCTCATGAGTCGCTTTGAAAGTATTTTATGTTTAATTGGGTGGTTGCCTGCTTATCACAGGGGTAGCTAGAGATATTAACACAGCAACCAGAAGGAAATGCATCTGCGGAGCATTTCTCAAAATCTGACACTCAGCCTGGGAAACGGTTAGTTAAAGACACTCAACAGTGTCTATTCAGAGAGGATTTTTAAACAAGTAAACTGGGTAGGTATTCTCATTTGAACACTACTCGTGTATAAAAATGCTATATTACCTGTAAATTGGGTTAATGCAAGTGTAATTAAATATGATGAAATGTTTAATAGGGTGGCAGGAGGAACATGTTGTAAGGGCCTCAGTTTTTAATAAAAATGGTTTTTCAATAAAACAAAATACTGCAAAACCAGATAAAATAACATCTGGTTTTCTAGGCGATAGTCTATTTAATGAAGCATACAAAAATAGTGTAAAACAATTATTAAGTGTCAATAACTGTTTCTTAACTGATTTTTCATGCAAGGAGTGTTATACAAATATTATTTTTTAATTATTCCGTTGAAAAATGGATCAGAGAATTTGTATTACAATTTACTATAACAATAGTATTAGAAATGTGAAATATTACTTCCGTTCATATGAGTAAAACATATCAGTTTTTGAGTGACATTAGTTTTTTAGCAATACTCTGAAGACGTTGAACTGAGGAAAGACGGAAAAATCTCAACAAGTGGCAATGGGATGTGACACTCTCTGTTTTTTATTATTATAGTACAGGTCACTATGAGTTTTTATCACAAGATCAACATGAATGAAGAGTTCTACTTACAACTTCAAAGAAATTTCGTAAAATTGAAAACAAAGTTATTTTTAATTTTGATTATTACTACAACAAACAAAGTTGCTGTAATAACAAGCATAATAGGATTACAAAAAACAAAGTTGTTGTAATCCTATTATGCTTGTTATTACAACAATCAAAGTTGTTATAATAACAAGCATAATAGGACATTTTGGCCGAAAGAGTTCATAAGAATTCCCAGGCACTAAGACCTATATTAATAATAATAATAAGCATTGTTAACGCTTTAAATTAAAGAACTTAGTCGTAATGGTAGCAATTCACTTGTATACCAGGGTTGGCAACCAGTAGATATGATGAATTATTTCTTCCTGAACTACTTTGTTTTCCCTATTTGTACAGTCTTTAGTTCCCTTTCCTTGCTTTTTAACATTCCTTGCTTTCCCCTTTAAAATACATCGATTACCTCTCTTCTTCCTCAATAATGTACCAGATTTCCCTTAGCAGTGCTTCAGTTTAAGCGTCACTTTTAAGAAGGCTAGTTATTAAAGAGGAACTAAGACTCTGAATGCAGCAAGAAGGAGTAACAAAACTCAATCATTTTCAATTAAGAATTGGTAATTGTTCACACTTTCCAGTTCTAAATTCGAAGAATTTTTTTCAATTCTACTAAGATTGAAGAATTATGTTAGCATATAAATATTCTAATCAGGCAATAAATCAATAAACAAGCACAAATCATAAGAATGTTTTCAAAGAATTGTTTAATAGCAAATGAATATAACAAATCATCATGTTAGAATTAGTAAATAGATACCGGTCATTCTGAATTAGCTTACCTCTTTCTGAAGCAGTAAAATTCATCTCAACTAACGTGCCCCACCCAAGTTTTCTAAAAATTAAATTCAAACATTTCAGTTTTAAAACAAATATAAACCAAACGTCAATTTAAGTGGTGTGAGTTATATTAATTAAGAATACTACGTCTACAAAGAGGACACTCGTAGACTTAGTTTCGCGATCAAACTGCTCTTCTTCTCTGAATAATAACAAGGATAACATTTTGACTTCAACCTTAAATGATGTTGGTTTTATTATTTTTCAAATTAAAAACGAAAGAAACGAAATCAAAAAAAAAAAAGGAAAAAATCATTTCTGTGTATAATTTTATATTTTAAGTAAATAATTGATTTGGATATAATATACGTATCACTGGGCATGCATAATTTTCATTAATAAATGACATTGCGTAATACAATAGTGACATTTCTGATTGCTGTGATTTGAACAACAGGTGTTTTACAAAGGTTAGAACAAGATGTCAGCTCAGGTGACAGTCAGGCACCAGACCAAAGGCCGTACTATTATCAAGTTGGTACAAAACACAACGCCCGCTCAGGTATTCATCTTATACTTTGTAATAATCTAATCCACTAAAGAGGTAGAGTGGCTATACTAAAACAATGTAAGTGCTAATCAGATTAAATGACACTTGAAGCTATTACATTGGCCTATTCACAATATTTCCAAGACGGACCATGTATACGATTACAAACGATGTATACGATAAGTTTGCATTAATACGATTGCAAACATTTTTGGAATCAATCCAGTTCTTCTTTCCTGACCAAGACTCGCGAACCAATTTTATAGGCCCCCTCTCTTATTAGTCAACAGCAAATCATCAGACGTCTGTAATAACTAAGAAAAGATCTCTGAGAGGACATTCTGGTTATAATATTGCGTGAGTCACACTCTCCAGAAAAGAGTAAGTAAACAAAAACCCTATTACGTTTTCCCATAGACTAATTGAGTAAAGAGATGATAATCTGGATCTTCATCGCGCAGATCCATCACTTGTTAATGTTTTTAATTTTGTAAGATTATTTTTAGGACACAGACAAAGCATACACTATTTTTATTGGAAAATTTTTAATACTTGAAACTTTACAATTTGACTAAAGTGACTCACAGATGTAAAATTCAAGGCAACAATTTAATAAAGAAGGAATAACTTTTTTGTGACAACATGTATGCAGAAAATATACCGAATCATTTCTTGAAACAAAGGAATAACGGCATGAAATACCTGCATATCGTATTTATTAATTACGACTGAAATCAATTGAAATCGCACTAATAGATGATACCGTCATGCCTGGTTTACAGAACTAAGAGTTGAACAACTCGTTTCACAGATTTTCCGTCTTCAAGTAGAACTACCTGAATTAGTAGATACTAACACTAGTTTAGCCATCCCAAACCGGTTGAACAACTCCTGCTCTTGTATATGCTAGATATGACAGTATCATATACTAAGGTGAATAAAAGTGTGGCTAGTGCCCAAACGGAAAATAATGTTATATTCTCAATCATAAAGACAAGATAAAATCACCGTTAAATTGCTCTTAGAGTGATACCAAAATTTCAAACTGGAAGCATCAATCAGAACTATAAAATCAGTAAAATAGCTGAAGGTGAGCAAAACTGAGGAAAATTCTTTCAAAGAACCGTTTATGACCAAAACAATCCAATATACCTTTATTTGCTTAAAGTGACAAATAGATTTCGATCAAGCTGAAGTTGTATGATCTAGATACAACTATCCAGATACCTCTGTGAATGGATGAATTTACTTGTGATTGCATTTGTGGAAGAAGAAAGGTCCTATAAAAGGATGTGGTAAAGTAGTTTGGACAGTAGTGAAACTATCATTTCCTTAAAACAACTCCATGGAGACCAGATGCTGTGTACCACTCCCATCATTGACGATAATTCACTCCCTTCCGTCTCTTCTTCTCTCTCTCCCTCTCTTTACTTTGCGTTCTAAATTACCGATTGCTTCAATATTCCCTGTTAACCTTAGCTTCGAAAATACTCAAATCATTTTCAACCATCTTTTCTCTATTTAACCTTTTTCTTTTTTTCAGGCTTTAAGTTTGAGTAAAATCATATCTATAAACATTCCATAGTAATCTATTTTTATGACATGGTCTAACGTCATGAATTTATACAAACAACTCTTTCATGACACCTACTCTTTCTGTATATGCACACCTCACCTTCACATACAGCTTCATCTATATATCTTTCTTGGATGTATTTTCAGAGAAAATACATTTTGCTACTTATATATGAATCCTTGTTGTCTACTCGCAATAAAACTACACCTTATTCACAACTAAATTTGTGGCATTTTTTCTTTGCGTCAAACACGCCATTTTAGTATGATAAAGAATTAAGCTGAAATAAACGTGATTATTTCTATGTTAACTGATTACTACTGTTTTGAGAAGTTTTTTTGAAGGTAAGATTATAATTTTTTTAATTCTTACAAATTCTAAATTAACCAACAAAATAATGTAGTTATTAAAATATTTGACAGATTTAATTTTGCAGGTGGTGAACGCAGTGTGCCAACGCTGGGGCTTGGTGCCAAATCAATATGTCTTAAGGTATGAAGGCTTCTGTGATTGAGGTTTCAAATATACTTTCTTACTTCCATAACTATCATTCTCATGCGTTCCTACCTTCTTTAAAAATTAAATTATTAATTAATTAATTAAGTATGTAAGTAATTTTAGGTAGAATCTGTTTCTCAGTTTTGTTTTTTTGTTTTGATATTTTCAGTCGACATCTTGTAAGCTTCCAAGGAATATGAACAGCGGAGACATTTATAATTTTTTTCTAAATTGACTTTCCTCAACTCAGACATCTTATATATGTAAATCTTTCTTTTGAAATATTCCAATAGAGGAATATTCTACGGATTCCCCTATAGAAGTGAGGATTTTGACATTTTTTTGGAAGTCCAGATGGTTGATTAAGAAAAGGCACAAGTCATCCATAAGATATCAGTCACATAGGTTTACTACTAAGAGGGAATAGAAGAGCTGATGGTGAGGGGAAAGAGTGGATAAATAATGAATTATGGTGAAACACAGAAGCGGTTTGCAGCCTGTGGTCTCTGTGAATGTGTTTCATCGGAATAGTAGTTTCACAACTGATCAACCAGATGCCTCCACACGACTTTTGCTGCACGACATAAATGTCATCAGAAGCAGTTTCATTCATTTACACAGTTCAAACATACCCATTACTGATACCGTTAACAGTTTTTAGAGCAGGGGTTCTCAAAGGGGGTGAAATTCACCCCCAGGGGTGAATTTTGGATCTTCAGGGGGTGAATTGTGATCACAGTAGGTTTTCAGAGTGAGGAATGCTATTATAGGTTTTGACCTTTTAATTATAATTTCAAAAAAAAATTGATAGAATTAATATTTAATATATCCATCAATAATTGTAATTAGCATTTTATTTTTAAAATTCTCTTATAATCATAGTCACTGTAAAGTTGTAAAAGTATACGAGTATATACCACCTTGGGAAGAATAGGGCGTGGGGGGAATGGCATTGTGGGAAATGGTGATGGGGTGAATGTGCTAAACAAGGCTGGGAACCCCTGTTTTAGAGTGTGAGTAGTTCAAAAAGTTTCCTTGGTAATTTTAAATTCAATGCTAAATTAGTCACTTTGAATTTGCTCTGCCAGACTGCTGCAATCGCACGTTCAATACCACTATACACTCATATTATTAAGGACTCTTAAAAATTAAGAACTGGTTTATTATAAAAAAAATAAACCAACTAAACTTTCAAAAATATTTTTTTTTTATAATCCCGCACATTTTCCTCTATTTTTCTACATAATGTACATTTTTGTTTAAATAATTGCTTTCATGATTTGTCTTTCATCCCAAATCATGAAAGACTCCCATCTGTAAGAATAGCTAGCCTTCAACAACTTCTTTCATCTTGTTATTTATTGCAAAGCAGTTTCCACCGAGAAACTCCTATAGTAAGTGTAACAAGTAAAAATCACTCAGCTCCCTGTCTGATCTGCAAGAACAAAAATCCAGACGTGAGAAGGCGCTTACCGATATTGCAAGTCGATGTTTAATCAGAGAGGTGCAGTAAGCGGCTGCATTTATTGTTGTATTATTTTACATAGACTCTACTAACAAGACAGGACTCGTCTAACCCAAAGCAAGGAACAATCATGCATGTTGAGATTGTCAGCTTATGCTACTTATCCTACAACTGCTGACGCCGTATGATGCCATTCCATTGACTGGCGTTCAAACACTGGGATCATGTGAGAAACCTACGTCTTTTTCTCTCTAACAATACTCTCTAAAAGTTGATCACTTTACTTATTTAATTGGTCCTAAAAGTGAAGAACACAAACCATTACTTTTATTGGGCGTTCTTCAGTAAGGAGTCTGGGCACCCAACATAAGTACATTTGTATAATTGCAAATTTTTAGACGCGATGTTGTACAAAGTTGAAGTACTTACATTTGGAAATTGCAATGTTAAGCTTGAAATTCTGAATTGCACTCTTCTCGTCTAAGGAATTAACCAAATCATCTGAAATCATTCATGGTCAACCTGATCACATTCCGTTTTTCCATTCTGTCTTTGCGTGTTTGAATTTTTGCGCAGCAATCGATTAGCTACAGTGACTCTTACACTACTTTGCGAATAAGTTTATCAAGTTATTGCTTCCAACCTATGCAGATTCTGACAATTACATCGTTGAATGTGGCATACATTTTATATGAGTCAGCAATGAATTTCTTAATTTCTTATTCTCTGAGACACTCTAAATTTTAATCTTATTAGGATGAATGGAAAGAGTAATAATTACCAGTATTATAATTTTAGAACAACACACTGAAATAACCATCATCTTGTTGATACTCCTTGCATAATAGGTTTTTTTTAAACCGCACTGATTGTAAAGAATGGTTGCATTTGTGAACATAACTGAAAAACTTTCTTTAAACTCACAATTAGTAATAATAAAATAAAATTTTGAGATGCCATAGAAAATGTAAGTTGCACATATCAAATCAAGTGTTAATTAGGGTTCCTAGGTAAGTCGGTTTACTTGCTCTATAGTGTCGTATAAGTGACATTATTTACACTAAATCAGATGCTTTCAACTCGACAGCTATTCCGAGAGTGCTCTGGAGCCACACATCCCGGTGCTCTATCAAGACGTCACTCCGTCTCTCATTCTGGACCTCGTCCCCAATGAAGCAAAACAGCCTACTATCACATTAATCCTCCACTCTGAAACAAACTCCGTCAGTGGTACATTTCAGGCTTCAGGTAATTTTAAAATTATTGAATTTCATCAATAATGCGATTTTAAATACCTTCTAGATCTCTAATTTTTTCCCGATATATGATAGATTTAATGGACAGTATAATCAAAGATATTGAATGGGAGAAATTTCAGGCCTTTAGAGGAAAGTAAAGATATATATCTCAGTTCAACTAAATACAATTGATTTTAAAAATAAATAGTCACTAATTAGAACATGAACTTTGTAAAAAGCTGATCATCTAAGTGAAATTATTTTAATTCCCGCTATTTTGCATTTAAGCAATCCATTTTGAAGCACACTATATAATGATTAGTTGTCATTTGTACAGTATATTTTTAAAACACTGTTGAGATAATGAACTCTTTCATAAAAAGTGGTGATTTAAAATGATTGTTGCCTAATATCTCTTGCATAGTATCTGTGGCAGCTGCTCATAACTAGTATCCTTCTTATATTTTTCGAATGGAAACCAAAAATGACAATATATTTAGGTACGCTAACTCTACCACATGTAACTTTATAACGCGTTATCATTCATTCCCAGGGAATATCAAGAGAAAGTACTTTGAAAACCGATCGTAACCTCTGAACTCTGATAATGCGTCAGACTACATTCTTTGCTACATCACTTTTATTGAATATAATGTTTTCGTTATGTCTTTCAATGCACATTACATATCTATCCTTTAAGTACATTACTTGTACTCTGTACAAGTACTCTGTACTCTATTCCTTACTTGTTTCATTTTTTTTTATAATTAATTTTATATCACTAAATCGTAGTATTTAAGTTAATACTAATGTTACCTGCTTCTTTTCATTATTGAACCACTCTCATTCAAAAGCAACATTCATTTATGAAGAGTACCAATTACAACTGTATTACAATTCACATATCTCTCAAGTTATCTTCGAGTGTTTGTTACAGATACCGTAAAACACGCTGTTACAGAACTATGTTCTCAGCATACAGACTTCACACTGAATGGTAAAAAACTCTGGTGCAATGAGTTTATGTTCGATAACAAGGACACGGAAACTATCACTCTGGGCAAACTTGCCAACCAAGCTCAAGAGATTGAGCTCAGGTCATTTTTTTTTTCAATCATAAATATTATTTTTTTAAGATTGAATAAACTATATGAATAGTTCAAACTTACACTTGCAAGGATCATATTATATTTTATTTTGCTAGCCAATTTTTTTGGGAATCCTGTCTGCAAACTCAAACATTTGAAGGAATTTACAAAACTTCGACTGAGGGGGACTTCAAAACGTGTATTCCATTAAAAACACTATTTCGAAATTTCGACCCGAATGGAATATTATGATTTAGCAGTTAACACGGGTTCTATTAAACATTTGGAAGACTGTTATGCAGAACAGGGACCGGCTTTTCTTATCAAGTCAAAAGCAGTGTACCGAAGTAATTATTGAGGAGGCATATTTATTACAAAGCACCGAGTAGCTCAAGAGTTTTCTAAGTCATTGAACTAATAACAAATTCCATGGGGTATTTTTAAATAACTATAATAATTGATTTAATAACGACTATACGGATAAACGAAAGTTATTCTTGAGAGTTTGATCACACAATAACACAAAGACAACACACACTCAGCAATTCACCATTCCTATTCATTTAACTCAGGGGACTTTAAAATATATATTTCCATTAAAACTTGGTATAAAAATTTTTACTCGAAATTTAATTTTAAAATTGAATTGTTAATTTCACAATTTTATTTTAATAGTAAAGGAAACCATTTAGAACAGTCATGAAATAATTACATACAGCTTAAACTATATTAATTGTATGGATGTCTTCCTTATAACAAGACTAGACTACACGCGACCCTTAATGTCACTCAGAAATTATAGCAATATGGTAGTTATTGAAATAAATTCACTGAACATGATTGACGGGGATAATTTTAATTGTTGTTTCTTGTTATTAAGGCACGGAAACATATTCTTATATAATAAGATATAGCTTTTATAAGAATCTTATAATCTAAGCTTTTGATATAGTATTCTTAACAAGATTCAAGATATATACGCATTAAGTATATTTAGTAAAATAACAATCATTTAAATGTAAAAAAAATCATTTATTTTATGACATAAATAAATAAAACATCAATTCAAGTTATATATACAATCAAATAATTTAAAACACTTTTAAATTGAAATATTTAAATTATTTACCCAACATAAAATAACATTAATGAAAGGAATGTGTCTTTATAATATTACCTTAGAACATTCGCATTTTATTTGACAGTTGTGTTCAAGTATGTTTCTAAAATTATTCAGTTTTAACCTCTAATGTAATAGTTTATTATATATGATAGGCTACCTTGACCTCCTAATTAGAAATATTATTAAATAATATTGTAGAAAGTCGAGGGGAGTACCCAAGCCACTGGGCTACCCTGGCCCAGTAATTGTAATACAACTACAACAAAGCCAAACACAACAAAAGTATAGATTATAATAATTTCAGGTCTCTATCTCCACGGAAAATGGATGAACAAACAATGAAAACAAGCTCACAAACTTATACATTTAAGATTATACATTTTAAGTTAATTATTTCATTGTAATTGACAGATTATTAGACGCAGACGATGAGCCGAAGGTAGACATGGAGAATTTCAGCGAAGATTTAAAATCAAGAGATCCAAGTACCGACAGTTCTTCATCAAAGTAAATTTAGTTCATTTATTATTTTTAATAAAAGGAATATCAATAAATACAATGGATTTTTCAAACTACAGGGTTGAAAAGCGGAAAATTTATCAAACAGTCAAATAAATGTATTTTTTGAAAGAAAAACTTGCACAAAGGCAGAAAAGTTGAAGGTCAAATGAGATGGTGAATAAAATGCAAGCTTACTGCTTTCTATTTTGGCCCCTTTTTGATTTGTTTTAGGTTTTATTTGATACCCACATCATGGAAGGAAACAGTTTTCAGACTTTTTGAAGGAGAGTGATTATTCTTTTCAAAAATGAATATCAGACTTGGGGACTGACAAAATCTCTAGCTGTGTTACCAAATTTGTTTCACCGATTACTTGGCATAATTTAAAAAATGTTGTTGCTACTTTGAAATGATTAGATGCCTTCTCTAACCACCTCACTTGCCTTTGGAAGTATGAAAGATGTTTCCTGTTTCCTTCCATGATATCGGTTATCAAATAAAACCTTAAACAAATCAAAACTGGATCAAAATAGAAATAAATAAGCAAGTATTTCATATTAAAATCACGCACTTTATTCATGATCTCAACCGCCACGGAGACTTTTTGTAAAATATGGTTCCAAAACCTGATATAAATGACGTCAATGCATTAAATAATATTTTTTCGACCTAAATTATAATGCTTTAATTATAATAAATTTAGAAAGAGAAAATAAATGAATAATCGACGAGAATATGAAATAATTAATATAAGAATATGAAAAAATATCTTGTCATACAACTCTGTTTGTGTAGGAACAAAACCCACACATTTACCTCAAGAATTTCTTGACTAACTAGAGTTGTCTGGATTGCTCCAACATAAGCTAGAACTCAAAAAGGAAGCTCCTGTCTGTCATGTATATGTATGAGAAACATTGATCCACTGTGCTTATGTAATGGAACAAGACTAATAACTGAGGAGCTTTATGATAATCCATTGTTTATAAAATTATCGAATCACAGTGTCAGGGAAATAGTTTTAATTCCAAGTTAACTGAGGAGCTTTATGATAATGCCATTGTTGATAAAATTATCGAATCACGGTGTCAGGGAAGTAGTTTTAATTCCAAAATTGAAAATTGTTTTATCTGAAGAGGACAACATTCCTTTTTTAAGGAGTCCATTTCCAATTCAGTTAGCATTTGCCATGACTATTCCTGTCTCAAGGAGAGACTAAAAAAGTTTTCATTCATCTATGTAAAACAGCATTTCAACATGGCGAAGTACATGTTACTCTCAGTAGGCTCAAACAGAAAGAAAACGTTAAGGTTTTTTTTTTTTTGGAAAATTCAAATTGTACGACAAATGTAAATAAAAAGACTGCCTTAAAAATATGTTCATTATCCTCTTTATTAAAAATTAATTAATTCAGAATTTATCTCCATTTATGTGAACATGATTGTATTAAAATGGAAGAAATTGGAGGATTGAGTTACTAGTCTAGTTACTAATATCAATGCTTTATTTTCATTTAAAAAAGAAATTATTTTTTAAAATAAATTTAAATGTACAAAAGTTGATAATCTGATTAAAAAATTACTGTGTTGTATGTTAATATATTGTTTAAAGTAATTTTCATTTATAACATTACGTTTCTATTTCTTTATGTTTTTTATACAATTGAAATGCAATTCAATAATTTAACAATTAATTCCTATTTAATAAGTAAGGTTTCTTACCACATATAAAATGCAATCATCCAACTAATATTATTGAAAACAAAGTAATAAGCTTCATAAGCTTAATTACTTAATTAAATTTAATATTTAATAACATTAAAAAGAAATGTATATGAAGAAAAATTCTTACTGACGACTTTGTTTTAAGGAGATTTAAAAACTTGAAGAATACACAACGTTCAAGGTTCGATAAGAAATCAAGAGAAAATGAAAAGAGGGTTTCTAAGGAAGCTCAACCGCTATCGACAAACAAACTGGTTGGTAGGATAATTATTAGATGCACACTTATTAATATTGTATTACACACTTATTAATATTGTGGTCCAATTCAGTGACTCTCAACCCTTTCCTAGCCATGCCCATCATATACTTTGTAGTACTTAATTTTCTCAAAATCACCCCCTAGTTATTGAGAAAAATGTAGATTTATTAGAATGGTTCAGTCAGATAAATGTAGGAAAAAGAAAATAAATGACAAATAAAAGGCATTTATGAATTAATACTAGCTAAGAACAAACGATATTTGATCAAAACAGTGCGTTTTATTAGTTTAAATTATATGTAATATTGAAATTGCAAAGCAAATTATTACTGTCATTAATTTTTGCCAAAGGCTTAATGTCAGGTTTCGAATAAATGAACTGGATTTGAACATCTATAGAATATATCTAAGTCTTTTTTCTCCTGAGTTCAAATATATTAATTCCGTTATATCATGCTTCAGCCAAGTAGCTGCCGAAGTAATATCTTTCCTGATATTTCACTCACACAACCCAGTTCTTTAACAGCTTTCCCTTTTTAATTTTATTTAAAATAAAAAAATGCTAATTAATAGTGCTTATCAAAGACTCAATGTTTCAGAAGACTTGTAAATCAACGTTTCTGTAGCACTATGGCTGTAGAAAAGACTATTTTATCAGATTTTCTTATCAAATTACAAATTTTAAAACTGAAGTATATTTCGATCAAATAGAGTGGAAGAATTATATACAAATAGGAAATATTATTTGTTGATTTGTAAAAGTACGAGAAACCTGCCTTGTCTAGCACATTTAAACTCCTATGTAATTGTTTTCTAAAGTTAAAATATTATAAATAATATTACATTAACTAATGAATATTAATAAATGATCTCCCAACGCGTGACTGACTCCCTATATGTATAGAATAACAAGTGGTTGAATCCACAAACAGGGTGCTGTTTGTTATTTCTAGAAATCAGATATATGTCAAAGTAGTAATTCCAAAGAAGTACTACCATAGGTAGTATATCTCTATTCATACGGCTAAGAAAGAATGGAAAACGAACTAATGCTGTTAATAAAAATAAGTCTGTGAACTACATTGCGAAAACGTTGAAGTGCCATACTGTCAGATTACGTATTGTACTGTGTCTTATGTGTTGGCTCGAGTTAGAGAGACAAGCTCAATAAGAAGCACATTCAAAGCATGAAGAGCCGGTGTGCTTCACTTCCTGAGCAAGAAGGCTCTTCTATAAGTCATACTCTTAATTACAAGCCGCCTCTCCTACCTCTTGATATAAAAATCTTCAAATTTACCAAACTAACAAAACATATCTTATAACCTTTTTAAAGCTCCTCTAATGACGAAATTAAGCTACTTAATGACAAGTAAACTGTAAAATAACTTCGAAACTTGAATTTAAGAAAACAAGTTTTTATACATATTCTTAGTGATGACGACCCAAGTCACAGTGTCAACCAAGTGACTCACTATGATGTCTGGTTTTGATTTGTCTAGTGAAAGCTCAAGCTTGTTCTAGCTAACTACAAGTTTTAATTATAACCGATTCAATTATATTATATAATTTCTTGTTTTAAACCGTCAGTCTATCCATATGAATAAAAGAAAGATTTTGTCTGTACATTGCATAGAACTAACTCATTTCAAGTTATCTTTTCGTTTTATAAATTAGAGAAACCGAATCCATCCTTAGAAAAATTTCTATCTGTTTGTCCGCAAGTTTTTTCACAACTAAACTCAGCCACCATAAGACATGGCGAGCTGAAACTTTGACAGTAGACTTGTATATGTTTAACTTAAAATCTAAGATTAGAATAAATTGGAAATTCAACATAGAAGCGAAGACAATGACTTTTAAGCTGTGTTTAGTGAGTTAAACTACATTTTTATTTTGAAAATATACAGATGTAACAAGTAGGTATTGTTAGTTGATTTTAATTTCGTTTGCGTTTAAGCTCCCTGCAAGAGCTTATTGACAATGTGTTTCCTGGAGTTTAAGATCTGCCATCCATTCACAATAACTGTTTTTGTGAATGAGAAACTCTCACCGATCTAATGAATAGACAGGAAAAATCAACAAACAAGTTCCTACACTTTATTAATCCGAAGAAAGAAGTCAATAAACAGAGTGATTAGTGATGAGAAAGCTGTTCATTGTCAAAATGAATTTCTTGACTCCGCAACTGCTCTTGAACTACCAGCTCATGAGTTAAAACGAATTTAGAGTCGTGTCCCGTAGCACATTTTTGGGGTAATCAAGATTCTTAGCAGATTGCAACAAAAATGTGCAACGGGACACGACTCCAAATTCGTGCTTTGCATAGATACGTCATAGAGGTTGATATCATGAATGGGTGTGGTACTGGGGAGTCAGTGTTTATCCCACGCATACCATTAATGCCTGGCAACTGTCTCTTTCAATTCAAACGGTCGCAAATTCCCGTCAGCGTCTGTTTCACAATGACAGTAAATAAGTCGCATAATAAGTAAAACTCTATCTACGGCAGGAATTCAAGTGAGCAAGACCAAGTGTTCTCACATGGTCAACTGTATGTTTCTTGCTCAGAGTCAGAGGTTCCAACTCTCTGTTCTTCAATGTAACTGAAGGACAGACAGCTAATGTGGTGTACACAGAGACACTTACTTAACACTGTACTAATACACATATTGTATCCTATTCTATAATTTTTCTAATAATATTTTGAAATACCAGGTATCATCTCTGAATTTTTGTAAAATACCCTTCAAAGACGAGTACATCTGCTAGTTTTGTAATAAATTAATTTCAAAGAAGATAAATGACTGTTGATACTTCAATGAAGGGTATGTTAGAAATTTTTAAGAGCCATCATTACTTTTCAAACTTAATATTACTTACTATGCAACATTTGTTTCAGCTTGAGAGGAAAGGATTTGTTTTTAAAGATAAAGGATCGTACAATAAGAAAGACATGTCCTCGACGAGTGACTCAGGCAGCGAAACGTCTATGTCAGTGGGATATTGCTTTCTATAGAAACCTATAACACTTCATCTACATTACTTAGTTCCTAACGACTTATCATTCTGGTGTAAGACACCAGAATAATATTTTCTACAGCTTTTGTTGAAAGACGTTTCTCTATGAAATTATCTAAGCTGATAAAACCTTAAAAAACAATTTACTATTTCTTATTTGACAACCGAGGGGGCGATTAGCAGTGACAACGCGTGCCCACCGCTTGACTAGTACTCTGGACTCCTGAGTTCAAAACCTACTCTGGCCATCGATTTATTGATGCAAGGCGGTGAAACATCTGAGCATGTCGATCTTCGGAGAGGATATCAATCTGTCGGTCCCGAGACTGTACGACGTCATATACAAGTTAAAGATCCCTACTACTCTAAATACATTTGGGTTAGGGAAAATTTAGAACTCCCAACATAGAATCCGTAGGTAATATGGTTCTTGCATTACTAAAATGGTGCCAAATAATAAATGAGCCACAAGTTCTACCTCTAAAACAGCACTAAAAAGTGAAAGCCTTATAAGTTGGGAGTTGGAAAACAAACAAACAAACATATTTTGGCTAATTGTCAGTGAAAAGGTATTTTTAAAAAAGCTAGTTCTAATCTGATAATGTTTCATTCATTATCAGAGTTATAATTAACTTCACTCCGTTGATAAAATTATAAAATATATGTTAATTATAATATTCTAAAATTATTTATTTCAGAATTCATATGTAATAATTTATCTATTATAGTGAATTATTCGTTTTTATTTATTGGTTTAATTCTAAAAAATTCTGATTCACGTTAAATTTAGCATGGGTACTCTATAATATAGAAGTGAAAAAAATACGCAGTTATCGGTATTTTAACAAAAACATAAAAAAAACAAAAACATTCAAAATGAATTATAATTATTTTGAAGTTTATTTGTGCAAGGCTGGCTCCTATGATTGTAGAAGAGCTCAGACAGGATGAATAAATTATGAATCAAGCCTAAAGAGTTATTTTGTTTGGTAATGTTTCTATGAGTCAGTATAATAAATCAAAATTATTATGAAACAAAGTTTTTATAATATTTTACAATTACAATAATTTCATTGCATCTCATAACAGATCTGAAGAAGAAAAATCACTATCCTACGCCTACGAGGAGGTGAGTGTACAGATAGTGTTCCCGGACGATTACGTTCTTCAAGCCATGTTTTCGCCTTTGGAGAAGATGAATGCAGTCAAGATGTACGTCTCTCGCCATCTCCGAGACAAAGACTTAGTTTTTCGATTCAGTAAGAGCGTTGCATCAGTGGATATTTAACTAATAAATATTAATATTAATAATAATAAAAAGTAATTACTATTACTTTAAATTATAAGTAAAGGTCATATTAATAGTAAATTTTCACAAATGTTCCAATTCAATAGGAAGTTAACATTTTTACATTTTTAAGTAAAATTCATCTTTTCTTTTATCAAAAAATTCTGGTGATTTGGCTTTAATAAACTATCAGTTCCATGATAATTGAAAACTTCAACTACTTATCTAAAATCAATAGTTTAAGAGAAAAAAATGTCTAAAAACACATAATGGAGAATACAGTAAATAAGTAATTAATATTCCCTAAAAACTAAGTAGCTCCTCTAAGAGTAGCAGTATTTTTGGACAAAAATCAGAATGATTGATCAAACAGTGTGGTAGATTATTTGTGTTCAGCGAGTTCACCAACCACATATACAGAAATCATTGAAAACATATTAAAATGAACTCAGAGGATCACAAATCGCGGAAATTCATGAAAAAAATCAATTTTTTCATGATTGCTATATTTTCCTTATAAGAGGAAAATATAGCAAGTAGCTAGAGCAACTTACAGATCGCTCAGGTAAAGAAACAGCTTTTTATTGTAAAAACAAATGCATTAAATTAGTGATAATTATATTAAAAATATTGATTATTCGAAAAATAAAGTCTGAATTGCTTTAGCTAACCGAGCGTTAGGCAAGGATTAAAAAGCTCATGCATATAGAAAAGTTAAGTGCAGACCATTCGCCATTGTATCGGTATATTTTTCTGAACTAAAATATAAAGAAAAATTCTCAAGAACAATTCTACATATATATCTTAGTGTTTACTTACATTGTAAAGTAAACAATGGTGTGTCAAATTTTTGAGCAGCACCTACTTATTTATAACAAAAAATCCTTCGAATCTCGATCGACATTTGTTAATTGATTGTGACAACGGTCTTGGTGTGTGTCTATAGAAAGTGAAGGCACAGAGTTATCTGATGAAGAAGAAATGCTGATTAAAAGTGTTCCGATGGGCCCACGATGCCAGCTGAAAGTCGTCATAACTGAAGAGGAGCCTTCACGGCAGATGCCACTTCTAGCCGACCAGTATCTGACTCTCGCTGTCCCCGGCCACGTCGCCCGAGCAACTTACAGATCGCTCAGGTAAACAAACAGCTTTTGATTGAAAAAACAAATGCATTAAATTAGTGATAATTATATTAAAAATATTGAACAGATGTCAAATATATTCTTTTTATAAATTAATACAACACGGATGCCAAACTCAATAGGATGCGGTACAAGTATTTACATATCCTCTATGGTTAGCTCTAACGACACATACACAGCAACAGCATGAAGTTCCCCTGACTAGACGAACTTGTTAATGGAAGAACTTTTGTTCTGTAATTTAGTAATAATATAAACCAGCTAAAAATATTGGAGGTACTTTGTACTCGTATAAAGGATAATAATAATAATGAAAAAAATGAAAAAGATAATAACATTATAAAAAAAGGAAACAAAGGAGTGCAGTCCCTCCTTGAACGCCGAAATCATCAACAAGCACGTTACACCTACTTCTGGGAGCATTGCATCCTACGAAGAAGTTTATAAAGAACAGACCTATTTAAACGCTGGACCTGATATGAGAGTGAGTGAGTGAGCTCCTGTCAAGCAGCTACCCATCTAGATATTTAACATTTTTGATCTCTGATTTATTGCATTTTTGTTGTTAGTTGCTTTTCTTTTCTTTACCTTCAAACCTGATGTTTACCAATGTAGTGAAAAGTTTGTTTTTTCATTGGTTTGTAATTATTAGACCATTCTAACATTCTTTAAACATGTCCCTGGATAGTTTATTTTTTAATTTATCCGCAACCCATCCAAAGAAAGTATATTTCATATGTTACGGTTGAAAGATCTTAGTCCTGTTTTCCCATTTCTTAATGTGGTTTTATCATTGATATATATATATATATATTGGTGTACTTAGGGAGCAGGTCTTCTTTTAAACATATTTCATTAAATTGCTTGCCTATCTTTATCCTCTCGTATTTCCTCGATACTTTTTCCAATCTTCAAAGACTTCCATTGGCAGGGAAGAGCATAAACAAGCTCACCAAAAGATTTGCTTTTATAATTCATCAATGATTCATCAATTATTTGAAATTCCAGAAGTGAAATTACAGTTCACTTCTATGATGCATACCTTAAAAAAGATCTGTAATCTATCTACACTGATATATAAAAATGTATACACACATATTAGAACATACGAGTATATATACCCCAATATGTACAAATGTATACAAACATATCAGAAAATATATATACTTACTGCATATATTGTAAATATTTATACTCTAATGAATAAAAACTATCAGAACATCTAATGAGAAAGCAGGGTTTTCAAGCTGCAGGGGTTTTAGTTTCAATTCAAGTTTTCAATAGAATTTACAGTCATGAGTGTATTTCATGTGCACTTTGTGATATCTGTATAACTTACAAATTAATGTGATTAGGTAGAATTTTTACTAATGGGAACATAAAAGAAAATGTACAACCAAGCAGTACAAACCCGTAAATGAGTACGTAAATTAAGCATTTCCATTGTTTTTGAGAAATGTTATTGGAAAATAAGGATATTTATTAAAAAATTACATTGAATTCACAATTGTATGAATTAGTAGTCACATTTCCTCCATAAAAGAAGACATGCTAAAAGTTTTTTTTTCTCTGTATCAAGTAGACCACTTTATGGAGCACAAGACCTACTTTAGTAGTTCAAACAATTTCCCAATATAATAGAATCAAAATTAACAACACAGATTCATTTAATAATTATTAAACAGTAAGATAGGCATATTATAAGAAAAAATAAAATAAATATGATACTTAAAAAAAAATTATTTATAATTGCAGATCCAAAGACCCTGATGTAAGAATCGAAGATAGCTAATGAAAGACCGACTCAATACGAAGATAAAGAAGCTGATGTGTCTTATGTATTAAAATGAATCACTTTACTTTTGAAGTAACGAATTAGATTTTATACTTAAATGAAAGTACGGTAAAGAGATAAACGGAGTGGAGAGAGAAACGTCTCATTTTCTGTCATTCCCCTGATATGCTTCAGGAAAAAAAATCTTTTCTGATAGTTTAAATCTAGAATACGGGATTCGGTTAGGTTCACTGGCTACGCTTTTTCTGTCTGGCCTCTTGTATCAAACATATCAAGAAACTCTTAACATATTAATGTTTGATGTAATGTTATTATTACTACATGTCGAGATGATCAAATAATGGTTTCTGAAAAGTGCAAATAGTGCTTTAACTACGACAGCAACTAGCAATCAAAACAAAATTCAATATAACAAAAATGAAACATTTATAAGGAAACAAGTTCTGTAATTTCTATTTTCAGTATATAATCATTTGCACTATAACCTTCCTAACTTGTCAACAAAAGCTGTAGCAGCTCAGAACAGAGTAAATCATAACTATTTTAATCCGTCATTCCCCTTACGCTGTTTAGTGAACATGACCCAGTCCAACATTAAGAACAAATCTTAGCCAGGCTATTTGTGTTGAATACTTGAAGGTTCTTCAGTTGCTCTTGAAAATTAACAAGGCAGGAAATCGGTAGATCTCGCTAAACAACACACGAAGTATGTTAAGACAAACTTAAATAATTAATACTTACCATCTAACTTATTTCTCACATCGTTTGTTTAGAAATTTCACAAATTCCCGACTTTTCACGTACAATCCACTTTGTTTATATTATTTCAAAAATATCTAATAAATTACCTAAACAAAAAAAAATATCTTAATGTATTATGTCAGTGTATAAGAACACTGACATAATGAAGTAAATATGACATGAGAATCTATAAGTTCTTATAATCACCAAGCTAATTAAAGAATAGGAAATGTATTTATACAATATAGCAAAATAATTTGATTGGCCATAAAATATATGTGAACACTTCTTCTTCATTAAATAATCACCAAGCATACATACCACCAAAAGTCTTTGTCTGTTTAACCTGCGTCATAGAGGAGGCCCTCTGTTCAGTGTTTTTAATACTTTGTTTAGATATTCTACCATTCACACAGCACTTTGCACTGGAATAACTGAAAATTTCGTTTACTTGAAGTACCAAGTACTAGAGAAATAAGCATAAATATATTTAAAATTTCTTTCAAAGGTCCTGAAAATTCTTAAACTCCTCAAGCAGTCCACAATAATACATTTTGTATTACAAATCAAATTGAAGCATTTTAATTTCCAAAGCTGATAAACTGCGTAGCCAACTCTCGGATTTATTCCTATTACTCTAACAAACCATAACAAAATAAATAAAATAACACAAATTAAGTTTAGAAATTTCGCATTTTCGATAAATGTAACAATAATACATTTTTTAAATAACACTTCGAATTTTTATATTGTGTATCTACTATAAATAAAGTTTCAATTAATCCGTTTTTGACGAATTGCTTTTAGTAAAATATTTTGTTCAATCACAATTGAGAAAATGGTCTCTCAGAAATTTTTAAGCTAAATAAAATAGGAATACAAGTAGTTATTAAAACCTCCTTTCTTTAAACACCGCTAATTACAGTTACTCCTGAAGCCCAAACCGGTAAAGAACTTCGTACTATGTTATTAATTCAAAATATAGTTAAATTTATTTTTCTTTGTGTCAATAAAAGGCAAAGACAAAACATTCTTTTAATATAACTGACAAGATCAAGTACCTGTTTGACTAATAAAGGCAAGAACGTCCTGAAATCGCTTATAGCTACCACTCTTGGTATATTTGGTGTAAAAGAGAGCAACCTTCAGGTAACAGTCTGCAGTTATCTCAACAGTCAGGTTACGGCAGCTGTAATTTTAATTTATATTTCATACAAATGTTCACTGTTTTATGATTTCATGACAATGACTTATGTTTATGCAATTTCATCTACCGCCCACCAATGAAAGAACATCAAACAATTTTTGTCAACCGTGACATGATGTTGCCAGGGTTACATTTCTTTCGACGTGGATGAAAATGAATGAAATTAGAAAAAGGAGAACAAAAATTAGAAAATACTTTTGTAAGATATCTGAAAAGGGATAGATAAAAAAAACATTAACAAAGGGAGACCAGATGAAAGAGATATTACTACGGTTTTGAACATTTTGAAAAATAATGAACTATGAAAGATCATTAGAATAGAAGTGTCATAGAAGTGTCCGAACAACAGCATTCAATTGATGAACACAGTATGAGATACTTTCAACTAAAACTACAGCTAGGGAAAGATGTCAGGGGTGATTGGAGATCAAAGTAAATTCAGCAAGGACTATGGGTATACAACATTTGTGTTCATTACAATCAAGAGTGCTTATTTTATAGCGATTTCAGAAGTTGAACTTTCAATTTTCCTCTTTTCGATAACAGTAATCAACTACATAATGATATTATCTTACAGCCATTGGATAGAGGGAATTTTAAAAAATCAACTTCTGAAATTTTCCAACAATTTTTAACACCCTATACCAGTGGTTCCCAACCTGTGGGTCGCGACCCCAAACGGGGTCGTGCCACCAATGCCATGGGGTCGCCAATTGATTTTGACCCGAATGTGAATATTATATAAAACACGGTAAAAACAGAAGACAGTTAAACAAATAACATTATAAAATAAAATTAAGACAATTATATAAATTCAGTAATATCAGTAGTAATATCAGAAATCACAATAAGGAATTTATTGCCCTTCCCAACAACTTACTTATGTGAAACAGCCTTCTCCCAACTACTCATCCTTAAAAACAAGTACCGAGATAAATTAGATGTGGAACACGACTTGAGGTGTGCCATATCGACAACGGAGCCCAGGATAGAATTGTTAGTTAAAAAGCTACAATACCAGCCATCTCATTAAGGTCAGTTCATAAACATAGTTTAGTAAAGTTACATAACGGTATGAAATTTGTTTGTTTGAATACTTCGAAATTGATTTGCAATTAATTAATGTTTTGTAGGAGCTTTGAAATTAATGAATAAATTCTATATTAATCATATATTTAAGGAATATACAGTTACTTCACTAAAAAAATTGCAATATATGCCAGTTTCTTAGAGAAAAAATAAATGTATAAGATATTTTAACGATTGGGGTCGCTTCCTGATTGCTTGTTCTAAAATGGGTCGCTATATTTGAAAGGTTGGGAACCGCTGCCCTATACTGTCAAGGAATCAGCATAAAAACAATATCATATTTTGCTTGTCTCCTTAATTACGTGATTTAGTCCTTTAAATTTACTAATCCTCTTAATTAGACTTTGGGAGGAAAGCTACTTGATACTTTTTTTATTGATACCAATTTGGAGGTGGGGCTTAAAATTTCCTTGACAGCCTGCTTGGTGACAAATGAAAGCTCGATTTGTTTATAAACAAATAAAAACTGTATGGTTTGCTTAATCAATATACAATAAATAAAAACAAGCTTATTTTAAGAACATTTCAGGTATATTCAAGATTAGTAATTGACAATTCAAGAAGACTGAATACTTAAAAAATAATTCTATAAACTGTACGCTTTAAGAATTGAATGATGTTTACACTAATTATATATAAAGTTTCATAAAAAAATGTACAAAATTATAATATCTAGTAGACAATTATTATAAATCTTGTCTGTAAGGGTGTTTTTATGGTTTCTTTTTGAATATTAACAATGATGATTTGATTGCTGCAAAAGTTTGTCTAACGTTTAATATGTATGTTCCTATTTGAAAGAACTTAATATGTAAATAGAGATTTGTTATTAAAATGACTTCATAATAAATTTTGTTTCACATAGATTTTTTAATATAAAAATACAAGATATGATTCTGTTATAAATTAAGAACAAAAAGGAGGTTGTTTGAACATTGTGTGAGGTGAAATGGTTTTAAGGAAGAGAAAAGGTAGTGCCCAGGGAGGAGAGGGCATTGAAGGTGAAGAAGTTGTTAGTCGGAGGGTCGACTTGAGAGATGGTCCTGATGATGTCCTGGGCGGCAACTCCTCCCACGACAGCGCTCACGGCTGCACTGGCGGCGTCCACGCTTAAACTCCTGCACAAAAGCAATCCCCTCCCATTCATACAGCTAGTCAAGATCGTTAGTTTTCATTCCAAACACATTAACATGAAGATGCAAACCTCTTGTGAAATTAAAATCAATCAATACTCAGCTCCTGAAGAACCTTCAACTGTACATATTGAACCTATGTATAATACAGAGTAGCTGGTTCCTTCTTGATAAAATCAATTGAAACATTATACTAAACATAGAGAATGTTTTAATAATATAGTAAACCTAAAAAGCAATATCTCTAAATAAACGCTAGTGTGGAGTCCAACATGAAATAATTTCAATTTTTATTTATACCAATTGTAATATGAATCAATTTGAATGTCTAAAAATATTGTTTGAAAGACCATACTTTACCTCACAGTTGTGCTACCTGTGATTATGAAGTAACCGCTATTAGGCCATATGTCAAATGATGTTAAGGTTATTAATTTGAAATAAACTGGCTAACAAAAAAAAATATTACAAATATTGTTTCAAAAACATATTCCTTCAGTATACAACTGCAGTTTACTAATCTTACATTTATATTAAGTAATAATCAATACCCTTTTTAAATTACACATTTTATTTTAAAATAAACAAGTGTAATCAAATAATTATGACGTATTAAAAAGGCATTTCAAATTAATAAACTCTGTTAATCCTACCGAAGCACGCACTTCCGTCTTTGCAACAACTATTACTACGACTATAATTTCTAGAGCATTGAAGCATTTCTACTACTATTACTATCCTGAAAGCATTTATCTTACATAAAAAAAAATACATTGAATTTATTATTAAATGTGAAATATTTTTAACAAGACATGATAATAAATCATCAAACCTCAAAAGGGTTTCAACTTTCTCCTTAGGGTATTTAATTTTAGATAGGATGTCATCACAGATATTGGATATGCTCTTCAAGTCATCTTGATATGAATTAGGATTTCTCTTATATTCATCTCGAAACTTCAAGACCACTAAAACAAAAGGTTTTAATCAATGAAGAAGGAAATTTTATTATATATATAATATAATGAAGGTGCATCAGATAATGGAAAATCTTTCTCAGGTTTACAGGTAAGATTTCCATAACAGATTCTATTCTGAAAATTACATAAACCAAGCTACTTGGCCTTTGCATTATTCATACGATATGAGACATGTATCTATGAATTATTTTTAATCCTTCAACTAGTCCTACCGTCTTTTTCCGAAAATAAGCCCTGGTTAAAACAATGTGAAAAATATTTTTTTTTTAATAAATACTGTTGAATTTAGATGGTATCTTTAGATGCCCTAATATTTCGGAAAATACTTTAGAAAAAAATATTCCAAGAAATTCCTCCTTTACCTAGTTGGTTTCAAGCCGTCTATTTAGCAAGAAGTATTCATTTAACCATAGCTATATTGCAAGACATGAGAGATTCAGACCAATGATTCTAAAGGAAATGGATTTAGAGGAAAATCAGAACGGAATTCAAAATTTGATAATTTATATCGATGTTCTAGAAGATGACATAACTGTGATTGAGTAAATTTAAATTTCGGTATATAAATAAATATTAAACAAAAATATATAAATCTACTTATTGAATTTGAAGTCCTCCCCCGAAAATAAACCCTCCACGTATTTTAGACCTAAAAAGAAAGTAGGACAGTGTCTTATTTTCGGAAAACGACGGTACTCCCACCTTGAACGTATACGACTAATGAACCAAATCCGTATTGCTAATTACGTTTAGAAGAGACGTAATATGGATGACCTTTTAGGTTGTGCCAATGTCTAAAACTTTAAGCAGAGGGAAACAATAGTCACAAACCAAAGTAGACTTCACTAACCTAGGATAATATTAAAATACAAAAGTTTGTAATTAATGTAATGAATGATCTTTAACAATCAAATTAATATCCAGCTTGATAGAAGACCACATAAATAACCAATAGCATAATTATCACATTGCAACTGTAGATACATCAAAATTTTAAAAATAAAATAGAATAATTATAAAATACTGTATATATTCATTTAACAAAAATGTTATAAATAGTCCAATGAATGATATCATTAACAACAAAATTAGCATGGAAGTAGTCATAAAACCATGTAGTTAAAAAAATAGCATAAATATAACATTGAAACTGTAGATATATCAAAGTATTACAAAATAGTGTATGTGTTCCTTTAAAAAAATATTGCACATATTTATAAATGGAATAAGCAGGTTGGATAAATATTATGACAGGAGTACTGGCTATGAGGAAAAACTAAAAAAAAATTATCCCTAATTTTCGGAAATCCGTTTTTAAAAGAGAGGGAGACCAAGCACGCTGGAGAAGAGACGAAAGGTAACTCAAAAAATTGTAATAAAAACTGCACTACTTGAATAAACAGACAAATATCTTGTTAAATAAAAATTTGATTAAAATATATCTTAAAAATAAATAAACATTAATTTTAAAGAATTAAATTAAAAAAGTAGTAAACAATAAAATAATATATGCTTCATTATTTCATATGCTCTAAAATCTTTTAAAATAATATACATATTTCACCTTTTCAAATTTAGGCCATTAAGTAAATATATGTCCTTGGATGCTAGTAGTTAACGTTCTTGTTCTCAGGGGAAGCTTATCGCAGTATATACATTAATTATTGAAGGAGGCCCATGACTGTTAAGCATGGATCGCACCTGGTAGATTAGAGTGATTATTAAAGGAGGATCTATGACTGTTCACACAGAGGCTAAGCATAGTCGATGCCAGACTTACGTAGGAGAAATATCACTGGTACACTTCAAACGGAAAATACAATTTTTTGAGGTACAGGAGCAGCTGTTCAGAAACAGAGTAAAGATGTTGTGAGATTAAACAAGAAAATTGATTTGGATTAATGAAACAATCTAGGCGTCCACTATTTGCAGAGGTTAAGTTCATGTTTGAGAATAAATTAATCAAAAATGGTCTCGGAAAGACGCTGGAATCAGAGAGAGAAGAAGAAGACAAAATGCAGAGAACCCTTTGATGGTTGTGGCAAGTACATAGATGCCTGGAAAGTCAGTTGTGACAGGGTAGGGAGGTTAGATGGATGAGGAAGGGGCAAGAGAAGTGGGAGGGATAGGTACCGTTTTCGGAATCAATCTTTTTACCAGTAAATTAGTCGGATAGCCTCCTAAGCTATATGTATATATATTGCATACTATATGTATATTATATAAAACACATAACAGAACAAAGATCCGACTTCCACCCACCAGTATGATCATATCCCTTCTACTTCTTCTCTTCCATGAAATAATTCGTACTGTATATGTGGGCTTCCTGAGTCCTAAATTTACATTTGTCGATCACCACATACGCAAATGTAATATTCTTATATCAAATATTTAATCAAATCATTGAGTGTAAGGTTTATTATGTAGAGTGGTATCTTGGTTCTCAACCATAATTGGATCAAAATTTTAATCGGCAAACGATTTGGTAGAAAATCATAAATAATTTTTACTTTACTATAAGTAAAGTATAGTGATCGTGAAAAAATTCGATCTCGAGATTTTGACGGAATTACATGTTTTGAGGTCCCAGAAGTCGTTTTATGACGTTTTTACGATGATGTCTGTGTGTGTGTGGGTGGGTGAGTGTGTTAGCATTGCTTGTTACCACGCTACGGTCCAGAATCTTTGATGGATCAAGTTGATATTTTACACAAAAATGGGCCCCATAAAGACGAAGATCCCTATTGTTTGGGAAGAATTATGCATGATGGGAAAGTCACTTTTTTTGCCAAAAACCGTTTTTTTTAAAACATTTATTTCTCTTAAACTGATAACCCTAGAGTTTTTAAATTTTGACATTATCTATGAGGTTACAAATGGAACAAACGAAAAATATATTCAGAATTTTAAAACAGCAGGAAATATTTTTTTTTCAATAAAATGTACAAATTTTGACTTATAATTCAATCTCAAACCTTGTGAGAGCGATACAAGCCATACTGTTTGACGGACAAGAATGAAACTATGCCTATAAATAGAACATTATGTGTAGAATGAGTTGAGATATTTTTTTTCAAAATTACATTCGCTAATGGGGCGTTACAGTACGATTTCTGTTTTCAAAAAATGTTTTTTGGACGCTAAACGGCTGATTAAAAAATAATGAAAATTTGACCAAAAATGGAACAAAAAATTAGCAATTCATAAAAAAAAATCATTAAGTTTCAATTACGGGAAAGAGCAATAACGATATAAAAACTGTTTGTTTATCTTAGACTAAGAGATCACCTACTATACTTGTCGATTTTTTTATATTTTTTTACATTGTTTACATTGACTTAGAAATTTTTTGAGCAAATCCACTGATATAAAATTGATATTTATAAAGGAACAATTTAAAATGTTTATTGACTTATATGAGATGTAAGAGGAATAATATGTGCAGGAAAATTATAACACTCTCTCAGAAAAAATTCATATATATGTTATTTGACAAAGGGGAAGGAAAATGATCTTATTAAATACTAAGAAGCCATAAAATTCCCAGTATAATAATTCTGTTAAAAACCAAAAATGTAAAAGATAATTCAAAATTGAAATCTTTCGTTTAGAGATTAATAACTGTAATTATCGTACATCTTTAATTAACAAATCACCTTAAAACAACATTTTCTTCGCTGTTTAAGATGTTTTTCAGAGAAAAAAAGAGTATTTTCCTGTTTTAAATTTGAAAATTTTACTTTAATATTCAATGTAGAAGGATGTCAAGTAAACGATGTAAGAAATCTACTGGCTATTTGAACAAAAGCCATGTTCTCTTGTAGGATAATATTTCGTTTCAAGAAATGTTCACTTTGGTTTTTCAAAAATGTTATTACTGCTGTAGTTATTCTAATGAAATTATTTGCAAATAATAAATTATTTGTGATGTACAAAAATAAGCTTATAAATTGATAGGTCCTTCAATCACAATCTGTACTACCTCACGAATGAAAGACTAATAATTATATCCCATTTAGATATTTATGTTATGCTTAAATGAGACGTTATGTTTTATATACTCAAGAAATTTGACATTAAGTTACTTATAGTAAAGTAGAGTGTAGGCCACTCCAGATTTTTCCATAAGAAATACATAATGGGAAATATAATCCTTTCGGATTTAACCTATAACCTATATTAGCCACAGTCGGGTTTGGACGACTAAACCTGAAACCTTCTGTCCTAGTTACAAACAAGCTAATAAATGTATATTGTAAGATTTAACATCTTAAAATATAGAAGATACCTTTCACAGAATATTTGAACGTACATGCTGCATGTTTTTACCACTTTAATTCAAACAATAATATATAATACATTTTCGAATGACCAGTGAGTTTACCTTTGATTAAGAAGTAGGAGGGATCCAGCTTTTTGAGAGTGGACACTGCTCTGTTCTCCTGGGTCCAACCAAGGTCTAAGGCCTTCTCCAACGACTGATAAGAAGTCATGCGTCTCATCATTTGTGAAACTTTTTCAGCTTTCGTTCTTGTGCCATCCACTACATTTCCTTTCTTCCAAATAAATGATTCTCTGAAACAATAACGATATATCTAATTTAATTCCAATGTGGTAATAGTAGTTTACTACATTGGTTTAGAAAGTGTAAAGGAGTTTAACAAAATTAACAAGTACCTTTTTGTGTTTCGGAATAGGAAGTCAACAATCGAATAAAGCGATAGACGATATTATCTTCCTTATAATGTCACACACAAATTATCTTTTAGTTTTTCTCTTGATAAGGACGACTTACCGTAATCGGTCGAGGCACGAAAAAACGTACAAGTAAGCGGTACATTTTAACAATATTAATATAAATAATGGTCCAAATGGCCAACTAATAATAACTTCAAACACTAAAATGAAGATGAACACTCGCCATCTTCAACTATGTCCTCAACACAATGTCCACATGAGAAGATGTCCACACAATGTCCACAGAACTCTTGCCTATTTTAATGTTGTTCTCCTAAAGACGACAGAGTACCGAAATTACACAGATATTTGGGTGTTCAAGGTCTTTTTGTGTTTCGGAGATTAACTTTAAAATCATTTGTTCGATTGGAGCGTAATTTTTATTAATACATATACATATATACATACTTTTTCGTTGGAAATACGACCCGAAACGGACAAATACAGTTCAATGTAGCAAAAGAAACGTAGAGAAATCAAAAGCACACACTTACAGTTTCTAATTTTCGGTTTGAACCGTCTTCAGGAGAGATAAGAGAGGGAAACCAAGCGCACTTTCTTTTGCTACATTGAACTATATAAATAATCAAATCACAATATGAAATGGGAAAAAAAGACTCAAGATCTTTCAACCGTAACAAGCGGTCTTCGTCAGAGTCAAAAACCCAACTGAGTAATGATAAGAAATGGGGAAAAAAACTGAGTTGGGTTTTTGACTCTGACGAAGACCTTAAGTCCAAGGCGTGATTTTCGGCACGTTTTGGACTATAAGCCCTCCCCTGAAAATAGACCCTAGTTAAGATAATGTGAAAAATATGAATGGTTAAAAAATTGCTGTTGAATCTATTAGGTATCTCTAGTTGTCATATTTCAGAGAATTCTTTGGAAAAAAATATTCCAAGAAATCCTTGTGTACCTCTAAAGTTCGTTTCAAGGAGGCTACTTAGACGAGAAGTATTAATTTTACCTCAGCTATACTGCAAGACATGAGAGATTCAGACCAATGATTCTACAGGAAATAGATTTGGAGGTAAATCAGAACGGAATTCAAAATTTTTATAATTTATGACGATGTTCCAGTAGGTGACATGACTGTAATCGAATAAATTTAAATTTCTGTATAAAAATAAATATTAAACAAAAATATGTAAATCTACTTAATGTACTTGAAGCCCTCCCCCGGGAATAAGCCCTAGCACGGATTTTAACCTAAAAATAAAGTTAAGATAGTGTCTTATTTTCGGGAAAAGACGGTAATACACAATTGGTCGGCAAAAGCTTTAGTCAAAAGGCATACCAGCAGTCCAGCGATTTAGATTTCTTTTGAAAACCAAGGAAACCTTCTTCCAAAAAACAGATTCAAAATAGATATTCTAGATAACAATACACATTTAACTCTATACTAATATCACTTAATCCAAAAAATGATGCAAATTTTAAAATGAAAACATAATGTTTATGAGATTAAGGCTTAACTGCTATTTTCTGGGAATATGAGTTTGTTTTTAATTTCATGCGCAATTCCAAATTTTCATCACTAACGAAAATTGTCAATTTATTTTGAACAAAATACTTTATCAATACTTAAAAAATTGTTCCCATAAAGATCAATCAAAGAAGAAAATAAAGAAATAATAGAACCCTATTATTCTTCAGTTAAACCCGAAGAACTGATCAAGTCCTGATAAACTATTACTTTGTTTCTACTACACGGACAATACTTTTATTAATATAAATATATATATATATATATATATATATACAAAAGATTTTACATAAACATGTAAAATAACAATTAGTGATCAAACCGCAATATGAAAAACATGTAAAATAACAATTAGTGATCAAACCGCAATATGAAATGGGGAAAAAAAAGACTGAGTTGGGGTTTTAACTCTGATGAAGACCGCTTGTTACGGTTGAAAAAGATCTTCGTCTTTTTTTCCCATTTCATATTGTGGTTGATCATATAATATATATATATATTTAATGAAGGCTGTCTTGATTTTACAGTCCTTTTAAATACAGTAAATGAGTGTAAAAGGTGCTATAAACTCGTCACATGGGAAGACCCATATTCATTGAAAAAAGAACCGTATGTGACTCAAAATTTACAGTTTCTTGACCCTTCTAACTATATAAACGCGCATTTGTTGTTAATACAACTGACATCCCCTTTGTCTTTAGTATACTGAATAGATATTACACTCCCAGAAATGGTAGGAGAATACTTCCACGCACAAATTCTAGACAACACTATCACTTTTGATAACAATTCCATCATAATTGAAAAAGTGGTGCTAACCAAATCAATTAATTAAATTCATCGTCTGTAGATTTGAAGATATGTTTACTCATAGTAAAGATGAGGTCATTTACGACGCATTTTTTTTACACATGACAGCTGAAAGAGAACTTCCAACCAGTTAGTTGCAGAAACTCAAATGATAATATGCAACATAAAAATTAAAACACATGCTATTTTTTCAGACTTTCTGTGAGATTGAGACAAAAAGGATATATGAGTACTCAAAATTCTTCTATATTTTTTCAACAGATTTGAAAACTAACAAGCAAATAATGAGTAACTAGAGACGATCATGTCTTTAAATGTGTATTCCTTTGGTATTCAGAAGCAAAGCCACTAATTCCTAATTATGATCACACCTAATAATTATTAATACTATCAATAATAAGGTTGATTCTAACTATACAACACCCAGTTTTGAGCACTATTTAATTTGAGAAACACATTATAAGGGTTAAAGAATAAAATTTGTCCGCTGAGAAAAGGAAACCAGTTTTACATTTTCCCTCATTTCATGACAATCTAAACTGTATCACCAACAATATTAGTAATGGAGAAAAAAGATTTGAGAAAACAGGAATATAGTTTGAGTGCATTTAAATTTCCAAAGACAGATGCTTTCATCAAAAGAATATCAAAAGAAAAAATAAGTCATTCTGCTACAGTATACTGATTAAAACAAAAGTAATAGGATCGTTACTTATTTTCAGTTTGTCTTTTATTTTGTAAACTAGATTTCAAGACAACTGTAGGTACTGCATATATTAATATGCCGTATTAATATATAGGTTATATATAGGTATGTATATAGACATACAAATAGGCCTATATTTCATATATAGGTGCCTCACTAGTTGGAAAACACTTTAACAAAATGTTATTAATTAACCCTAATAACAGCCTCTTCAACGCTAATATAGCTTCCTTAAAATGAAATAAAAAATGATTTCATTATTGAAAATGAACTGCTAATGCAAATGATGCCAATAACAAGTTCATTCAAACTTACTGGGTTAATTCAGCCAAGGTCTAAGAATTAACCTGATTAGTATAGATTGCATACTACATCACAGGAAAAAAACTTGACTTTCTAACAAAATCATCTCCAACAAAGAAGCAATGGTTTACTATTGTTGCTTGTTTTAAGTACAATTGACCTGTTCCAAAGTCTGAATTAGATGTGTTTCAGTTACGGAAAGCCCAGTTACGAATGATTGCATGGAAAAAAGGCAAATACGAAACTTATTTCAAAAATCTATATTGAAATATTTGTTCGATACCTGCTGTATTTAGCTAACTCTCAGAAAAAAAACTATATATATATAATAATGATCAAAACGTTTCACTTTAAACTTAAAAAAGAAATATTTTTTACCAGTAGTCACCTAGTTTTAATATAATATTCATTTAATATGATCTATATAACTAAATTATAATGTTTTTTTTATTTCTTCATAGTACTCCAATACTATATATTATCAGTCTTTATTTAACTCTGGAATTAAAATCTTTACTTTTTTCAGTAAAGCCCATTTTTACAATTTTCAAAAAGCGTAAAAGGATATACATTAAATTTAAATGTCACTAAGATACTGAAATATAGAAGGAAAATAATATTCTTATTAAAATTTTTGGTTTAACAACTTTTGGACAGGTTATTTCATTAATACCAAATATTTTAATAATAATGATTATACACTTACGTGGCGTATTCATGATCCAGTAAATCTACCATAAAGAATCCAAAAAGTCCTACTACATCACATGCAAAAAACTTGACTTTATGCTTCCTGCAAGTGTTATTTAACAAAATAATGTCACTTTCAGTTCTTTCTGTAGCTATTACAACATCTACATCACAAACACATGTTTCAAAAATTTCATTAACAGATCCTTTTTTGTAATATACTTTGACCAAAGGATTCAACGCCTGGGCGCCGGCAACAGAAGCATCAGCTCTCTGAAATTCGTAAGGAAGCACAATAAAAATGGGTAAAATTTTAAATATATAAGTATTAATCCAAAAGAAATCTACGTTTTGACCAATATTCTCCTCGTTCACAAATATTGTTCTTTCTCCATTTAAAACTGCATCATCTAACAATATAACAGACTGGACTCCAGCCAATATTACATTCTTAATTATTTCTGCACCTACTTCATTTACCCCAATTAGAAGAATTCTGGCTTCCCTTAACCTGAAAAAAACAAAAAAGATAAACGGTAAGCCAGATAAACTAACATTTCAAACAGTCACTGGTATAACCAAGACTCCAAACACATAGAATAACTAACTGAACCTCTTCTGTGATTCAAGTCCCCAAAGTCTAATTTGTCTATCATATAACTCCCGTTCTTCCTGTGTAAGATTATTATCATCATTATCAACCATCCTCAAGATAATATTCCTTAACTAAACGATGTCACTTCACCGGCTTACTCAAACAACAAACTGCCAGGTTTGCCAGAAATACAAATAATTCCCTAGGTTGTATTAGGAGATATGTTACACTATACAAAACAAAATAAGCAATCATATATTAACCAGCTTTGTGAAAACTCCTGCTTTAATAGTAAGAATTAGGTTTATTTCATGATCATATTTTCAATAATTTTAGTTTTGTGTTATAGATACAGTTTGAACTTAAAAAGATTTTAAGTTGAAACAAAATATTCGTCCTAGAGTTTTAGATAATATTTTTTATTTTACTCCAAATGATAAGTCCGTAAAATGTATTATGTCCTTATCTTATTAAGTACTGTTTCATAATTATCAATGGCGTATCTTCAAATTATGATTGTAAGAATGATTTGGATGATTCAGAATATTTTAATTCTAAATTATGATTATATAATTATTTTTAGTTCATTATTAGCAACAAAGAATTTTATTATGTTCATTCGACTCATGCTCATGGAAACTAATGAATAAAATTAAAATAAGTGACTGTTCTACTTCTATAGACATGATAATCTATAGCAAAAAAAAAATTAAACAATTTGTTTACCACTGCCGTATATAAAATACATTATCTGGGAAATCAAGTACAATTATGTATTAATAATTAGAACGTATCAACATTTTTTTCCTATATTGATATAAATTAAGTTTAAATTTTTATAAAATCTTTAAGAAGATATGAGTGAAGTTTTTTTCATTACATTATATTTTAATATTACAAATTCATTGTATATTACGATATGGATATATATATGTATACATAGTATAAAACACACAAAAATTTAAAGAGAAACTTTAAATCTACTTCTGCAAAATGTATTTAAGAATGAGATTCTGGGTGAATTATCATTAATGAAATTTCTCGGAACCAAACACACAGACGACAAAGACCAATTCATTGCAAAGCTGAGCAAAAGGAGAAGAGGATGAGTTTCCTAAACAGATGGATAAACAGTAGGAAGAAGGAGATGCATTTAAAAATTGGAAGAGATCATTATCACTTCTGCGGACCTGGAACTGCATTAGAGCAACCTCTTGAACGTGGAGATGAAGGAATCAATAAGCTAGATGATGCTTGCAAAGAACATGATATTGCCTACAGCCAAAGCAACAAACTGAGTGATAGACATGCCGCAGACAAGGTGTTACAGAAGAAGACTTGGAGACGGGTAAAGTCCCTGGATGCAAATTTAAATGAACGTCTCTTGGTATAGCATCACTCTTGGTGGCTGGTGTTATGAAGGGAAAACGAGTGCTCGGACTTGGACTCAAGAAGAAGAAGAAAAAGAAGAGAAATGTAAATAAAACAGGATGGAAAAAATGTAACAAATAGTGATTTTGTTTAAAAATATATATATATTTTTTAATTTACAATGTCTTTTTTCTTTATCCATTCCTAGTTATCATAACCTTGAAATTTTACAAGCACATCACCATTTTTTCGTTTCTTTACAATTTTTTCCATTAGATACATATTGGCGACATTGGTCTTTAGTAATTCATGTTGGTAAAAGCGCCCTCTAACGTCCTGTCCATTTCCATCTCGCAGCTGGTAAGCACAGGCAGAGTGGGTAGAATCTTGTTGATGTAGCAAACTTCAGTGGACCAATTCCTCGTATAGCCTCTTTCAAATGTAGTTCGAAATTGCTAATTCACACTGGGGTGTTTAATGCAAGCTTACCAGGTGTTTTCAATTTTTCATGTCTTTGTCTAACAGCATTAGCAACTCTTTACAAAATTTCCTCTTCCTTCACTGCCTTTTTTACTTTACTCGGTGCAAATTCCAATGGTTGGATATGTGTTATTGTACTGTTGCACAATCTTTGGGAGAATATTAAGAAACTTATAGAATCCTTGAAGGGAGAATTGTTTAAACATTCTTCCCCTTAGTGTTCTATTGAACCTTTCAACGATTCAGGCCATCATGGTGGAAAATGTCCTGTAGTGGATTATATTGTTCTTTCGGCAAAGCTCTTGAAACTCCTTCTTGAAAAACTCTCTTCCAGCATCACCAGTGTGAAAATCCATAAATCTTCCAGTGTTTATATTTTGGTTAGACTTTTACCCTGGTCAAATGGTTTTGAAACGCTCTAGTCACATTGTCACCAGTCTTTCTCTGGTTAATCTGGTATTTCAAACTAATGATTAAAGATGTATTGATCAATTGAGCAAAAAGCAGAGATTCAAATTTGACAGTTTACTTTTTATACATGCTTGAGTTCAACTTTAGTTAGTTTACATTAGCTAAGTCATCAAATTTAAACAAATATTGGTCATAAGATGTTTAGGATAATGGCTGCAATGTGTCGTTAAATGTTTTAATTTACTTTTATTTACCTCGCTAATATGGCTTCATTTCTCCAACAACTTTATATTACTTTGTCACACATACTGTAATAAATCTTCTGTCTATTATGTCAAAGTGTACCTGTCAAAGTTCATCCACAGCTTTGTTCGTAATGCTTATCTTCTTCAAAGACGGCTATAAGGAAAAGGGAAATCGAAAACAAATTTCTGCGAAAAGCATGTAATGTCGTCGGTATATTTACAAATGGTAACTAATAAAGAAAAAAAAAAAAAGACAGAGAAGAGAATAGTCTGGGGTACCATATAATTTACCCACCATTCCAACTCTGGCAACTAAATAAATAATATAATACTTCGCAATACTTATCTAGAAAGAAAAAATACATTTCAACTGACATCAAAAAAAATCAAACGCATTATTTTAGAAAAATAATAACCCCTAATTACAGATTTATAAGCACCTTTCATACAAGTAAGCTAATTAAAATTTAGCCAATATAGTGTACTTCAAAATCATGAACAGAGGTATGACAAAAATGTATAACTATCACATCAACATATGTGGTTTTACCACATACATTTAGCAATTAATTACACTCTTATGAAAGTTAAAAAATTATATAAAAAATTACTTATTTACACCGTTGGGAGGATTGTTTAAGTTCTAATTTTCATTATTGTTCACGAACCTCAGTTCATAAAATAAAATATAACTGCCAGAATAAATGATAGAATATTTTATATAAAACTGAAAATGAAAAACTGTAACTACATTACTGAGATATACGAATGTATACCATTTCCAATGGTCTCAATGATGTTAAAATCTGAAAGCATTATTTTGTGATAATTGAAAAACTTTTAAAATTAAGATAAATTATCGTTCAACTGGTGTACTTTAAAAAAAATTATACAATTACACTGAAGGACAACTTAAGAGTATAAAAGAGCTGTAGTAAGGAAGAGTTTATTTACAAAAAAAATATATTGGATGATTGAAATAAAAGTATCTATCGTTTCAATGTCCTTAAATATCAGTACAAAAATATTTCTTTAAGCATTACTAGATAACTAGTTAGACAGAGATATCAAATTATTAATTTAATGTAATTGTATGGTAAACAGAAAAAGGAAAAATTTTTTTTTTTGCGGAAACCAAACCAAATTCATGGGCTATTATTTATAAATTTAAACACCCTTTATACAGAAAAATGAAAAATATATGTCATACTTTATATTAGCATACAAAGTATGGAGTTAGTTATACATTGGCAGTAATAGGTAAATAAATAGAATGTTACAAAAAATGACCCGTAATTTTAATTATTAACATCAAGAAAAATTCCACTTCTTTAATGAATTTTATAATTATCAATAATGATAATAAAATGCAAAATGAAAACCTGTAGAATAATAAATGGTATGTCTTAATGCTTTATAATGTACATCAGCAAGCATCTACTTATTTAATTTTCTAGGATTCCGAGAACGAATCAATCATAAACTGGCTAGTTTAAATAGTTGTTTTAACAAATTCTTCCATTTCTTTTACTTACCAAGATTAACTAAACAAACTAAAAGTACACTTCTTTTTCTAAGACTAGATAGTTACAAGTGTTTCATTCACTCTAAAATCCTGACATTTCCTTCATTAAAATTCACCACTTTAAAATTTAGGCAGACAAAACTATTTCACATATACAAAAAAAAAAAGGCTAAGTATTTAGAATAAACACAAATCGAAAATTTAATGATATTCATTCATTTTTTTTTTAGAATTTAATTTTATTAGGAAAATAAAATGGTTTCATGTATAAGTTTTTTCATACTTCTTTTGTTTTCAATAATGCTTAAACGTCAATATACTATAAATGACGTACTTTTCACAAAGCATTATAGAACGTTTACTCTCACGTCTTTCTCACCTATTCGATTATACTTCAAGTTCCTGGTACACACACACACACACATTAGTATTAGGCATTATCCATTAACAGCCTTTCTAATTAACAGCAATCATACAAACACAGTCTTTGCAATATACAAATATCCTTGCATAGTTTTAATTCATCAATAGGAACAAAGAGCATGGTAAGTTCAACTGTCAGAATTTAACAATAACTAAATCAAACTGACAGTGATAGTTTTATATGATACAAATACACTACTAATCAATGCAGAGTATTAAATTATAAATAATTGTAACGAATGGATAGAAAAAAAAATTTGATTTCTTTAACATTTAAACTGAAACGTTTATCATGTAAAATACAAGCAGAGAACTACAACAAATAAATTCAACTGAAAAATACACACACAAATTCTATTCTCAAGTTTAGTCTAAAAATTAAATTATTTTACCAATATTTATATGAATCGAAATCAGAACATTTTATCGAATCAAAGGAATTAAAATTAATCTGTTCTCCATATTTGGTATACGAAAACTTTCATATAATTCAGCATTTTGATAATGATGTCGAAATATCAATATAATCCACAAGTAAATACGGTCACGTTTTAGCATATTCATTTATATGAAGTACCGAAGTGGTTTACTTTTAAGTACATGCTTCAAAAGTAGATCACGAATACAAAAATTAAGTATTTTACCAAATTGAAGCTTTCAAAAAATGAATTTCTATACTATGATTTGAAATAAGTGTGCATAAGTAAGCAAATAACAATATTAAAAGGTACTGACATTAATGAGTAACTGTAATTATTCCACAAAAACATTATCGATTGATGTATTTAAGTTCTGATAGTATATTTATCTAATTAAGTACTTCTAAAAAAGTAGCAGTTGAAAGATTTCTAATAAGTAATAAAAAAAAAACTAAAGTAAATTGCTATAACCTAAAAAAAGTTTTAAGTGACTAATGAAGTTACAATTTGCAAATTAAAAATTAATTCATTACTTCTTAAATATTCCTATTATATTTCCTTCATTCAACAAAGTAGACAAAATAATTTTTTTCAAAAACGAACCCACATGCTCAGGTTACCGTATTTAAAAATTATTTGGTTGTAACAAAATGATTGAATAATGAGGTAAAGTGAGTGGAATAAAACAATGTAAGGCGAACTCCATTAGAGCATTATAACTTCATCGTAATAACTTGAGAACAAATTTGTGTGGATATTGGACAACTGACGTCTATTTTAAAATATATCAAATCAAAGTGGACAACAATAAATCCTTTTTATTTATAGCATTTAAAAAAAAATATTTACTAATCAAACAAAAATAAATACTAAAAATAAATACAATTGCCTAAGAAAATTAACCACAATTAAAAAATACATACAGAAACAACAAACTAAAAAAAATAAACTAATAGGTGAAATAAAAAGAAAACAAATGAAAAGAATATTTAGTTTATTTTTATAGAACAATCAAAAAGTTCTATAGTAAACATTCTGAATTACTATCAACGTGTATCCATGCGATCTGTCTTTATTTGGGCTTTTAAGAATTACTTAGAGACTTATTTTTATTGGCATGTGACTTTATAAGTAATTTTAGTTTTTTTTTAAAAAAAAAATCATAACTATATTAATAAAATTAAGTATCTTTTTCTGGTACTGTACAAAGATTTAATAATTTAATAAATCATTGATTTTTGTTGCATTATTTTCCAAATTAGTAGAAAATTAAATCACCAAACCATATATTTATCAAAGTGAAATTTGATCAATTTTCTTATGTATAATTTAAGTAGTTACCAAAAAATGAATTTTTATAGTACAGACTAATTCAAAATAATAATCAAAAACATTTTATTTAAAACTTCTTCCAGGCTAACCGCAGACCACGTGTTAATAATATTTTCAGCCTTAACGACACCATTAAATGGAATTATAAATATACACGAATTTTCGAACTACTAAAATTCTAAAACTAACTGGTTTAGCTCGCATTCTCACCAGACGACACAAGTGTCTTTAGCACAGTACCACCACATATGAAGGTTATTCCATATTACACATTTGCAGACGGCCTATTTTCAATAATCATTTAAGTACAATTTGTAATTTTTATTAGAGAATATTATTCATTTATAGAAAATCATAAAATAACGGGAAAACTTGTAGTTATTGGGTTATTTCCACTGAGGTTAGTAGTAATAATGTCTTTCATACCTTGTAAAGTCTCTGGAGAGCTGGACCCGAAACTTTACGAGGTTTGACGGACATTACACTTCTAATTCTAAGAAAAATTGTAGTTCACTTTTTGTTCGAAAACATTAAATAATGATAAAAAACCTCGAGTTATATACAATTTTCAAAGCTTATGCATGTCTTATGAACTGAATTTAAATGAATATCAGATTTATAAGTTTAAAAATGAACTATTCTTATTACTTTAAAAAGAAGTTTGAAAAAGATCTTGAAACTCAGAACTTTAACAGCTGGATTCAATTGAACAGAAACATCAATGAATAGCAGAACGACAGCTATTTTTGGTGTCTTAAGAACGAAAAGTTTTTTTATAAATATAATAATACGACTAATATTAATATGAAATGCTAGCTTTATCAACAGGTACGTAGTAAAGATTAGGTAAGGTTTCAGGAAGACTGTGTGTTGGTGAGAAGAGGCTAATCTAGGAGTATCACAGTGAGCAGTCACATGGAGGCTGCTAGAAGAGCTTGGTCGGCACCAAGTGCTCTAGAAGAGTACGGGGACCGCTGCACACGGCGGTGTTGGCACTGCCTCCTGGGCAGCCTCGATCAAACTCCGCTTCTCCTCCTTCTTGCCACCGGCCTTCGGCGTACACAACTCGGGCTCGTAGCATGGAGTTTCGCAGATGTTCATGTTGCAGCAGTTCTCTATCTCTATTTCACAGTGTGCTCCAGGCCCCAACCCAGGCCCTGTCTTTTTACTTCCAGTATACCTAGAAAAAGTTATTTTATTCCCACATTGCTTTTAAGTATACATTTTATTCATTACAGTTCTACTATAAAAAAATATATAAGCGGAAAAACTGTCTTAATGAACTCAAGGACCCTACTTAAAGACCAGTAAACTGTTGCTGTTCTATGGGAAGTTGCTGCAGTAAGACCTTAGCCGTCAATGCCAATGGAATAGGATATTAAGACCGAAAAGGAGAGATTATAAACATTTTGACACCCGCATCCCCTTAACCAAAATGTTGAATCTCTCACAACTCATCAACTCTTTGGTTTGCATTATATTATATAAGAAGAGGGAAAGAGAAATCTTATACGAATATTATTCAAGAATACTATAACTAGCAGAGTAAATTAAAACTGAGGTTCAAAAGATTACAATTATTATTGGAAGCATATCAACCACTCATAAAATGTTGAAACACTTATACAGACAATCAAACATATACAATATACTCACGTAGCACTATTAAGGCACTACATACTCTTGCAGACACATTTCTCCCAGGCTATACACTTAAAGCGACGAATACAGACTGGACATCTTTTTTTTTTTTTGATCCAAACAGAAAAAATATGAAACAACATAAGAAATATATGATATGAGTTTAAATTAATATTATTGAAACCCATTCCTAACAAAGTCTAGGGATCCAGTAAGAGTTTGCCAAGTACTGTCTGAAAATCCCTCACCATCGTTTCAGTGGATGACTCACTTTATATAGCAAAAAGAATAACTGCAGTCACCATAATAAATGAAAAATATTAATTAATATATATAAACGTTAATAATTAGTAAGTGTTCATTTGTTAAACAAAGGGTTTATGCTGAAAATAGTTGTCTTAGGAGACTATATAGAGATTAGTGATAACTTTCGTTGTCTTTATCAAACAAGTTGATATATAAAAATTTGTGTTGACAAATAACCTGTCAATACAAATTGAATTTACTGACTTACTATATTTCAGTGGGAGTAAGTTATAATTTACTTGAAAATGATATCAAGCGGTAACTCTATAAGTAGCTTTAACTTTAAATACCGAACATACTTATTACAATCAATAATAATGGTAATGGGGTAATGGTAGCACACAAACACACTCAGAGCAATTTGCAAAACCTATTTTTACTGTATTGAGAGGACCTAAAAACCAATGTATTTAACGTGAAAACTCGACATCGAAATTTTGACGGTAATGTAATACTTTCATCATTCCTCTATACACGAGTAGAAGGTAAACGTAAGTAGTAATGGTAGTAAAGCCATTTATTTCATAATTTATGCTACAAAAAACCAAATAAAATATGAATAAATATGATGCAATGTTACAGTATACACAATAATGGACAGAGTATCCTTGTTGATTAAATGGGGCGAGCTATTATAAACCTGTTATAAGCTAATAAGTACATTAATAATTATATGCAACACACAGGGAAATCTCTAGACTATTTTCGATAAGTGTATATCTAACACGCTCACTTCAAACCTCACAGAGAAAGTCCAACTGCTAGGTGTAGTTAACTACTTGAACTGGACTGAGAAAATAATTTAGGTTAGTTGGACGAGGTCTCTATCGTATTTATATTTAAATATTATAATTATTCTAACCTTTTCTTATTCAGAGTAAAAATATAGCATCATTGAAAGCTATTACTCAGTATAAGAATTCCCTACCACATTATCAAATATGTCATAGAAAAAACTCGGGACCTGCAGTCTTCAACATGCAACTTTGAAATATTCTGGTCTGTAGGATGATGAGATAATGGTGAATACCTTCTCCTGAGCTTGGGTCTCTTGCTGAGAGAGCGCATCTTAATAGCAAGGGCAGTGACAACCAGTAAAAGGAGAGCACAGAGCGCCAGCAGACCAGTGCTGACGAGCTTCCAGGAACTTGCGCTGACCGCACTCGGGAGGGTGCGCAGCACTCCAGGCGCCACCTCTCCGCACCTGAACAACATTCAGTCATCACTACATCCTTCGCATATCCTGCAGTATGCCTGGCATGTGTCTTGAAAAGCTTGTTAGTAACACAGAGCTTACAGGACGCATACGTCGAAAAATCCCCTTATCACATTCTTCATATAATGCACAATTCAATGATAAAATAAATAAAGTAACTTTTGGAGAGTAACTCATACAATATATCAAAGGTAAATCAATTTGATATGTGTGAAAGGGAGAATGAAACGTTAAGGAATAGTGGCATGTCTAAATTATTATAACAAAAAATGTATATACTCGTATATGTAGTACTGATTGTTTCATTCGTTTGAAAATGAAAACATTGTGCCATAATGTACTATTATTGTGAAAACTTAAAGCAAATATATTAGTCATATATAATCTGTGGTTGAAAGAAAAACTTTTTTTATATTGGCATAAGTAAGCATAATGTACTTCTCTACATGCTTAACTGTCAAAAAAGTACACACACGAAGTACAACTTCTTAGCAGAGAATGTTTACATTTCAATTTTATTATAGTCCTCCATAGATATGACTAAAGTAGGGCTGCCCAAATAGATTATTATTTCGTAGAAGTTGAGTTCCAGTTCTACCGATCAACAACATACTGTCAGTTCTGATAATAATGAAAGTCTTCCATATCAAGAACTACAAATTTCATCATACATCATTATTTGTTTAATCCCTCCAGACATGTACCTTATCTTCGCTGTCTAGATAATTCACTTCAATTTGACAAATTTGTTTGTTTTATTTTATCAAAGATTATAACGTATTCTAATTTATTTCAAGAGCATTCTTAAGAAATAATAAAAAAGTAATTGTGGATCACTGTAAAGGTAAAAAGGTCACTGTAGATCTGTTGCGCGGACACTAAGCATAAGGACAAATCGAGTCTAGGATCAGAAGTCAACGTGGATAACAAAAGGATTGTAGGAATTAATAAAGAAACTGAAGCCATCCTCACACAAATATTAATAGAGTTTAGTAAATAAATGACAATATACAATAACGAAGCATTTAAATAAATAATGCATCCAAAAGCTTTTCATGAAAGAAAGAAAGTTTTTTTTAAGATTAAGCCCAATGTTTGAATTCATATGCTGAAATTTCAATTCATAATTATTGAACAGTTAACGGTATTCAAGGAGTATTTTCTTCAATCTGCGATGCTGAAGGTGAAAAACATAAGATACAATATACTTACACATTTTTATATGCAATAGAATTATGTTTTGAAACAGTTTAGAATAACTTACGCAACATTGTAAGAAAAAAATCTACTTTATCTATTTAGCTCAATACTAATATAATTATAAAGATGGAAATGACGTGAAGCATCAATTTTAATTCATGTATGCAATTGACACTTGTATCATTTAATAGTGGAAGTCGAATGAAAATGTACTCAATAAGTTTCAAATTAATTAGGATACTACGTGAAAATAAGAACTCTTGTTTTTACTTGATTGTATGAAAATTATAGGGATCATAAAAAAAAATCAGTTTTAGATTTTAAAGGTTAGTTTTTTAAGTTTTACTCGATTTCCACGATTTTGAGAACATCTTTTTGATGATGACTGAATGCGTGTATTGGGGGGTGGGGGGGAGATCCAAATTTCTTTGGTAAGCTGAAAGTCACATATCGTTTGACAAATCTTATCAAATTTTGACAGCAACATAACTTTTGATGTGAAATTAACAATACTGTGTCTGGTCAATACTGAAGCACAAGACAGTTCTTCTCTGTCATTCTAAAAACTTGAAATTTCGTTATATATATATAACATGATGCTAATAGAATTATGGAAAGATTAAAATATCATAACTTTTTGATTTGATATCATTGCAAGAGACAATGGTGAAGTAAAAAGGAGATATATTACTTTCCAATTATATCTGATTTATTTATCTTAATTTTATCAAAATCTGTAGAAGTCTTAAAAAGTCATTTATAAGAAGTAAAATTATTTTCAAAATTACTACATATAATAATCAATAGTCAACTGAAATAATTCATACTTGGAGAAACAACAGAACAAATTAAATAATTGTTGAAATCATTGGAAACAAAAGAGCTAAAGAAATCTTATATATACATTACTAATCCACGTAAATAAATCATAATAAATCTACGTAATAATTTATCGTAAATAAAATTCAAAAAAATAGTTCCTTTGTTATTAATTTTACTACTTCGATATGACGCTTTCATAAACTCTCCGAAATCAAAACTGAATTTGAGGCCTTGCTGTTTGCCAATAAACCCTTTTCACGATTTGGTTAATCATATTTTTCTATACATGTTACTAATAATATGTATTATTTATCATTAATTAACTCATTTTTTCAAATATTGAATACACACAGTGATTATATTTTAGTTATAATAGGAAACTTAAATTTCCATTTAAAATTAATCATTAAATTAAATCTAATCTAAGTGAGTTTGATAATATGTAAATTTATAGTAAAGTTGAATGTAGACTACTCATTTTTTTTCAATTTATTATAAAGCACTATTTGAAATTTAGAATATATAGGGAAGATTTTTCTTAGAATTTCTCTCCTTTATAACTGTGGCTTAACAAATACTGATTATTTACTTCAGCTTAAAACATGTATGCACTATCACATGGTCTTTACTAAATAATTTGCTTTCATTGTTCAAATATGTGTGTTTAATTTTAATACCAGGACGAAAGTTTTAATATGGAGCAACTCTTTTCTTAAAGGGGTTTTTGCTACGATTACAGATAATTATCTCTCAGGGATAGCAAGAGAAATATACAAGTAAAAAGGAAATGAACAAACCTGCAGTCAGTGTATAGATTCTCATTCGTAATGGATGTGAGATCGAGACAGAAAGCAGAACAGATGCGTGCCTGATATTCACACCTGACCCCTAAAAAGCCTTGGGCGCACTTGCAGACTGGCTTGTCTTGTCCGGGAGAACATGTGCCTCCGTTCAAGCAGTAACTGTCAGGACAGGGCACCAGTGGGTTGTTCCAAGTCCCAACCTACAAGGTAGATGAAAGTTATTATATACATTACAATCATTCAAGTGAATAACAACTATATTCAAAAATTCCAGATGGTACTACCCTATAAATGATAAGCAAAAGCAAGTGACTGAATAACAACTTTACCATTTTAAAGGGATAGCACTTTAGCATTTGTGTCTAGAGATACTTACATTTTGAACGTTATTAAATTGTTCCAGCACAATTATTTCCACATGGGTCATCAAAAATTAGGTCACCAAATTTATTTACTGTGATTTATTATCCTAACATTTTCATCAGATTAATTTAAAAAGTCCAAAGAAGTCATAAGTAAGACAGAGTATCAACAGAATTTTGTCTTCTGTTTTAGAGGACAAAACTTATAAATTTAATTATTTCAATCATTAAACATAAAAATATTTGTTTAAAATGCTACATGTGATTACATAAAATATACTGGATTTACATGGGCCTAAGCAATTATACTCTTGGATTGGGTTAATTATCTGTGCTACCGCAAGGAGGAGCCATCACATATGTGAGACGTCACAAAACAAGGTTCTATGTATATCTTAAATTTTAACTTCTTGAAATTCATTTAGAGAAAAATATTTCTTTTTGTGACTAGTTACAGAAGGCTTTACGCATCGCCTAGCCTATAGTAGCATGCTGTCTGTCTTAAGAGTCAGGCATATTCCCCAAGCTCCTATCGATAGCCATACGCTAAATATTTAACAGTAGCTAAGACAATCATCTCGCGAAGGCAAAGCACTTAGGGGCTTGGTAGAACTCCTCCTCTTTGTTGGGACCTCACTGTGTCTGCTGTAGGTCACAGAACTCTAATTACCTTTGCCATTGATTATCTAACTTTTAGTATAAATTGTCATCTTTCATCAAGCCCACGCCAGAGCTCAAAATAATTTCATTGCTTACTGAGGCATTGGACTAGAGCTCTTGACATCATCCAGACCAGGACCGCCTCTTCCCTCCCTTCACAACTTCTTCTGCTGTATATCCTCAGCGAGGATTTTTTAAACACTTCGACACCAAGACTGAGGATCTCATCACCACTTCAGACCGGAGTCAATAAAAAGCGTAACAGGCACTTTTACTAGACCTTCCAGAGTTTGTTTTTTGATATTATCTTGTGTTGTCTGTGATTTTGATTTGTTTATGTCATTTGTTTTTCTTTCAACAAACCCATAGAAACAGAAAAAGGCGCTCACTCTACCAGTTCTCCAAAAAAAATCTTCACTGCCTCTGTCCACTCAACTCCCAAAAGTCTTTCACCTCCTCTCCTCCTAGTCCACTTTTGATCACTATTAATTCTTTAGACCATCCTAGATGAGCATGCCTTATAACCTATTACCTTGAAACTGTTAATGCCACCAACCCTACTAATGACTCCTTTAAAAACCCTCCACTAACTCACTCCCCTTCACCAGTGTCATTATTCAGACCATGGAAAGTATCAGAAATTAAGTGAGACAGTCCTTACAGAAATTGATAAGTTCTATTTTGCCTGAATGGTTTACTGAGACACCAGTTTTCACCTCATAAACAGCTATTTTCTTGTCAACATTAACAAACAAAACTCTCTTATAGGCTGAATGTTAAAGTTGTAAAGAAACTGTGTTTGACCCAATGCTTTATCTTCTATATACATATGACCCACGAAATCCCCCTGCAGACGTTTACACAAAGTCCCCAAGGAGAACTGAATCTTGGCCTTTTTGCTAATGACATCCCAATGGTCTTCATGTGAGCCAATGTCGAGTTCACTCCATCGAATTTTTCACTGGTTCGATGTATGGAAACTTACTATCAATCCAGCTAAGTGTATCGACATTTATTTCAGTACGAGAACTTCCTAATCTATCTCCACCTGTCCTCACCAGTTAATATCTTGCCAAAGTTAGGCCTAATACCTGGGTGTAATAATGAACAGAAGGCTTTGCTTTAAAGCACCACCTCCAAAATAAGATATCAAGTAGGGCTCACCCTAATGTCAAATTCGTTACTCATCCTCAGATATTCCATAGGCAGTAATGACCCTCATTCATAAGGTTGGGATTAGAGTAACCTGGTCCTGTTTACAAACCACAAGAAGAAACAAAATCGCCATCCAAATAGTTCAAAATGAGAGTGCACGTTTTATTGTCAAGACACCTTAGTGTGCTAGAAATGTAGATATTTAAATTTCTCGACCAGATCTCCATGAAGTTCACAACTTAAATATGAAACTAAACGCATTCTAGACTGACTTACTTTTACCAAGACTTAGTGACTTATAGTTGTAGGTTAGGTTAGGTTGCAGTGGTAGTTCCACAAGGGAACACACGTAGGTCGAGCATTGGCTCTTTGTGATACCACACAATGAAGATTGATTCTACATTGAGAGTCCTAAATTTTGCCTAACTCAAGTGTATTTAGAGTAGGGATCTGTAACAATTACCTGACATCGAACAGGCTCAGAACCGACGGTTTAACGTCCTTCTTCGAGGGACAACGTGCTCAGATTTATTCACATCCTGCATGAAGAAATCGAGGGCCAGGTGTGTATCGAATCCCGGTACTATGAGTTCAGAGGCGAGTACGTTAACCACTGAGGTAACCTGGCCCCTAACGTATAGCTGTAAGACCATACAACCACGAAAGAACATAGACCCACAAATAAGAAAAGTTAAATGACATTTATTTATTGGCCTCACTTTCATTATTGCAAAAGATAATTCATCAATAGTAAGTCTATGAAGTGGAACTGCTAATTACAACGTACACACGTCAGTGCGCGGGGATATTCATTAGTTGCTCCCAATATTTAGCAATAGCTAGAAACAAAAACACAACTTTGCCGTTTAGAAGACTTGAGAATTTAGCAGTACATATACACTACATTTAGGGTTATATTAATTTAGCTACTCAGATGACAATTTTCTTAGAAGTTTCTCTCATAGTACCTCTCTGAGATGAGTAGGTCAATCAAAACACACCTGGTTTTTTATCCTCTCAAAGTTGTAACACTCGTCGGCATCAAGTGGATCGTCCTGCTTGAGAGACACGAGGCCTCTCGGAACACTCCCTCCCAGGAACTTCTTGACCAAGACAGGCTGTGCTAAAGGGTACTCCTCGGAAGACTTGTTCAGATCGACCCGCCACACCGCCTGGTTCATTAAATCTGTCCAGTAAACACTCCTTCCTGTTAAACAAGCCATTACATTTATTGTCTTGTTTTTCTCTTAACTAACATTTCAACATAATTTCCTATTAATAAAGCATCAAACGAATGTTGTATTAATAAGCATTTCCTCTCTTACTACGTCACATACAAGACAACGGCAGTAAACACAAAAATTGATATAATAATTTAAAAAAAAAAATATATAAACACTAAGAGGAGGGCCGATATAATCCTCAAGGAACCCAAGGCGTTTAAAACTGCATTAAAAAACTATTCGCGGTTTGATTGTAGCAAACCTTAGCAAAAATAAATTTTGAGAATAATTACACATCATTTATAAGTGGTTTAAATGCACACGAGAAGAAGGGTTCTGATAAGTTATTTTTAACTATTTTCAAAATAGTGCATCAATCATTTCATTTTTCAGTGGTGTGCATTTATCATTTCACTACAAGTAGGAAATCAAAAAACATAGTTAGATATTTTGCTGCATTTTGAGACATACATGCAAGCCCACTAGTAGTAATTTGTACAGCCATAAAGGATTATATATATTTCGTTAGGCTGTTAGTGCAGTGAATCGTTTTTACAGTGTCACGGCGTTGTGTGGAGTCGGCAGACAGTGCTTGGGCTTACCGGGGATGACGGCCAAAGAGAAGGGCTGCTGGTGCTCCGCGTGGACGAGCATCTCCCTTTGCGAGCCGTCCACGCGGACACGCTCGATGCTGAAGTACACACCGGCCCGCTCGTCCGACCAGTACAGCCAGCCGTCGCCCTGTGAAAGCGCCAAGCCCACTGGCTGGAACAGCGAGTCTCCCACCACCATTCTCCTACCGGTTCCGTCCAGGCCACTCGCTTCGATCGAGGGCCCGCTCAGGTTGCAGTTGGTCCAGTACAGCTGCCTAATCAAACAATCAAACTTTCCTTATTTTACAATAAAATATCTTTTCATATTATCAAAACATGTCCAAACTAGTTTTATAAAAACCTTGTGTAATTTCTACAAAGAATTATCTTCATAGGTTCTTGAACCTCTTATAAGAGCGGAGTAGAGAAAAAATACTTCTTTATTATAATACAAGTATAAAATTCATAAATATATACATTATCATTAAAAATATAACTAAAAGAGTAACATAACAGTACTTACAAAATCTCTTTCCGAAAATAAAGTAAGTTAAAAATAACAAAATGCATACTCATACGGAATGCAAAAAAAAAGGATGATACTGACCTTCTGCATGAATCGACAGCTATACCATGAGGTACTTCGTCATTAAAACTGTGAAGGACTTGAGAGGGAGAAGCAGAGCTGCTCGTTGCGGTGACAGTTACAGCCAACTTCATTATGTGTCGGTCGAATCCGGTCGTCCAGAAGAGAACAGAGCTGACTGAGTCGAAGGCTACTCCCTGGACCAGCCTGGACACCCCTGTAGTAACAGAGAACCAAGTGCTATTTAGCAAATTACCATAACGCAAAACACGTCTTGTTATATATAGCGCATGAATCAGGTTCGTATTCACGTAACACGAGGTGAGCCAGAATCGGAGGATAGCCAAACATAACTCTTGCACAATCTTACAACAAGGGATTCCAATTTGTCAACCACTTCCTCCAAAAACACCCAACACAGCTCCTGAAGAGCAGTATGGTAAGGTACCCAAAGAAGGGCTGGATACACATTTCTTCCAATAGCCAAGGAATATTTGTGCTAATTGATACAGCTTCTAGACCACTGATTTTTAAAGTTTAAATATTTTTATTGGGGATTTTGGTCTAAAGAAATTTCACTCCAGTTTATACACCGATGTATCGCTAAAAATTGTTTGGCATTTTCAAGGTTTGTTTTTGAGGAAGAAACTATTACGGTCTATGCCTCTATCTGCCAGCATCATATCAGATACGAAAATACCATCCTTTGTTTTCTTATCTGATATGATGCTGGTAGATAGAGGCATGGACCATAAATAGTTTCTTCCTCAAAAACAAGCCTTGAAAACGCCAAACAATTTTTGGTGAAACGTTGGCGTATAAACAGAAGTGAAATTTCTTTAGGCCAAAATCCACAAGAAACCCATCTTTGAACTTGATGTTAATATAAATCTATATGTTTTATATTAATGTATTAAACATCAGTATGTTTAATAAAAATCAAATTAGAGAGATTTAAAACAAATAAATTATAAATAAATAAAAAACAAAACATAAAATATCACCTTATCTTTGAGACTGGCGGATAAAGGTCGGAGGAGACAAAGGATATTGAACTAGAGGAAGATATGATGGAACGTGGAGTGTACTGTAAGTCACACTCTAATTTACAGTACGTAACTTAGCATATTTGTTTTTCTTCTTTTGAATTTTATTCATAGCTTACTATGTTTGTACAGAGTGAGATTTTTTCAACTGTTGCTTTTTTACGTTTTCTTTCTAATTTGTTCTTGACCTTGTTCACTTCCACTACCTTGAGGCTTTTTTTTTCTTTGCTTCACTTCCACATGCTTCATTACTTTTCGCTATGAGATGTTTCATCGTACGACGTAACTCGAGCAAATCTTCACATAAAGGGACGAATTTTGGTTCGAAGTTTACGTCATACATGGAAATATATGGAAGCGGTACTTTGGTAAGTCGATTTAAGTGTAAGTCGACTAGTGTATTTAATACTCATTATTTTAAAGGGACAACTTAATGAATTATCAATCTCAACAAAAATATAATTTAAATGAAAAACTAAGTTTCATAGTTTACTCCTAATGTAAAAAAATGTATAATATAAAATTAAAACTATTTTTTTTACTAATAATAAATATATATTCCGTTAAAAATTAAATTAAACATATGCACATATAAGAAACTATATAAAGATAAAAAGAATGCTATAAGTGTTCTAGAGAATTTATTATTATTGGGAACCCATAATATTCACTTAATGTTATACTTCCATTAAATTATAAAATTAATAATTGTTTTAAGGTAATTTAATGTTTATCAGTTAGTAACCTGAGAATATAACAACCTCAATAATCTGAAAGCATACAGAAGGTGAGTCTCAGAGGTACACAATTGTCCTCATCTTAAAGCGCCCTACTCTTCACAATCAATTCAATTGAATACATACAGTGTTGTGGCTGATTGTTTGACAACACTGTTATCAGCCTTTTATAACCTAGTTAATATCTGCTACGATATCAACTTGGACGCTGGAATGAATTCAATCTGACGCAGGAGTATCTTTCGCATTATTGACCATGTCAGGATCACGTGTGAATGAATTACCTACAAACAACAGTCTGCGAGTTGAATATGGATTGTTTCCACTAGGCTAAAGCTATAGATGTAAACAATCTACGACTGAATCAAGGGGACACAGGCAAATCATAGTCACTTTATAAATAATACACAACAACACTAGGAATTTTCTATTTTAAGAGATTCCAAACAACAGCACAGTTTTTCTTGAAGATAATTTTCTTCATTAGCACACTACTTGTAATGCAAGATATGCTTCGATTACATATTTGTCTTTAAAATTCCAATCACGTTTCCAACAAGTTTTGATTTAAAATTTTTAACTCTTTCAATAATGTATAAGAGTGCTTTTGAATCTCTAACTCGCTTAAAGGTGCCATTCACAAAGGATTTCAACAAACCACAACACTTGGAATATAATTATCCATCAAAGTTAGAAATGTTATACTTAGAACAGCTTTGTAAAGAAGACTTGCATTTACATTGGAGCTAATTGCAAAAATTAACTCTGTTAGCTTAAACGATGAGGCATTACGTCAATAGGTGCCTTGAAAAGAGCTGCCCCAAATCAGTTTTATATGGTCATTTAGAGATACAATCCCCAATTTGGCAAAAAACTCACCCAATAGGGCTGCGTCATTCCTTTGCCATTATCGAAAAAAAATGTGGAAATTCCTCAGCATCAATATCGCTCATATTATACGACCAAAAGCTGCAGTCACATATAACTAAATATCACCTATATTTAGGTAATTGCCTCATGTTCAGTATGACAGATAAAGATTTATTAATATTTTCGAACATTTTTAAACAAAGTTCCACTAAGTTGATAAATTGATACAAATAATAAATTAACTGCTCACAATAACTTGCTTATTTTTGCATTCAAATGAACATATCAACTTATATATATATTAGAGAAGTGCAACAATATTTCATCATACTAAGTACAACAAAGACTTCTTTGGTTTTATAAACAACCTACCAATTAATGAATTATAACTACATACATGCAGTTCAATAACACTGAATGAGAAAACCTGTAATCAAATGGGAACAGGTAAACAAAAATAAACTCCCTCATGGTAGGGTTACTACCCGTGAAGAAAACATAAACAAAAAAATATTTCATCAGATCAATTCAGTTCATTTGATGTCTATAAAGAACATATACGCAATATATATATATAGGAATGTTTTATTGATTCAAATAGGGTAAATATTTAGGGTAATAAAAATTAGATATTGGGAGCGGAAAGGGTATTGAAAGACTAACAAAACTGTTACATAGCCAACAATGTTAAACCAAGTTGTCCGATGTTTAATGAATTTATTTGAAATTGTGCGGCTAAAGTTCAATTATTCAATGCACGGTTACCTACTTTCATTTATTTACATGATTAATGAATCATTTGTCAATTATTATAACAGCAAGAGAGAAAACATAACTATATTTGTTACTTGATTCGTTTACCAGGTTTCAATTTTCGTTTCAATCATCAAAGAATACCGTTTTCACACTATTTAAAACTAAGCAATAGTAAGATGAACAACTAAGAAATCTATGAAAACAACTAGCAAATACCACAATCTGTCACACCCAAACAACTGTCAAACAACAATATGTAATATTCAAAATTTAGTTTCAACGAAAGTTAGGACTCAAGTATTGTCGGCACACCAGTCAGTTAACCTTAGCTGAAGCTAAGTTATAATCTCTCACGATCAAATTTAACGTGATAGGAGACAGGATAACTGTGTCAATGACCACAGATCTATAGTTGTTCATACATAGGCTTAACATAGTAGTTGTTAACCCATATGGAAGGTATAGCACTGGAAACAGTCAAAACGGTTGATATGTCGCTGGAGATGCAGGTAGAGGTGGTATTAATGTGGTAACGATTAGGATTTGTAGGAGGTGAAAACAGTCACGTAGTCAATGGGGAAACAGGTAATCAATCATGGCCTCGTGATATATCTTTTAATTAAGATGTAGAGACGGCTGACGTATCTCAGTCATCAAGCTAAGAGAATACGTTAAGACGGTAGTTTCTTGACCTCTATTTGATTTGTTTCTTGGAACCCGTGCTCTTAAGAGATGATTACCCAGAAATGCTTACTTATTGAACTATCTAGAGGCAGAAGTTGAAATCCTTAACTACCTTCTCTTACTACAAGTTTATGAAAATATAATTATTCATATTTAATTAACTGTTTATTGCAACTACTCACAGAAACAACGAGAAGCTGCGCTATAAAACTAATGAAAAATATAGTGTGGAAAACTATCCACTGGTAGCAAACATAGAACTTATTACAAGAATGAATCAAAGACACAGTGGCAGAGATATTTGTTAACTTACTGTTGACGAGAGGCTTGGGAGCGTAGTTGGCCTGGGAGGGACTGTCAGGAGGATCCAGTTGGAGACTGAAGATGCTGGTATTGGGGTGGTAGTTGTCAGCCACCAGCAGGTAACCGTCGAGTGAGTCGAGGGCGAGGCAGTCCATGTGCGAGGTCAAGCCTCTGCCCTGTGTCCACAACGTCGCGCCCTCTGGGGACAGCAGCTCTACGCGGTCTCCCACCGACACCGCCAGCTCTGCAACAAAATAACCAATCAACACCACATCATGGAAACGTGGCTGTTATATCTCATAACAAGTAATATAACAGAAAATGAACTGTATGCATCTGCGTCTGTAATGTTTGTGAAGAAAGGAACGAGAAAAGGATATAGAGACTTATTGCACATATTGTACATTTGAATGATCAAACCACACTATGAAATGGGAAAGAAAACGAGAAGATCTTTCAACCGTAACAAGCGATCTTCGTCAGAGTCAAAACGCAACTGATTTCAGTCTTTTTTTTCCCCATTTCATATTGTGTTTTGATCATTGATTGCTATTTCACGTGTTTATGTGAAATCTTGTTTACTGTAACTAAGACGAAGGGATTCATTCCTCAGTATAACTTTACTTCTCAAGGGAATCATACCTCTTCTTCTGACGACTAGATTCGTAGAAATATATGTAAATAAATATCTAACTAAAAAAAAGAGAAAAACATAAATAAAGGTTTTCAATGGATTTCAATAAATCGTCATCAGGAGAAGAAGTATGATTAGCTTGAGGAGTGAAGTTATACTTCGTCTTAGTTACAGTAAAAGTGCTGGCAATGTTTTCAGGGTAGGGTAAGGAACACACGAAATAAAGTAACTAACTATTAAAATCAAATAATATAAATAGAACAAATAATAAAATGAATCAAACAAGGAAGAAAAAATAGAAAAATTAAAGGGTAAAAAAGTATTAAAACAGAAAATGATTTAAAAACTCTAATTAATATAGATAAACAACAATTTAAAAGAAAATTAAAAAAATAATAAAAAACGAACTAATGTTTAAGATTGAGTCCAATAGTTATTCTATCACTCAGAAAATGGGTATGCGCCATTTCAGAAGTCCCAAACGTGGCCACAGTATAGGATAGTAGAACTCTTCAATAATTTGTACACGGAGTCACTCAAGATAAATCAGTGAGAGTTTACGTGGTTTTCAATTGGAATCTAGTTACTTTGCTGACCAGTAACAAGGTTACTGGAATTTTATTGAGGCCAATAGAGAGGAATCTAGGATTTACTTTCTTTTTCTTTATTATTTATAATTCTTTATTTTTAATATATTTTTTATCTTCTTTTTCCTTCTTCATCCAATCTAAAACTAATTCTTCTTCCATCTCTTTAACTAGGCACACAAATGACAACACTCTTGGTCTACAACAGTTGTTTGCAGGTGCGCTTGCTCTCCCAATATCCTCTCTCCTAATGGTCATTGAACCAACAATTAAAGATTGAAAGTTTTGTAGTAGTAAGCAACTGTAGAAACTTACTGACACTGTAACTGTGAATACCTGCTTCATGTTTTGTATAGTTTAATAATAAACAAATAATAATAAACAATAAACAAATAATAAAAATAATAAACTATAATAAACAAAATTATTATAGTTAATAATAACATAATAATAAATTATTATATATATTATATATATATATATTAATAATATATATAATAACCACCCATTTCTTATTGTGGTTTGATCATTGAGTGTTATTTCACGTGTTTATGTGAAATCTTTATATATATATATGTTATATATAAAGCAACATTTCACAATAAACACGTGAAATAACAATCAACATTCAAACCGCAATAAGAAATAGGGAAATACCGATATGTACAAGTATTCCTTCCTTATCTTTAATACTTATCTTCTTTTCTTCTAACTATATCTTCCTTATTAATTCTTACTTTTTTTTAACAAATAAGTAACAGATAAATAAGAGCAACAGAATAAGAACGAAAACACTTACTAGAAATCAAATTTAGAACGACAGTTCGTGTTTTAGTCTCTTCCTCAAGACGAATAGTGATTAGAAATATTGATACTAGTAAGTGTTTTCGTTGTTTTTATTTCCTTTTCATGATATATATATATATATATATATATACACAATAAAATAAAAAACGAAGGAAACACACAGAAAGACACAGACATAACTCACATCGATATTTCGACAATCGTCGTCATCAGGAGGTGCGAAGAGCGAAGAGCGAAGAGTCCCGCAGGAAGACAGGGCGGTACTCAGTACCGCCCTGTCTTCCTGCGGGACTCTTCGCTCTTCGCTCTTCGCACCTCCTGATGACGACGATTGTCGAAATATCGATGTGAGTTATGTCTGTGTCTTTCTGTGTGTTTCCTTCGTTTTTTATTTTATTGTAAAAAAGTCCGCTGGACCGTTTCTTTTAATTGGTATATATATATATATATATATATATATATATATATACATACATACGGATAACAAGATTCACATAAACACGCGAAATAACAATCAATGATTTAACCACAATGTGAAATGGGAAAAAGACTAATGTCTTTCAACCGTAACAAGCGGTCTTCGTCAGAGTCAAGAACCCAACTCAGTTTTCCCCATTTCATATTGTGTTTTGATCATATATATATATATGTAGATATGTCACAGTGAACAAATGTGATTCGGCAATTAAAGAATCAGCCACGAATTCCATAGATAAATAAAAGAATTGATGTTAAAATTACAAGTGGACTGTTTCATAAAAGTTGCTATCTTATCATATTAGGTGCTTCATTAACTTGTTATCCACAGTTCTTGGCAGCAAATAAATTTAATTTGAACTTAAATACACAACTGCTATTCAAAAATTAACATTTCAACAAAACTATAAATTTACTAATGAAATGTTGTATTGGTGTTAAACACTATAGTTACATGACTGATTGACCTAGCAATAGTGTTCTACAAAGTATATATTTAACTACACCTCAACGACTTCTTGATGTATACGAGTATTACAAGTATGTTTAGGAATCTAGTGGATGAGGTTGATATAGAGCAGAGGACGTCTGAGGTTTCTGTAGGAACGTGGCACATTGGCACTCCATTAAGTTTTGTAAGATTTCCAGTCGAAGTAAATTCCAAGAACTTCGACGTGTATAATTCAAGAAGCATACACTAGTTTAGATTTTACACAGCTGGGTTGGCTATCAGTCTAATTATATGAAATGCAATGTCTGCTTATATCTTTGTTTGCTGCAGAAGACGTCACAGCGCTAAACAGTTTCTACATGTCACAGTAATTCCATATTAATAGTTTTCCATGTAATATCCTTCGAGGAACACAAAGGAGTAGTCGTGAATCCCGTGTGCTCTCCTAAGAGAGCTGTGGGCAGAAAAACCCACTTTTTAATCTCAAAGTACGAGTAAAACTTATAGTTCTGTACTTTGCATTCACCTGTAAGGGTCAGCTGGGATTATTTAACCAATTAGATTTATTGTATATGAACACTAGCAAACGTACCCGTCTTTGACGGAATCAAAAATTCTATTATACTTGTTATTCCAAAATATCAATTATAGTATAATACTAATACTATAATTAGAAAATATAGAATAGTAGAAAATACTATTATTAGTACAGTGTTAAACAAATGCCTCTGTATCCACTACATTAGCTGTCTGTCCTTCAGGTTCATGGAAGAACAAACAGTTGAAACCTCTGACTCTTGAGCAAGTAAACTACAGTTGACCATGTGAGAAAAACATGGTCTCGCTAACTTGAATTCCTGCGTTAGATAAAGTCTCTCTTTGCGACTTAGTTAACGTCAATGCGAAATAGACTCTGACGGGACTTTGCAATCATTTCAACGGAAACAGACAGTGGCTCGGAATCAATGGTATGTGTGGTATACACACAGACTCCCCAATACCACATCCAGTCATTATTTCCGCCTCTATGGCATATCTGTGTAGAGTACGAACTCAGAGTCGTGACCCGTTGCACAGTTTTGGGGCACTCATGCTTCGTAACATGAAATTTGTTACTGCTACTAAATTGCAGCATGATCGGTGCTCCTACTTTAAGTTTTTACTCATGAGCAGGCAGTCCAGGAGAAATAAATTCAGAGTCAAGAAATTCAATTAGATAATGAACTGCTTCTTAATCACTAATCCAAGCTCTTTACTGACTTGTAAGTTCTTTCCTCGGTATGATATAGCGTAAGAACTTGTTTGTTGAGTTTTCCTGCCTGTTCATATTAAGAGTTGAGAATTGCTCGTTTACAAAACTATTTATTCGTATTAGATAGTACATTCTCAACTCTGGGAAACTCTGGTACCTTTTCAAAGATGTCAAATACGCAATATATTCATACGCTCCAATGAAATTAAAATCAACTAACAATACCTACTTGCCACACCTGTGTATTTTCAAAACAAACTTGCCTGTGAAGTTAGGAAAATACGCTTAAAGCCCTATATCTTCGTTTCTGTACTGAATTATGAATCTATTTAGAGCCCGTATTTTAAGTTAGAACTACTCAAATCTACTGTAAAAGTTTCAGCTTTATATGTCTTATGGTAGCTGAGTTTACTTGTGACAAAGTTTTGCGGACAAACAGACAAACCGACAAACTGACAAGCCGACAGAAATTTTTCTAAGGGTGGATTCGGTTTCTCCAATGTATGAAACGTAAAGAAAACTTGAAATGAGTAAGTTCTAAGCAATGTACAGACAAAATCATTATTTTATTTATATAGATACCATCCCTGAGAAGGAACGAAAAGTTGTCAGCGCGGAGTCTGTACGATGTTAGGTCTCGCTAAAGATAGCTTCACTTAACACACTTGAGTATTGCTTTAGGACTCCCATTTTAAAATCAACCGTGAAATGGACTCATCTATGCTAATATTGGTGTGAAATAAATATGATTGACACTCTTAACCCTTATAGAGCCCGAAAGACGTACAGTCTTCAAAGTGTCAATGGTGGAAAACAAACAACCTATTAAGAAATAAATGAATGAATTGGGTGTATCATTTTAAAATTTGATTTGTAAAGGACTATATCTGAACAAATAATAAAATATAACATAATCCAACCGCAATTCCTTTTATTTGCATGCAAAAACATGTTTCTTTGATAAAGGTAGATCCATTGCGATTTGTATAAACAAACAACTTTCCATATATGCAAAGGAAACACCTGCGCTAATGTAATGTCTTGAGACCTGAGATTGTAACCTCTCTTAAGTCGAGAGAGGTTATTGATTTTATAATTTAACTTTGATTTGTTTATTAACTTTGATCTTTAAAGAACATGTATGTCCATAATATCCAACATATTTTAAAAAGTTGGATTCTACTCTTTTGAAGTAGTAAAGTAGAGAAAACTGGCCAGTACTTCTAAATGCTTAACTCTTATTGCCAATAGCTTTACTGATGTGTCAGGGAGTAGAGTTGTAACGGATAAAAAATTTGATCTAAATCACCATTTCATTGATCTCACCAAATACAACACAACTACGAAAGAGAAGAAATATTTTACAAGATTAATTATATTTATTATCAATCACCTCAGCCAAAAGTATTACTGAAGAATAGCAAAGTAATAAATCAAAATTAAATACATTTCTACAGAAATTAAAGGTTGTTAATGTCTCTTAGGAGGTCTCTTATGGATAACTAAACAGTAGGATCTTGAAGATGAAAGTGCTCTGTATGCAGTCGAGAGAGCAGGAAGTACACGGGGTGGTAGGATGGTTGTTAATCCACTTCAGCTAACGGCAACTCTTTGGCAACTACAAGCCATATTTTACTAGGGCCGCATTTTACTATTTTCAACGACATTAGGAATGCATCTTCTCTAATGTACATCTCTCTACTTTTTAGATTGCAGATAACAAAGTTATGATGCAGTGTATCATTTTTCTAAGCCAATCTGTTGGGACTTGTGAGAGAATGTTTAATATACTAACGAATCAGAATGTTTAATGGTGAATATGTGGCTTCAATATTGACGTAGTGACGACCTGGGTCGTCATTGAAGGAAAACTTGGATTAGGTCTAAATTACAATTGGATCAAGCAATGGATTCGATCACCACTGACTTTGCTTAACTAGTATAGAACTCGGTAGTAATCTAATAATTTAATTACGATGATAACAGTTAATAGTAAAAAGAAGCGATAATGGAATGTGGCCTATGTGTGTGTGTTTGTGAGAGAGATAAAGTGCGTGTCAGATAGAGATGGAAGAGTGACGTCACAATTGGAAACGTCAGTAACAGTTGAGCCAAATGAAATGCTAAACAGCTGATGGGCTACCTCCCCACGATCGAACTGGTGATGTGGAGGGGGTGGCTACGTGAGAGACGGCACGTAGCCAGTGTCGGCCAGCACGTGGTGGGGAGCTCGTGATGGGTCGCTAAAGCCCGCATGCTGGCGCGGCAAATGTAAAACCTAACCGGCCCACGGTTACTAGGGAAAACACTCTGCAAAACTAAAAAATACTAAAAGCATTATTCAAATAAAAACCAGAACCATTTATATAAAAAAATTAACGGACTCTATGCAATTATCATTTTTATTTCAATTTAATGCAATTTAGCCATTTTTTAATTTTTGTAACAAATCTACCATCATTATAGGATATGCAGTACTTATAAAATAATTTCATTATTTTTTCATTTTAAATAACTATTTCCATTAATGAATTATTTTTTATTTGTAATCATTGCATATAAGACGTTCATTTCCTTATTTCTTGTTCCTTGTTTAACTATTGTGAAATATTGAATGATTTTTACAGAACTCTTGATCGTGGGAAGTTAAACTCAGCGAGAGTCCCTTCAAATCCCCTGCACTTACTCTTTGTTGTAATTGGATGTGAAAATACATTTCTATTTACATAATGTATAAGGGTATTCACCTGCAACATATGTATGCTCATAGAAGTACTTGCATATTATATCGTCATCAAGAATAGACTAGTGTGAAATTTCAATCAAGAACTAGATCAAGGTGAGATCTAGAAACGTAATACGGGTTTTAAGAGTGACATTAAGAAGCAAACAATTTTTGACAAGAAAACAAACTTTTAACCTATGTAGATATTGACCAAACGCAAAAACGGTTCTTCAGACGAAAACCTGTACAAGCAGAATTCCACTGTTATCGTATTCTGAGGCCGTAAACATGTTGATACCAAGGACAAAATGTGGAAATCCACCCAACCACAAAATTAAAATATTAAGAATGGACGAAAAGGTAGAATAAATATGTTTCATTATTTCAACACATTAATTAAAATACAGTAAAAAAAAAACCAATCATTAGAGACTTTAGGGACACTCAGTGCTCACTGTTTAGAGTAACGCGTAAGGATGATCATACTACGATAAGAGGGAATGGAATAACCTGTTGAGGACCAGGAACTTGGCGGGCTGGACTTGTGAAAGTGACTTCAGCGACCACCTGCTACAGAAAATCAAGGAGGGTAACTGTGTACATGGCAAATAAGAGAAGGTCAACAACTGTCGTACGTGAGGTTCTGAAGTCTACCATCCGAGTGTGGCACAATATGGAGCTCTTTCAAATTAACAACAGCTTAATATAGTTGCCATATGGAAACTAACAGTCTATCGACTTTTCTCAGGGGGAACACTTTTCAATAGTTTTGAGTGTACTTGAAGTGTTATACCTAAGTTGTATGTACACGTGCATTAACGACAAGATTCCTTATATCTCTTCAGGGTTGAAACTTTTTTGTTTTTGTTTGTTTCGTGTTATTTTAATTGCACTTGACCTGTATATTCCTCTGTAATAGTGGAATTACAAATGTTTTTTTTCTGCTGCCAAATATCATTTTACTTCCAAGTTCTAGAACGAGAATGAAATAACCAACAAAAACTACAAATACATATTAAATATATATATATATATAAATTAAATATATGTATATATATAATCAAACCACAATATGAAATGGGGAAAATTCCCTATTTCATATTGTGCTTTGACCATTGATTGTTATTTCATGTGTTTATGTGAAATCTTGTTATATATATATATATCAATGATCAAACCACAATATGAAATGGGGGGAAAAAAAGGCTAAGATCTTTCAGCCGTTACAAGTGGTCTTGTTAATCCAACTGATTCAGTTGGGTTTTTGACTCTGACTAAGACCGCTTGTTACGGTTGAAAGATCTTAGTCTTTTTTTCCGATTTTATATTGTGGTTTGATCATTGATTGTTATTTCACGTGTCTATGTGAAATCTTATATATATATATATATATATATATATATATATAATGTATTCAAAATCAATCTCTGAAAATTTACAAATCTTTTGTCATATATTTAAAAGTTGTTTCAAATTTTTTATTCATCATAATTAAAACTATGAAAACCTGAAATTTTGTATACTAAGTATACAATATACATACATATGTTTTATAATATTCATATTCATAAATATTTATATATACTATTACTTCTATTTTGCCTTATAATCGTCTTAAACAATAAAATTTCCCTTGAAAATAGCTAATATCTTTAGCTATTTAGCTAGCCGTTTATAATCTTACGTTAATACTAGAAATTCTCTATGTAATTTATTTTGAAGTAATTGTGTACATATAGTACAAAAATAAGGAATATAGAAACTGGTATAAGCATTAATTAACAAAAGAAGATAAGACACAAGCTGACGATTAGAATAATTAGTGGCCTAAGCGGGATTCGGGGAAAAAGAAACTTATCAAAGAACCTTTACCAGGCTATGGAATTAGGAAAACTAAACTCGTAGACAAGCTAATGGTGTGTAATACGAAAGGCAGCATCGGCGAAGGCTTAACGGGCCCACGCTGTTGAGGTAGATCAGCAATCTCACCGGCCCGCCCACGGCTTCAATACGGTTAATATACTACTATATAAGTTTATAACAATTTGCATACGTTAAAATTTAAACTTAAACATTAATAATCACTAGACGACCCGTGTCTCTTATAGCAACAGTTAATAAAATACATTCACTGAACTAGATTGACAGGAATAACGGGTAATAGTATTTCTTGTTATTAATCCATGAAAACAAAGATTCTTATATGCCTCAAACATTTAATTTACTATTCTTAACATGAATTAAGATCTATATACAATAACTATATTTAATAAAACAAAAAGTAATTTAAAAGTAAAAAATTTCATTTATTTTATTACACAAATAAATGAAACATCAATTCAAATTATATACACACTCAAGCATACTTAAAACAAACAAAACCTGTAAATTGAAATATTCCATTTATTTATTCCAGCATAAAATAACATTAATGAAAGGAATGTGTCTTTATAATATTACTTTAAACCATACGTATATAAGCTGACATTTATGTTCAAGTTTATATTACTAAAAGTATTCATTTTTAAACTCAAATGTAATAGTTTATTGTATATACTGTAAAGGTTCATACATCTGTTTAATGCTAAAGCCCCAAATACAATTGCTAAATCAAAACATTGGCTTTGAAAGTTTGGTTTGAACCTAGAAAACTGACCGATTCCTGATAAATAGAATTTAAATATATATATATATATCGTCTAAACAACAAAAAGATTTCGAAAAACGGGACTGAGATCTTTCGTAGAAAAACTCGTCAGATTTATTTTATAAATGGATTTTACCCCTGGAGTCATTAATTTTACTTGACTTACGTTGAGAGAATTCATTTTCATGTGTTTTCCTTTTTAATGCAATTATATGTAAACTAATGTATTACTCACTGTTTTATTTAATATTTATTTGAATAATTCGTCACAAACTGGAAATCCACTTCCTAGAAATTAACAGGTATTCCAATTTTCACCCATGAGGAAATGTTTAAACAAGAATATCAGAGTTTTATAAGTATATATATTAGATATTAGTAAATCATTGACAAATAATCATGGCATATAGAGAACAATCTCTGATTACTAAAAGAAATATCGATAGGTCTTCGTTTGTATTGTATGGTACTAGCTAAAACCCGGCTAAATTTGTAAACTTGCTTCATGCAATGGATGAAAATATGATATCAAAACTACCTCTGTAGAAAAGATAGGTTGTATAAGTTTTGGAAATATTACACCAATAAAAGCCAATTTATTACTCTTATGTGTATTTAGATCCTACTTCTTATATATTGAACTACTAACGTTGCAGTTTGTACAGGACAGATATTAGTATAAATTCAAAATTTCCGATAATAGAAGAAGATTAGTTTGAATAAAAGTGGAAATTTTCCAACTTAAGACTGAAAGGAGTTCGTGTTACATCATTTGATGAACTACAAAGAAATGAAACATCAAAGTGCTCATCTTTATAGGAAGATGAGCGGTATAACTTTTTGTGAAATTATGGAAAAAATGCATTGTACATTTTGTGAATTAGAAAAATATTTTCCCCTTGAACCACTGAGATAGAACATTAAAATTGTGCATAAATTAAATTTCAAACTAGTATAAAAATACTACCTAAAAGTATAGACGCCTACCTTAGGGGATGTATTAATGAATTTTCTAAGTATTTTGTAAGTCCTTAAATAGTGAAGGTAGAAGGACTCAGTATTAACTGATTTTCTGGTGTGGTAAAGAACCCTCTTATTTTCAGATAATATTGGAGAATGGGAAAGGTGCTTTATCGTAGTTTAAACCAAATCAGGTGCTAATTATAATTCACAATTTTTGCCACTCAAAAAGCTTTTCATTTTGTATGAAGATATATTGGTATGTATACTGCAATTTTATAATATTACGACGGTAATAAACCGTCTTACCTCCTATACTGACGATGTAGCTCTCTGACCCGTTTCGGGCGTCACCCATCTTCAAAAAGAACTGATGGGTGACGCCCGAAACCGGTCAGAGAGTTACAGCAGCAGAATACGAGGTATGACGGTGTATTATCGTCGTAATATTAATAATACTAACATCAGTGGTAATAACAAAATGTATAAATAATTTTATAGTTATGCATGTACACGATAGCCAATATAATATATTGTATACACCATGTATACACCATGTATACACTATGTATTTGGATTAAATATACAAATACACCATGTATTTGGATTAAAATAAATCCAAAATTAAATCGATGGTCAACAAGTTAATTAAAATTCGTACTCATAGTAAGGATGAGTAGAAACAATTGCAAATATTTTTCTAAACACAATAACTAAATCTTACTTGTATGATACTAAACTGACTTTGATTGTATTACTAATTATTTTGTTCTACAAATATGAAATATGGTAGTTATATATGAAATGACACTGAACGCCAATAAAACCTCTCTTTGAATCGATCAGTCAATTGTAGAGTCAATATTTTCCTATCCGATAGATCAACACTGATTCAAGATAGACATTGGAAGATCTGATTCATTAATGCAGGGGTCTAACAGCAACGAGAGCTGCTACAGAGAAAAAGCCGATCAGAGGAAGGAGTGAGGCCAATTACTTTGTCTAATTCAAATCAAAAGTGCTTACTTGTTTTAGAATATGGCTGAGATCTTTTTGAATATGACGAATTCAACTTTGAAGACCACTGACTGGAATCAGGGGATCACTAAATAAAAGCACGAAAGAACCAACAATGTTTGATGAACACTATTTGCTACTTCAGAACAAGGCAAATGGTATGCTAGTGCTTTTATATTAAAGGACTCTTTCAAAGATCAGAAAACAATAACTGATTTGTTTCATCGGCTCTGATATAAGCTTGGTATCTTTTGGTTTTTGCGTTTGAATGTTTGCTAGGTTTATAAAATAATAGATTTCTGAAATATCAGAAATATTAATGTCTACTTTTGCTGTAAGAGTAATTTAATTGCTAATGTATACAATTATTGTAATATTTTTACTAAAACTACGTGTATTGAGGTTAGTCCACAAGAAGGTGATTTCTTCGAATAAATGGAATAAATGGATTTAGGACATTACCAAAAAAAAAAAATCATAGTGCGTCTGCACCCTGTTATTTCAAAGACTTCTATTCTCGCAGTATTAGCACTCGATCATTCTAATTACATAAATTAACAGATAAATCACTAAATTAATTTCTGACGGTTGTAGATCTCTGTAGTAGTACTCGATTGTACACATTAAAAGTTCAACTACTAACTACATTGTTCATGGCTGTTACTCGATTGTCTAATTCTAGTATAGCCTAGAAAGTAATAATTCTGTTCTAAATTTATCAAAATTTATGGAAAATGATTTTCTCCGATATCTTAGTTTATTTATATAATTTCCTGTTTACTAGGTTGATAGTCGTTTTATTTTAACATTTCCTTAAACTACTGCATTTAAGTTAAATTTTTAAGTAATTTTATATGTTGTAATGTTGTTACTAGAGAGTTTATTAAATAGATTTTAGAGTAAATAAGTAAAATCACTTTAGGACCTTATGTAACTGGAAGCTTTCGAAACGGGTCGTCTTAAGGTCTAGCATTCATTTACTCGTTAACAGGGTTTGACAGACAATACCAAGCAGAAGGTATGGCCTAATAAAAAAAAATATGCTCTTGAAGATGTTTTGTTACCTAACCGGTAGAGCGAATAGGAAATTTGATTCTAATGCTTCATTACTCCGACAATGAGATTTTTATTATGTTCTCATTTTGTTCCTTTAAGTAACTGAAAGTCTATGGATCACCATCAAGTCCGGCTTCCGGCCTATGAGTCACTCCCAGATACAATCACCGAACGCATTAAGTCCTAATGACTTATATTGGTCTAGAACACTTTTACTTCCTCTGACAGACCAGAAATACAATTATAACTTTTGCAAGGACTTTCAAATACTAATAACGGCTCCTTCACTTTTTCTTTCTGTAGGCCTTAGCATATTCAGAATAATAATAAATTCAATAAAGTTGCACCGACCGTAATTGTTATAACCATGTTATTGTTAAAAGTATTATTATAATTAGTGCCACACAGGTTGTTAGTAACAATTAAAGAAGAATTTAATTGTAGAAATATCTTGCTACAAAAGATATTGCATTATTAATGAACAAAATAATATATATATATATATATATAAAGTTCGTGAGTTTGTTTGTTTATTCACTCATTTCCCATGGAGATAGAGACCTGAAATGAAATATATGTTATTTATTACCTGAACAATGTTAAATAAAAGAAAATTATCACTATATTCCCAAAATTGGAGCCAGGGTAGCAAGTGTCTTGCGTTCTCGCCGATGACAGTAGTGCAAATGTATTATATATAAATGTAACAAAAATTTTTTTTTTAAATTTAATATTTGCGTAATTTAAACACTGGTATTAAACTAAAGGCATGAAGCAAGGGGGTAGCTCAGTGGCCTGCGTGCTCGCCGATGACAGTAGCAAAAATACATTAAGAATTAATGTAAGAAAAAAAATTTTGAATTTAAAATTTGAATAATATAAGCAATAGTAATGAAATAAAGGTATGGATCCAGGGAAGCCAGTCGCTTGCATGTTCGTCGATGATATTAGTATTAGTATTAGTATTAGTATGATATTAGATATAAATGTAACAAAAAAAATTAATTTAAAATTGCGAAATATAAACACTGGTAATAAAATAAAGGCATGGTGTAAGAGTAGCCCAGATGCTTGCGTGCTCGCTGATGACAGTACTGAAAATGTATTATATATAAATGTAACAGATATATAATAAACTACTACATCAGAGGTTAAAAATGAATAATTTTAGAAACAAACTTGGACACAATTGTCAGATAAAATACGAATGTTCTAAGGTAATATTATAAAAACAAATGCCTTTCATTCATGTTATTTTATGCTAGGTAAATAAATTAAATATTTCAATTTAAAAGTTTGGTTTGTTTTAAACATATTTCATTGTCTATATAACTTGAATTGGTGTTTTATTATTTATATGATAAAATAAGTGATTTTTTTATTACTTTTAAATGGTTTTTATTTTACTAAATATATGTGTAAATTTCTTGAATCATGTTAAGAATACTATATCAAAAGCTTGGGTCATATAAGAAACTGTTTCCATGCCTTAATAACAAGAAACAACAATTAAAATTATCCCTGTCAATCATGTTCAGTGAGTTAATTTCGATATATATTGTTATAATTTCTGAGTGACACAAAGGGTCAATGGTAGTAATATTACTAGAAAAGATGGTGCATTATTCTTTTACTGTGCAAGTGGTATTGTCATTGTATATTGTTATTGGTGGTAAACTTGTATTATGTTCCCATTTTAGAAATTATAAGAAAAAACTTGTTACCACAAATAATTATGCAATTTGTACAGGCTAATTAAGAATTATTACATATACCCGTAAAACAGAAGTAATGATATAAATACATATTTAGTTATACACTGACAAGTACACCATGAAGTAAAAAGAATAACAGAAAGTTTATACAGAGTGTCACAAAAGAAGCTGATGGTTAAAAAAATTCATAATTTTCTTAATTTTTTATATAGATCTTTTATTTTTCAGGGTCATCTAGAGTAACCCTCCCAAGGTCATCATGAGTCGATACACCACCAGAGAGTGGATATTTATCGTAGAGTCGTATTTTCGGTTGAATGAGTCAATATCAGAGAGCTCAAGAGTGTGAAAATGAAAATGGTGGACATTTGAGGAACATTGTTTTCCATAACTAAGATTAGACCTTGTGAAAACATACCCTAGATTAAGTTGTGTAAGTAAAATTAGAAAAAGTGCACTACTATATGTCAAAAAATCACGAAGAGGCTAATCTACCTACATATGAAATTTGGAAAGTATAACTTAAATATCGAGAAAGTTATTCAAATTTAAAATCCGTTAGCTTCTTTTGGGACACCCATGCTATGGACAACTCATGTAGCAGTTTCACCATGAATGCAATTAAACTATATCGAAGAACAAGTGAAGTGAGATAGTAAAAGTCTGAAAAAGGGAAAACAATTAATTTTATTATTTACAAAAGAAGAGGGTCACTTAATAAGAGGAAAAGTATGAAATCTAGAGTGGGTAGTGAAAGCTGCGTAATTGCGATAAACAGGTGGGGTCAAAGAATAACAGTCTCTCGACCTCGACTAGCAGAGGGTCACAATAGCGATTCCATAGTACGACAACGTCAATCTCACCAGAGCATGTTAGAAAAATCGTGTTTTACTTTTACCAAACAGTAGATAACAAACATTTTACCACCACAGTTAGTAATATTTTTACAGCCATACCTAACTATGGACATTAACGACCGACGGATATATATGTCCCTGTCTGTCGTAAACAATTTATAAAACTAAAATATCCAAGGGTTAAAAAGTTTGACCTCAAGTCTTTTCCATTGAGGCAAGTGACCTTATGGACAAGCCACCGAGGCTATCTGTCTTATTGATGGAGTTTTACTTGTTTGTTTCACTTCCTAGCAGTATCTATAGCAGATTGGACATTGAGGGAAGGTAAAATTTTTCACTAATGCAATTTAAACACTGTAGCAACCCCACTATTCCTAGCCACTGTTTTCTTCTTTTTCAGCATGATGTACTACTTCATAGAAAAAGGAAATGCTAGTGTCCTCATGCCGAATGTGATTTTGACAAGCCATCCCCGAAATACGCTCTCTAAGAGATGTAAACTTTCTTGGCAATGAGTGGAGTAAGACAAATGGGAGGTACGATTCAACGAACAGGGGGCTGGGCTACACCTCTCACTTATGTTTGACAACAGTACTAAGAAGACTTATCTGAAATACAGACTCACCAAGTCTTTTTTGAATGTGGTGAAGGCTATATTCCAGCTCGAATCCCCAGAGTACCAGTAGTACAATGTTGTTTCCCACTACTAAACCTTACCAATAGGGGGGGTCCAGGATTTAGCTCTCTCTTGAAGTGACCAATCGAAAAGGTTACCACTTCTAGGTTTTAAAACACTCTTGAAACCTTTTAAATACATTGTAACCTATACTTCAACCAGGCTAATCATTATTCAATGTTTTTACCCAGAAATGAAGGATTTCAAAGAAAATATTCTGGAAACTACTTTTTTTATCTAGTAGTTTGTTTTGGCTGGACAAGTTTCCGAACTAGTTTTTTTATGACGATAAGCGAGTTTCAAATTAATAAACAAAGAAATAAAATTCAGAAAGTAAAATTTAATGGTTCCCGTAAAACTAATTACGATATTGTTAGTAGTGATGTAATTTGAAGTCCATACTTGAACCCTTAATTGAAGCATATAACTCCTCTAGTTAGAATCGTACTAGTTCATTTAGTTTGAACCTACGTCACTTTTTCACACTACAAATGATAGTACCGTGAAAAGTGAAACATAAAAAGTTGTTTCAAAAACAAACTTCAAACAGCTGTCGCAAAAAAGGAGGTTTTTCAACTCATTTCTTTAAAAAAAAAACGGTCCTTTATTATTTGCAAATGTTTGCAAACTAACAAACATTAAAGCCAACCATAACCAAGTCAATTTGTCGGTGGTAAATATCTTACAAAAGATAAGTCTTAAGTGTGTTGTGACTTTTAATCAATGCTATTCTTATTTTATAAAGCAATGTAATCAACTAAAACACTCAGACTGAGTGTTATCAGTTATTTTTAAGTTATCCCTATTTAATTAAAGATAAATTAAACATGATGTTATATTCATTTTCATAACCCATCAATTTATTGTTTGTTTCAAACACTTCTCTTCGTTCATTACCATTTTGTATGCAGTTATATGTTTGAACATATCTAGGGTTACCAGTTTTAGCAGCTTTTACTTACAAATTCCATGAACATTTCAATATTCTAACGTTTTTCTCAATTTTGATTTATATAATCTAGGATATTATGATACATTCGGAAAGAATCAGATCTAGTCTAGAAGTTAGCTCGTTAATGAATATTATATTATATATTGAATATTGATTTTTGTAAATAACTGAAGACATGTCATGTGAATAATAGCAAATCATGTGCATGGCATTTGCCGGAGACGACATGAAGAGGTCAGTTCGAAATATGAAAGATGCATAAGTATTCATGAACCGTTCACTCCCTTTAAGACCCCCTACTCTGATAAACTTTAACCTCCATAAAAAGCTTTGCAAAACGATTTAAATTAAAATAAATCCTTCATCGATATTATCTGTAGCGTACCTAGAAGAGGAGGTGAGTGGATGCGCATTCCCGGGACAGGCATTTTTCTGTATGTTATCGATATGGTATGAAATCAAAATACAATGCTCAAATGCACACTACAGTTTTTAAATTACTAGGCCAAATCAGTGCCTATTTCTTTCCAACTGTTTTCAACATAAATTCGTTTAATTTCCTTTGTTGTCCTTGTTCTTTTTCCTCCTTTCTCCAATGCTCAGGGCAAGCAATTTTCCCCTTACTCACACTCTATAATGACGTCAATGTTTTCCAACATCTACCACCTACTTTTATAATAGCTCCATTTTTTATTATTTTTTTTTTGTTTTCTATCGAGAGTACTGATTTTGGTTTTTTACTTTACTATAAGTAAAGTATAGTGATCGTGAAAAAATTCGATCTCGATATTTTGACGGAATTACATGTTTTGAGGTCCCAGAAGTCGTTTTATGACGTTTTTACGATGATGTCTGTGTGTGTGTGGGTGGGTGGGTGGGTGGGTGGGTGAGTGTGTTAGCATTGCTTGTTACCATGCTACGGTCCAGAATCTTTGATGGATTAAGATGATATTTTACACAAAAATGGGCCTCATAGGGAAGAAGATCCCTATTGTTTGGGAAGAATTATGCATGATGGGAAAGTCACTTTTTTTGCCAAAAACAGTTTTTTTGAAAACATTTATTTCTCCTAAACTGATAACCCTAGAGTTTTGAAATTTTGACATTATCTTTGAGGTTTCAAATGCAACAAACGAAAAATATATTCAGAATTTTAAAACAACAGGAAATATTTTTTTTTCAATAAAATGTACAAATTTTGACTTATAATTCAATCTCAAACCTTGTGAGAGCGATACAAGCCATACTGTTTGACGGACAAGAATGAAACTATGCCTATAAATAGAACATTATATGGAAAATGAGTTGAGATATTTTTTTCTAAAATTACATTCGCTAAAGGGGCGTTACAGTACGATTTGTGTTTTCAGAAAATGTTTTTTTGACGCTAAACGGCTCGTTAAAAAATAATGGAAATTTGACCAAAAATGGAACAAAAAATTAGCAATTCATAAAAAAAAATCATGAAGTTTCAATTACGGGAAAGAGCAATAACGATATAAAAACTCTTTGTTTATCCTAGACTAAGAGATCACCTGCTATACTTGTCGAATTTTTTGTATTTTTTTACATTGTTTACATTGACTTAGAAATTTTTTGAGCGAATCCACTGAGATAAATTGATATTTCTAATGGAAAAATGAAAATATATTATTGACTTATAAGAGATGTAAGAGGAATAATATTGTGCAGGTAATGATAACACTCATTAAAAAAAATTCGTATATATGTTATTTGACAAAGGGGAAGGAAAATGATCTTATTAAATACTAAGAAGCCATAAAATTCCCAGTATAATAATTCTGTTAAAAACCAAAAATGTAAAAGATAATTCAAAATATAAATCTTTCGTTTAGAGATTAATAACTGTAATTATCGTACATCTTTAATTAACAAATCACCTTAAAACAACATTTTCTTCGCTGTTTAAGATGTTTTTCAGAGAAAAAAAGGGTATTTTACTGTTTCAAATTTGAAAATTTTACATTAATATTCAATGTAGAAAGATGTCAAGTAAACGATGTAAGAAATCTACTGGCTATTTGAACAATAGCCATGTTCTCTTGTAGGATAATATTTCGTTTCAAGAAATGTTCACATTGGTTTTTCAAAAATGTTATTACTGCTGTAGTTATACTAATGAAATTATTTGCAAATAATAAATTATTTGTGATGTACAAAAATAAGTTTATAAATTGATATGTCCTTCAATCACTATCTGAACTACCTCACGAATGCAATGCTAATAATTATATCCCATTTAGATATTTATGTTATGCTTAAATGATACGTTATGTTTTATATACTCAAGAAATTTGACATTGAGTTACTTATAGTAAAGTAGAGTGTAGGCCACTCCAGATTTTTTCATTATAAAAGATGCAATAGCCCGTCTAAAGTTTTTTATTTTTGTTTGCAAAGTTCCTCATCTCCCAATTTCCCCATCTCCTTTATCGTTCTACCTCTCCCCTTTCTCTCTCTCTCTCTCTCTCTCTCTCTCTTTCTCTCAAAACAAACTATCAAATGCCGACGGTTTCAAATTCTATCAAATCTTTATAACACAGAAGAACCAAAAACTATATATCAATCAACAAAGAAACAAAAATGGATTGTTACAGTGTATGAAGTGCAAACAAAAGGATAACATAGTAAGTTTAATCACACACTCTCATCTCTGACTATTCCCATTATCGTTTCCAAGCATTAAGCTACATGTATTAATACTTATATTATTTGATCAAAAAGAAAATGATCTCTAAATCCAAAGGTCAGACAAGGGAAGAAAGATATAGGCGTTCACGATAAGATCGCAAGCAAGCGACATTTTCCTATTTTTCAAATAGAAAAAGCTTAGTTATAGTTTAGAGTGGTATATACAGACAAAGTTCATTGAAAGATTATGGCAATTTACCAATAATCATCAGAAACAATTAGTCGAGCAGCACTGCTTGGAGTAGCGGACTGACAGTCTTGGCCTGTCTGTTACGTAATTTGACTCGCTCTCCCTATGGACCGATTCTTTTTATTTATACCATTCAAATATAAGTCGATCGTCTCATGGAATATAACTAAAACAAATCGAAACTTGATCAGTTTTCCAGCTTCAAAACAAACTATCAAATACCGACAGTTTCAAATTCTATTAAAATCCATATAACACAGAGGAACAAAAACTATATGTCTATCAACAAAGAAACAAAAATGGATTATCACAGTGTATGGAGTGCACTCAAAAGGATAATATATAACAATTTAATCACTTACAGAAGTAAATATTCATTAAATAAGAAAAACTGTGAACTGTTACATTACTTTAGGATTAACGACACAAACAGTACGAAGTTTCCATTAAATTGGTACTTAAACAGAAACCTTTTTTAAAATCTTTTATTTTTAACAACTATATCTTCTACGAAGCTATATTTTAATAAAATCTATTACAGTCAGTTTAAAAACTTGAATAAATACTATTCAAATTTAATACATCACTTCTATAATTAACTGACGTTTGACCTATTTTAACATGTAATATTTCCAATGTTCTTTTCTGGTATTCGTCTTGATCTTTTACCTATAATAGCCATGTTTTCAAAGACAAAAGTGCGTCTTTAAGTTAACGCGTGACATAAAGGGCAATTGCATAAGTTTTATTTTCTTATTGAATAAGAATGCTGATATAATTTCTCTTTCAAAAAAAGCTTATCTCTATACACTAACTTTTATTACAATCATTACATTTTACAGCATAAATTAGATTGCTTTTTACTGCTTCAGTATTTGTTCCTTTAAGTTGGAAACAATGAATTAAATTTTATTTCATTATAGAATGCTGGTATAACTTCAGGTACATTTCGTTGGAACAAATTTCTTAGTTGTATTTGATAAATTCTGAATAGATAGAAATTCAAAACACTTTTATTAAAAGCTTCGAGATTAATATGATTCCCATTGGAATTTTCTAGTTTCTCCCTTAAATGTCTAAACCAATAACGTTTAATTAAATTATTTGGGTAACGATTATTTTGCAACAATAATTTCTTGTTTACTTATAGTTATTTAGCAAACGTGGACTGCCAATTTCAATCATTTTTGAACTAAATTTGATACAAAATTCATGATCTTTAGCATGAGAATGAATTCTGAGTAATTTTCTAGTAATTCTGAGTCTACAAAACCTTGCAGTAGATTGAAGTTAATATAAACGCAATTATCAATACTAACACTAATTTAATTTAGGGACATTAACGAGCAAATAAAGAAACAAATTTCTCTGACTATAACAATTATATATTTTAATAGTCAATATTTAAAAAAGTATTAAATATTAAATAAAATATTCATAAATAAACTAATTAATTATTCAACATTAATTAATTCATTGCATTTAATAGTATTTATTTAATATTAAAACTTTATCTAATATTAACTATTTAATACTAAAACTTTGCTTAATTTATTTATTAATTAGTAAATAAATTAAAGAAAACATGGTGTGTATTAGTGAATCAAACCAAATAAATTAATTTTATTTTTAGCAAAATATATATCAAAAATAGTTATTTTATATTCATACAATATAAATATGTAATTTTCTTTAATGATGTGGAAGTTACTTTTACAAGCATTCTGAATAGTTATTTTAAATTCCTTCAGTATTTCAAAACAGATTGTTATTTTTTTATTATATTCACCATCGTATGGAAATGGACCGTTACATATGCTGGAAATATTGGTTACATACTGTATGTAACAATTATGGAATGACTATAATTTTATTTATTACTTGCTAGATAGAATGTCCACCGTTTCCATGTATACAAAAGTAGTCTACTATCGCTAATTTACGCCTGATTAGTGACTGAAATCTCATCCCGACGCACATGGTGGCAGGTCTCGTGATGCAGGGCGCCCCCTGACTGGTTGACGCTAGTGCTCTGGACGATTGCCACGTCTATTTGCCAGTTGACGCGACGCCTTCTCTCCGACCTCCTTTAAGACCCAGTTCTACCACTGCTACATGTATCATACTTAACAATCCCTTCATAGGTAACGTCACTTGAAAGATCAACAAATCACACGCTGTATTTATAAACCTCATAGTTTATATACAGATTCTGCTTAAAAGAAAATTTACTCACCGGTTATAACATACAACGCATAATCTATTTTTAGATTACATATCTACTTAAAATAGTCTCCTTACGAGTCATTACAACAGAGGCAAACAATAGTTCAGTTTGAACAGTTTGAAGTTCAATAGTTCAAACTTCAAGAACAGTTTGAACCAATTGTTTGTTATTCTTTGAAAAAAACTTCAATATTCGAACATTGTTCAGTCTTTTTTGCCTATTCTCATGTCTAAACGCTGTCCTCCATAGTCAACTTCAAATTTGTAAACAGCTGAAAACAGTTGATTAACCAGACCTACATATAAAACTAGGAAATATCACTATACGCAGTCGTCATCTATATAAATAAAAGAAAGGTTTTGTCTGTACATTGCTTAGAACTGACCCTTTTCAAGTTATCTTTACGTTTCATACATCAGAAAAACCGAATCCACGCATAGAAAAATTTCTGTCTGTAAAATTTTGTTACAAGTAAACTCAGCCACCATAAGACATAGTGAGGTGAAACTTTGGAAGTAGATTTATATATATGTTTAACTTTATGTGAGTGAGTGAGACCAAGTGTTTCTCACATGGTGAACTGTGTGTTGCTCGCTCAAGAGTCAGAGGTTCCAACACTATGTTTTTCCATGTCCCTGAAGGATAGACAGGAAATTTAGTGAATACAGGTACTTACTTCACATTGTGCTAATAAATATATTTTTACCTAGTCTATAAATTTCTAATAATATTGTGAAAAAACACGTAACATCTCTGATTTTCTGTAAAATACCCGTCAAAGATGGGCACGTCTGCAAGTCGACAATAAATTAATTGTCATTAATTATTTATTGTACTGGTGTATGATCCTGGGCCGGAGTTTATTTAATAGACAAAAAACATCTGTAGGCATGAATAAACATTAATAATTTTATTTTAGTAATATCAATTTGCTATAATACCTCAACGAACACTAAATTGTAGGGCAAGTCTCCTGCAGTTCAATATTAATGAATGAAGGAATACAAAAAAAGGGAAAAAAATTAAGTTTTATGAAGGGGAAAACAGAGACCCCGCATTAACCAGAATTGTCCAAAGGTACAGTGTGCAATCCTCAGATGACTTTTAGGCTATCAACGAGTTTAACTAACAGAGTCAGAGACTCTGTTAAAGACCCCCCAAGTGATGGGGTTTTGAATTTGGTCGCCAGACCTGGACTTTATTACTGCGATCGAACCACTGCAACTGGAGTTCTCGATCTTTCTAATCACATGGCTCTCTTGAGTTTTCATAAGTGTCAGCTATTCTGGATTGAGGACTCTCAGAACTTAAGTACTATTTGTCTAGAACAGTCCCCTCAAACTGATCTGTATTTAATTGTATTTAATGTCAGACGCGCATGTTTTGGTTCACCACTTGTAGCTCACTACTGTGTTCGAGGGAGGGAGAGTACCTGCTTCTACTGCAAAGACAACGGAATCACTTTTGGTCGAGGTATTCCTCCGTAAGACACCCTCACCTCTATTGTACAGCGTTACGCTTTGGATATAGCAGATACGCACTAGGAAAAGAGGGAGTCTTGGAGGAGGAGGCTGAACCCTTGGTCAGGACTGTGGAGCATCTTATAACCATGAAAGAAGGAACGCTAAAGGAAATCGAATATCTGCAGGTAAACTAGCCATTGTACGTGCACTTACCTACACACCTGTTCCTGAACCCTCGTCTCCCTGCTTTAACAAGAAAGCATTTCTTCATACACTTCTCTTAATTTATAACCACTATTAAGTTTTACTATGTCATGCCATTTTAAAGCAACAAATAATCACTAATATACGGCGGTCACCTACTATTGGACAATTTCAAAATTTAGATTCTCAATTACACTCTTTCACTAAACACAATACTCATAAACAACATACGATTTTAATGTCTGACACGATAGAGTTAAAAGTTCAACCAATTAAATTGCCTCATTAGTTTTATTACTTGCACTGGTTTATTCAGGATAAATACGTGTAGGCAAACATATTATTTTACCTCTTAAAAAGATATTAATTCTAAAACAAAATATGTGGCTGCGTATATGAAAATGTTTTTATCAAATATTTCAATTAATTCAGTTCTGGTAAGAAACCATTTTTACCTCGGTATTGTTAGATGTTGTAATCGACCTGATTTCATAGACAAACCTGATAAAGGTCATTATATAATGACTGCATTACCCAGGCACCAGGGTTGACAGGCTACAACATTCACAAAGCAAACTGTGAGTACTCAAGAAAAAGAGAGAGGTAATATACTTTATTTCAACCTTCAATCTTAATAACTATATTTTTAACCTTCCTACTGCACTTAAATACCTTCCTTTTGTTTACCACTTAAAATGTATCCACTGTGAAGCAATTGTTTATTTATTTATAAATCAAAATGACTAAATAGTCTTAAATATATGTTATATAGTAAGGTGGATTATTCATCTCTCTCCCATGATTATAATGTTCGTCTCTCTTGGGTGTTTTTATCGAGTGCGAAGACCTACAGGTCACCAGACGCGAGAGTTCTTCGGTTGACTGTCATCTGTTCGATGTATCATTCTTCTCCTGATGATAACTACTCAGATGGTGGAAATAATGAAAGTGAGTTTAGTGTGTGGTGTTCTATGCTTGTGTTAATCTCGTTAGTACTTATTATTCACCAGTATAAAGATACACATATAAGGAAAGACAAACACTTACAGCTTCAAATTATCATGAGGAGAACAAATAGAGGGAAACCAAACATACCGATAGAGAAGCGATTAGAAACCGCTTGTGTTTTTACAACTGTTAACTGCTAGTCTCTCCTTATTGTGTAAATTTACTAATACTGAACTATTTGTATCCATTTCAAATCGTTTTCTGTTCGTTTAAACTATGTAGATATTATTGTATGCTAGCTGGCCCGGCGAACTTCGTACCGTCTAACAGTCAATAAATGTTATGTTAACTTTTGCTAATCTTAATTTGGTATTTAATTATTAACATAAAATCAGACTCTACAGACATACAATAACCACAATTGGATGAATGCTATCATTACAATTAGCAGCGTAATGGACTGCACTGAGATTCGTCTCGATAAGTTCGTCTAGATCGAATGGTTCTTGCTCACTTGAATGGTTTGATACTCGTATATACAACTTTCAACAGCAAGACTACATGATCGCGAGTATGTCTGTATTATTATACAAACGTACTTAATATCCGACATGAATTACTGACAATTCAAGTTATAGTAACACAGTAATCAAGCAGTAGAAGGCTTCTGGTGTAAAACTGCTAGTTACAACGTGCACTATAGAGCGCGGATGTATTCATTGGTCGTTGGTCGAATGATTTTTATAGTCTGGATTCCCGTTGCACGTTTCTTTCTGATTAATGAGATGAAGCATGAAGTTTTTCGTAGGTTTTCAATCTTACTTCTTGTTGCTTGTTTGTTTCAGATGAGCGGGCAGGAACATTACGTTCTCGATTGAATACCTATCTCGCTACTCAAAAGCTAGTTTCCGAGGTTCGTTCCCTTTTTCTTATATGGTTTGGACGTAGAAATGGTGTTCAAATGTATTGAAAATTAATTTATTGAGCCTTGAACAGCAATCAAAATATTGAATGAATTATTTCTATATAAATAAAAATATTGGATTATTATTTATGTAGAAAGCCCAATTTTCATTGAAGTTTAAAAATCCGCAATTATTAAAGAAATAATTTAAAATAAATTAATTCAGATATACAATCTGAATTTTCTATTGGAATAGTTTTTTGCATTGATAAACCTTTGTTTTATGAACCACAAGTTAAGGTTTAAACATGAAATAAACTATTTAACTTGTCATGGTCTATTAAATGCTACTGAGAATATATGTGCAGTTTTAATGACGTCGTATTCAGTTCAGAATAAATTATAATGTATTTCATTTGTAGTTGTAATTCAATTAAAGCAATTAGATATGCACAATTATCAATTTGAGTCATCTCATCTAGTAAGCAGTAATTAAGACGGCGTCAGACGTACAGATACCTACTAGAAGACATGCTCCTTTATAGATTTGCAGTACCTCTTAGGTATGTATTATTAAATACTACATCAGCTTCTGCATTCACGACTTTCAAATATAAATATAATTTAATATATTCCTACCTAAGAATGACCACTTGTATATTTACTGTCACATCACAATGTCTATTGGACAGCGATTATGGCGACTCCGGCCAGAAAGGGAACTCGCAAGGAAAACCCTAAGGAAGTTATTGTTTTTCAGCCGAACAGCATTCCCTTTTTTCTTGATGATGACGAGGTCGAAATATTGAGTTGTGCTGTTGTTACTACGTGTTCTTTTCTTGTAATCGTTTGATAAGTTCTTTAATAATGACTCTTTCATGTTTTGAATTATCGATATATATATATATCAGTTCACAAACGAAGAAAAGCAACACACAGAGAAAGAGACACACTTACAAACTCAAATTTTCCCGGTTCAGGAAGTAATGAAGTAGAGACGATCAGAAGAAAATTAATATTAAAATTAAAAATTAAGAAAAGCAGTTCTGGTTGATTGAAGGTAAAATAAACAGCAGGAAGATAAATGAAGTATAAAAAGGAATACCGTGAAAAATACCTAAAAGCATGAAAAAGGAAGATAACAGAGTTGGTAAGGCGATGAGAAACAAATGAAAATACAAGGATAAGAACAATTAAAAATAAAAGTAATAATATAAAATAAATAAATAATTAAAGCAATTTAAAAAATAGGAATAAAAATAAATAAAATAAAATAAATTAGATAAAATAAAAATAATAAATAAATGTTAAATAAAAAAAAAAAATATATATATATAAATAAATAAAATAAAAATAATAATAAAATATAATTATCGCTTAAGGTTTAATCCGGGTTTGGAACGTGCCTTGAGCAAGCAAATATGTGCCTCCTCGGATGCTCTGAGGGTTACAGTATAGTCATCAGGAGGAATCTGTCGCAGGATCTGCTCACCTTTAATGAATGCTTCAGAGTACAGATCCTGCGACAGATTCCTCCTGATGACTATACTGTAACCCTCAGAGCATCCGAGGAGGCACATATTTGCTTGCTCAAGGCACGTTCCAAACCCGGATTAAACCTTAAGCGATAATTATATTTTATTATTATTTTTATTTTATTTATTTATATATATATTTTTTTTTTTTTTTTTATTTAACATTTATTTATTATTTTTATTTTATCTAATTTATTTTATTTTATTTATTTTTATTCCTATTTTTTAAATTGCTTTAATTATTTATTTATTTTATATTATTACTTTTATTATTAATTGTTCTTATCCTTGTATTTTCATTTGTTTCTCATCGCCTTACCAACTCTGTTATCTTCCTTTTTCATGCTTTTAGGTATTTTTCACGGTATTCCTTTTTATACTTCATTTATCTTCCTGCTGTTTATTTTACCTTCAATCAACCAGAACTGCTTTTCTTAATTTTTAATTTTAATATTAATTTTCTTCTGATCGTCTCTACTTCATTACTTCCTGAACCGGGCGCGCGTGGCAGCACGGTCGGTTGCCGGGACGGTTTCCTGCCGTTGTGTTTCCGGCGTGCTTGGTCGCCCTTTCTCTCTTTTCTCCTGAAGACGGATCATCCGAAAATTTGAGTTTGTAAGTGTGTCTCTTTCTCTGTGAGTTGCTTTTCTTCGTTTGTGAACTGATTTGCGTCCAGTTTGGATCGTTTTTTCGAATTTTAAGTGGATATATATATATATACATATATGATCAAATCAAAATATAAAATGGGAAAACCTAACTGGGTTTTTGAATCTGACAGAAGACCTTGTTACGGTTGAAAGATCTTAATGTTGTTTTCCCATTTCATATTGTGGTTTGATCATTGATTGTTATTTTACGTGTTTATGTGAAATCTTTATATTTATATATATATATATATATATATATATATATATATATATTAGTGTATATTGGCAGCAGATTTTCTTGTAAACATATTTTATTAAAGTAGACGGCAGCTTCCGCATTTACGACTTTTTTGCTCGTTTTCTCTAGTTTTCTTACTAGTTTTTTCTGGTAGGGAGTGATTTCATGGAGGAGTTGTCCCAGAGACATCAAAGAAATAATCATTTAGCTTAATCAATAATATTATATTTTTTACACTTACAAGCTTTCGATTTTCTCATAAATCATCTTCAGGTATATATCATTTTTTTCTGGTAGGGAGTGATTTCATGGAGGAGTTGTCCCAGAGACATCAAAGAAATAATCTTTTAGCTTAATCAATAATATTATATTTTTTACACTTACAAGATATATACCTGAAGATGATTTATGAGAAAATCGAAAGCTTGTAAGTGTAAAAAATATAATATTATTGATTAAGCTAAAAGATTATTTCTTTGATGTCTCTGGGACAACTCCTCCATGAAATCACTCCCTACCAGAAAAAACTAGTAAGAAAACTAGAGAAAACGAGCAAAAAAGTCGTAAATGCGGAAGCTGCCGTCTACTTTAATAAAATATATATATATATATATATATATATATATATATATATATATATAAATACGCACGTTATACGTTGAATACAATATGCTAAAGTTAACAGAAGGTCTGCACTGACTACCTTCTCGCTGATACTTCCTAATATTCTCACCATCTTACGATGAGTCAGTCTCTGCTATTTCCCACAGAAGATTTAAGAGATTCATGGGAACAGAAGATTCATATCATTTTTCAGTCGAATCCTTAATATAACCCATTCAGGGATAATATAATCCTTAATATAAACCATTCAATAATAACGAAACAAACTAATTAAAACTAACAAAAGGCATTCAAAACTAATGGATATAGACAATTACACGTTGAATAAACAAAGCGATCTAATAAGCTTTCAGATGTCATATGTCATTATCAGTTTTGTGATTCTACAAATTAGAAGGTATTAGCTTAGAAACAGGTAAACGTTAAAACCGAGTGTGTTGGTTAGCAGCCGGGTAAGACCGCCTACCATTTTTCCAGTCCCTCAGCTCTTAAAATTTCATAACTATTCTCAGAATTCTTAAAACTACGTATAAAAATGATACCTTTAATTTTTAATTCACTGGTTTCTTTATTTACAATAGGATTATTTCTGTGGGAAATACCGACAACTCATAGTAAATGGTAAGATTAAAAAGAATCAGTAATAAGGTAGTCAATGCAGAAGTTGCCACTAACTTTAATAAAACATGTTTAAAGTAGGCTTTGGTGATATCATATACATTCCAGTCAGTTACTGGATTCCAAAAGAAAGTTAGTCAAAAGGTAGCGTTTTATTAAACAAAGTGGAATCACAAACTCTGAGAAATACAAATAGATACTGAGAATGAATAGATCACCGTGCACTCGAATAACATCAAGTCTCAAATAGCTAGTTCTTCAGCATGAAGAGACAAAAATTATTTACTATCTGTCAACCCTATTAAGGAAAGCTATTGGTCTCTCGTTAACACTGAGTCCAACTTGAATAAACCATTATTAATGTTTATAGTGTTTCATCTGTTTAATTTAATTAAAGAGATCTCGACAATATAGCCCAACGATATCAATCTTTCATACATAATCGTTAGCTACCGTCTAATTTGTATCATGATTATCATTATTTACATCCAAAATAAGACATTACATTGTTCACCACTAATTGCGAACTACTGTTATTGTTAACAGGATTTTAATGAGTTACCGGTCTGAACATATGGTATGTATGCTTTATAACATATACACGGAATTTAAAAATACCACTGTATTCCAATTCCCTAAGAAAGTTTTTAATTAACAAACGACTACGCTATGACAATTTGAAAAACTTTATTAGAGCTTCTAGGAAGTGAGCCCAATAGCTAATGATATAGTAAAACTAATTTAGAGCTCACAGGAAGTGAGTCCAATAGCTAATGATGTAGTAAAACTATATTAGAGCTCCTAGGAAGTGAGTCCAATAGCTAATGATGTAGTAAAACTATATTAGAGCTTCTAGGAAGTGAGCCCAATAGCTAATGATATAGTAAAACTAATTTAGAGCTCCCAGGAAGTGAGTCCAATAGCTAATGATGTAGTAAAACTATATTAGAGCTCCTAGGAAGTGAGTCCAATAGCTAATGATGTAGTAAAACTATATTAGAGCTCCTAGGAAGTGAGTCCAATAGCTAATGATGTAGTAAAACTAATTTAGAGCTCCCAGGAAGTGAGTCCAATAGCTAATGATGTAGTAAAACTATATTAGAGTTCCTAGGAAGTGAGTCCAATAGCTAATGATGTAGTAAAACTATATTAGAGCTCCTAGGAAGTGAGTCCAATAGCTAATGATGTAGTAAAACTATATTAGAGCTCCTAGGAAGTGAGTCCAATAGCTAATGATGTAGTAAAACTATATTAGAGCTCCCAGGAAGTGAGTCCAATAGCTAATGATGTAGTAAAACTAATTTAGAGCTCCCAGGAAGTGAGTCCAATAGCTAATGATGTAGTAAAACTATATTAGAGTTCCTAGGAAGTGAGTCCAATAGCTAATGATGTAGTAAAACTATATTAGAGCTCCCAGGAAGTGAGTCCAATAGCTAATGATGTAGTAAAACTATATTAGAGTTCCTAGGAAGTGAGTCCAATAGCTAATGATGTAGTAAAACTATATTAGAGCTCCTAGGAAGTGAGTCCAATCGCAAAGCTTTGTCTGTTGCAGATATTTAATGAGTGACCAATAAAAGTAATGCTGCTAATGCAATCATTAAAGAATTCAGGGAAGTAATATTTAACGCCCTCGAAAACATATGGCTAAAAATAAGGTTTTAACAGTTTTGAGGTGGGCAGAATGAAAATGGACATAAAGAAGTACAATGGTGAGCATCCTATAATCACTGAAATGTAACTCTTCACATATTCTACTCGTATAAAGAGGACATTTAAAAAGGGTTATTTACTTCTCCTCCCAATGCGATTTCGATCTTCAATGGTATTTAATTTTGTTAGAAAGACAACTTTGCTCATAGATTTGGAACAGAGGTGGTTAGAGATATATAGATGGAGTGAATATATTTAATAATATGTAACAGTATATAACAGAGGTGGAGAATATATATATTCTCCATTTTTTTATATATTCCCTTTTTTATCTTTATTCTCTGTTATACGATACTCGAGTCCGATAACGGTGGAATGGTGTCGTATACTGTGGATCAGCCTGCAGCGCTACGATCGCCTTGGAATTGAAACCACTGCTTGGAACTCCCTGCGCCTTCCACCCACTTCTACTCTCTTGCTGATGACGAACTTCGACTCGAAATATTGATCCAGTAAGTGTTCATGTTTCTTTTATGTGTTGTCTTTTTCATTTTTATATATACCAATTAAAAGGAGACAACCAACTTTTTAACCGTGGACCCTTTCATGTAATGATAACCTTTCCATCGACCTCTAGATAAAAATCAATAAAAACTTTAAATCAATTTTGCTACTTCTGATGTTGAACATTACAGAGTTATGAATAAAACACCCTCTCAACTATCAGATTTTATTTTATGTGTCTAATACATACACATTAGAAATATAATAAAAAGTATAAAATAACAAAAAAGAAACGAGGACAAGAAAAATTAGACAGGAGGAAAGAACTGATTGAACTCACTTTCATATTTCTGTTCTTTATCCTACAAATGTCTTGCTCTATATATATATACATATCTACGCTCAAACCACAATAAGAAATGAGAAGAAAGACTAAGATATTTTAACCGTAACAAGCAGTCTTCGTCAGAGTCAAATCTCAATTGAAACAAAAGATGTAGAAACATCTCGTAAGGGGTTGAGAGGAGTAGGAGGGAAGATAACTTTAATTTTACTACGAAAGTTCAATTGATCCTTAGGAATTATCTTTAGCATTAATGGGCCAGCAGGGAACTCTATAGACTCCTTAGTGATTGACAATAAACACTTTGATTATCTCTGAGCTAGGGTAAAAAGACAAAACAATATGTCCCATGGGACTTCCTATTACTTTATATATCGAATAGTTCGGAAATACACTATTGTGATCTTTATAAAAAAAAAAGTAGCCTTCGTAAAATTAACACATTGAATGTGGGCCATTAAGATATCGTTTCCTAGATTTCAAAAATCTGAACTTCCTGGAGTTAATTAAAAATTTCAAGGGTGATTTTTAAAAGTGGCTCAAACAGTTCCTTTTATACAAAATGTTAAAAACCCAAAAAGTTACTTCAAGTAATTGTTATTCTAGTATAATTAAATAAATGATACAGATGTACAAAGAAATTATCTTACATCAACAAGAGAAATTTTACGATTAAGGAAAACAGAAATAACTTCTGCGGGAATATCGATGACTCCAGGAGGAATTCTTCACCTAGCTGGAAGTCCCAGGAACGTGGGGAAGTTGACAACATAAAAAACTAGTTGAGGGTCACCCTAAACTAAGTCGCAGCTCGCTACCAACAGTTGTCAAGGCCGATTGTTGGCGCAATATTTAATATTTAATTAAATGTTTGCAATTTGCATAACAATTAGATCGCAGGATATATTCCATTCGAAGCTAAACTAAAGCAAACAAAACAACTCTGCGAAATTGATTAAACACATACCCAAATATCCTTCCATCCTTAGTTCTGCTTTTCTGTAATTCCTCTTTTCTTTTTCATAAGTCTACCAATAACTATAGCTATTAATCTCATTCTACATAAGCAGTGTCGTAGGGGGTGGGAGGAGGGGTTGCACGTGCCAGGGGGCGGCGTTTTGAGGGGGTAAAAATAGAAAAAAATTAAAATAATAAAAACTAACAACAAACCTGAAATTTTATACCAAAATAAGTTTTTAAGGTCGTAATGCGTTTTGTGTTTTATGTGTGTAATACTATTTTTAAACGGATTTTTCAACTGCAATATATTAGCAAATTAGAAAGAAATTTATTTTAAATTTTTCAAAACTAATTTTTTAAAAGGGTTTTATTTGAAAGTTACATATCTTTGTTTGCCGACGGCTTAACTTCCTTTACTAGGGACAACGTGCTCAGATTTATTCACCTCCCAAGTGAATAAATTGAGGGCCAGGTGTGTATCGAACCCCAGACCTATCAGTTCAGAAGCGAGTACGTTAACGACTGAGCTAACCTGGCCCCTTGTGACTGGTTACCTCAAGAGAAGAAAAAAGAGAGAGAGAAACCAGTGGAAATATTCTCAAATAATAATTAACAGTCCAAATACATAATTAAGAAAGGTAATCAAAAATATATATGTGCTTCGCAATTGGGAAAAATCCTTTATGTAAGTCAATGAACTGTGTTATAACTCAACAGTGTCGCTAGCAATTACCAGGTCAATTATCAGATCACAAACCATCCCCAATTTGTTCGGTAAGATAGTTCAGGAATTAATTCGTGAAACAGAACGTGCTGTATTAATGTTTGCTCATTTTTTAGAAAAATTAATTAAATCGTCTGACTTCTTTTATAAAATAATAATTAGTTATAACAGTAAATCAGACACAAGCTCTATTATACCTCAATCATTTATGCCTTTTACTATGGTAATATCGCAGAATATTTGTCAAAAATGACTACTGTAAAAACCAACCATTCCATTAAAAAGTTACTATTAATTGAACAACTGTCATAATTATAAGAATGAGCAACTATGGACTTTGTTGAATTCGAAATTATCTTTTAAATCGATCGTGACACAATCTGAAGGGTTGACCTTTCAATTGTTAATGATGCCTTGTGGTTCAAACTTCAATTTTTCTCTAGGACTTTGTTATTCATCTGTAATTTTCAACAAAGGCTAGAGACCCGTAACCACTGATATCCCCTTAACGTAATTATTTCCCGATAATTATTATTTGTATAAAGTTACAAACAATATAATACAGACAATCGTCTCAATCAACTTCAAAGTAAAGCATCAAGTATTTCTTTCACACAAATGGCATAGAAATAAGAAAACAATATTATAATAATATAAGAATAGGAACGCGTCAGAAATATACAAGTGATGCCTCTTTAGATTTCAAGGTTAGATAAGTGTATTTCAATATCTTACACTCAAACATTTCATAATTTAGGTTTGATATCATTCACCAAATAAAATCTACTTGCGTCTACTTGATTCATTAATTTGTTTCCTAAAAACATTACATAGACATGTTCTGCTAAGTAATAAAATAAATCTAAGAAGTCAAGCAATTTACAAAAAAAAAAAAAAATAGAACACAGTTTAGAATTGGGTATCCTGTATTAGTTGAACAGGGTTTCCAAACGAGGGAGGAAAATTCGCATATATGCAGTTGGAGTGAGCACTCTTGAAATTATGTCTTGATTTGCCTCTATAGCCAGTAGTAGTTCGTATTACATTTCTCTTAAGAAACAAAACGATCAAAATAAATGTTAATCCTTATTTCCTGATTTATTTTGTAATTGATACATACATACATAAATAACAAGATTTCATATAAACACGTGAAATAACAATCAATGATCAAACCACAATATGAAATGGGAAAAAAGACTAAGATCTTTCAACCGTAACAAGCGGTCTTCGTCAGAGTCAAAAACCACGATTAATAAATAATATTAATTTAATCCACGATTAATGTGTATTTTAGAGAAATCAAAATTACATCAAAAAGTCAAGTCACTTGAAAGTTCCTGAAATGTTGGATTTAAGTTGGGTTATGTATTAGTAGCTGTCCAGTTATATATCACCCAGACGAAACAAATAGTAAACATAACAATATTAATTCAACTTAGAAAAGTAGACAAGTTTTTGTTTGATAATTAAGACATATGTTATGCGATTTATGTATTCTGAAATACGAAATTTTAAAGCTAAATTTCAAGTTTTAGAATTTGTTGAAACGAATATAATTCATACTTATTGATACAATGATATCTATTGATTTATTTTTAAACAGATACATTTTAAACGAAATAATTGTTAACAGCTACTATTATTCGAGAAATAACATATTTGTAAAATAGACGACAAACAACAAATGAGCCAAACCTAAAAAAAAGAACTGTGCCAGGGTATAGAGTGGTAGTTAGAAACAATTACTATTAGTTAAATTATAGTTTTTAACTTCAGCACACTTACTAAACCCCTGTTGATTGTTGGTAACGCTTGGTTCCGAGCCTATCGGGTATTCATTAAAAAGCCCTGTACTAAGTAAACTTGGCTATGTCAACATTTATGACGCCAGGTGAAGGATCAATCCGGAAATTCAGTATTCTAGGGGCTCAGTCCACTGGTGGTCTCAATGTCTAGGTTAGGTTAAGTTGCATTGGTAGTCCCACAAGGGAACACATGTAGGCCGATCATTGGCCCTTTGTGATACCACACAATGAAGATTGATTCCACAGTGGGAGTCCTAAATTTTGCCTAACTCAAGTGTATTTAGAGTAGGGATATTTAGCGAGTACCTGACATCCTACAAGCTCGGGAACGACATTTTAACGTCCTTCTCCGAGAGACGACGTGCTCAGATTTATTCACCTTCCGTGTGAATAAATCGAGGGCCAGGTGGGGATCGAACCCCAGTCCTATTAGTTCAGAGTCGAGAACGTTAACCACTGAGCTAACCTGACCCCCGTCTCAATGTCTAGGTGGAGTGGAAAAGAAGGAAATACTATAAAATACTAAACTGAAATCAAAAGGGAATTTAAAACATGTTCAGTAAGAATACCTGCATCACTGATCACTTAAAGTCGGGACTAGCGATACCACTTTGGTTTCTTAGTAGTAACCACGCAGGGAGTAAAGCCCCTTCAAGTGTTCGAAAAAAGTGCCAAATTAACACATCAAGACTTTATTGTTAATTATATATTAACTAATTTTCAAAGACTTTTGAAAACAAACCTTGAACACGAAAATTTGGATTTAATAAGACTTATCTTAGTTAAATTGTATACTTTAGCCATTTCTACAGGAAGAACTCAATACCAATAGACACTTGATATTTATTGTTAAATACATGGGACTTAAAAGGAATAATTGGCATCCGTTGACATATAAAATATGTATGCATTTACAAGAGAAACTAGTTCTAGGACAACCATATGAATACAAGGACAGATATTCCTTTCATTTTTTTTTAGCGGTTCATTAAAAGATAGTTTTCTCATGTTCAAAGTCAAGGCTTCATAAAACTTTTAACTTTTTTGACGTTTCGAAATATAATTGTCTGCACAACACTTTTTCTTTTTAAGGCGAAATAAAGTCTACTTGTATAAGAATTCAGTAAACGTTGACACAGGTGTTCGAAACATATACTACTCAAACATAAAGAAAGAACTATGGCTATCTAAAACTACATGTTAAGTTAAGTTTAACGACCTAGCATGAACTTCTGATCTTTTACGGTGCTTCCGTATCTCTGCCAACGCTATGAAATAAATGCAATGTATACAAACCGATAAACGATAACATAAAAATATTATTTTTTTGTTTTTTGTTATGTGGACTTTGAATTATGTGTTTTAATATTTCTTGAACAAGATCTGCAATAAATTTTAAAAATATATCATAATCCAGAAACATGTTGGAAATAAAAATAAAATAACAGAAAGAATCTTTAGTGCATTACTCTTTCAACTGTACACAAATCTACAGAAATTTTATCGCAGAGTCGAAAACCTGAAAGTTAATTAATTGGGAAACAAGCATATCCTTTTTAAATAAATGTATATATATAAAGGAAATAACTATTAAATACAGTAGAAGGAAACTAAGTCATAAGCACTTTTTTACTCCATAAAAAAATTTCAAACTGAGTTCTTTGAAAACGGGATACATTTTAAAGCGCTTAGAAGTTTTTCCTTCACTTTCTAATGCAAAGCTATTTAGGCAAAGTATGATAAAATTTTCCTTGAATGACATTTTAAATTATATTTTATAACATTTTTCACGCAAAGACATTTCATACTTTGGAACCTTGTTTTACACATACATTTGACGAATCGTTGGCCGCTGCCATTGGCCTTACAGAGAAGGAATTTAGTGTCAAGAATATCTTGAAGTCTAAGCAAGTTCTTTGCACATATTGTGATATGCATATATGTACTTGTTTTAAAATTCCTTCAGAAGTTCCAAGTCGATAGAAACCATTTTCTGTCACACTCACTTCAGCGGCCAATCACCTCGCCCCTTGTCGACGTCAGGAATAGGAACGCGCACAGTAGCTCCCCAAAGAAGCAGTAGGAATGTTTTTTTCCGAATTAAAATTTGAAACAAATATTATCTGCAAACAGATATTCGGAATGAATGGTATGAGTATTTTATATTTTGCCGGTTTCTCAGATGCCGGTTTTCAAAATTTGCCTATAACTTATATATATATATATATCAATCAATGATCAAACCACAATAAGAAATGGGAAAACAAGACTAAGATCTTTCAACCGTAACAAGCGGTCTTCGTCAGAGTCAAAAACCCAACTTGTTTATGTGAAATCTTTATATATATATATATATATATATATATATATATATATAACAAGATTTCACAAGAAGCAAGTGAAATAAAAATCAATGACAATAAACAAAAAACGACAATATGAAATGGGGGAAAAAAAAAGACGACGATCTTTCAACCGTAACAATTGGTATTCGTCGGAGTAAAAAAAAAACAAAAAACCAACTAATTGTGGTTTGAATATATATATAATTAGACCAATGGTTTCAAATTTCGATTAACCGGTGTGTTCCATTATTTCCGATACCTCCCTTATTCCTTTCCTGTAATGATGGTTGAACCGAAAATTAAGGACGGTAAATTTGCTCGTTTTAGTTAAAGTTAACCTTTTCAAAATATAACAATATTTCACAGAATACGTAAAAAAAATCAAAATTTAACAATGACTATCCTCCAGTACAACTTCAGAAATGGTACTAAAATCTTACGACAAAATAACTAGCTTTTACATATTACTAAGTATGACTCTCAGGAAGAGCCATTATTTTGCATCCAACATCATAGTGACATATCTGATTATAAATTTATATAAGCAAAGAAGAATATAGTAGGTTATATTGAACAGAAAGATCTCGTATATCGAGAAAGATCTTGTAGTCACCGGGAGTTGAGAGGATTACTTTAACACTCTGTCTAGCCGTTAGTAAAAGACGTATGCGGAACTATGTCAAGCAAAGATGAACGTTGTGTTACGGCTGCCGGTAGAGATATTCTGATCCTTACGACGACGAGGGACAAAATATAAAAGTGAGGAGAGTCAGTTCTTTCTAAAACTAAACAAGCATATACAATATGTAAACGTACTTACAGTGTCAAGTTTTCGGTTTAACCGTCATCAGAACGAAGTAAAGAGGGAAGACACAAACCAACTGAAGGCCCTGAGCTTAAACCCATACCCATTACTATAATAACCACAAAAAAACATTGTATCCTCTTATCACTATGATATTAGGAATTGCATACTGCTTACTAAGTTGTGAATAGTAATTGATAGTAATAAGCTACCTTTTGTGGCTCATTAGAGTGTACCCTGATATTCATTTACTCTGCAGACCTCATGTTTCTACTAAACCCACTCCAATAACCATCAACATCTCAACGACAAATTGTAACTAGAGACAATAAACATGAATGTCGTTTATGTAAAGAAGCTAAGCTAATGCGAATTTAAGCCCAAAGAAAAAATGTATGCTGTCAATATTCACTAATATATACAAGATTTCACATAAACACGTGAAATCAAACCACACTATGAAATGGGAAAAAAAGACTAAAAGATCTTTCAACCACAACAAGCGGTCTTCGTCAGAGTCAAAAACTCAACTAGATTTTTCCAGTTGGGTTTTTGACTCTGACGAAGACCGCCTGTTATGAAACATCTTAGTCTTTTTTAACCATTTCATATGGTTCAATCATGCACTAATATATATAGATATCAAATATATGCGATACGACATATAATGCATATATTCAACGTTTCTGTAGTAATTTGATCGTAAGATCGTAGTCCCACTTAAGAATTTATTACTCTAGATAATATGCTGACCTTTATTCCACTTGTTTATTGTGAAATCAGTTACGCATATTATACAGTATGTAATTTAGAGAGTGAAAGAGAGAGAAAGTGAGATAGAAGAGTGTAAGACCCAGTGAGTAAATGAGAAAGTGAGTGAAGAAACTATTGGCAATGAATTCAACATCTTCATAGCCCCAAATATGAGGCCGAAATACGAGGAGATATTAAAGTAAGTTTGTGCAGGATATAAGTTTCAACTAGGGTCATAAAAAGATGGAAAATCATCTGACATATTTTAAGATACGTGACGAGAGTGACGTGGTAGAAAGTTATTAGTTTTGTTCAACCCTGTTTTATTAGTGTTTCGACTATTAATGTAAATATGCAGATATGAATTTGTAAAAATAGTTATGCCAAGAGGTTTTATTAAAACACAAATCCTAAAAGTCAAGCATGGCAAGATATTTCCTTGGCTTCATAAAGGTTAACAATTTTTTTCCCAGTTGAAATAGTCAATCCATGAAAAATATCTCTAATAATAAAAAAAAAAAATCAAATTAACATACCCCAGTCTGCTTTTACAAAGCTATAAACTGCAATCAGAAGACTAAGAAAATAACGCTGCATTTTGAAGAATATTTAAATTAAGATAACTAATTAGAGATCGGACACATAAAGTCATTAAAAAAAAAAAAATACGAAGAGAGGTGCCCTTACGACCTACACTCAAGGAGCCTCAAATGATACTGACTGTGATAAGGAAAATAGGCTAGTCCCCGGCTGTCCCGCCATCAGAATTGCAATTTACAAAATAAAATTCTCTACTCTCAATAAGAAAAGTGAAATTAGAAATTAATATATTCTTATATTTCAAATTTACTAAACTCATAATGAATAATAGATATGTATGTATTTTAATAACTAAATATTTAGTGTTTATCTTACTACATACATCACTGATAGATTTAAATAGGCGGATTCTGTTATCAAGTGAATTTGAACAGCTATTTGAGATTTGTCTCCTGTATCTTTTTATATTATTTTAACCATGCCTATTTTTTGAAAGTAGCAGTAGAGTTTTTCTTATTTTTTTTGTATATTGCAGGCATCAGGAAAATGTTTTGTGCTTGAACTTAAACCATATGGGAGAACTTTCGTACTGGATTTTCCTTGTTCTTTTTTCTTATTTTTGTACATTTGTTAGTGTGTTTAGATAATTTCTCTATGTCACCTAATTTATGTAATTGCCGTATTGGAGCTTTTCCAAGGATTGATGTAAACTTATATTTGAAAGCCAGAATAAACTCTAATTAAAACAAACATATAAATTAGATTAGATTAAAAAATCCTAAAGCAGTACTAAGTTCTTCAAACAAATTCTTCTACAGTTCCTTTTTTTAAAATAGGTATTTGCTGAAAGTTGTATTTACATTTAAAGTGGCCTAATTGTGTAGAGTTGGCTCTATTTTATACAACAGTTTGTATATAGTATGTGTTTGTGAATATAGTCATCATTTAAAAATAATAATTTCTGTAACTTCTATAATTAAAGTAATATGTTTGAAAATAAAACTAAATGGCCTAAAATATCATATCCTATTGAAGTTATATTGTTGCCCATCGGTTACTAATCTGTTACTCATTTGGACAGAAGTAATTACTCTAATTAAGTATTTAACTTATATACTTTAATATAAGGAATTAACTTATAATAATAGGTAGAAATTAGGGCTTTCCGAAGTCAGCATTTTATTGGATAGATATTTGATTAAAAGGAATTCTAGGCTCTTCGAACTCCGTTGCAATTTCTCGAAATTGTAATTTGCAATTTTGTTAATGGACAATGTAAATTCAATAACTATTATGGGATGTAACAGAGATATACCTGAAGTTTAAATTATTTTGGAAGTATGTAATCTCCAATTTTTAAAGTCGTCTAAATTTGTTTTGTTTCTAAAAATGAAGAATCATTTTAAGTAAATTATAGTTCAATTTCATTTACTATATCTTGACCCATTAACAGGAAGTTTCTCTCTGAATGTGGGTGGGTGTGAATCAAAATGTTTAATTACTCTGCTAATTTAAATAGCTCATACTTCCTGATAGCTCTTAAAATTTGTTCGAAATATGGTACAGGTGTTGAAATGTACCCATATTGTTTTTGGGCAATATTGTATCATCGGTAATGTACTTTATGACACTACTGATTTTTTCTGTTGTTGTAGTTTGTATTAAATAATATCTTCATGTGGTAATCTATGATCAGAAGTTTATGAATTTCGTATCTTTACAGTATGTTTTAACTCTAATACCTGGAGTGATGGTTTACACTCAAGTTTTCTTTTTTGTGAGTACACTATCAGAAATAACTAACTCTCAATTTAACTAAATGATTTTCTTCATGTTAGACCGTTATTTTGGAAGTTATTTGAAAATGTGATTTGCATGGCATAATTGGAGAATTCTTGCAACGCATGTTTATATTGAATGACTATGATTCAATTGGGACATTATTATATCAAATGAAATTGATAATTATAAAATCGTCCAAAAAACTATAACAGATAAGTTAGATTTGTAACATTCATTTTAAGATATATCAAATCACTGAATGTAATAAAAGAAATTAGCCATGCCTTTTGATGGACTATCAAAGAGTGAGGTAGTAGTGGAATTTAGGAGTTGATTATGTAGCCAATTTGTTTTACTTATTATTTTAGACAGAAAATAAAACATAAATTAAAATCAAATGTAAAAATTAATTATTCCATGTATTTTTTTTTACAATACATTTCATTTTAAATATGTGATTAATATGTAATTTTTTGAAATTAATATCTTGAAATATGATTTATTGCAATTATGTTTTATAAAAGTGAGTAACTCACTGTTTTTCCGACTTTTGGTCCCCGGACATCCAATATTTTTGCTCTGAAATATATGTATGTTTGTGCACCACTATATTTGTGAGCAACTATAAGATTCTTGAAGGACAATGGGGTAGATAGGCATACATATCGGCACTGTTTACTTAAAGTATATACTATTGATATGAAATTGACTTATGTGGAGATGTACTCTGGGATGAGAATGAATAAACTCTTGTTTAGTTTTTACTCAACCATCATCATTAGGTTTGACATTTTATGTTTCTACTTATATGTGTTATTTTTTTGGCACCATTAGAAAGATAATTTAATTGCGTATTCATCTCTTTAATAAGTTTGCTTTTTTATAAAATTGACTATTCCGTATTTTTTTGAATACGTTTCGCGTTAGTCACTTTTATTAATTACTAGATAGTAATGATTTATCATATACAATTTCTTGATATATTGCAGGTGTCTTTCATTGAGTTGAGCATTCTGTCTTAGTGAATACTTCAAGTTCTCATGATATCCTTCTCAAGGCCTTTTTTCTTCCTCCTGCAAGTTGTTTATGTTGTTATTGTTTATTGCAGCGAAACAGCAGATCGTTTAAACAGTGTAACCTTTTCTTTATAGTTCCTCAGTTTTTTAAAGCTATTTATTTCGTTTGGACGAGGCAAAGATATGTACGTATTACATTTGTTAGAATATTGGTCTGGTTTTCTTTTGTAACATTAATATACTCTATTAATCATTGATGTGCATCTATATCAATTAAAACTTTCTCTTCTAATTCAGTTTTAACTATTAGTTTTGAAAATTTGAGAATAAAATTATAAGTTTATAACATATTAGGTGACATTAATTCTAAGTAAGTAACAATTATTCATGTGACTTCATTATAATGTGTTTTCTATCATTGTATAATTATGTTTAAGCAGTGATTAATGAATGGACACTGTAAATATATATGGATGTCTTAATCCATGTGTAAAATTCTATTTTGTGGTATATGCATTTATTTTTTCCACTTGCTTATTGTAAAATGTTTTATATTTATGTCACCTTTTTCCATTTATAGTTGTGAAATAAGATAAGTTTCATATTAGGTGGTTTCATTTTAATACTTACGTTTTGTGTGAAGTCTTATTCCTTAGTGCTAGACTGAATGTTATTGTATGATTATACTATTTTAAAGCAATTGTTTTTTTCTACAATTTGGTTATATAACTGGTTAATAACTACATGTAGGTTAATAATGAATGTTAACTTGAACATATTCAGATTAACCAAAGTAAATCTATGCGTAATCAAGATATTGCTACAATAAATCTTGTAGGCCATAGTACAATAAAATAATATGTTTGACTGAAGATTACCTTAGTAATAAATTTTAGAAGTTCTACAATCAACTTTAACTTTACTATAAATAAGCATACTATCAAGTTCATTCACAATCAAATTATTAAAATTAATTAATTTTATTGCCTTCATCAATTCTAGCGAAAGTGTAATCATATTGAGTCATAATTCTAGAAAGGTCTACTGATAGAACTTAATAATTGTCCTATTTCGTATTAAATTTCATTTCAATATTGAATATCAACTCAATGTTCACAAATGGTTTTCCCAAGTAATATTGATATTAAAACAATATTTAGTATGAATCACCACTAAGGGAAGTTAAAGAAAACTTCAAAAATAGACTCAGAAGACCTCAAAATATTGTGAATGTGCCATAATCTTGTACCAGAATTCGTTCATGATTATTATACTTAACATTGGTATAGCTTCTCGACCACTGATTTTTAGAGTTCAAAGATGGGTTTCTTGGACCAAAATCCTCAAAAAAACTCAACTTTGAACATTATACTTAACTTACAATAAAGAAAAAATTAACCAACGTGAAAAATTGCATCCTATTTATTGTAAATACTAAACCACTAAGTTAAACATTCGCATTCCATATTGCTGATTGAATATAATTTAGAAAGACTTACGTTTTTTTACTAATAGACCATTCATATAACTATATTGTTGAATTAATGTTGTTTAGAAAGTTATTATTGAAAAAAATGTACAATTTACATATGCTTATTACTAATCGAGCATTGTTTAGGAAGAGTTATTGTTCACAAAACTTAGCAGTTACATAAAATATTGTTGAATTGACTATTTAAACAATGTTACTGTAAAAAAATGTAGCATTCATAAAACGTTATTATTGAATTGAGTAAGGTTTGGAAAGAGTTACTGTTGAACAAAAGACTGATGGTAGAACATAAGTGGCCTTTTTTTTTGTAAAATTTCCTTTTTCAGTATTCAAAATTTATGACATTTTTATCATTTAGCAAGTTTTCTTCAGACATTATGTAATACGATATTTAAGGCTCTTGCAGCAATGGTCAGATTGAGATTAGTATTCATTTCGGCATAGAGTATTGATAAATTACTTTACCAATTTTTCAGTAATACCCAAAAATCTGTAGAGTTGTTTACCACATCAAAAGTATATATCTGCTTAAATTTTCAAATGGTTGTACGTAAAAATTAACGAAAAACACCCACCCAGTCACGTGTTGTCAAACATAATCAATTATGGGTTTATTGGATCTACAAACGCGTAAATTGCTAATACTTAAAATGATTTTTTCGTTACTATTTTTTTTATTACTATGTTTTATAGACCAAAAAGGTAAATGAATATCTGTGTGCTACGGAGCCATAAATTAGTCATTAAAGTATTGTTTGAAGAAATTTCCTCATAAGATGCCTATAAATCATACTCTGCTTATATTTCAAACTTTTATCTATATTCATCATATACGTTTATAATTATCGCTATTTTGTATCTAAATCTGTACGATACAGTAGGTAATGATGAAATTACCTGCAAAAAAAATATCTATCCTCAGGAATAACAAGCTAAAATTTGTATTTAGTATTAAGAATAATCGATTAAAGATGTTATGAATTTTAGGTATCAAATTAAGTTATTTTAACCACTTTATAATTTATTTGAAAAATATCTAAATATTTTTCAAATATGGGTTTGTATATATTCGGGTTCAAATATATTTTTCAAATATAGGGCTTTTCTATAGTTGGATTTTGGTAAAAAAAATTAGGTTAATATAAACGACAAGAAAAGTAAGTTGTCCTTAATAGAAATGAAGTTTCATGTTTCAGAGCTACATTGTTATTGTCTCTTTCAGATTTCCATAGTTAATGCAATTTTTTTCAGCGAATTTTTATTTTAGGTAGATGACATAGACAAAGATTTCATATTTAAGTATTAGTAGTTTAGTGAAAAGAATATTTTCTTAATCTGAAAAAATCTGCTACATTATTCTTTTTTATTGAAGGAATTTAACAAAAACCTGTACATTTCATGTTTTTTTGCGTTTAATTTCATAATTTACCCGTTAAGCGGTATAACCACTATCCTTTTGACATATTGTGGATTCAATACGTCAACATTTTTATATGTATATGAAAAATTGACCTTTCTTGTTTTCAGGAATATCAAGGCATTTTTGCAAAATATAACTCTCTTGAAATGTTATGTCAGAAGAAAAAATTGTGTCTAAACCAAATAATGGCAATAAAGTAGATTTGCCTTGGTTCAATATTGTCTAAAAACTATTGGAGCCATAAGCGAACTAAGTATAATAGAAATCATGAAGAAATTCCACCTTGAAATGTTGAGGGGATTTACACGTTCTGATGCCTTAAAATACATTTTTGATATTTTTTTCGATAATGTCTATGTATGGGTGAGTATCTATTCAAAACTTGGTAGGTGCGGTTTAGACCATATGAATCAGATTCATAGTTTACACGAAAGTCAGCTCTGTAGTGTAATGTGCAATATGGTTTTGGGACAATATAGCATCTTTGGGAAAGTCACTTTTTAGGTCAAGATGTAATTTTAGTCAACATATTTTTTTCTCCTAAACTACTTAATCTAGAGCAGTGTTCCTCAAACTTTTTTTAACCATTGCCCCCTTAAGGAACAATCTGATTTGCCACCGCCCTATAAAGAATTTAATTGTATAATATACAATATTTGGTAAATTGCAAAATTCATTACATGCAAATAAGTTTTAATTGTTCAGAACAATGTTTGATGAACTCAAGCATTTTTCAAATTAATTTTTTGGACAGAAATTGAATTTTTACAAACTAGTATGTCAAATGAACTGAAATTTTCAGTGTCCATCGTTTGATGTGTGGACAAGCGCCAATCTAACCGACAATGAATACCTAATTGGCAGTTTCTCATTGGTACATTATAGGTGACATGTAAGATCTAGAGATGTCCTTGACTATGTAGAACCCATTCATTCTTCCGAAATAAATGCAATTTTCTACTAACCGCAAATAACACACTTCACTCCACGGAACTTATCTGTTGCCTGACGGTGCAATATCGGGGATTATTCTGTTCGTGTTTTCCAACAAGATGGAAATGACTGTTGTGTGAGTCCTCCTAGTCACAGAACAAGTAATAAATAGAATTTGTTCAACGCCCTCTTCTGTATTTTCAACACCTCCTTCTGTATGTTCCCCCCATTAAGGCGGAACTTCCTACCGCCCCCAAGGGGGATGGTATGGACCACTTTGTGAAACACTGCTCTAGAGTTTAGAAATTTGGGAACTCCTATGAAATTGACTGCATTAACTGAAGAAAACTTCAAATTTTTAAAACAACCGGAAAGGTCAGTGGTATAAGAAAATATAAAAAGTTATACTTATGACTGATTCTGAAAACTTATAAACAGGATACAGGTCACACCTTTTGACGAATCAGAATGAAGTTTTAAATACTTTTCTCTTAATTGCGTGGATAAAACATGATGGTACTTTTTAAGTTTTTTTTTCTTATTCTAAATGGCTATTTATAGACATAATAAAAATTGTGAATAATAAACTATTTAAACTAAGTATGCTTGTTTTATTAGTTAAACTTTAATATGTTAAGTCAATTAACTTAAAGTAATAAATTTAATGACTTCGTTTCCTGTAATGTGATTATATTTATTTTATGAATTATAAAAAACTTCAAATCAACATTCTAGAACAATGTGGCATGTTATTATTGTTATTAATATTTAATCGGGGGCCCAAGTCTAATCGGTTAAATAATTTATATTAATTAATTCGGCCATTGTCAAATTGTGCTTTCCATATCGTTTCTAAATTCAACATCAGGTTTTACGTTCTTTGATGAAATTTATAACTGTCTATAGAAATGTATCTTTCACGTCTATTGGTTTTAACAAAAATCATTAACCTCTTAAACTTGATTGCACACAATCATACAAAATGTGTTCAAAAGTTTCCATACAGAGTCTACATTCTTCCTGTGAAGCATATAACGGCCAGTATAAATGGTAGTTAAGGGTGTAATGTCTTGATAGATATTCTACATATTTTTAAATTATTTTGAACATTATTATTTACTTTACAGTTTTAATTTCAGGTGAAGCTCTTTAGGGTAAATTAACTTTTACCGGATGTGTAGGTAACTTTTATCTCCTTATTTTTTCATCCATTCAACAATTGCATACTTAAGAAAGCTGGAGTGTGTTGTACGAAAAGGCTGCAGGCAGCAAGCAGAAGATCTATTGGCTCTCACCTTTCCAACTCGGTCCACTGTATCATTCCCTATATTCCCCTGAGTCCACATACTCAAATGAGATTTAACTTATTTTTACTAGTTTTACTGAATATCAGATAAGCGTCACTTTTTTGAGATCAAGAAGCTTCTAATCCAGGCTGCTATTTGTGATCACTTCGTCACCCCAATTAAATATTCTACGATAGGCATAGTTTCTGGCAACATATAAGTCAAACTATTCATATCTGGATCCATTAAAATTTTTGAAAGACCCAATGTGTTACGAAAGACTCTTACAGCAAAACTTTGCATTTGTGGGCTTAGCGAGTGTATCTGTTACAGTTTACAGTTTAGTCATTCATCTAAAGTGATTTCAATGTTTTTACTTACCTCCTGAGAGTTCTAGTTTATTAACTATAATGAAGAAATCTTTGAGACTTACTTTCATACTTCTTGAAGAAGATATAAAGCCATTTTACCTGTATTTAAAACCTTGAACTTTCTTCTTAACCCACTTTAAACAATTCGAAGGGCATATTGCATGAGATCAAAGTAGTACCATAAACATCCCTCTTCTTATAATAACAGGGATATCTGCATATTTTTGCCTATTTTAAGCTTTCATTATTAGGGTATCTTGGTCGTCACTAAGACTAACTTAGGGTCGATAGCCCACTTCCCTGTGAGCAACCTTTGTGATCATAATTTACGTTGTCTTAGATACTACTTTTACACTAATTATACTTGCGTTAAATTGTTGCAATCCATTCTATATTTCTTGGATTGAAACTTCTGTATTTTAGTTCTGATTCAATAGATTTGAAGGCTGTTTTGAAAACCTACTTCAGTATTCAAGAAGCAACTAAGAAATATTCCCTGAACACTCAAAGAGTTATTATCCTGTTAACCAGAATTTTTTGAACTGATTTTGTTGATTTCCCTTTTAAGCAGTTATTCTTGCTTGGAATATTTGTATTCATTTTTCTTAACTTTAAATATTATAATGATTCATTACTTTGCACTTCATTCCTTTGGTAACATTAAGGTCTTTATGGTAGTTCATAATAAATTTTAAAAATTAATCTTTAAAATGTAATTCACATTTTTTTCCTGTTGAGGAAAATAGGAATTTATACAGTATTCCTGTATAGGAAATCATTTCCATGATTTCATTTATTTTTCTACGAATTATTTTCATTTGTAATTGATAGTTTAATTCTGATTGACTTGAAGTTCAGTGTTTATACCCAACAAAACAACAATGACTATTTTATAGAAGTCCAATGAATTTTTTTTTACTTTTCTTTTGTTGGTTATTTTTTTTGAAATAAACAAATTTGTTAAAATTAATTGTGAAAAATTGAATATTAAAAAGAGTGATTTTATTAAAATATTTATACATCCATTATCATACCATTGGAATCCAATGAATGTATATATTCATTGGTTTCGAAGAAATAATTTTAATTTTTCTTATATTAACAAATCGCACAGTGGAACTTAAATTGGTTTTGTGTTTCATTATTTGTAATATACTCTTTTTTAAAAAAAATAAATACATTACAAACATTTTCAAAGAATTATTATATTTTATTATGACTAAAAACTAAGTAATAGTCAATAACTATTAGTTCTTAAACGTATATATATACAAGTCAAGTTTTCTAATATTAGAATTTGTAACAGCTGTATTTAATGATATTACTTTGTAATTCAATTAAATGTAAGAAAAAAAAACTTGCGACCGTGACAGGACTCGAACCTGCAATCTTCGGATCCGAAGTCCGACGCCTTATCCATTAGGCCACACGGTCTTCCCTTTATCAAGCCCTTGTACTGCTTAAATGTGAAGGCAGCCCTTCGAGTTCCATCCTTTCAATATTGATTTTTTTATATGCCCTTGTTTATTTGATGAATATTATTAAAATAAAATAAGATTGAAAGTGACTAGTTTGTATATGTATATTTAGAAAGATAATTATTTTTTTCTCCTTATAAATACAATGTTTATATTAACAACGTTAGGTAATTTCCTTTTTTTTCAAAGGTTTTTTATTAACTTATTTCTTACATTAGGACCATATTTTATTGAATTTCAGAAACTGATTGCATTCAATTATTCATTTAATTACTTACCAACAACCGTAATTTTTTACGTATATACTAATGATCTCACATAAAATAGGAGATTTCTTTTCTCTAATTTTTGCTGTTAAAATTACTTTTTATTTTTTACTTTTAAATAATTTAAAATAAATTTATTAATCGATGCCTATGACTTAACCGTGCATTTATACTATATGAGTTCACACCTGAATCATAACAATAAAACAAAAATGAGTTGTTCAATGAATATTATAATAAATAAATTATTATTTCTTATTAGTATGAACATTATTTATAAATATTTATTATTATGAAAACTGATTTCTAAAATTAGAATAAAACTGTCATTAATTGTTATTTAATACAATTCTTATTTTAAGCAACAGAATTGAAATTGGAGATTTGATTAGTATCTTACAATGAGCGTTACGAATCTAACTTTGTTGTTATTGTATCGTGTACGATTTTTGATTAACAATTTAAATTGCTAAATTATGAAATTTAGAATAATGCTTGTTACCTGATTTATTTCGTTATTGAATCGAAATGATTTTACATAAACTTCTAAGCATTCTCTGATTGTTTTGTACGAATATACCAATTAAATGTTCATTATAATTTGTCCAATGTATTACCTACATTGAAGCTGTTACTTAAATAATTGATTCTTAATTATGCCTGGAAATGTTTGAACTAAAACTAAATTTGATTGTAGGTAAAACCACTCCAAATTTTTATTTTCGCTACAATGCTGTGAATATCACTGTAGTTAAAAAAAGTTCCTTTTAATTCCTCAGATTGCTTTCCTTTAGTATGTGAAGTGTTCATGACATATTTTATCTGGACATTTTGACGGATTTACACATTTTATATCACCCTGAGTCCATTTTTTTTTTCATGGTGTATGTAATTCGGTGTGTATACAAAAGTTTGTAGACATGCTGCAGTTCACAAATTCATATTTGATCAAAAACGTTTTGTATAGTGTATGTGTACACCATTGTTTTGGGGCAATACAATATTACATCTTGAGAATGTAATCTTTTGGCCAAAATGTGATTTTAGTCAAGATGTTTTTTTTTCCTTGTAATGCAAACTCCAGAGTGTAGAACTTTTGGGATTCTTAAGAAAATAAATATATGCCGTAATATTCGGCGAAATGTGTTTCGTTGGAATGCAAGCTCATATAATTGTTGGTACACATTGCATTGATACTATTTTATTACGAGTAAATTCTTGCTGACTCGAGAGCACTGTGGCCAAAAGATCCTATTGTGCTTCCTTTGTCGAGCCCTTATTCACATGTGCCGGGAACTCACGTAAGAGTTATCTTATTTTTACTGACTAACTGTTTTAATGAAATCAGACACTCCCATATTAATTTCGAATGGAAGACCATAGATAACCATTTATCTTTAGATAATCTAAAGGTAACCACTTGAGTGCGGCCCGTCTATGTAATAAAATGTAGATCCTAGATTCTTTTGGTCATTTGTTTAAAACATATTAAATTAGTCATTAAACGTTATTACGATAGCGTTTAGTCCTTTTAAATATGTAGAAATATTGCAATTTTAGTCTTTAATGCCTAAGCCATTAAACTTTGGTACTTTTTTTTATTAATTTTTGACCTATCCATATACCAGACAAGAACCCCTTTTTCAAAATCAAGAGTCTTCCAATTTATAAATCATTCATGATCGCTTCGAAGTCTTCTGTGAAATTGTCTTTGAGGGAGCAACACAGTCTGGCAACATATAGGCCAAACTATTAGTGTTTGGTTCCACTAAATTTTTGATGATTTTTTCTCCCATAGAGATGTTTTCAGTTTAGAATATCTTCCAAGATATCATCAGCACTCAATTGACCTTGGTCCATCATCATCAACGAGATCCACCATGGGCACTTACTCGATTTCTTAATCGTGAGGAAACGGTTGGTTTCTCTTTAAGTAACCAAAGGGCACTACGATGAAAACATCAGCCTATCCTGCTTTATCATGTTATGGTCGATAGAACTGTTATAGAGTAACAAATCAGAAAGGAACATCTGTCTACAGTGAAAATTGGAAAATAATGGATAGAATTGAATTAATGGCATTGAGAGTTCTAATCAGAGCAGATTTTAGTTGGATTTTATAGTTTGGATTCCATGCAACATTTGCTTGTAATAATACAAAAAAAAATGGTAATTAATGTCTAGTCCGGAAAAATAATGAGGTTTGTGGGTACCAGAGTAGCCTTTTGATTTATTCCAACTCGTCGGCTAAGCGACAGCCGTTCTCCTTAACAGAACTAACGCAGTCAAAAATGGCTCCCAGCTGATTCCAAAGAGGGGATGTTAATATCTTAAATCTTTACTTAAATATATTCACATCCAACAAATATTATCATTTTTTAACTCCTTTTGTTATTTTTATTTTTGTATATTCATTTTCTCAAAGCTAATTAATCATTATAATTTATGAATTATAAACAGAATGATTTCTTTAGAGAGAGTATCTATTTGTTTTTATCTTGCTGTGATTGAGTGGTTTTTGTGATCCCAAATATAGTAAGTGTGTCGTAATAATTTCATGTTTAGAAACTTTAATCTTAACTAAAAACTCATTAACCAGATTTTATTTCGTACTATATTTTTATTTTATATTGAAAGAAGAACATTAAATTACCTTAGATTGACAAGCTTTTTCTTTTGATGTTTTTCTTCCCTTAAGTACACCTGAGCACTTGTGTGCTTATTAGCAAAACTGATTACATAAAGCAATGAGGATGTGTGCGTGCCCTATTCCTAACGGCTTGGGTACAAAGTGGGAGAAGTTGACTCTTACGACAGGAGACGATTCACATTATACTTTCAAAGGCATTTAGAGACCTGTTGGTAAACGATTTACGACACGGGGTCAACGGAAACCGGTTCTTTAACCGGGCCACCGCAAGGTCTCCTGCAAAATTTGGTATTACTGCAGCTTTGCAGTACTACCTTGCTTACACGACGGTGTTCCTAGCAGTGCATGTACTAAGCGTCGTGGACTACTCATGACTTTGTTTAAATTCAAATATATATGGTCAAATATATATATCCCATAACCTTTATTAGTCAGTGGTTACAACCAATGCTGGTTATGCCAACACTGACAACCCCAAACCTGACTGCGTAACCTTTTGTTAACCTGTTCATTTATGTTTATTATTGCAATGTGATTTTAAGTATTAGATTAATTTGTTAAGTGTAGTTTTAATTCTTTTAAAAAAATTTAAGTTTTTTTTGCTGAAAATGGTGGATGTAACACCGAAACATGTCCAATAATAAATTAAAAAATTATTATTTTAATTGATTTAATTTTTAAGTTAAACTCTAAATTAAAGAAAATATTTCGTAATTTGGAAAAATATGGGACGAAATTGAACCAAGTGTAAACAGACATCGAGTTTTTAAAAGCATATATATATCGTGAAAAGGAAATGATCTCTAAGAACAGTAAGCTAATAACTGTAGAAAACACTGATAAAAACTTAACTGAGCATGAAATATTTATTGGCGTTTGTATGACTATATTATTTGACATTCATTGTCACCTGGTTGAGAGGCAAAAACAACTTTGTGCTTCAATAAGTGCCTTTTTTTTTACTCATGATGAAGATAGATTTCAAAATATAACAGTGAATGTTATTTAGTCCGTATAATATATATATTTCTGTTCTAAGTATATATAAACTATTTTAATGTGTATATTCCATGTAATAGATAAATTGGCATTACATAGTTTAAATTTTGTTGTGACATTAATTACATAAAATTTAGAATTTCTTGGTTTATTTGAGGTTGTGAAAGTTTTTGAGATTCTTTGACAATCATGCTATATGTCTAATCGCAGAATTAAGTTGAACAAGAGACCACAAATGAGAACTAGTTTTGCTGATTTTTTCATCTACCTGAAAGCGGTGTGACCGGTTGAAAAGCTCCCTGTCGTGATACGACTGACGCAACCGTCCCTGGCATAACAGCTTACTTATTTTTAGCTACTCTTTATTACCGTTAAAGTTTAATTTTTATCTAATAAAATGTTGTAAAACAATGTTCGTTTGTATGTACGAGTATTATGAAATTGGTGTGAATTGAATTCATGCACTAAAGAGATTGGAAAACTTAACAGCTTACATTAGATATAAATTTATAATTTAATAAAAAAACGACTGTACTTGAGTGGACTTGAAGCTGTGCGGCCACTAAGTGACTACCTTAGCGGTTGTCACTTGAACTGACTGGTTGGCACGATAACAGACTATACTGTCTTGTCTAACTGGCAGGTCTACTAACTTAGCTTATTATAAATCAAACCAACACATTGTTTAGTAAAACAAACTGATCATGCTATTATAAAATTCACTTTTCTAGTAAAGTAGCTATATCTATTATTGTGCACATTAATACTTAAGCTACAGAATGTCTATTGAAAAATATAACTTCTGTCAACTAGGTGCAAGAGCTGGTGTTTTAGATAAACCATTTTAAAGTGGTTTGCCTCCATAAACCACTTTATGGAAGAAACTAATTTGCAAGGAGACAAAAGACACTCAATTAAGACATAAACATTTCTTTTTGCATACGGACGTACGCTTATAAACAGAAAAGACAGAGGCATAGCAAGGGGGGGGGGGGGTGGAATGGTCAACCCCAGGCGGTGCATTCCAGGGAGCCGCATTTTGAGGGGGTAAACATAGAAAATAGGAAATAATTATAAAAAGCGAACAAAAAATTTGAAAATTTATAACAAACTGAATTTTTAATATCGTAATTGTTTTTATGTTTTATGTGTATAATGCTGTTTTTTAAAAGGATTTTTTCAAGTTAATATTTATAATTTAAAAATATTAATTTATTTTAATTTTTTCAAAACTAATTGTTTAAAGGGGTTTGAAAGTTAATGATGTTTCTCTGTGTGGCCAGTAAATTGAATTTAACAAATTTTTTTTATGATTTGAATTATACTTTTTTGTTTTGACAAAACTTTGGTTTTCTTTCATGACGACTATATATGTATACGAGTACTGTATTAAGATAAAAGTCTGGGACTAATAAGAGTCTAAAATTAAATCCTTCCTTGGAATTCTATGAAAATAAATGTTTTGAGGACTTTCTAGAATTTTGAAGGTTAACGGATGGATTGGAGTTGCTATGCCAGTCAAAACGACTGTCAGAGAGAGAACTCGCTACCTCTATCGACAAACTAAACTTAAATGGCTTAACCCACCATAATAAAAAACTTCGGAACTACTGAGCCTGAAAAAACACTGAGAAACTGATTATTGGTAATAGGTCACACTGAATGGCGACCAGATAAATTCTATCCTACTATAAAGTGTCCACTCTTCTTAGACAAGCTAATGATGGTAAATCTGACGAAGGGAAAGCCAAGTTGTTTGCCTCCTACATTACCAATGTTTTCTCTCCTCCCTCTACTGTCCTAGATCGGGCGTGCACAGACACTGTAACTGAACAACTAGAGTGTCCTCTTTCCTTCAGTCTTTCTCCTAAAGAGTTCTGCCTGTCCAATGTCCGGCAGAACAAACAACTCACAACTAAAAAGATACCGAATTTGATCTCACCTTTCTTTAATTCTTAAGAAACTCCAAAGAAAAAGCTATAGTCCTTGTAGCCTAATTTTTAAATCAGTTTTTCTACCATTTTTTTGAATAGCCTGGAGTAAATAAATTATTTCCATGGTAATAAGACCTCCAATGATCTTACTTCCTATAGACTGATCAGTCTACTACGTAACCTGGGAAAAGTACTCGAAAGACTAGAAAAGACTAACACAGTTGATATCCCAACCCTTCCAGAAACAAATTCATTTTTGCCGATGATTCAACAATACTTTCCAGTGACGCTAATTCTGTTGGATTTACACAAATCCTCCAACAACATCCCTCTTGATTCCAAAGAAACAGAGTAATATTAAATGCTAAAAAATCTATCCACGGTCGGGAGACAAATCTGTCTTCCTGTCTGTGTTAACAATTCTACTCTCCCTACTGCAGGCGTTGTTCAATATCTAACGACAACACCTATTGAGACGGTATAATACGCTAGCTAGACTTTTCAACACAACGTGACTCTACAAAACAAAAACCTGATTAATACCTCAATATTCTAACCTATTTGGATTTTCGGACTCGAGAAATGGGGAACAACCAAGCGTTTGAACATATTGAGAATTCAGATAAGCCGATTTAAAATCATTTGCGAAATTATCGAAGCTCCATTCTATGTTTGAAACGTTATCATTAATAATTGCCTCAGTATTCATTTTATCCGCGAAGTTAATTGATCCCGATATTGCAAGTTCTATCAATTCTTACACAGAACTCACAATCCTCTTACACAGAAATTAACACCCCATCGAGTCATTACTCAAATATAGGGTGTCGGCCTAGAGATCTATTGAGCCATAGTTATATGAGTAATAAAGTAATTACAAGAAATGAATGCTTAATAAGTAGAAGTGTGTGTGGAGTACTACCAATAGTTAGTAAGTTTCTCCACTCGTTCTTCTTGAACTCTTTCTCATGTCACTACTGCTTCTAACACCCAGTAAGAATAGTCGTAAAGCATTTTCAAAGTTATTTAATCGATCAAAAGTATTACCAAAATCTGCATCTTCACCAGTAATTTCATTTTCTTAATTTTTGGTAGAATAAAATTCAGTTATTACTAAAACTGAGTATAATGTAATAATTCATGTAGTAACTCACCATCAATAATCTAAATGTCAAAGAATTTTTTATTACTTTATTATTTTCTTCACTATGGACACTGCACTTAATGTCCTTTTTTGAGGTTTAATTAACTCACTGAATTCATTTGCTTGTCGTTTTTAAATTAACAAAGTACTGAATGTTGTATTAGCATTATAGATGTGCGTATATTTGGTCTCACCTGATCTTGTTGCTGACATACCTATTTCTGTTATTACCTTTTAAAATTATCTTTTATTTTGTTTTCTTTTTAAACTTAGGCAGTTTTTTTTGTTCAATGGCTTCAATCATATTTGTTTCAAATTTATCAGCAGTAGTTAATGTTCGTTAAAGAAATACCATGTATAACAAGTAAATATCTTGTATTGGACCAATAAAAATCTTGAAATCATTAGCTACAAAGAAGTGCGGCCAAATATTACGACTAGGTGACGAATACCAATCGTATGAATCAAACCATTATTGCCATCAGTAGTGCTATCATACAACGTTAAGTAGGTGATGATTAAAATGGAAGACTGGAGGTGTCGATTAGATGTCAACGACGTGTTGGCATGAGCACTAGGGCACCGCAAGGCGCTTTAGCATTCCTCTCGACCTTTAGAGCCATGCTGTCTTCATATCCCCTCTCTAATCGTCCTACTGTCTCTAGTGGCCAGCGACTAGTCTGGTGGACAGATATTTCACTCGGTGAGATAATGCATGGTTACTCAGCTCTCTAGGGACCCACCGGGCGGAAACTTTCCGAAAGTCAAGTTTTTCCGAGACGATCTCATGGATGAGGGATCGTGAGATGTCTGGGAAACTCAGGTGGAGTTCATCCAGGGTTGAACGACAATCTTTGCGAATTGCATTGTCGATTTCTGCAACAATTCCGTCCGTCACAACTGAGGGTCTGCCTCTCCCACTTTCATCCTCAAGTGAATGTCTTCCCGCCTTAAATTCACGTACCCATCTCCTCACCATTGATTCACTCATTACACCTTCTCCATAAACAGAAATGAGCTGTTCGTGAATTTGAACTGATTTGAAACCCTGTGCATAAAGAAATTGAATCACTCCGCGCAAAACAACTCGAGAGGGAACGGGGATCGAGGTGGCGGGACGTGACATGGAGGGCTCCATTTCAACTACTTGCCCTGACGTTGGTAATTGACCGACTGAGGTCCCCCACCTCTCATTCTATTCCCCCACCTCTCCTCTTTCGAGCGGTGTTGCCGGATTTGGCAAAAACCACTCCTACCGCCCTACAGACCAAAACGGAACTTATTTTCTGGACGACCCTCGTACATGTGTTGGCATGAGCACTAGGGCACCGCAAGGCTCTTTAGCATTCCTCTCGACCTTTAGAGCCATGTTGTCTTCATATCCCCTCGTCGTCCTACTGTCTCTCTAGTGGCCAGCGACTAGTCTGGTGGCCAGATATTTCACTCGGTGAGATAATGCATGGTTACTTACATGTGTTGGCATGAGCACTAGGGCACCGCAAGGCGCTTTAGCATTCCTCTCGACCTTTAGAGCCATGTTGTCTTCATATCCCCTCGTCGTCCTACTGTCTCTCTAGTGGCCAGCGACTAGTCTGGTGGCCAGATATTTCACTCGGTGAGATAATGCATGGTTACTTACATGTGTTGGCATGAGCACTAGGGCACCGCAAGGCTCTTTAGCATTCCTCTCGACCTTTAGAGCCATGTTGTCTTCATATCCCCTCGTCGTCCTACTAATCGTCCTACTGTCTCTCTAGTGGCCAGCGACTAGTCTGGTGGCCAGATATTTCACTCGGTGAGATAATGCATGGTTACTTTACTCATTTCAGAACTAATCCGTTTTATAATGACAAGCCTTTTACCGGGGTCAATTGCTAAAAAAAAAAAAAAAAAAAAAAAAAAAAAAGTTAAAGTCTCCACACATAAGAAAGAAGCTTTCTTTTTATTCTACTCGTTTCGAACACTTCGTGTTCATCGTCAGGTAAAGTTCTACAATACAAATTACAAGTTAAAAGTTACAAAAATGACACGAATTCTATACAATCAATTGAAAAAAGAATGTCATACCCATATGTAGGAGTAGATGAACGACCAGAGTCTAGCATTCAACTGAGAAATTTAGGTCTTGTGAGATAGAGTAGAGAGGGGTATTTAAAGATAAGGGGACAAAGGAATTGGGTATGTCAATTTTGAGAAAATTTGGACATCTCTGAATTTGCTCATTAAGACACGATGATGATTTTAGATTTAAGGCATTATTTATTTCAAAAGCTTCCAAGTTTAAAATTTCTTCAAATTTTCTGTTAAAACTTAACATGGTAACGTTCTCGTTAGGATTAAAGCTATAGTTGTGTGTGACTAGGTGTTTTGCATCAATAAAAAAGCTTCTTTTTTATGTGTGGGGACTTTGATTTATCCATTTACCCCATTATGAGTATTACGGATTGCACAACTAATGATTTAAAAAAATTCTGTTTAACTGGATCTTATTGAAAATTTCTAAATGCAATGTAAACAAAACCAATAAGTTCGACAGATTATCCAAGATGAGTTTACAGTTTTTATTGCCTTATTACCTTTTGGGTTATCAAATTTTATTGAATCTTTTTTGAGCTTGCTAATTTTAAATTAATTTTTGAGGTAAAATATCATTGTTTTATTGTTAGAGGTGTGGCATGAAAAACAAAAGTTTCTAAAATCATAAATGTTGTATAACTTTCATTTCCTTCCACGTAATTTCAGCAAGAAACTAGTCGCAACATCGACTAGTATAATTAAATTTATTTTATTTAATTAGATTCACACGTACTATCATTACAGTTATCTTGGAATATATGCATGTAGATATAAATATTTCCCATCAAATTGTTGATGGGGAATATTTATTTACAATTTACAGTTACAATTTAATATCTAATAAAAAACTATTATTTTATAGTATCACCGGAGAGGTGGCTTCTAAATAGTAGCTGCAACTCTTTTTATTTCTTATAAAAACAAACAATAAAGAAATGCATTAAAATGTATTTAATTTTGAACTTATGATCAATTAAGTGAACTCAACTGCTGTTCTGTCCTTCGTCTTACCAATAGTTTTGAGTTTTACTTTTATTAACTGAAAATATATATTTCTTTTCATCATTGCAGTTTATTTTTAGAGAATTCAGCCATTTTCTTATCAAAGCTATTCTCTGCTTCATGATAGTTTTATTACAGAAACTCTTTGTTTATAAGTGAACCATCATCGATGTCACGTCTGGATTAAACATTTGTAAATTATTGGAATTATTTTCACTTTCTTTAGGTTTTCTAAGCCACAACAACTACTATAACATTATGCCTTTATTTTAAAAACCTTTTTAGTTCTTTAGCTTTCATTGTTCTTAATGAAATATTCAATTGTTTTTCTGGTGTTTTCTATTAAAATATTAGTTAATTTAATGATATTAAATTAGTTACAGCTCTGTGTATATATCATAATGTGCAAAAGCACAGTTACATATCTTTTAGTTTGAAAAGGTTCTATTCTTTTAACAAACCATGCCTAAAGAATAACAAATAACTTCTTGATTAATTTGGATGTCAAATACTAGAAGCATTGAGGGATAAAACATGCCTTTCTTTTGTTTTTATCTATCAGGATTCAAGGAAACCTGTTCTAACATTCATCAAAGGCAAAAAATTCTGGAGTGGCCTTCACTCAGATTTACTATCAGTAAGTAAAAACAATATCAAACTTGTTGACAATCAAATGAGTTTGATGTTATTTTAGTCTGGATATGTGTTGAAAGTATACCACACTCTAGTAAAGTATTATCAAACTTATAGATAATCTATTTAACATTTCATTTGTTTGATTGTAGCTCCAACCATTTTCCCAGTTCTAACAAATTTGAAATTATTAATGTGGAACAAACAGACATTTTGTTATCAGTTATGGTTAAGTTAAACCGAATTCACATAACTCATGACAATATCTAATAAAAAATTGTTATTTTGTAGTATCGTTTGATAGGTGACTTATATATAGTAGCCGCAACACTCTTTTATTTTTATCCAAAAAAAAAAGAATAAAAAATGCTCCAATATTACCCGAAAATAACGAAATTTTTAAACACACAAAGAATGTATGTCTGATAAGATATCATGAAAGGTACAGCGCGTCGATTCATTGCATTGTCAATCTCTCTTCACCCTGGAATCTCTCAAAGTATCCTTCACTCTCGAAAGCATAAAAAATATATATGTTTGTTTGGAGTTTGCTTATATCATTTTAAGTCTCTTTTTATATCGAAAACACTTACTTTAAAAAATGTTTTTCTCAAAAAAAATAACTTTTCCATCAAACAAAATTACAAGTGTTTATGAATGATGAAAAACTGAAGGTAGATGGAAAGATTGGTAAGGGATGCGAAGATAAAAAAAAATGTTTGTTTGCACAGGGACATGTTTGTTTCTACAGACAACAGTCTTTTGTCCTCTAGTTCATATTTGTTTAACCTCCTTCACTTTACTCTTCGTGGCCCATTTCGAGTCTTCCAGTCTATTCATCCTTGAGTGTGTTTTTAACTATTAGTTTTTTCGTATTTTACTTGGATTTAATTTATTTGAGAAGTGAACATCTTTATTACGATGCATATTAAGTCGTTAGATTTAGTTAATCGTTTATATATGAATATTGGTATATTTTGGTAGTAGTACTTTCTTAAGATATACCATACATTATACATTTATGCATTTATATTTGAATACTTATACATTTATAACACTGTCAATGATCAAACCACAATTAGAAATGGGAAATAAAGACTAAGATCTTTTAACAATAACAAGCGGTATTCGTCAGAGTCAAAAACCCAAATGAAACACTAGATGCGGAAACATCATGGTGAGGGGTTGAGAGGAGTGGGAGGGAAGAGTGGTATTTTAAAAGAGTGTAAAGTTCAGGAAAGGGCAATAGTACAACGAAAGATGTTTCGGGTAGCAAAGTTGTTTCAGCATCTAGTGTTTCAGTTCGGTTTTTGACTCTGACGAAGACCACTTGTTACGGTGAAAGATCATAGTCTTTTTCCCATTTCTTATTGTGGCTTGATCATTGATTGTTATTTCACGTGTTTATTGTGAAATCTTGTTATAATACTGAATAAACAAACGACAAAAAACAATGTATTTTATGATACTTTTCATTTAAATAATTGTTACTTAGGGAGAATGAGTTTACAATTAATCTACATGTTGTACCCTTCAAACAATGTAACTGTCAGACCATATATTCTTTATGTCTTAAACTATCCCTTGATTTTTTGGTTGCAAATAACAACAAGTCTTGTTTGGTTGCAAATAGATAATGCCTCTTTCTTAGAGAGTTCTCAATTAGAACTTAGAGAGTTCCTAAAATCACTCTCGTTATTTCGTCTACACATCAGGGCCAGGTTAGGTCAGTGGTTGCCTCTGAACTGGTAGGTCTGGGGTTCAATACCCACCTAGCCCTCGATTTATTTACGTTGAAGCTAGATAAATCTGAGCATATCGTCCCTCGGGGAGGACGATAAACCATCGGCCCCGAGCATGTATGATGTCAGGTACTCGTTAAAGATTCCTACTCTGGAGACACTTGAGTTAAGCAAAATTTAGAACTCCCAATGTAGAATCAATGGGTAATGTGACTCGTCCATTATTAAAAATGGGTACAAAATAATAAATGAGCTACAATTTCCACCCCTAGATCATCACTAAAAGGTGAAAGCCTTATACGTGTGGACGTTGGAAAACGAACAAACACTTCATCTACACAGTAAACCATATTTCCCACATTCGACATGTTTCAAATGATCATTATTCTTCTTCAAGACATGAGTAACTTTTTGGGAGAACTTTTTTTTAATATTAGCAATCAATATATAGTAAATACAGTAAACAAAGTGAAGATAGTTGCTTATATATATATATCAGATCAAGGGTAGGTAGGGCCTTCGCTGAATGGTAGTCACAGTCTGTTAGATCTCTCGCCCCACAGAATTAACAATGAGCTTATTAAAAAACTTAAGAAAAACGACCCTCACTGTCTTCACTTTACTAATAGTAACTAAGAAAAATTCTCCGAAGACGTATTAATATCGAATTCAACAAAGAAGTTGAAAGAAGTCGACTGTAGGAAATATGATATAATGTTTACACGAAGTACACATGTTTTTGGAAAAATGGAGAAGTTCTTAAGAAAATATATATCAGCTAAGTTTGGTATTCTTCTCAATAATTATATATGTATATATCAACGTCCAAACCAGAATAAGAAATGAGAAAAAAAGACTAAAATCATTGAACCATAACAATTGGTCTTCATCAGAGTCAAATCTCAACCACTTATATATATGATCTTTTAATATATACAAAAGTTATTGAATACCACAGCGGCTTCTGCATTTACGATCCTTTTAAGTAAGTGCACCTTTTTCCTAAACACTTTACGTTGTTGCACAGTTACGATGCTGTACTAAATGGGCAACATCGTAAAGTATTTAAGAAAAAGGAGTACTTACTTAAAAGGATCGTAAATGGAGAACCCGCTCTTGTTTTCAATAACTTTTTTTATTGAAAAAGATTTGCTGCCTATTTATACAACTATATATATATATATATATATATATATTGGTATAAATAGGCAGCAGATCTTCTTTTAAACAAGTATCATTAAAATTAACCGCAGTCTCGGCATTCACGATCTTAAGACTGAGAGATTCGATCCTACGAACTAACCTCCTGCTAACAGGGTTCAACTGGAAAAGGAGTTGGCCAAGTGACATGTTAAATTAAAATCGATGACTCATGCTTAGTCATTGCTATAAATAGATTAAAAGGATAGTACAGGTTAATGTAAAGAGAAGGTTAAAGGTCAATAATGAACAAGAAACAAGCGGTTAGAATAAAAGAGTTGAAAGTCCAAGAAATTCAAGAAAGGCCAAGTGACATGTTAAGTTAAACTCGATGACTCATGCTTAGTCATTGCTATAAATAGATTAAAATCGATGACTCATGCTTAGTCATTGCTAAAAATAGATTAAAAGGATAGTACAGGTTAATATAAAGAGAAGGTTAAAGGTCAACGGTATAACTGGACTAATAGAGAATAAATAGATTAAGAAAATTAATAATAATAATAATAATAATAATGTTAATAATAATTAATAATAATAATAATTAAGATTAATAGTAAACTAGAAAAGATATATTAAATAACGAGTTGAAAGAGAGTAAGAATTAAAAGGGAAGGTATAGTTAGTTAGAAAAAGAAAGAAAAGTTTATAGTTAGTTAGTTATAACGAAAAGAATAATAATAATAAATATAAGAAAAGTAAACGTATTGAGTGCGCAAGCTTTCGACATCACAGATGTCATCGACGGGCGAAGTTGTTCCTAGGAGATCCAGGACGCAAAAGGCAAAGGGAAGGGAAAGCAGGCAAGTAGTGGGGGTAAGGGGAGTGGGGGTAAGGGGAGTGGGGGAGCCCAACTGGAGAACAGCTGCAGATCACCTGATGCCGGAGGCCGACTCGCGCCGAGCAGCCTCGGGAATACCGACCGCAGGCCGAGCGCCCGCCCTCACACCACTCTCCGGTCCACCAGTCCGAGTCACCAGATCAACCGAGCCACTATTATCAGCAGCACTATGTGGCGCTACACTCAGTCCGGTATCCCGCTGCACTTCACCGCTTACTGCCATACTCCTCATGCTGGGAATGACGAACATGTCTACCATCTGGCAGTTAAGGGAAGGCTTCTTAGACCTAATGTAGAGCGCTTCCAGGATTTTCAGGCGGTTAGGGTCACTTTGCAGTTGAAGGACTTTGGTTCCTTCGACTAACTTCTCCCTAGTGAGACGAGTACCATGGACTTCTTGTTCATGCTGTTTTGGTCCACCAGCAGACAGATGTAGGGTAAGACGCCTCGAGAGCTTCGTGTTTGTCATGCCGATGTATGTAGAAGGCAGGGCTGCACAGTTCCCTGAATTACAAACATATTCATACACGAGATGACTTTTCTGGAGCTCTGGGGTGACACACTGGGGGCTGTTCTTAAGAACAACATTACTGGTCTTATTGTTCTTATAGAATATTGTTAATTTAAGCTTATCCTCCTCCGTCGTCGTTGAAACGTGCTTAGAGACGATATTTCGCAGCGCTTGTTCATCTTGCTTGTACTGGCTGCTCATGTATGCCCTGTAATACAAGCGTATTACTTGATGCCTCTCCTCTGAGGCATCTTTGTTCTCTGTAGTGCCATACCACTTCTCAAGGCATTGACTGATAGTTTTCCTCACATGATTATTGGAATAACCATTGTTGACCAGGACCTGGGTTGCTCTTTCCAACTCCGAGTGGACATCCGACCATTCACTGCAGTGAGTTAGAGCCCTTCTTACATAAGCCGCAATGGTTGAACGTTTGTACCTATCCGGGCATTCACTAATCCCATTCAAACACAGACCCGGGTTAGTTGGTTTGCAATAGACACCTGTGCTAAAGCTCCTAGACCGTTGTTGGACCAAAACATCAAGAAATGGCAGCTGACCGTCAATACTCTTTTCAACAGTTAGTCTAAGGCCTGATTCATTCTCCAGGTGTTCCTTCAATCTTTCGATCACATTTACGTCTCTGGCTAAGACGAAAATGTCGTCGATATATCTCCCATATATTGTGGGTCTTTCTAATTCAGAAAAGACTTTCCTCTCCACAGCGCCCATGAAGTAATTTGCAAATAGGACACCCAACGGTGATCCCATGGCAACACCATCAATTTGCTGAAACATGCGGCCATCAGGTGAGATAAATGCAGACTCTTTCGTGCATATCTTCAGAAGGGACTTCAGGCTCGTTTTAGGGATGTCTATCTTAGGTTGCTCTCCCTCAGGGTAAACTTCTTGCAGGATGATGTCAATCGTCCTGTCAACCGGCACATTAGTGAAAAGGGACTCGACATCAAGAGAAGCTATAGTACCCGTACTCTCCGAACCCTTTAAAAGCTCAAGGAAGTCGGTAGAAGATGCAAGGCTATGCCCGGCAACTTCGCCCGTCGATGACATCTGTGATGTCGAAAGCTTGCGCACTCAATACGTTTACTTTTCTTATATTTATTATTATTATTCTTTTCGTTATAACTAACTAACTATAAACTTTTCTTTCTTTTTCTAACTAACTATACCTTCCCTTTTAATTCTTACTCTCTTTCAACTCGTTATTTAATATATCTTTTCTAGTTTACTATTAATCTTAATTATTATTATTATTAATTATTATTAACATTATTATTATTATTATTATTATTAATTTTCTTAATCTATTTATTCTCTATTAGTCCAGTTATACCGTTGACCTTTAACCTTCTCTTTATATTAACCTGTACTATCCTTTTAATCTATTTTTAGCAATGACTAAGCATGAGTCATCGATTTTAATCTATTTATAGCAATGACTAAGCATGAGTCATCGAGTTTAACTTAACATGTCACTTGGCCTTTCTTGAATTTCTTGGACTTTCAACTCTTTTATTCTAACCGCTTGTTTCTTGTTCATTATTGACCTTTAACCTTCTCTTTACATTAACCTGTACTATCCTTTTAATCTATTTATAGCAATGACTAAGCATGAGTCATCGATTTTAATTTAACATGTCACTTGGCCAACTCCTTTTCCAGTTGAACCCTGTTAGCAGGAGGTTAGTTCGTAGGATCGAATCTCTCAGTCTTAAGATCGTGAATGCCGAGACTGCGGTTAATTTTAATGATACTTGTTTAAAAGAAGATCTGCTGCCTATTTATACCAATATTAGAACTCACGATTTAGCAGCACGCCAAACCTCAGAGACTTTGGCGTATAGGAGACAACTTGTCAAGAGGCAACTGAATATTAAGAAAGAGGAAGTCATCCGGCTCCGACGTGAACTTGATGATGCTGTCAACGAGTGGAACTCTCTCGAAATTGATGGAGAATGTAAAACCCAAATTGACGAACAGCTTGATATAACCGTTCAGCAGCATAGGGAGGCCGCTATCTCCAGAACAACTAGGAAACTAGTTCGACTTAATGGTGGCAGCTTGAAGCAGCCAGCACCTGTGAATGGTTACATCAATCTCACAACGAGGGTGTTGAATAAGGATGAGGAGGAATTACTGAACTTCGGTTTGAACTGTCATGTTCTATCCAAACCGCCTCCATATGCTAAACGAATTGAAATTGAGTCGCTACTAGGCGATATCCATAGCCTTGCAAAAGACGGACGATTAAAGGTCGATGACGGAATCCGTGAGGAACTACTTAGAGAAGCTAAAATTGAAAGAGGCCATTACAAGAGTAATATACTAAAAACGAGACACCGTATAGCGGCCAAGAATTTGAAACAAGATGGTTCCATCACAATCCGCAAAGCTGATAAAGCTGCCTGCTATGTTTTGATAGGATCAGATGAATACAACTCTAAAATCAGCGACATCCTAAGTGACCCTGCGAAGTTTCGTCATATTTCCCGTAACCCCACTGACGATATTAAGAGAAGAGTTAACAAACTGATAAAAGTGGTAAATGCCAAAACTGGAAAGAAAAGTCTTCCACCTATCATCGGAGACTATGGTTTGGGATATTGTTATGGCAATGTGAAAACCCACAAACCAGGGAACCCCTTAAGGCCTATTATCAGTCAGATTCCTTCTCCTACGTACCAACTGGCGAAGCGACTGAATGAAATACTCACTCCCTTCGTTCCCAAGGACTATAGCCTTGCATCTTCTACCGACTTCCTTGAGCTTTTAAAGGGTTCGGAGAGTACGGGTACTATAGCTTCTCTTGATGTCGAGTCCCTTTTCACTAATGTGCCGGTTGACAGGACGATTGACATCATCCTGCAAGAAGTTTACCCTGAGGGAGAGCAACCTAAGATAGACATCCCTAAAACGAGCCTGAAGTCCCTTCTGAAGATATGCACGAAAGAGTCTGCATTTATCTCACCTGATGGCCGCATGTTTCAGCAAATTGATGGTGTTGCCATGGGATCACCGTTGGGTGTCCTATTTGCAAATTACTTCATGGGCGCTGTGGAGAGGAAAGTCTTTTCTGAATTAGAAAGACCCACAATATATGGGAGATATATCGACGACATTTTCGTCTTAGCCAGAGACGTAAATGTGATCGAAAGATTGAAGGAACACCTGGAGAATGAATCAGGCCTTAGACTAACTGTTGAAAAGAGTATTGACGGTCAGCTGCCATTTCTTGATGTTTTGGTCCAACAACGGTCTAGGAGCTTTAGCACAGGTGTCTATTGCAAACCAACTAACCCGGGTCTGTGTTTGAATGGGATTAGTGAATGCCCGGATAGGTACAAACGTTCAACCATTGCGGCTTATGTAAGAAGGGCTCTAACTCACTGCAGTGAATGGTCGGATGTCCACTCGGAGTTGGAAAGAGCAACCCAGGTCCTGGTCAACAATGGTTATTCCAATAATCATGTGAGGAAAACTATCAGTCAATGCCTTGAGAAGTGGTATGGCACTACAGAGAACAAAGATGCCTCAGAGGAGAGGCATCAAGTAATACGCTTGTATTACAGGGCATACATGAGCAGCCAGTACAAGCAAGATGAACAAGCGCTGCGAAATATCGTCTCTAAGCACGTTTCAACGACGACGGAGGAGGATAAGCTTAAATTAACAATATTCTATAAGAACAATAAGACCAGTAATGTTGTTCTTAAGAACAGCCCCCAGTGTGTCACCCCAGAGCTCCAGAAAAGTCATCTCGTGTATGAATATGTTTGTAATTCAGGGAACTGTGCAGCCCTGCCTTCTACATACATCGGCATGACAAACACGAAGCTCTCGAGGCGTCTTACCCTACATCTGTCTGCTGGTGGACCAAAACAGCATGAACAAGAAGTCCATGGTACTCGTCTCACTAGGGAGAAGTTAGTCGAAGGAACCAAAGTCCTTCAACTGCAAAGTGACCCTAACCGCCTGAAAATCCTGGAAGCGCTCTACATTAGGTCTAAGAAGCCTTCCCTTAACTGCCAGATGGTAGACATGTTCGTCATTCCCAGCATGAGGAGTATGGCAGTAAGCGGTGAAGTGCAGCGGGATACCGGACTGAGTGTAGCGCCACATAGTGCTGCTGATAATAGTGGCTCGGTTGATCTGGTGACTCGGACTGGTGGACCGGAGAGTGGTGTGAGGGCGGGCGCTCGGCCTGCGGTCGGTATTCCCGAGGCTGCTCGGCGCGAGTCGGCCTCCGGCATCAGGTGATCTGCAGCTGTTCTCCAGTTGGGCTCCCCCACTCCCCTTACCCCCACTCCCCTTACCCCCACTACTTGCCTGCTTTCCCTTCCCTTTGCCTTTTGCGTCCTGGATCTCCTAGGAACAACTTCGCCCGTCGATGACATCTGTGATGTCGAAAGCTTGCGCACTCAATACGTTTACTTTTCTTATATTTATTATTATTATTCTTTTCGTTATAACTAACTAACTATAAACTTTTCTTTCTTTTTTCTAACTAACTATACCTTCCCTTTTAATTCTTACTCTCTTTCAACTCGTTATTTAATATATCTTTTCTAGTTTACTATTAATCTTAATTATTATTATTATTAATTATTATTAACATTATTATTATTATTATTATTATTAATTTTCTTAATCTATTTATTCTCTATTAGTCCAGTTATACCGTTGACCTTTAACCTTCTCTTTATATTAACCTGTACTATCCTTTTAATCTATTTTTAGCAATGACTAAGCATGAGTCATCGATTTTAATCTATTTATAGCAATGACTAAGCATGAGTCATCGAGTTTAACTTAACATGTCACTTGGCCTTTCTTGAATTTCTTGGACTTTCAACTCTTTTATTCTAACCGCTTGTTTCTTGTTCATTATTGACCTTTAACCTTCTCTTTACATTAACCTGTACTATCCTTTTAATCTATTTATAGCAATGACTAAGCATGAGTCATCGATTTTAATTTAACATGTCACTTGGCCAACTCCTTTTCCAGTTGAACCCTGTTAGCAGGAGGTTAGTTCGTAGGATCGAATCTCTCAGTCTTAAGATCGTGAATGCCGAGACTGCGGTTAATTTTAATGATATATATATATATATATATATATATTTATTCCTTAGAATAGAACTAGAGAAATATGTCTGTGTGGTAAAACTATATTCTGTGAGTTGAAGAATAAGTGAATGAATGAAAATACTAAAATGCAAAATCTAAATTAGTGCCTGATATAAAAGCTCTCTGTGCATTAGCATCTCTGTGCTAAGCGTGGTTTAGTAATGAACTTAATTTTTAATTCAAATGGTATTTTAGGAACAAATTATGTTACAAAGGAAACTTTGATTAATTATTTTTTCTTCTTTATTAGTTTATTTATGGTATTTTGGGATATTTTCATATCAGTCAAAGTGACATTTTGAATATGTAAGCCAGGGGTTTCAAACTCAAACAAATTGTTTCCATTTAGCCACAATAAGCAATGGCCTAAATGACGCACTCACAGCCAACTAAAAATACTGCAGATCACATACAAACACGAATTTATCTTTTCACCTTAATAGAATGTTGTAAGTACTATAGGTCCGTAATTTGTGATTAGTAGTCATTGTTGTTGGAGTCTTGAAAAGTTAATTTGTAATTGACATCTCTCTCGAAGCTGGATTTGAACTCTTTGACATTTACGAGTCTGAGAACTGGATACAGATGTTCATCTGTAGAGCTTGATCAAGAAGAAAACTTTTTGATCTTCATTTATAGAACAAATTGCTCACATACAAAAGTCTTCCTAACTAGATCAGAATTGGCAAGAGGAAGTCAAACAAAAGACGTTGTTTTCCACTTCAAAGAAACTTACAAAACTGTTGAAGAAAGTAAGAAGTAAGAATTATGGCACTCTTTTCAGTCGGTAAATAAACTTTTCTGTTTTGGCAGATTAGACTCCAGTTTACGCAAGTTGTCCTCACTCTGTCTCTATTTCTTAACAGCATATGCCTTGTAAGTAGTTTCAAAATGCATTTTTATGTTGTACTTTTTAAGTACAGCAACAATTTCTAAGTTCCTGTACTATTCGTTTATCCGAATCATACAATATTTCTTATGACGGCTTGGAAGTGTGATCACTCTGGCCACGCCCTTGTCTACGCCACAGAGTTGACGATTCGAATCCTGTAACCATTGCCTAAGAGGGCTTTGAAGCGTGATGGCTATTTCCACTCCCTTTTCTGGGTCATTGAATCGTGAATCCAATAACCCTTCATTATGTTGGCTTTAACGAGTGCCTGACGTCGTATCGGCTCGAGACCAGCAGCTTAACATCATCTCTTAGGGAACACTTCCTCGTTCTATTTCTACACATGCCAACAACCCATGGCAAGTGCACAGTGACTGCAAATTGCACCCGTGTCTACCAGACCAGAGGTGGCGTGCAAGCAACTGGCTCCTTGATCACTATTGCTGCGGCCGTGCCTGGGCTAGAGATTCGTTAGTTCGATTGGAATAACCACTTTTGAGAGTAAGGTTTATGTTGGGGACATGATATCTTGCAACTTAGAGGCCTGATATAACAGTAACAGAGGAGACTCTGTTACATTTTCAATTTCCACATTAAAAAAATTCAGAGTATGGGGACCAGGAACTTTAGCTTTCCGCTTCAGATAAGACTCTGATCCTTGTTAGTTTTTATAAATAGATATACGAGTATTATGATGCCGTATTAAAATTATTTTAAATGAATGTTGACAGTTTCATGTGTTTCAGATTTTTGCTGAAGTATTTCTCATTGGATAAACAATACTAGCTTTACTGGGATGACTGGTGCGAATGTGGGAGAGAAGCAGTGTGCAGTCATAGTGCACTTGCCGTGGAGAGATGGCATGTGCAGGGATAGAACGAGGAAGTGGTAGCCCTTCCCACGCAGTCATTTATTTTGACCACTCTGACTTCATTAGACTTATATGTATAAGTGTGCGCTCACCCGTGGCTTCCCTCTCTCCTTCAATGTCTCTACATGCTTATCTTGTCAGTGTTCATTTTCAAAGTTAGGAATAAATTTTTTTAAGAAAAGAAACTAAATCACTATTATTTGCTCTACCTTTAGTGTACTACCCAGTTGTGTAACAACTATTTTTGCCGCCCAGGGCGGTCGTAAGATTAATCCGTATTAACATTCACAACTCCAGAACATCCTGAATATATATTTTTTTTAATTACAATCAAAGATTTAATTTTAGACTGCTGTTATTAGTCCCAGACTTTCACCGTATTACAGTACTCGTATTCATTCGCTGTCATCATCTAAGAAAACCAAAGACTGTTTAATATAAAAGCGTTTAATTCAAATCATAAAAAAAGTTACATGTACTGACTACAAAAAAAATATAATAAACTTTCAACCCCATTAAAAAACTAGTTGTGAAAAATTTAAAATTAATTTATTCTTATAAGTATAAGAATAAGTATGGCGAATAATTTAAATATATTCAGCAAGTTACAGATGAAGTAATGGTGATGTATTCATTGTGAGTCTTCTTCTCCAAAGAAGACAAGTGTCCAACCCTCAGCAGACAAAGACATACTGACACTTTTTCAGGAGCAACAGGAAGTTAGGATGATAAAATTTCTGCAATTATGGGAAAATACCATGTTTTACTTCTGCGGAAATTACCTGCCCCATCCAAATAAAATGGCTTTTGAAAGAATGCTGACCAAATATGTCTCTTTGAATCCTATCCTCCAGCTCACGACCCTGATATTGCCAGACAGAAGCAGTCTGCTGATACGAAGTCCTATTCCCTCCTTGTATTCCCCAGGCCTTATACTCACCCCTTACCAATTATGTAGACAGTTTTAAAAAAGACATATTTCAAATATGAAGAAACACTGATTACTGAGTTAAAGTCATGGGTATTGAGAGAATCTGTACTCGTATAGAAGCATGGACACCTCAAGAATGTCTCATAGAAATATAGAATACATGTTTGATCATTTAACCTTCCTATGTAAAGGGCCAGTATCTCTTCTAAATTTGTTAATGTTAGTGAAGTGTAACTGGCCAAGGAATAACTTTAATCTGCACTCCACGCTAATGTACAAAACAGTTAAATTTAAGGTAACAATAACGATATTGTAATTTTTAATTCTTTACCTTAAGATCTATGCTAAAGTCGCCATTATTATTCGAGGCAACATCTACTCGAATTCACTTCGAAAAGGTAAATTCAGAACTCCTTAATGCTAGTATAAACATATGTAGTCGGTTATGTAAAATATATTAAAGTGAAGTATAATTGAAAACTGAAAGGCCAGTCCCTTCTGATTCCTGTGATAATGCTGACGATTTCTTGGAGTTGTAAGGCTTGTTGAAAATTAAATTTGACCCGTGGTGCTCCAGTAATAACTAATATTTAGTAATACTATTTATTAAATTTTATTGAATATTTTCTTTAAGTTGTATTAGTTGAGTTACATTCTTTTACACTTAGGAGAAATTGACTACGCCAAAAAAACGTAACTTGTAGAACTCATACTGCAGCAGTGTCTTGATTTGTTCGAATAATGGATTGCTAGTTATAAAAGATATGACTCTTGTCATAATTTTAATCTTTTCTATTAGAGGGATCTGCTTTCCAATCTGAGGGGAAACACTGAGTTGCTGCAAGTAATGCTCATTAATCATGCTTGATAACGCATATTTTAAGGATTACTATCAAAATATGTTTGCATACTAGTCAAATGCTAATTGTACCTTAAGTGTTGTTAAGTATATATTGATATTATGACAGACTATCATAGTCCATCTATGATTTTAAATTTGTCCATCGATTATATTGGACTAATATTGTAGTTATATTCCATGGCGAAAAATTGAATATTATTTTTTTTAATAATATAAAGCGGGTTAAATAACAGTTGATGCGAAAGTATTTGAAAAATACTGAGCTGGCCAAGGACTTTTAGTTTCAAGGTAACCATTTTAAGCACCAAGGACGCATATTTATTTAGTTATTCGTTCATAACTTGGCACCAAGTTGTGTATTCTTCCTGTTGTGGCTGTACTCGGTTGTAACTTATCTGTATGCCTCCCCAGTTCCGGCTTAGTTCTGCCTCAAGTATATGTATTAAAAAACTCATTTCCTTCCAACTTGATTCTCATTATGAATTCTTCTTGGCTTTCCTTCGACTATCAATTCTATTGCTCCTTCAGTTTTGTTTCCAACTCGCAAACTTTATATTATATATAGGTGATTATGTCACAAGTCCTATTTATATGGGTGAAAAAATTTTTTCGTGGTCATCGTTGAATCGAACACGGTAGAAAATATCCGTGACAATCAGTGGTCGCTCACTTGATGAGTTACTAAAACAACACGTCCCTGACCCCCCCTCAACAGTCCAAGGCCGCCGCAAACTGCACCAGTCACCTCGGTGTGTGCGCCCTCACAGCAATGGGCCCAGTCGCGCGGTCACGTACGTGTCCCTGCTTCAGGTAACTCTACTTGATAACTCAGTATCGCTTGTACTATCAACACTGTAGGCTTGCGTTCGATGTTGGTTGATCCTTGCAACCTGTTTTTCATGATCATAGTTTTCAACTATTGCACCGCACGTGCACAAATATTCCTTATATAATACATTGATTCTTTTTAACCATATAAAGTATGAGTTTCTAGAAAGAAAAGTAACTGTTTAAAATTGTTTTGTATTAACTCTTTATTTGTATTTAGTTTCTCTATATAAAATCGCGGAAAGAATATCCAACCAACTTTTTCCACATACTTTTTGCTCTCATTTTTGTACCCACATCCATTCTTGATTACAGTGCAGGGTGCAAGACAAGCAGTTTTATAATTAGGACTCAACAGTGGCTTTATATATATATATACAAAACTAAAGTTTATCGGGACTCTGTCAGTTCTTCAGGTTCAAATTAAACTCTCATTGCCAACGTTTCGGTTTTTATTTAAAACATTTTTCTTGGGCAGAAGTATACATTTTGAAACAGAAAAACTAAGTATTACATTACAAATTATTTTACAAAGAAAAATAATAATACTTAGTTTTTCTGTTTCAAAATTTATACTTCTGCCTATGAAAAAGGTTTTAAATAAAAACCGAAACCTTGGCAATGAGAGTTTAATTTGAACCTGAAGAACTGACCGAGTCCCGATAAACTTTAGTTTTGTTTCTATTCCACGGTCGATGCTTTTATCAATATATATATATATATATATATATATATATATATATATATATATATAATATATATGTATATAGATATAAGAAATTATGGAAAACGGTTCGGTGAACATAATAAAGCTCTCACTTGCCTTCGGAGTGGCTCACATCTTTCTATCTGATGACGATGCAGTTAAAATGTAGTATTAGGTTTTTGTGATCTCTTGTGTATGTTCCCTTTTTGAAAATCTAGCCTATATATATATAATTATGGTTTGGATCACATAAGATATTACCAAAATGTAACCATGGAGATTTGGCTGGTTTTATAGTTTAGTTTCTATATGACATTCAAACTTTCAAATCTGAAGAAAGAAAAGAAATCTTTCTCCCTCCTGATGACAGTTCTGGAAACATGGGATTTTTCATTTATTTGTGTGCCTCAGTTTTTATTGTTGTCTTTTTTCGATATTTTTCTCATCGTTAAAGTATATATATGATGTTGCTTAGATGTTTATTATATCTAACAAAGTTTCACATTAAAATCTACGAAAGAAAAATCCTTGTATTAAACTGAAAAAAATTCAGAAATGGGACTAAGATGTTTCGACCGAGTAACGGTCCGATATCTATATCTAGTCAAAAAATATTTATAACATTCCTGAATTTTATAAAGTGGTTTCGGCGTTTACATATATGTTGGTATATTTATTAATCCCTATGTATATATATATTACACAACATGGAATTTGTTTACATTATTATAATCACCAATTAGTGAAGACATGTGTTTAGTGAAGTTTTTGAACCTGAGGAATATGTTATTATATGAATACAACCACTCATATTATTATGTATAAATTATATGAAATATTGAATTGCAGTCGTAACTAGAAATAACAAAATAAATAGATTTAAGGATGCATTCAGAAGTTTGGGAACCCTCTGCGTGTCACACTATTTGATGAATCATCTTGGTAATATATACCAATATAGTGTAGCGTGTTGTACAGTTTTTGGGCAATACTATAAATAAGAAATACATATTGTTTCCCATTATGTGTTTTTTGGCACTATTATGTGTTCCTAAACTACTATGTCTACAGAGTTCAAATATTGAACTTATTATAGAATTATTAATGGCTATTACTACTTCTACTATACTTCATAATTAAGCATAACATAAAAAGTTTGTGCAAAAATGTAGAAAATTTTACATATTATTGAATAAAAATGATTTTGATTACATCTGTGACTGGTCACAGAGTTATACGAATCATTGTGACAGTAAGCAGAAAAATTGACCCTTACAAGTGTATGGGCTCTAGAGTTTTTGGGTTAAATTAGTTCATGTGAAAAGGCCATTATAGTATATTTTTAAAATCAGAAAATATTTTCTCCTCCAAATCATTTATATATTTATATATATATTCATTGATTAATGTATCGACCGTGAAATAGAAACAAAATTAAAGTTTACCAGGACTCGGTCAGTTCTTCAAGTTCAAATTAAACTCTCATTGCTAACGTTTCGGTTTTTATTTAAACCCTTTTTAATAGGTGGAAGTGTACAATTTTGAAACAGAAAAACTAAGTATTACATTACAAATTATTTTACAAAGAAAAATAATTTCTAATGTAATACTTAGTTTTTCTGTTTCAAAATTGTATACTTCTGCTTATGAAAAAAGTTTTTAATAAAAATCGAATCCTTGGCAACGAGAGTTTAATTTGAACTTGAAGATCTGACCGAGTTTTGATATACTTAATTTTGGATATATATATATATATATATATACATATATATTAGTATAAGTGGACAGCAGGTTTTCTTGTAAACAAATGGAATTAAAATGTGCAGCAGCTTCTGCATTAACGACCTTTCTGCTGATAGCCTCGATTTTTCTTATTAACTTTCGATGTACTGGAGGTAATTTCCATATAAAATGGGCCAGAGACATGTCAACGTGACAAACAAAACTATTAAGAAAGCATGTAGAAAAACGACTTTAATAAAATACTCACATGTTCAAAAACAGACAAGCTTTCGACCATTATAGGTCATCTTCTGGTCTAACACTGATAACACTTCTGGTCAAAATTGTGATAAGTGAATATAACAATTCTCAAAAGAAAAAGAAAAAACTGAACAGAACTATTTCAACATAAATGAAACAGGAAACAGTACAAGTGAATGCAAAACCAAAAGGAGTTTCTAGCAGGGTTGTGACAACGTTCAGGTTGCAACCCTCAATTGTTGCAAACACTACTAGATTCTGGCTTTCTAACAAGTTTGAAACTATTATAAAAAGAGGTGCTACCTGGAATAACATTAATGTCATGATTTTGGATATTGAGGGTAGGATTAGTATCTTTGATATAAAGGGCTTGAAGGATAGCTAATCTATTCTTGTCATTATTTTATTGCAGTGTGGAAGTTCCTTCTACTAACATTTCTCTGGTGAGTTTAATCCCATGAGCTTCTTCTGTATGTTTTATTAGGGGCTCCTGCCGAGAGATGCATAGTCAGACGCCTTGACTATATATATATATATATATATATATATATATATATATATATCTTCACTTAATTAAATGAAAAACGATCCAAACTGGACACAATAACTTTTAACTGGTTACTTGCCGTTGCGTCTACAACGTGCTTGGTCTCCCTTTCTCTTTTCTTCTGAAGACGGATTACCCAAAAATTTGAGTCTGTGTGTTTCCTTACTCTGTGTGTTACTCTTCTTGAATTTTAACTCGTATATATATATATATATATATTAATGAGGATAGTAAGAATTTTCCTGTAAGACATGTTTAATTAAAATAAACCATCATCTTCTGGCTTCATTCACCATTTTATGACTTACTAATTTTCAATCTCACGTACGTGAGAAAAAGAAGTCTTTTTTTTCATTTCATATTGTGGTTTGATCATTGATTGTTATTTCACGTGTTTATGTGAAATCTTGAATAGAACGCTCTGCCTTCCTGCGGGACTCTTCGCCTCCTTATGACGGCGATGGTCGAAATATAGAAGTGAGTTATTCCTGTGTCTATCTGTGTGCTATCATTTTAAATTGGTTTTTATTTAAAAGTCCGTTGGACCGTTTCATTTAATTACTACACACACACACACACACATATATATATATATATATATAAATCCTGATCGTCGTCCTGATGACGACGATGGTCGAAATATCGATGTGAGTTATGTCTGTGTCTTTCTGTGTCTTTCTGTGTGTTTCCTTCGTTTTTAATTTATTTTATTTTAAAAAAGTCCGCTGGACCGTTTCTTTTAATTGTATATATATATATATATAAAGATTTCACATAAACACGTGAAATAACAATCATTGATCAAACCACAATAAGAAAATGGGAAAACAAGACTAAGATCTTTCAACCGTAACAAGCGGTCTTCGTCAGAGTCAAAAACCCAAACTCCAGTTGGGTTTTTGACTCTGATGAAGACCGCTTGTTACGGGTGAAAGATCTTAGTCTTGTTTTCCCATTTTCTTATTCGGAGTCTTGGTATTCACGATCTTCTGAGAGATTGATTTCATTTAAGGAACTCATTTTCTGTATTCAGTGAGCAATTGAAAACAGTGTTACTAAGTAGAATGGTCATAAAGACAGGTTATAGAGAGATTAAAAAAAAGGGGCATATAAAGCAGAAGAAGAAGTTGAAAGAATATTTAAGAGTTATAAAAAGTATGGATGTGAAAGAATAAATGTAGGTTATCGTGAGAATATGAAGAAGAATAGAGTTAATAGTTACTAATATATGTTTAACACATATTTGTTTAATATCTGTTTACTCCTTTCTTCTTCACATTCCTTCAGTAAACCTATTTTTATTCTTCCACTTTCATACTTTAACATTGCTTTTCAACCTCTCTTACGGCTTTATAACACGTTTATTATTTTTATTTCCCTTCACCTTTCCTCTTTTAACTTTTAATGTGTATATACTTATAAATTTTGATGCAATCTTTATATAACTCTTTCATTTTTATTATTTATTCCAAAAAAAAAATCTTCATTCCATTTAGTTACACCTTTTTTTCCTCCGATAACAGGAAATGAGTCAAAGATGAAATCAATCATTCAGAAGACCGTGAATGCCGAGCCTGCCACTCTCTTAACCTATATATGTCTGTGAATTACACATCATTACAGATTTTTTGCTTTAAATAACTTTATTTCTCTTAGGTTCGCAAGTTGTAGTTTTGCATTGATGTGTCTTTCATGAGTTTATTGTGAAATTATTGTGCAATTGTGCATTGTGCATTGGTGCAATTACAAACGAATTTGAAGTAAGTTTTTAAATTATATATTATATATAGTTGTAATAGACTTCTACTTACTATTGAAATGTTGGTATTTTTTTTTAAAAATAGTTATTAAGAACTAAATGACGTTTTATAGTTGTTATGGCTTTGATGTTGTGGTGCATGGTTTATTCTCAGGTAATGTATTATAGAAGCGCACTGTACGTTCTGACCAGCAGTCGTTAAGGTTACTGAGCCTTGCAAAAGAGGCTGCTTTTGGGTATGTTTCCTGACCATAGTCCTCTCGATGTATTACGTCAGTTCGGAGTAGATATTAGAACCGTCATACCGTTTCAAGGTCTCTCCAGCTTTATTAGTAAAGGCACGTATACAGTTCTCGCACGTTCGTCAACTTATAAAAGGCAATATTGATGTCTCATTTTAAACTCGATCAAGTATCCCTTGTCAAGTCATTCTTAGATACAAGATTATTTTTTTTTTTTTTGAAAATTGTTTAAGAGTTATTGTCTCTATGAATAAAAGTTAACTGAATTTAAATTATATGCTTTTTCTAGGCTGCTTTGATGATATATACTACTACCTAGAAAATGTACCTCAGAGAGATTAACGTGTTGTAGGTATTACAACACACTAACAGATACACAAAAAGAAAAAGATGAAGAAACTGTAAAGAGTTATTTCAAAGAAATGCAAAGAATTACGACATAAAGTTCAGTTCCAAATCTAATCTAAATAAGGAGCTGGTACAGTTGTCAATGTATAGGAGCAGTTTGTTTATCTTAGAATTCGTTTATTTGGTAGTATTGTCTGAGTCTGTCTATATGACAATGATAGCTATATGTATTTTTACAGGAAAGGCAAATACCAAATCATCACTCTACAATCAAATTATTTCATGGCATAATAAATAAGTTATGAAAAAATTTTCTCACAACCTTGAAGCAAACTTGTCAAAATGTAATATAAACGGTTGTGTAACAACTAGTGCTACCTTAAAAGTGTAAGACATATTACAATTATTTCGTATTGCTATAATTGGAATAGGTGCTATAATATTATGCTACCTACCTTCGATTTTGTTATCTACCACTTACGATATTAAATCATAGTAAACAACGCAAAATTCATCACAAGTATGCAAAGAAGAAAAAAATATCCTATAAATGTATCGATTTAGAAAATTCAACATTTACTGTGATTATATATCAGCTGCTACTTTGAAAGTAGTGGCTGATATATCATTAGACATATCAAGATACCTTGATAACGTGTTTTTGCTGTAGACCATCTCATGTAGACCATTACTGTTTGAAAATTCTGAGAAAACACGATAATATATTTCCAGGTTTCTTGAACAATGTATATGTTTATAAACAGTAATAGAATAAATTTTTGACGCGATATATTGCATATTTTACTCCTTTAATTTTGTAAACTTTTAGTTTTGAATAAGTTATAACATTTTTGTGTAATGAGTTGTAAATAATTTCGAATAAATGTATCCTTTCAAAATTGTTTATTTTGTTTACGGTATCGAAGACACTTAGATACCATAATGGGTGATAGATAGCATACTTTAGTAGAAAATCGAAGGTAGGTAACATACTATAATTACATCCTTTTTTCTTTAGTATGTTATAAAATAGTTCCCATTTTGCAGTAGAACCATGTAATTTGAGAAACATTATAGAATTTTAAATAAATAATATACAAAAATAAAAATTTAAGGAAGGAATAAAGGGAAATATGATTTATGATTTAATATGATCTCGACTCAGTCAACAATCAGGCAGTTATTATCTTTCTGTGATAAAATTAAGGTATTCCATGTTTCACCTGTGCGCAACATCCAAGGATTCATCAGTTGACTTATACATATAAAACATCATTGATATCAGGTTTTGGAAGTGTATTGTAAGAAAGCCCCCATAGCCCAGAGTTATAATATGAATAATATTATACTTAATTATTTTTATATGTTGCTTTACATATTTTATTTTTATTTAAATTAGACATGAGTAAGAAACGTTTCTCATGATGTTTTATTTAGTATTTATTCGTACTTTTTTAAAACATATTTCAGAATTATTTTTCTTTTATTTGTTTTATTTAAAGAAGTTCGTTTCGTTGTTAAAGGTTTTGTGATAAGAAATTTCTGGTATTATAGCTTGATAATACAAAGAGACTTGGTACTGATAAAGACAATAAAAGCTATAAAAATATTATCAACTTCTATATTAAAGACTAACTGGCAACACTGAGAGACTGACAAGTCTTGGCCTTTGAAGACTTCCGAAGTGGGTACGGTCTGGAAGTGGTTAGGCAAGAAGATGAATGTCAAGGTGTGATGGCAGTTCTACCGCAATCCTACTTTTCCCTGAAAATAGTTACTAACACTCAAATGCTGTTTTATATTTAGCCAATAAGGAAGTGTTGCTTTCGCAAGAAATATTATTCTATAAAGATAACCACAAATTGTTAGTTTGTTTTCTAACAAAAGTTAGAATTGTTCAAATATAAGATGAAGTTTCCTAACACCAACTGAATTCATTATTAATTTAAAGGTCTTTTACTCAAAGAAGAAGGCAAGGCGTCTTATGTTGACCTTTTGTTCAAAACACGTCCAATAAGACCTCTTTGTTTGAAGTCACCTATAAACAGCACGCTTCTTGAATTACTGGTCCATAACATAATGTATTGCATTCACCTCCAATGTTCACGCCTTTCTCACAAAGTACAAGGCCTGCATTGTCTTGTTTATTAAAGGCACATTCTTTAAGTTATGATCACCATTCTTGGCTTAATATCAAATCTTCATAAATCAATTTCCACCTCTTAAATATTTTTTAATATTTAACATAATTTTATTAACATAATAGTAAGATAACAGTAGTAGTTAGTTTATAAGAGTCCCTATGAATGAAAGTTAACTGAATTTAAATTATTTGTTTTTTTAGGCTGCTTTGATGATGTATAATACTACCTAAAAAATGTGCCTCAGAAAGATTAACGCGTCAAATCTTTTTATGAATACAAGACCTTTGAAAGATTAATGCTTATTATATAAACCAAACGGTTAATATTAGATAAAAATTAACTTAAGTATTACAACACACTGACAGACACGCAAAAAGAAAATGATTAATAAGCTGTATAGAGTTATCTCAAAGAAATGCAGACAATTATGATATGAAGTTCAGTTCCAAATCTAATCTAAATAAGGCGCTGGTACAGTTGTCAATGTGTGGGAACAGCTTGTTCATCTTAGAATTCGTATCTGTCTTAGATAAACATTCGGATGATAAACCAAATCAACTAAATAATTGCACACCTATTTAATTTTAATTAAATAGTTTACTTATTAGTTGATTATTAGCTTCTTTATCGTTCAATGGGGACTGCTCTACATTTTTCTCTTTATCCTTTATATATTCAGGAATACTTAGTGTTTTGCGCAAATATAGCAATGTTGCAATAACAGTTTTCATGAATGAAAAGAGTTCCTAAAAGTTTGACATTACAAACCATAATTATATTATTGCTCATCTGCTTAGAGTCACAATATCAAACTTAGACATCTGTCTTTTGATTACGGACCTTTACTACGAATCAGATATTAAAGAGAGAAGCCTATTATCTTTCCTTTATGCTCTTTAGTGAATGGTAGAGATGCAGAAGAATCGCTTTGGATCGAATAGATAGCAAAACGTCATTCTTTTAGGAATTGGAAACAACTGGTATCAGTTGATCAGGGTATCCTCAAGTATGATAGAATAGACAGAAGGGTGATGCGATACCACCCACCTCCCATGCCAGGCCACTCAGCGTACCGACGTGCCTCTGCCATGCCATACCATTATCACCGTGATTTAATGAAGTCCTTTGCACTGCTCGATATTACGCCACAGTGTTGAGTATATTGGTGTTAGTTGTTAAATCAAAGGCATAATACTGTTTTAAGTTAGAATCGTCAGTAAGTGACTGCAAGTGTTGACTGTTATTCTTCATCATTACAGAACAATGAAAATACCATTAGGCAGAGTAATTGCCTCTTGTTACTGCCGAGGGTAATATAACTATGGAACTAATTGTGGCCTTGGATTGTTATTTATGTTTAATGGAAATTAACAGCTAATGTGGGATCTTGTAGAGGAGAGTTTTGATCTATGATATTTTTTTATGAAAAAAAAATATTAATTTTAAAAAATATTCTTTCTTTGATCGTGTAATTTAAAGTATACTGGAAAAGGCTTCAGTTCTTCATAATCTGTTGTAATTTTGTTTTTTGAGCAAAACATTGCTGCGTAAAATATTGGTTGTTACTCAAATATCTATTGTGTTAAAATAAATAAAAGGCAGAACCGGTTGATACAATTTGATTCAATTATTATTAAAATTCGTATTTGTTAAATTTAACTAATGTTTATGATTGTTTAAAATATGCCTTTATTTAGCTCTCACTCTTACAGAAGAGTTTTAGACGTCAATTTGAAACAGTTCAAATCCGTAACTCACAAATGAAATTTGTAACTCCTCGGAGCTAATTGAAACCTAATGATGAGAATGAGACCTCTGATATGCACTAATTAGTATATGCTGATATATGCTAACCCTTACAGGTTTTATATATAAGTATTCTATATCAAAATTCTTTACAAATTCAACCCTAAAGTATATATATATATATATATATATATATATATATAAAACTTTATAGGCCTATAAAATCGTTTTCAATAATAACCAAAACGTTGACAATGAAAGGTTAATTTGGACCTGAAGAACTGACTGACTCCTGATAAACTTTTATTTTGTTTATACTTCGCGGTCGAAGTATAAACAAACTTTTATCAACATATATATATATTCACTTGATAAGCGGAAAGACGATCCAAACTGGACCCAATAACAGTTCGAAATTGAAGATAGGAAGCACAGAAAGTAAAAGAAACACACTTACAGACTCAAATTTTCGGGTAATCCGTCTTCAGGAGAAAAGAGAAAGGGAGACCAAGCACGTTGTAGACGCAACTAGTTACAGCCGGGTTACTAGCCGTTGTGTCTATATATATATATATATATATATATATCGTTAAATAACTTGCCTACTTTAAGCTTTGTATGTTTCTTACATACCTTCTCTGAAGGCATTTGAGAAGGTATGAAAGAAACATACAAGGCTTAAAGTAGGCATGTTATTTACGATATATGTTTAAAAGAAGGTCTGCTCCCAAAGTATACTTATATATATATATATATATATATATATATATATATATTGGTATACTTTGGGAGCAGACCTTCTTTTAAACATACCTCATTAAAGATCTTGCCAACATTAAGTTTAGTATGTTTCCTACATACCTTTTCAAGGTTTCGAATGCTACCTTTCCATCTCTGTGGTACCATATAAATTAACTCACCGATTTTTTTATCTTTCATTGTATTTTTCATATTACATTTCCGACGTTTCGGTCTACGTTGACCATTTTCAAGGATTCTATATACAAGGTTTTTTTAAAACAATTCTAATAAATACTTATTTACAATGACAATTACCTCACTTCTATCAAACATAACTAATAACAAAATATTCTTTTAAAAAACACTACCTTAATAAACATGACAGGTTTGCTACAAAATTCCCTACATGAACATTTACACAACATTATTTAAATCACTATATAGTTATTTTTCACGAATGTAACTTTAAAATTCTGGAAAAACAACAGGACTGATCATTAATGTTCGGCTTCTTTTCCTTTATGCATAATGATTCAATTATATGCAGCCTCGTGTGATTATTTTCTGCATATAATACTTCAATGTTGTCTTCCAGCATTTTTCTACTTAGCCTGCTTTTATGTATGTTCATTGTGTGTTCTTTCGGTCCTCCGGCTGCGAGATGCATCGTAAGTCTGCGTGAAAGTGTTGTCGTCGTAGAACCAATGTAGCTCGATTTTAGGAGCTCACAGTCTCCTATAGTGCAATTATATCTGTACACTACATTGGTTTTTTGTAGTTGTGTTTTTTGTTGTAGGTTGTTCCTAATTATCATATTTGCTGTGCAGGAACTCTTGTAGTAAATACTAATATTTAGCTTGTCTGCCGAGTTAACACATGTTGTATTTCTTTTAATTATGGCCTTCAAAATTCTTTCATCCTTTTTATATTCATTAGAGAATTGATTCTTATAATACACCGTTTGTATTCTTCCTTCTTCACCCAGCTGATGCTCTTGATTATTGTTTGAATTTATATTCTTCATATATTTCCTTAAAATATTGTCGAAGTGTTGGTTACTATAACCATTGTTGACCAATACTTGTTTAATCCTTTCTACTGCTTGGTCGAAGAGAAGCCAGTCAGACGATGTCTTGAATGCTCTATGTATAAGTGCCTTAATTGTTCCATCTTTATATCTTTCTGGGCACTCACTTTGTGCATTTAAATAAACTCCTGCATGCGTTGGTTTAACATATACTGATGTTTCATATTTCCTGTAATTCTGGTTTATTCTTACATCCAGAAAGTTGATATTATTGTTGACACTGAATTCCTTTGTGAATTTTAAAACTGATGCCTCTTCAAGTGCTTTTTTTAAACACTCAATTTCTTGTTCGTTATTCACCACTAAGAAGCAATCATCAACGTAACGGCAGTACACATGGGGCTTGACTATAGATTCTTGTGTTAACACACTATTCTCTACATGGCACATGTAAAAGTTTGCAAATGTTACTCCAAGGGGAGAACCCATGGCAACGCCATCTATTTGATAATATAAGCTCCCATCAATATGTGTAAAAGGATTTTTAGTTGTGCAACTACGAAGTAAACTTTCCAGAATTACTCTTGAAAAGGGAGGAGGGGTTAGAGTCGGATGTTCATATGCTAAATCACAAATAATTTCAATAGTTTTTTCTACTGGAACATTTGTGAAAAGAGATTCAACATCTAGAGAGGCCATGGTTCCTTTAGGCTCAGTGGCTCGTATTATTTCTAAGAATTCATCAGTGGATTTAAGTAGATACTTAGCAGGTAGGTAAGGAGTAATAATTTTATTTAGTGCTTTAGCAGTACCATAAGTGGGTGTATATTTAGTGCTTTAGCAGTACCATAAGTGGGTGTATAAAAGAATATTTTGTTATTAGTTATGTTTGATAGAAGTGAGGTAATTGTCATTGTAAATAAGTATTTATTAGAATTGTTTTAAAAAAACCTTGTATATAGAATCCTTGAAAATGGTCAACGTAGACCGAAACGTCGGAAATGTAATATGAAAAATACAATGAAAGATAAAAAAATCGGTGAGTTAATTTATATGGTACCACAGAGATGGAAAGGTAGCATTCGAAACCTTGAAAAGGTATGTAGGAAACATACTAAACTTAATGTTGGCAAGATCTTTAATGAGGTATATATATATATGTATATATAAATTATTACGTACTATTAAATAGTCACTAGTTAATTTTTTTTAAAAAAAAATTACTTTTATAGATTGCAGTATTATTTAATCATGATGTTTTGAAAAATAAGTGTAAAGTTTTTCAAATAAAAGAGTGCATTTCGATTTTCACGGAAAGCACTTTACAATTTTATACATTAAAAGGAAATCTAAGCAAATAATGGCTTAGTTTAATCATCATTCGGAAAATTACTCAAGAGCATATCAGGCTTTTATTGCCTTTTTCTTGTTTCATTCAACATCAAAACTTGAAACATGATGCAGCTATTATTCAATTTTTTGAAGAACTGAAATATTTTTCTGTATATTATTATAGTTTTTATAATCAACTCTTTAATGAAAATCAGAATTTTTTATAGTTCATAAAAACCTTTGGACTATCTGTTCAGATGGTGAGAACAAAATATGTTTAAAAGAATTGTATGACTTCGACCCGCATGTTAATTCAGCTCAATTCGATAAATTAATTGCCTGCTGACGCTTAAAAACCCACTTTCAGTTTTTTCAGGATCTCTTTCAAGTTATCAAATTATTCTAGTAGCTCTTTGGTTCAAATTTATAAGTTTTGATCGGTTAATTGATGAAAATATTCTTTATTTTATTTTATTAATTAAATTTTATAACAAAAACTTTAAAAAAAATTATAGTACATTTCTTGATAACTCCCGCTATTATAAATATATACCCTGGATAACTAATCAGTTTAAACAGTTTATTTTCCTATAATTTTGATCCTAACTTTTTTTTAATTCTGTAATGGAAAAAATATTTATTCGATATTGTGTCTACATGACGACTCTGAATAGTGGCATTTTATTATTTTTAATCGAAGAGAGAATGTTGTTCGTTTAAACTCCTAACACAACTTTGCTTTAGAAGCTTTCATCACTGAATCTCTCGTCATTTGACGAAACAATGAAGGTAGAAATGAAACACCTATTTCTACCTTATGGGGTACAATGTTTCAACTGTTGAAGAGAAGACTGTACCAGGAGCTTGTGAAATATTCAAATAAACATAATCTGACAAAGTTGAATATCTGGTGAAGAGTCAACCCAAAATATAGTACGCCCATACTAAAAATGGACACTAAATAACAAAATTAGTTACTTTTCATTATTATAATAATGTTTCACAACAAACAAAAGTATAAAATTACTATTTGAAATGAAAAGAGGAACTACCATTTTTCATAAATGATGCTTGTTCTTTTCTTAAAGCTAAATTACTCCTTATTGTATTTAAACATATTCTTTTGATTATCCATAATAAACCATAAATTTGAAAACCATGGGTAGTCCTATTTTTTAAAAATCCTAAATTAATGAGATCTTGCATCTATTCCATTTTTTTTTTATTCCTATAAGTCAACGTAACTGCACATGTAACCAGTCCGCGTTTTGTTTCAAAAACCGATTGAAATTAAAGGAAAAATTTTCTTAATAGCATTTACTAACAGTTGATTTTAAAAGATTTATTATTTTTAATTGAATAGTTAATGGACTGGAAAATAACTTATAATTGGATATAAGAGTTTGGTTTTGTGTTTCGCAAATATGTTTGTTCAAACCGAAAATAAAAGCAATAATTGCTCTTTCAATATCAACTGGGACTATCTTAATGTTAGGAAGTTGTGTAACTTGTGAGAATGTCAGACCGCTTTGAACAAAATATCTCAAACAAGTGGTTTTGTTTAACGTGAGATTGGCGAACAATTGTCTTTATATGGCTGACATTTCAGAGCTGTGCTGCTTCTGACTAGTAATAACTCAGTTGGCATGCCACATTGATGTCTTTATTTACAACCATGCATTCCTTAGTATTTCAGAACTAAAGACGTAGTCATAGCGGATTTTGTTTAAACTACGACTTCACTGTCCAGGACAGATATGTATAATGCTTTTGTTATTACCTGGGAATAAAAATTATAATGTAAGAAATCGTTTATTGAAAATTTAGTAATAATTCCATTTGAATTATATATTGTCGTTTGTTGAACTGGAAGTACTGTCCTTGAAGTTAAAAGAGAAGCATCTGATGGAAGCCTAGGTCTGATTGATTGTACTTACTTCGTGCCAATGAGTCTACGCTGATTGTTTGAACGTTCATTGACTTCTGGCTTATCGACTAATTCATGAATAATAATTGGTCTCATTATCATCAAACATCATTCCCACGGCATTTAAACTTTACTTTAAGCAAAGCTTGTTCAGAATATCTCTAGTTCCGCAGGGATTGTTAGTAATATTACTAGAAAAATACACCTTGCTTTGTCTCATTAATTTATTAAAATTCTTTATCATTGTAATGATAAGTAGAACATTATCATAATCGTATAAAATTGTCAGATTTCATGTTTTCAGGTTCTCATAGATGTCTTCTCCATCATGTTTGTTTGTTTGCTTGTGTCTGCATGAATATGTGTGTGTATGCATACTAATTATGCAATCAGTAATTAGTATCACACGAAGAGTTCACACTCTTTATTTAAAAGAGGTGAAAACCTTTGATCACATTCTATCTGAATGAAAGGCAATCTCCTTTAAAAGGTTAAAGATTTTTGGCAAATAATATCTAAAATAAAGGCAAGTGATAGTTATACTTCTCTTAGGACAATTATAAAGTTCATTTTAGAACTCAATATCTGAATTTGGACTTGGAAACGATTTTGGGATCCAAAATAAGACAGATATGGCCCCAGTGCCTACAAGTCTGATGAGATTCAGACCCTCAGTTTAATAATTATAATAAAATGTCAGATTGGTCAATGATTTCAAACTTTTTTTCACTGGTAAAATGATTATGACCACATTTAAACAAATGGTATTGTCATTGATTAGCTATGACTTAATAAACATAAAACTAGAAATCAATTGATTGTCAACGAAATTGATATTATGTTTACTTATCGTAAACTATAGTGTATGCCACTACAGATTTTTTTTGTAGTTCCTATAATGTATAGTTTTAGTGAAAAGGAATATATTTCGAGAGTTTGAGGGATTTACAATTTAAAGAGGTCGCATATATCAATTTTTGGTGAAGTTTTCCTGCACGTGGCTGGGATGATGTTTATAAAAAACTTTGTTAACAATCCACAAGTAAACGGTTTGACAAATATTAATAAAATTTGGAAATATGTATTTCTACCTTGGTAAAGAATCGAATTGATGTTTAAGCATGGGAAAGGTACTTTATAGAGCTATATGGTAAACGAGTACTAATTTGAAACTACTGTTCTGTTCAATTTAAATACATTTGGTGTAAAGTATTGCCATTATATGAATATTACGTACATTAATATTGTATGTTTGTATTATTGGAGGAGAAAATATGACAGTAAACAACACAGTTATCGAGTTCTAACCTTAGTGACTTATCGTCTTGTGCTACACCCAAGATTATATGTTCATTACAAGTGATATAGCCGCATGAAACAAGTTGCAGCCATTAAGTCAATTGCCAATGAGTTTGATAGTACTTTTAGCTCAGAGTTTTATAACATACATACCGTAGCTGCTATAAAGAAATGTAGAAATTAAATTAATTGTTAGCAAGCATAATAATTCGTTTACTTATAAATTATAAGTAAACGTTAATGTTGATTGTAGACTGCTCCAAATTTACTTTATTATGTTTTCATAAACTCTCTGAATAGTAACGAAATTGAATCATGGTCATTAGGAAGCCGCACAACTTCTGAGAATCCAGCTATCGTTTTAAACACACATGCCAATGTTTAGGAACTAATCATCATACTGTGTATGTTAGTCTTCTCAGTCACTGGTAATGGACAACATCTACGCTTGGAACCTGGGTGGAATTTAGTTCTGGTATAGTTTGGATCATAGATTGAAATTCTGTGTTCTGATTCCGAATTATGTTTGGAACATAGTTGCGAAGAATGTTCGAGAAGACATAATTTGGAACATAGATCAGAACTATGTGTTTTGATTACGAACTATGTTCGGAACATAGTTGCGAAGAGTGGTGGAGAAGTACTTCCATTAAAACTCTTATATATGCAATACCCCTGTTATTGTAAAAGCCATATGGTAATTTATATCATAAAAATTGATAATATGTTAATATCTGTCGTGTTTCTCTATTCATTAATCGTAGGTTGGGATTTCAGATAGTGAAAGTAATATCGTAGTAATTGTTGTCATTACTTTAGTTTGAGCAATGGTCACGTAATACACTCCTAAATGTGCTATTATATTATTTACTCAGTATTGTACTTGCTGTGATAACATCTTGAGTGGGTGCGTTCTTTTCTACATATGGCAAATACGGTTACCACACTTACGTCAGTTCAATTCCAGGACCTATAAGTCTTGTGTATCACCATAAGTTGTGCGTCCAGCATGTGTCATGATCCATTAGTTGATTATGACCCAGTAATCGTCACCTTCTGCTTCAATAGGTTTTTGGTTACATGTTCTTAATGATTGTTGTCATTTCACATTTTGACGGTCAATCACTTACTATTCTCCTGTGATATTAGAGAAGAAATAATTGAATAAATATGTTAGTTTCCCCACCCAAAGTGGTTAAAATATAAAGTACTTCTCATTGTTTATCACCTTTACTTTCCATACAATCCTGGAATCGTACTTTCCATTTGCATGCAATCTAATTCTTTTCCACTATAGTTTTGCCTATTTAAAACTCTGTTAGTCATAAACTTTTTTTATTGTCAAAGGCAGAAGAAAATATCATTTGGTGTTCTTTTCAGTTTTATGATTATTAATCTGACTGAACTTTGGTTTCAACTCTTATTTATTCAAAATTGTTTAAGTAATATATGTAAATTGCATATTGATATTTATATTTTCATATAGTATATCCATATCTTGTATTTACTAATTGACGTAGTTGAATTAAGAAAGTTAATTTTATGAGAAACGTGTATCTCTGTGTATTAAAATCTTTTTATTTTCAACTTTTAAAGCCAGGTACGGTAATCAACCTAATTGAATAAAACAGCGCAGATCCACAAGAGAACGTTTTAATAAATAACCAATAAGTCCTTATAAAGTGTACTTAAGCATCCAACAATGTACTAATTCCCCTTTTCTGCAGTTACAATTACTTTTGAATATTCTATTGAATATAATTTTCTCATTTTGTCTCCTCAATTGTGTCATGGTAGAGCATTTGCTACATTCTCCTCCTTCTTTCTTATTCCCATTATTGCTGCATACAAGCAACATTGTTTTTGTTCACTTTTATTCATTCTGTGTATTAAATATATATAGTAGTGAAAGTAATTCATTGGGGTGAAAAATTTTGTACCAAGTTTTATGGGTGGCTTCTAGAGTGATACTGACTGTCACAAACAGCATTTGGATTAGAAAAAAAGTTGTCAACAATAATACACGTGTTTAGGTCCCCAGCGTGTGTGTGAACAAGCTATATCAAGAACCAAATGAGTTACAATCAATTTCATATTTAGTTTATCTTTGCCCGACGGCGAAAGAACAAACTTGGCACCAATATTGGAGTTTTTTAAGAGTACTTATCCATATTAAGTATACCTTATTTATAAAAGGTTGTCATGTAAACAGTAAATTTAACATAGTCTGAATTAAAAAAAAACGATACTAAATAAAATTACAAAATCCGTCTTCACAATAGAAATAAAAATATGCAGAAAGTTTATTACAGACCGAGAGAGGTGTTGGATGATATTCAAGAGGATGATTGCTAAGGTCATTACCACTACTCTGCGTGGCCAGGCATTTATTTTACCGAAATTCACTTAGAGAATGTATTTATAACGAGTTACTGTCATCGTACAGGGTTGGCACCGACGGCTTTACGACCTCTGTGACGTGAACTACGATCGCAGGTCCTGCGGTGCAAGAGCTGCACATTCTGACAACTCTGACTCCAAATCGTTTTCTACAGCTGTGTAGTGACAATCGTGTTTAAAATTGAACCAGAATCATTTAAATTTCTAAGATAAGCTATTTTGCAGTTCGACATTGAGTTCCTCTTGCATAGAATTACTCTCCTCTTTCTGACCTGCTGGCCGCACAATTAATTGACCCCAGCCCCTGTGTGCAAGGCATTATTGAGGTCACCCTCCACTCAACATGCTTTGTGTGGCTCTCTGTCAGTAGCATCATCCTCTCCCTTTAGTCATAACCTAACATAACTGACAATAAACAATACAGTCACTTAAAAGAGCCCCGTACAAATAACAATTCTTTCTACATCTGTTTTCTATCTTGTTTATTATATTGTAATGAATGACAGAAGCTTTATCCACTTGATAAAAAATAATAACTGCGTTCAGCCATATCAAACAAATAATTTCAAATACCGATGAATAATGCACTCACTAAATATTTTCTGAACAAAAACCAAGAAATACAAGTTTACTAAAAATTTTATTAATTCCCTGACGTCATAATAAATAGTTATGCAAATGTTACAGCTATTCAAAAAATATAAAACAATTTCATATGTTTTCACATTTTTACTTACTGCAGGGGTTAGTGCAAGTGCTTTAAAATGAAGGAACTGTTCATTTCTCTTACTTCGTACATTGGCGTTGAATTTTCGACCAGTTCAGTGATTGACCATCTTCAACAAAACTAATCGAAATTGTTTAAACGTTGATTCATATGACATCTTACTGCCTAACACCTGCATCTATGGTGCCTAGATTTTTTTTATATTATTATTATATACCTTTCCTATCTTTTATTTATTCATTTTTATGGTTTGATTCTTCTCCTATTTTTGTCACCATCGTAAAGTCCATCCAGTTATCGTCTCACAGAATGATTGTAGATCTAAATGTTCTTATATTGTATATTACAATTCTGTTTTTGAATGTATAGAACTAAATATAATGTTATCAAATATTCAGCTCTCTAATTCGTTTTTAGTAGTTATAGTTTTCAATGTCACGTTTTATAGCTGACATTTCAGCTATATTTAAATCGTTTTATAGTTCTACAGGGGAAACTATACAGAAAATATATAAAGAACAACATAGAATAAAGAAACACTCATGATAATATGTAGAATAATACGACACATGTATTTAGTGTAACAAAAATAATATATTTCACTTTGTTTAATAAATTCACATATTTGCTAGACAAAAACTGTCTGTTTTCAAGAGACCTGAATAAATATTATTCAAATTCGATAAAGCAGTTTTGTAATTAATGGAAGACTAATCCTTAATTCATAGCAATTTCATGCTGATCTTTATTAATCTTGTTCTTCAACTGCAGTATTCATTTCCTCAACATCTAAAGTGTGATATTCGCATATTGCTTAAAAAGCTAACACTGTTCTATAACAATATTGTTTTTATAATTATTAAAACTTATTTTATTTGTTCATATCTTATGACTTCTTATTATGAAAAATTCATTATTTTCAAAATAAAATTAATACTTTTAATTTAAAAAATTGTTTTTAGTAATATAATTAATTGTTTTATTTTGAGCTATACTTATTAAAGCTTGGATTTTTTATGATAATGATGAAAAATATTATAGAAAGAAATGTTCTTCTTTTTACTAATAAAAGTGTAAAAATGACTTAATGTTTACAACATATGTAAAAAAAATGGTTATTTTTTCTGCTGGAAACAAAATGTTGATAAGGTCATAATTTTAAAAAAACATGGTAGGCAAGAAGGATAACGCTTGGATAAAGACTGTGATAGAAGCGCTGTGACTCTTGGGAGCTCGCTCACTCCTTTCCTTCCTCCACTATTCATTCTTGCTGAATATATTTTCAGTGGCTCTTATTTTACTCCCCTCCTAAATCAGAAGAACTAACCTTACATATATCTTCTTGGATTTTTATTTAGTAAAATGCTATTTCTCATAAGTCTTATACATGCTGAAGGATGTTTAATGGATTTCATTTTCACTGTTAGTGACAATTGCCTATTTATTATTTCAGGGTGACTATAGCACTGCATATTAAAAAAAAACTATTGTGCTTCCCCCATTCGGTAATTAAGTACCTCAACAGTTAGCTTCAAGTCTCCAATAAGCTTAGCACTTTTGCTGAATCCAGGGATATAAGTTTTTATATGGTTTTGTCGAGTGTCTTGAAGCACCTACCTCTGTGTAGTAAAGTTGCCTGGCAGTAGTCAGTTAGCAGGTGCAACTGCGTTTATTCCTTTTTTTTGCAGAATCTGTACAAACCCTCATTGATAAAGCCCATTCAGGCTCCCTGATTCTCCCTTTCATTCTCCTTCTTCGGAACAGTCTTCTTCGGGTCCTTAGGAGCACTTGTGGGAGATTGGCTCCCACTAGTTAGCGCTTGGACCCTCTACGCTTTCGGAGGATGGTCTCCGGACTTCCTTCTCCTTAGTATCAAGCAGGGGAAAATCCCTGAAGCTCTATCGGTGGTATTTTGTCCGCCCAGCAGGTCACCGCATACCAGAGTAAATCTATTTACTCAAGGCGGTCGCCTGGTGCCCTTGAGGCTCCGTTCGTAATACTAACCCCTGTACCATCCATACTTCGGCACGGATCACTTTGAATTGTTGCAAGGATAAGTGAAGAGGATTTGAGAAGTTGGAAAGATTGTGAAACGAAGGTGGTCAGGCCCAGCCCCTGATCACCTTCTCCTCGTTTTTCGTTTGTCCCTGCATATAGCAGGTTACAGAGTAGCCTCGCGAAGGTTGAAAATCGGAGTTGAGTGGCAGAGGTTATTAGAGGCGCATAATCACTCCATTACTACCCCACAATATCCTAAGTATCATTACTTAAAGTGAACGTTGTAAATTACATTAAGAATGTATATATTTGTGTAATTGTAACAAAAACTTGATTTGCTTATATAATTATAAAAATTGTGATAAATTCAGTAGTTCAAAATATAAATTAGTATAAACATTTGGTCACTCTATATATCTAAGCACATTTAAGTATAAGTTCTGACAGGTTCCAGATTAGGTCAGTGATGATTAGACCTTTCTGAAGTAGAGCAGTGCGTGTCTCCGTCGCTTATCGTCCGTCAAATTCTCCGTTAGCACAAGTCACACAATTTTTTTTTACTTATACATAAACACTAGTAATTTAACTCAAATAAAATTTACATGTTTCTCTTTAAAGAAAACTACTTAAAATTTAAACCAATTAAAATTTGAAATTCTAGTTAAAAGTATCAAATGAAAAAGCTAAAGCATTTTTTTTCTTAAATAAAATTTCATGTGATGTGGAAATATTCTAAACCATGTCCAATGGGAAATATTTTTTCTACTAACTGTGTTTTATTTTTTGTGTCACAACATTGGTTCTGTTTATGCGATTGATTGTGACCATCATTGGGTTGGTATGTAGACGTCAGGACCTAGGTATAATGAAATTAAATGTTGTCGTAAATTTATTTTTGATAGATGTTTAGTTCTACATGATCCCTCTCATGCTCAAAGGTCTCTGATCTCAAACTTTACATGGTAACCTGGCATATCAAATAATGTCCATCCTTTTAAGATCCTAATAAAGAAACAACTTTACGACCTAATATCTTTTGGTATTATATTAAGGATATTATATTTCCTCCTGAAAGCAAAGTCTTTTCAGTATTTCTATAATTGAATTATTTAATATGTTTTGACTGAAATTAACATAGATTGTTTAGAATAATAGAAGATAGACTCCTAAAATAATTGATTGTTTAATTATTATTGCTGCCATCTTCCGAAGAGGCATCGAAACGTGAATTACTATTAAAAATAATTCCAATAGGACATGATTTAGAATATTTTCACAGCACATCAAATTGTTTTAAAATAAAATTTTTTAGAATCATATAGAATAGAATAATAATAGAATAGAATAATCATTATAGAACAATCTTATTATAATAGTCAGTGTGTAAAGTGGATTGGAGTCAGTGCTGATCTTCTTAGTGTAGGACTCAATCGTCTGGTAATAGTCTTAAGAAATGACCAGTGAAGTTGTCAAATGTAAGGACAGTCTGAGTTAAACGAGAAGGAATTATTGCCTGTGAGCTCTACGGCTCAGGTGAATGAGGAGGGACAGTATGAAGGAGCGACAGCACGTGGCTGAGGGTCTATTAATAAGACATCGTAGGTATCGAGGGCTACCGGCCGGAAATATCTCTGGAGGTCCTGCTCCAGACATTAAGAAAGCCCAGCCAGACGACGTGTAACGTGCCTGACAGAATATGGTCACGCCAGACGAGCCGACATCAACTGCGATGTGGCATTGAGACCGCTGGATGGATGACAGTCAAAGGTTGACTACTAATGAAGACCAAAACTCATAACGTACCCTAATCCACTTGTGAGAGTCCCCTCAAACAATGCTAGACTTATCATCTAAAGAAAATGTATCCAACTTTAAGAAGCGTAGATCAGGTGACCATGAACATAGACCGTGCTACAAGCAACATGAAAAATGCTGACTTATATTTTTTTTGAAAATTGCTAACATCAGTAATTGGTCAAACTTCCTTCAACAAATTTTTTTGTTGTTCATAGTTTTTGTTATTCTATACATATTTAAAAAATTCCTGTTTGAGCTATATTTAATGTATTTTCTTGTCAGAAATTTGGAATGCTTCTTTTGTGAATATGTAGTTTGACTAAAGACGTTATCATAAAAGATTAATATAATTTACTGCATAGTGTTTTAAAAGACTTTTATCTGGCATTTTAAAAATGTATCACATATTTAAATTTTCTTAATTTGAGATAATTTTTAAACTTTAGCTACACCAGCTGTGCTTAGTTTAATAACCTAATCAACTTGAAACAAACAACTATATTATCACCTGTATTAATATTTTTGTTTTTTAATTAGTATTTATAAAAATACGGTTTATCTTTTTTATCTATTACTATACCTTTCCAAACGGCTTTGTTAAAATTTATCAAATGTTACATATAATTCAGGCTGACCCTAGGATAGTTTTAGGTAGGCCAACAGTGAAGATATTGTACTATTTTTCATTTACCTGCTCTTTATTTACATTTCGCTACTTAAGAGTTAGTATTAGTAGTTTTTGCCGGACATTATTTAAAATCAATTTTATTTAAATAACACATATTTGCATTGGCTTTATTTATCTTCCAAATATCCAAAAATAAATGTTCAATTTATATGATGATCCAAAAAAAAAGAAAAGAAAGAAAGTTATTGGAATACTGTCTTGTAAACTCTTTAAAAAAGATATAAAATAAAATTCTGAAGATAGAGAAATGATATTATCAAGTAATAGTCACAAGTTTTTGAGAAGGTGAGTTTCTGAACTCTTCGCTATCCGACTAGAAGATAAGATTTAGAGAGCAAAATTATGTGTCTAAAACTGAGTGATTTTACTCCAAATCCGTCATAGAAGTTCTAGTGCGTATTAGACGGGTTGATTTAATATTGTAGGTTATAAAACTTAACTATCTGATCAAGGCCGGTTGCGACAACTAGTCCATTATATAGACAACTAATTATAAAGTGTGCTAATAAAGTAAGCTAATAAAAACTATTATATTTTAAATTTATTCATTCGTAGTATTAATAGCATTAATTATTAGAATATAATAATTTCCTGTTGTTAAGAAATAATTTCTCCAGATGAACTTAACATGTCTTACTGCAAATGTCATATCGAAGTGGTATTTTTGAGCTTGACAAATTGAACTCTTGTATGCTACCATTTGTCATCTCACATACTTGTCTCCTTGCCAATATTATGCCATCTTATCAACAGACCTTAATTAATAATTCTACCATTATAGTTTTCAGTATAAAGAAAAACTTTTACTTCTCAATTAGTATCTGTAATTGTTATTTATTTGATGTGATTTTAAAATTTATAATAAATGTAATCTCCTGACAAATAAAACACATATAGTGACAGAGAAACTAAACTATCATTTGGTCATTGACAACGACATTTCTAAAGAAACTCCAAAATTATTGTTCATAAACAAAAGCACATAGGGCAAAATAATTTTCGAATTGATCTATTTCGCAAACTTTTATATTCAGCGTTTTCGTTTCATTTAAATGGTACAATTATACTCTTTGAAAAAGAAACATTTTGGCTAAGAATGTAACAGGGAAATAAAAATGAAAATTCGTTTCTTTGGATAAATTCCTTCATTTGATAGATAGATGTGGAGAGTCTTGGAGCAGTTTCTCCTTAGCCAACTTAAAGAAACATTCAGGAGCATTATTGGGGCCCCTACTTTAAGTTTTAAGTCATGAGCAGGCAGTCACGGGTCAAGAAATTCAAATGGATAATGAACTGCTTCCTTATCCCTAATCACTTTGTTTACTGATTTGTAAGTTCTTTCCTCAGGTTGATATAGTGCAAGAACTAGTTTATTGACTTTTCCTGCCTCTTTATTTGTAGGGGTGAGAATTGCTCGTTCACAAAGCTGTTATTCTGAATAGATGACTGATCTTCAAATTAGGGAAACACTTTGTCAATTATTTCTTGCTTGTAGCTTAAATACAAATGAAGTTAAAATCAACTAACAATACTTACTTGTTGAGCTGTATATTTTCAAAATAAACATGTCTGTAAAGTTAACCAAACACAGCTTAAATAGTCCATAACATTGCTTCTACGTTGAATTTCCAATCTATTCAAAGCTTAGATTTTAAGTTAGACATATATAAACTTACTTTTAAAGTTTTATCTTGCTAAGCCTTATGGTGGTTGAGTTTAATTGTGACAAAATTTTGTGCTTAAAAGCCCATAACTTCGCTTCTACAATGAATTTCTAATCCATTCATAGTTTATATCTTAAGTTAGACATACACAAACCTACTGTCAAAGTTTCAGCTCGCTATATTTTATGGTGGGTGAGTTTACTTGTGACAAAATTTTGCGGACAACCGACGAACCGACAGACAGAAATTTTTCTAAGAGTGGATTCGGTTTCTCTAATGAATGAAACGTATACTTTTCCCTTGGGGAGGACGACTGAGTTCGAAAGAACACAGTGGTAGTCCTTATACGAGTACTGTAGGGATGAGGGATCCCACTCACTAAATGTATGAAACGTAAGGATAACTTGAAATGAGTCAGTTCTAAGCAACGTGCAGACAAAACCTTTGTTTTATTTATATAGATAGTAAATGAAATAAACAGTTTATTCGCCATATTCAGGGTTTAGAGTTCAGTTATGGGTTGAGAGGTCAAAGAGCTGTTTTCAGTGCGCAGGAGACACCGGACGGAAGACCGTGTCTGCTATCGAAGGGAACGACTCTCTTATCTCATCCAGGTCTCTTCCTTCCTCCAAGAGCTTTCTCCACAGTCAAAACAGAGCCTCATTCTCATTCATATGTGTCACACTTTGTTACCATAACAATAGAAGACCACCCCTATTAAATATATTCTCATAATTACTTATTACATTAAAAGGAAATTAACAATGTTTACCAGAAAAAGAATGTTTCGTAATATAATTTGGAAGGACTGAACGCCATGCGAAAAGTTTTTCTTTTATTTTTGCCTTAAATTAGTTTACATATATTACCATTTCACAGTCTTTATGTTTATCAATATGCCTAAATTATAAAGAAATTCATAAACATTAATAAAAATGAATATACAATTTCATTGATAATTGAGCAATTTAATTAGTTGTTATTTATTTTAATATGGTTAAGTTCATTTTTTCAGTTAACCCAAAACTTGAATCATTGTTTTATAACAATCTGGCAAGTTACTGCATTTAGAACTTACTGCAATTTTAAGTGTGCCATTTCTTTTTTCAGTTTTAATTTTATAATATTATTAAATAAATAATTAAATTAATAAATAACAATTAGCTAAAACAATAGTCGATATGTTAAACAGTTCGGATTCAATTATAAATCAAATTGTTTATATTTTTCTCAAAAACTGACTTCTTTTTTATTAAATAATTTGAAACCTTTTTTAAAGTAATTGTAATATTTCTTTCATAGTAAATATGAAATTTAATTTATATAGAGACAATGGTCTAGTAAAATATATATAATGTCTCATTATTTTAGAAAATACATCAAGACCAATGAAGTGGACCTCCGATGAGACAATACTGCTGAAAAGTATCATTAAACGAGCTGCTTGTGATGATTAAAGTTTTTTACTTCACTATACGTAAAGTATAGTGATTTTAGTAAATATCTTTTCAGATCCCAGAGGTTCATTTTTGACGTTCTTCGATGATGTGTTTATAAGTATGTCTGCCTGTCTGTGTGTTAGTGTGTGGCTGTGGGTTATGTATACATCGTCGATACGCTACAGGCTACACCGTTTTATGAATCATATTCATATTTTACATAAAATGGGCTCTTTTGTGCAGTTATGCCCTGTGGTTTTTGGAAAATATTGTATAACAGAAAAGTTACTTTCTTAGGCCGAAATGTGTTTTTTGGTACCCCCCCCCCCCCTTATATTCTCTGAAGACCGGAGCTTCCACGTAGAGAGTTGGACCCAGGGATAATATAGGATATCCTGTGTCAAAAAAGGGTGCCAGATTGGGAAGTTCATAAGGATAAAGATTATATTTGGATCTCTCTAGCACACTATCAAAGAGTCTCCCATAGTCAAAAATTACTTCAGACTTAGTGTTAACTCCCCTAAGTGATTTGATAGCTGCTTGACTATCTCACAAAATCTGGATGTCTTTATCACATGGGTAGATAATAGTTAATAGTCACTTCAACACTTCCATAAGAATAATGACATCTGCCTAAAATACTCTATAGTGATCAGGCAATCTAAAGACTATGCTACATTCGTTGTAAATATACCTCCTCTTACCTTGCTTTGAGACATCAGTAAAAAGCCAAATTGAATTTGGAACTAAAGCAAGGCTGAATAACAAGTTTGGGTCTCACTCCAAAGGTTGGTCCTTGGAGACATGGAACCTAATGACATAATTCGCAGTCGCTGTTATTCAAACAGATCCATTGATGCTAAGTTTAGAACAGTCTTAAAGACCTTAGTTGGAGTGGTCTTAATGCATCCGCTTATATACCTCTGCTAGCCTTTACGCCTTTCCCACGTCTTTACGAAGGACACCTGCATGCAAGGCATTCCACCACACAGTCTTAGCATGCAACAAAATAATAATCTTTGGATTCACCTCGCATCTCTTGTTGATAAAATATTAAAGTTAATTATGTCAGTTGTCTCTAATTAGTTTCTCTTTAAGTATTTTACTGTTTAATTTTAATTTTGTAACTGAATTAGTCTCTTTTGTTGTGGATTGTCTGTAAACGAGTTACTCTTGTAGGTCAGTCTCTCTCTTTCCTATCTCTCTTTCTCTCTTTCTCTCTCTCTCTCTCTCTCTCTCTCTCTCTCTCTCTCTCCCTCTCTCTATTTAGTATGAATGCAGAATTTGAATTATTGATTTCAATAACAATCAATAAAAGGGTTTCTTTTTCTTTTAATATTTCTTCAAGCAATAAGGACACATATACATATATTCATTCCACATTATATCACAATGAGAGTGAGTCCTTTCTCATAATAATTTATATTAAGTGAAATGGGGCTCCAGGTGACAGAGCAGTGGTCGGTAGAAGGTGTTAGCCAACACCATGCTTGCTTCGTCCCCAAGCAGGTGACTCGACTGTTCGTCTTTCATTTACATACAATTGCTCTCACCCACGCCTCCCCTGTGCCACATCTTACCTCTCCTTGTTAGGCTCTTCATGCCATCTCTTCATCATGTAAACGTCTCCGGCGAACAGCTGCCCACCCTCTCATGTCTGGCTGCAGCGAAGCGCTCATGCCTACTAGGCATAGCTTTCTTTTTGTGTTCATTTATGTATTAAAGGAACTTAATACAACTAGTTTTTCATATCTTATGTTATATATATATAAATATATAAAATTTAAATTTCAGAGTGACAAGAAAAAGACAATTACTTTTTGAACTAAGATGAGAAATATTCTCAATGTTTGTTACTTCTATCAAACATGTTTTCGTAGATGTTATGTTTATGGATGAAAAAGATGTCAGGGTACCAATGTATGTATATAACACTGAGTGCATATATATATATATATATATATATATATAAAACAAAATTTCTCATAAAGACGTGAAATAACAATCAATGAACAAACCACAATATGAAATATGAAAAAAGACTAACATCTTGCAATCGTAACAAGCGGTCTTCCAACTGTGTTGGGTTTTTGACTCTGACAAAGATCGCTTGTTAAGTTTGAAAGATCTTAGTCTTTTCTCCATTTCATACTCTGATTTGATGATATATATATATATATATATATATATATGTGCGTGTGTGTGTGTGTGTGTGTGTGTGTGTGTGTGTATGTGTGTGTGTATCATATACATATATACATACACATTCATACACATACATCCATACATATCATATATACATATATGCATATACATATATATATATATATATATATATATATATATAAAGACACCGAGAGTTTGATTTTTTATCTTAGAAAATTGTCCGAATCCCGATTAGAGAGCACACCTATATATATATATATATATAAACTCCAAAAATTATTCTTGACCTCTTCTATTCCATTCTATGTTTTGTTATTGAGGGCTAGGTAAAATAAAACAAAATAAACTCCTTTCTAGGCCGACGTTTCGATGTATTTGTACATCATCTTCAGGGCTAAAATTAGAGTAAGAACTATAATACATTTACCAAAACAATCTACAACTCACATAGAATAAATAACCTCACAAATAACCTTTTGTTATGTATCTGTTGGTCTCAAAAATTTGTGTTAGTTCTCTCTGTGAGTTGTAGATTGTTTTGGTAAATGTATTATAGTTCTTACTCTAATTTTAGCCCTGAAGATGATGTACAAATACATCGAAACGTCGGCCTAGAAAGGAGTTTATTTTATTTTATTTGACCTAGCCCTCAATAACAAAACATATATATATATATAGTTAACACATGAAAGAGAAAAAACAAATAAAGATACACACAAAAGACTCACAACGATATTTCGACAGTCGTCGTCATCGGGTAGAAGTAGTCCCTTTGAGTAGCTGAAGCTAACTGAGAGGTATGCCGAATGCAAACGAACACGCACGCACTCTGTCGGCCGTCCCAGGTAAGCTACTAACTACAGAGAGAAAAATAACTAAAAAGAACAAATAAAAGCAAATAAAAATAACAGAAGGAGAAGAATAGTAAATGAAGCAATAAACAATTTAAAAAAATAAATAAAATAAAATAAAAAATAAAAATAAATAAATAAAAAATAAAATAAAATAATAAAAAAAAAAATAAATAAATAAAAATAATATAAAAAAAAAAAAATTAAATTAACGGTACAAGTTAAGGCCAGGAGGAGAGCGAGCTTTGAGAAGACAGATAATTGCCTCCTCTGAAGCTCTTAGAGTAACCCGAGAAGACGGAACAGGGATATGATTAAGGACTTGGACCCGGAAGCAGTGATTAAAATCCAGTCCATGGGAATTAGAGTGGATAGCAATAGGGAGGTTTTTGCGTTGACCAACGGAAGCCCTGTGACCATTCATACGCAAGTTGAGCTGCGTAGAGGCCATACCAACGTAGAATGCATCACACTGGGTGCAGTCCAAACGGTAAACGCAATTAACCGATGTGCATGAGGTGTGGGGAGGACAAGGGTGGTTAATGTTGCTATGGGGGGAAGTAAAAAAGGGATTAGGGTTTATGATAAGACAGGTTTGGCATCTGCTCCGTCCGCACTCCACCATTCCCCTCCCAAGTGCAGGGTTCAAGGGAGAGTGATGGGAGAAAATGCCTCTGAGGTTCGGTGGTTTGCGATATGATAAGGAGGGGGCTTCAGGAAAAATAGACGAGGTAGAAGGAGAAGAGGAGAGCAATGGGAAAAACTCCTTAATAACCGAGCCAATCCTATGAGCACCAGGGAAAAAAGTGGATATCAGGAAAACACTATCAGTGTGGTCTTTTCTCGGTACGTGCCGGTGAACTATTTCAGCCGGCACGACACGACTATATATATATATATATATATATATATATATATATAACTTTAAATTACACAAGACACGACACAGAAAAAAGAATAAAAAGCACACGTACTAAATTCTCAAAATTTTGAACTTTTGTTCGTCATCAGTCATATATATATGTATATATATAATATTCACATATAGTTCTTGACCTCTTCACTAAGCACAGTAATGTGTGTGTATTTATATATGTATAGTACTCAATCAATAAATGTCGAGAAAATATGAATGCTGTAGAAATTCTGTGAATTATTATTGATTATTAGACAGGTATGACTAAGCAAGATGATTTTTACCTTCCTCGTGCGTTATCAGCCACTATCTTTGGCGCATAGCCTTCGGCTGATAGCAACACTTATCGCTCAGTGAAAACAGCGTCGCGGAATGCCAATGTGCCTATGTTAACCAATATTTTCATTCCCCGTGGAATGGTTCAGATTTATCAATTTACATATTTCTTTTATTGGGCAATTCTCAGCAACTTCTATGTCTCGTAATTTTCTTCTTTATTGTAGTTTGAAAAATGCCCTTCTTTACAAAAATAAAGTCAAAGTTGAGGTAAGTAAAACTATATAAATGTATCAAATACACTTTTTAACGTATTTTAACATAATACATGCTTTAACACTTATAAAGTTATAAATTTTAATAAATGTGTAACTCTAAAATCTTATGTTTAATATTTATTTAAAATCTAGAAAAAAGTGAAATGTTTATAAGAGATAAACAATCAAAAATGAATGCATAAATACATGTTGAATAACAGAAGCACCTAATTATCTTGCAGAAGTATTTTTTATCTGAATTGCTTCTACTTGTGTCATTGTAAACGTTATATTCATAAATTTCTTTCTTTGCTTCTTATTTTCATTGATTTGAGGCCTATGAAGAAAACAAAATGAGTATGAAATTTTGATTTTAATGAAAAAACTGATCAAACTCTTTTTTATTATATAAATATAATAAATAAAAAAATAAATATATAAATATAATGAATAAATATAAATAAATATAATAAAGAAATTACTGCAAAACCAAAATATAAAGGTAATACTTCTATTTCTTTTGGAGATAGCCTACCTCTCATGCAGAGCCCTTTCCAAATGATGAAAGAATAATTTAGGAAAGTTTTAGTATAAATTCAACTAAAACAGTCTTTAAAGAAATTATGTCTCAAAAAACTCATTATTATAAATACTAAACTAGAATACTTAGAAGTATAGAAAACTGTTGGTGAGTTTTAACTTTTGAGGGTTAAGCCCCTATAGAAAATATGTTGAGTATGGTAGAAAGTAATATCTAAAAGTATGTAGATTATGGTTAGTACAAAACAGGTTAGAGTTATGATCAGTCACCAGAATTCGTTTTACAAAAAAAAATAATAAAGTTTAAAGTTATCCAGTCATTCTTCTCATTCAATTACACCGTAGACAATCAAACAAAATATCCATTGTAATAAAACATGCTTCATTATTACAACGTGCTTCTGGCACACAGTGGTTCTGTCCTCATGTTTCAACTATTCGTTGAAGAAGAAAATAAACCAAACTTGTGAAATGCGATGTTCACGTAAAACTTCTTTGGCAGTAGACTTTTTCTTTATTTTTTTTTTTCAATATTAATTATTATACTCGTATTATATTGTACCTCAATAGCATGAATGAGTTACATTCAAAATATTGATTTTTAAATTATTTCTACAAGCTTCTATATTTGTTTCTCCCCAAATAAAAAGTACTATAAGAATATGAATGAAGGTAGTAAGTGTTTTGTTTGTGCGTGTGTGTTTGAAAAAGTAGTTAGTTTGTTCTGTGTCCAAATTTGACGTTTCGAGGTCCCTGAATCCATTGTGGCAGTGTGGGATAGTATTCAAAATTTTGCAATCGCACATCAAGTAGTGTCATTTCCTCCTAATAAATTCTATTCAAACGTATAGTTTTTGGTGAGTTAAACAATTTTGTGGTTTTAAAATATTTAAGCATAGTAAAGGCACTTTATTATACTTTCTGTTGAATGGATACTACCGTTAACCCTAGAAAGTGTAACGTTCATATTAATATTGTCTTAATATCAATATTCATTGATATAAATTATACCATTAAGAGTAAATTATACCAAGAAGTATTACTAATATTTTTCATAGTAGTTACTTCTTAGATTTTGTAACAAAAATTACTATATTTTGGTGATTATTGACAGAATTGAGATAGTCACATTAAAATAACGAACTAATTAAATTGATAGTTAGTTGCTTCATAACATATTTACTTATTATAAAGTTGAGTGAAGGCCACTCTAGATTTTTATTTTACGTATTCATTGCAAAATTGTTATACATATCTAACTATTGTTTGACTTTCTTATTTACAACGATAAAGATGTAACATTGTCACTTATGTTTTCAAGTTTTTAGTTGCAAAGTACATAACATTATAAATCTCCATATCAAGTTAAATACTGCCCCTTGTAATTGAAATATGTTCTGCCAATATATATTACTAACTTATTATTCGAAGTATGCTAACATATTTTTCTCCAAACTAATATATATAAGTTTATGCAAAAAAACTGATCTCACATCTGTGAAATTGTTTTTGAATAATAATGACATTTGGAGTGGCTGCACTGTCAAAACTACTGATCAAATATATTCATTTTAATATATTGTTACGGAGACATGATGTTTATTATGACTGATTCTAGTGTTCGAGTACCTGCTTCAGTCAGTGATAAGACGTTTATATGCAGTAGATAACTTGCCTGGGACCATTTGAAGAGCCACTACAGTTTTTTCACCTCTTTATCTGTATTTCTTAAAACAGCAGTCTTCATAATGAAAATAACTAAAAATAATATATTTATTTTTTTATATATCTTCTAAATTATATTTTAGTATATTAAAAAATAACTTTTTTATCATGTTTAATTTTAGATGTAAAATAGTCAATTCAAGTAATAATTTTTTTTGACTAATTAATATTTTAAATTAAAAGATTTCAAAACATGTTTAATTTAGAACTAAGATGAATCATTCAAGTATAAAATAATGTCAATAATATGAATATATCTACTACAGCGATCGACCAACCTGTTGAAATTAGGTGTCAAGTAGGATATCATTTTGTGGTGTTAAACATGGACTGAAGGTATGAGTTTAAGAGAAATGGTACGTACGTTGTAGGACTTGTGAATTTTCACTGTAAACAGGGTACACCCGGAAATGAGAGATAATAAAAATGGGGCAAATCATGTCATTTGCAGATGTTTACATGTTTAGAAACTGTTCTGACTGAAGAAGTGCATAATAATCGATCGGCTATTCCTCCTTCCTTTATAATCTGATATTGAAGTAAAAGTGCCTTGAACCATTCGGCATAATAAACCTGCTTTAAAAAATTACATTATATCTTTATTTTTTCAAATTCACTAATATGTTGTCCTTAACTGACATGAATACATTATTGATAGCTCGTAACATGAAATAGTTCAGCCGACCTTGTATAGCTCTAAGACAGGGTTTCCCAAACTTTTTCAGGCTGGCGCCCCCTTGTCTTCTAGAGTAGAGTGCCAGCGCTCCCTTGTCTTCCAGAATAGCCTGCCAGCGCCCCCTACCCCATAAACATGGAAATATATGCCAAAAAGCCTATCAGAACTAACCTATCCTATTCAGGTTAATGAATATAAGAATGGTATTTTAAAAGGGTGAAAGCGCAGGAAAGGACTAATGTCCAGAAAGGGTTGTTTGGGGAAAGAAAGAAGTACAGTAAGAAATAGTAAAAAACCATCCTCTAGCTGTCATGCAATCTACAGCCACAATCTATCTTTACAGAATTGAGATTGCGGTCTACTATTTATATAGGGAACGATCATTTTATTCTTCTTATCTCGACCGAAAACTCATTTACTTCCGATCAAGGCTGACCTCTTAATCCATAGGACATACGTGAAAGAGCAGCTTATCTTTTTATTCCCTTTATTTTGACCGAAAACTCTCTTTTACTTTCGACCGGAGCTGACCCCTTAATCCTCAGGTAAAAGAGCGACATATCTTTTGAAATTCTCATTTCTAATTTTTATTACTTGTATGGTTTTTGATGGTTACCGCCAACAGTTTGTGACGACGTTGTAAGTATTGTAGCAGCCAGCTGCTACATTAGCTACACTGTCGCCACCAACCATCTATTTTTTAGTTACCGCCCCCCAAACCGCCTATTTTTGCGTTACCGCCCCCCAACCGCCTATTTTTGCGTTACCGCCCCCCAATATCAAACCACCGCCCCCAGGGGGGCGGTACCGCCCACTTTGGGAAACGCTGCTCTAAGACTATATTATATCTATAAGTGCTGTCATGTAAAACTAAGGCCTACAAAATCGTTTGGGGATTAACATAGACCCTGGAGTCTTACAATTTTTGGGAGGCATCATATGACGAGATGATACGACATTTATTGGTTTGGACATGTATTCCTAGGGTATTCGCAAGTAATTATTAATAATAATTTTATTGTTAAACTATGTTCTACCAAAAGATCGCCTGGCCTGAGCCAATGTATCTGTTACATGGCTTTCACAATTTATCCTTTCATATTATGATGCTCCAGCGTTCTTACATACCTCTGACTACTCTACTAATTATTTTTATCCAAAGGCCGTTGATGATATTATTGGAGTCTAAAAAGAAGATTGTATATTCCCCGGTTTATGGTTAGTTTTAAAGATGAAAGCATACGTAAAAAACACAAATCGAAAGGCAGTCCATGAGAACGAGGCGGCAGTTACAGACCGCCCGCTTCTTCAATTAGAAGTACTTAACCCCTTATTTCGTTGAATCACTTCAGTACCAACCATTTAGAATAGAAAAGGCGTGGAAAAGATTTACTGGAACCTTCTAATCCATAGAGAAGGTTAAATGTGTGTTGTTCTTTTTTGGATATTTATTTTTCTTTTTGCTTTTGTTCACATGTCGTTTAGTTGCAGCGTTTCTACGACTATTATTACTAATTTAATATACTACAACTGATCCAGACCCGTAAAGCTGTTTAAAAATTGACAACTTGACATGTTCCTTGTTTAAAACACAAATTAAATATGGTTAGAAAATTTCCGTTATTTATTTAGTGAATCCTTCTTATTCATATTTGCCATTATATTGGTTTCAAAAATAGCATTAGAAATAAGTTTTTGCCTTGTCAGTCGTTTAAAAGACTGTAGATTGGAATTTATTCAGAGCAATCGAACAAAAACTTTTACAATTTAAAAACATGCAGAAATTCATTAAGAAAACTATTAGAGTTTATTAATATGTCATTGAAAAGATAAAGTATCAAGTTTTAACATGCATAGTCTAATTTATCCACGCATCTCAGGTTGGGCTGAGAGTTACTTACTTTGTTGTAGAGGCTTTCTGCTTTTGCTTTTACTAAAGTATCCTTTACGTTTTGGGTCCACAAAACCAAATATCTACATGTCAAAAACTACTTTATTTTCAGCCAAAGGGGAGATCAATGTTACCTAAGATTCATTGTGGTTCAATTTATTTGCCATTAGTAACAGACTCATAAATACTACTTACATTCCACCCTTGACTAACTAAGAAATTTGATTAAATTTCATCATTCCGGAAGGGCACACTCTTATGTCTACCTCATGGAAGAAATATATCTACTCTAAAGTGGTTCGTACATTTTTAAGTAACTATTCCTATAAGCGCACTAGGTTATTTCTGAACCGAAATTACCTAATCTGGACTTGCTAAAAAGTTTTGTGGAGAAATTGGAAATGGCGAGCAAATATATCCCACACTACTAAGAACAACAACCTTAACCAAACTGATAACAACGCTACTGATAATATAACTAGAACTATGAGAGCTAAAACTTGATTGGTCTGTAATGGATGAAAAGCTTATTCCTTAAATTAACTTATATCCAATGATTTCATAAACAATTTGGAATTGTTAAACTCTTTTTTGAAACACCTGTGTTTGAAGTAATCTTATTTTACATCAAAAGTAATGGTTATTACATATTATAAAGAGCTAGTCATATTTCATATTGAGCTTTCGAAAGAAGCGTAGAAAATTTTCACGGGATAAAACCACATGTGTTTAAATGATTGGTAAAGAACTAGAGGTAGGCTTCATTTGATTGACTTTCTTTTTTTTTTTTGCTTAAAAAAAAGAATATAAGGAATGGAGTTGTTAAGAGGGAATTTGCGGACAGAGTTGGTGGTCAGAAATGGGCAGGAGAAACGGGCGCCTGCTTGTTTGATCGGGTTCACTTTCTACTTGAGGGTCTTCTGACGGAGATGATACTCCTGAAGCGGCAAAACATAGCATTGTAAACCCTGAGCGACTGTGGTCACGAGTGGGTGGTCCAGTCATTTTCACTACATATTTGTAACATTTGGTAATGATATATTAATATTTAGAAGAAACACACAATCATAATTCACTTCTACTGGAGTACACTTTTGAATGCGTTATAAACTTACCTCCCCTATATACATGGTATTATAATACTAAATTACTACGACATAGCAATTTACCAAAATTACCAATAAGAATGGTGGTTCACTTCAATCTCAGCTTTAAAATGAAAAGCAAGTCATATCAATTTTGAAATTATAACTACTGTAGTAGTGGTCTTAATTTTTTTATGCGTTCCATCTTTTATTCACAACTGCACAACTTTAATTGTTGTTAATAATGAGCTTCAATTGTATATCGATAGTTCGGTAGTTATTCTCTTCCTACAACAAGAGAAGATGGAGTAGGTTGCCCAAAGACTACGTCTAATCTAAGGTATGTAGTTTCCTCAGGTTACTACATCTGCCTCTGAATCCAGTGTCGTGCTAGGCTGGCGGAATTTATCACACTCTGATGGGTATTAACTATTTAATGGGCCCAAAGTCATGTTAGAATCCTGTTCATTAAAAGAACCGGCATTAAAGCGAAATAAGAACCAAATCTGACTAACACAAATTGCCTTTCTCACCCAGTGGGCTGACTGATTTCTACCATTATCAACAACACCTAGTCTAAAATATACAAGGGTGTAAGCACTGGTAAAAAGTAGGGAAACGTTGAAACAGTAAGCTTGGTCTCAAGAAGCCTAGAACAAGTAATCACGTTGTCATAATCACCCATTTCTCACACATATAAAAAAAATCAGGGCTTCGACTCTCTGAAAACTCCAATCTTAAGGTTTCAATTTTGTCGTTTCAGCCATATTATACTCTCATGAAATTTAAATGAACCATATCATTGATAATATTGTCATACAGTTCTACAGTTTAAACAAATAAAACTAGAACCACCATGTCTGACGACTACCTTGATTAACTTAATCTTTAATTATCCAACACATTAAATGTGAATATCTGAGTATTTTTAAGAGTGAATTTTATATGATGCAAGAGAATAAGGTTTAAAATAATAAGTAAATCATATCCTACTTTTAATATGTTTGACAGGAAAATATTACCAATTATAAATGCTTCTTTAAAAATCACATGAAATTGCTCGGGATAAAGTAGCTCTGGTTCTGAGTGGACACTAGTGTAGTCTATGAGGCTGAATTAATATTCATGAGAATACTATCTAAAGAAATCTTTTCCTTTTTTAGCTAACGTTATTTCAACATTTTTGCAAGGTTATGATTGGTATATGCATACAAGGAAAAGATTCATCTCGTCTTGTGAGAAGGCCTCAAACAATGTTTCCCATGGAGATTCGTGGGAAGGAATTAGTTGACTGATTAGGTCATGGTGTTTTAGCAGGAAGGCAGTGCTCCTGCAAGGGAACAGCGCAAACTGCTTCATTATAAAGCATTTATTATAAAACATATTAATTTTACTGCCAAATTACTTCAAAATTTTACTCATATAAGTAATAGATTGATTCAGTCTTACTTTTTTATTTATATAACTTTAAGGCGTCCTGGCTTCGCGTCGATTTCTCTCAGCACTTCTGCGAATGTATCTGCCAGTGACGGATGAATGCTTTATATTATTTTTTAAACTCCTTTGTTGTCAAGGTGTACGATGTGGTGTTCATCCAATGATCAATGAATCCTTCAATGTACCAGAGTGCGTATTATAATGAGCAGTTTCATAAACAGTTCTCTACTTAATTAACTATGCTATCCAGTGTGATGTCCACAATATTGTTTTGTTTGGATAGTAAGTTAAGGGAGTCATTCATTGTCATCTAATCTTAGTGTCACTAGTGACTGAGATACAGTAGGGAAATTGAATCTCAGAGAATTTACTTTTTCAGTTATATTGCATATTATTAACTAACTGAATTTTCTTACTTCGAACTAACCAAGTGTGCTCCGTTGTGTTTTGGAATCAACTGTTTTTTACCAACAAAACTACCTTACTGACAATGCCTTTGTGACAGACGGAAAATATTTCCACTTATACATTTTCTTCCTTTTTTTTGTTTTCCTGATTTGGGTAACTCCCAGATCAGGGAGTTTATTTACCACCTGTTCCTTTGTATAGATTACAGGTATTCATTTGCAAATTATAGTAATAAAAACAATTCTATACAACTTATACTTAACATTTGATACTAAATATTATAAATTATGATAATTATATTATTGATATTCTTATAATTACTATTTTAGGTCTTATAATGACAGATAATTACAATTAAGGGTTATATTACAATTTGTCTATGTCTATGGAATTTATGACTTTTATAAAAAAAATTTTATGTGTCGTGAATATTGTTAAAATTAAAGATGGGAGTCCATGGGAAAACTGGATTCAGTAGAGTTGCGTGTGAATCAATAACTGAGTACTGCTAATTATAATCTCCCAAAGGGATCTAGGATCAGGAGGCTGCATTATACGAGTATGATGGGCAGAAGTCCGCATACGGCGCCCTACATATCGTTCCCCATAGTGTCTACATTACTTATAAGTGCATTCAGTGGCACAGTAGAGACTATGATATACCATTTTTAATGGCATGGCTAAGTTTTCAATTTCTATCCCTCTGCTTATAGTCGTTGGTTCTCTGACAAAGCGTGGACTAACATATAGTCACTTTAAAATCAAAGAATCTACCTCATAAAATTCAGGAGCCCCTGAGTCCTTGGCCAACTATTTAAAGTATTATCATTATTTTTTTTTTGTTTACACTGAACTTAATTTATGTATAAATGCACAGGAATTTTGTGTAGGTCACCAGCTGATATGACGCCAGCTATATTGTCAGTGTTGACTTATGATAACTACTACAAAACTTGAGTTATCTTTATTTTGCAATAAAAGTCATTTTAAGTGTGTGGTATTTTAAAATTGTATATATTTCTCCTGATGATAATAGAGAAATAGTGTATTAATTTATACCTAATATATTTAATACAGTTAATTGCCATGATCCGTGTAATTTTGATTTGGTGTTTTGTTGCAAAGAAAACTTGGTCGCGTCAGTCATGGTTGTGACGTTTTCATGGCTGATTGATGGACTGTTACAAATCAACCAGAGCTCAACTGTTAAATTGCAACAACAGTTACAGAACGATTGGCTTAGCGTCTTTCAACTAGTCGAACCATCACAGCTATCTCTCCTCCTCTTGTCACTACAGTCAAAAGAGCCTAAGTATTTCCTATGACTATATCAACTTGTACAGGCCATACAAATATGTATGAACATTAGTAGGAATAAAAACAACGAAACAGTTACATCTATAAATATTTTTATAAAAATTTATATTAGATCACAATTTCCTCTTTACATTTCTTTAAAATTCTCATTAAAAAACAGTAATACTTATTTTTCTTAGATAACATGAACTGCTAATTACAAGCACTTTTTTCACTAATTTTTTAAAACATTTTACTTTTTTTGCTCATATCGCGGAAAGAATAACAATTAAGATTTTTTCAGCACTGGTAGATTTTCTATTCTAATCAGCTCAAAAATTTATCCCTTAAAATTTGTATATCAAGGAATAGCTTTGTTCCATATTTCTGTTTGATTTGTAAATTTAAGATAATTATGATATGACAAAAGCCCTTTAGTAATAAAAGTCTGTTTATTTATGACACCAATGTTAATTTATATATAAGATTTATATAACAATCAATGATCAAACCACAATAAGAAAATGGGAAAGCAAGACCATTTTCTTATTGTGGTTTGATCATTGATTGTTATTTCACGTTTTTATGTGAAATCTTTTTATAAGATTTATAATGGAGAAATAATTGTGCTTTGAAATGGTTAGTGTATGGTTCAATTTTAATGCACTGTTTAGAAGTAAGTTAAAAGAGATTGAAATTTTAAATAAATCATTATATATTTCTTAAGCGTACCTCAGGGTTGAGGTTCTTCAAATTTTATTCAATTATATTAGCAGAAAACGTATTTAAAACCTCTTAGAGACCGTAAAACAGATTGGGAAATTAGGCTTTTTAGTTTAATTTATCCTTATATTCAGAGAGCTATTCCATGAATATATAGTTTTTTTTTTACTAATATGGATTTGTTCTTTTTTTTTACCCTGGTATTAAAGAATTCTAGGGTAACCTCAAGGACATTTCGTTTAAACACTTTTTCAATGTCCGTGAATAAATTAATCCAACAGCAATATAAAAGAGTATAGATTTTCTTATTCAAGCAATTCTTACTCCTCTAAGTGTTTAAACTTTCACTAAATTATTCTTGGATTTATATCTTTCCACACATTCCAAAAATATTCCGTTTGGTACGTGTATACATTTTTTGTTTGATGAAATATTTTATCTCCGTATTGTTATAGGCTCATGAACAAAGTTTTAAGTAAAACCCGAAATGTCGGCTTTAGAGGTTTTGATTTGAACTTGAAACTGTTCAAATTCTGATTTATTTTAGTACTATATATATATATATATATATATATATATATATATATAGTATATATTATATATAAATCTTTCACATAAACACGTGAAATAACAATCAATGATCAAACCATGTTTTCCCATTTCATATTGTGGTTTGATCATATATATATATATATATATACGAGTTCGAGATTAACAAAGAGCAACACACAAAGTAGGGAAACACACTTACAGACTCAAATTTTCGGGTAATCCGTCTTCAGGAGAAAAGAGAATGGGAGACCCAGCACGTTGTAGGCGCAACGGCAAGTAACCAACCCGGCAACCGCCAGTGCTGTCAACCGTACCCGGTCTTAAAGTATAAAATTAGGAGAAGATATAAACAGAAGCTCAGATAAGCAGTACTGGTTGGGTAAAACTATAAGTAGGTGAAAAATTATAAACAATATAAGATAAAAACAAACTATAAGAAACAAAAATAATGATAGAGAAAAGAAGAAAAAATAAATAAATAAATAAAAATAAATACAATACAAAAAACTTGCATTGGTTGTTTTAGTAAATAAAAGATAGAGACTGAATAAAAGGGTAAGTATGGGAAACTAGTTAGGAATAAGAATTTAGAAATATATATATATATATATAATTAATAATGAAACATGTATGTTATCCAAATATAAGAAAGTACAGTACCAATCTAGAAGATCATAAAAACGAAATTCACATTCTGGGTTCACAATTTTTTAGACATATGTTATTAGGATCATAGAAGATTGTTAAGACTCACGGCTTTCATTTACAACAAAAAGTTCAAATTTTAAATCTATTTACTTGGTCTTCGTGATTCTTTAATTTAGATATGAATTTACATATGTATGGTTTATAAACGCAGTGACCTTCCTGTTACCAGTTCTCACGGACTCAGTTTCATGACTACTTCCGTGAACAGATTCTGAGGCATATTCCTTATTCTAATACGAATGTCATTTTAAGAGCTTCAAAAGATACACTTATTGGTCTGCTTGGAGATAGACCTGTCCTGCAATTAACCTGAATTGTTAATTGATCTTTATTTATTTAGTTTTTTTATACATATGTCTTTATATATACATACTTTTCATTTCTAGTTCCTATTTACTAAATGTTATTGTTTTATTATTTAAATATTCTTCTTTATTTATTTTTGTTATTATTAATCTTATTTATCCTTCTCCTCTTCGCTCCGTAAATTAGCTATACAGATTATGTACTCCTTCCATTCAAGCGTCTCTTGTCTTCAAACTACGTCATATCGTTCTACCTGATGAAGAGGCAGTCGAATCGAAGTAGGAGTTTTTGTAATTTTTTTTATATGTGTTCTTTCTGTGAATTATATATATATATATATATATACTTAAAATAAACTGCAACACATAGAAAGAACCATAACAAAGACTCACTTTTCCATATTTTGACAGCTACAGTTAACTATATATTATATTATATCTTTTTACATATAATATATACAATAACATTTTATCTAAACATCTAAACCACAGAACGAAATCAGAAAAATGACTAAGATCTTTCAACTAAAACAAGCGGTCTTCGTCAGAGGCAAAGTGTTAAAATTTGACTCTGACGAAGATCATTTGTTTTAGTTGAAAGGTCTTAGTCATTTTTCTGACTTCTTACTGTGGATTAGATGTTGTTATGTATAATAATCAAATCAACACAAAAATGGACACAGACATAAATCACTTCCATATTCCAAGAATGACGATGCAAGTCGAAAATAGAAGTGAATTATGTCATTCTCTATTTTTTTGTTACTTTCATTATAATTTTTATCTGCATTCCTATGGGTTGTTTCAGTTGATTTATATATATATATATATATATATATATATATATGAATGATCAAACCACAATAAGAAATGGGAAAACAAGACTAAGATCTTTCAACCGTAACAAGCGGTCTTCGTCACAACTGAGTTGGGTTTTTGACTCTGACGAAGACCGCTTGTTACGGTTGAAAGATCTTAGTCTTGTTTTCCCATTTCTTATTGTGGTTTGATCATTGATTGTTGTTTCACGTGTTTATGTGAAATCTTTTTTTATATATATATATATATATATAAATGAAAAAAGACAACGAATAGAAGAAGCAAGACAACTTACTGGGTCGATATTTCGAACTGAAGTTCGTCGTCAGGGAGAAGAAGGGAAGAGGAAGAGGCACGTGCGTCCGCTCGCGCTGTATATATATATATATATATATATATATATATATTGGGGAAAACTGTTTTATCAACTTCTTTAGATTAGTTAATTAATAAAGAATGATAGGAATTCTAGAAAAGTTGCTCATGTAGTTGTATCATTGTTGTTATATTTGTTATGGTTACCAATATTTTATAAATTAAGAATTTGAAGATATCACTATAAAAATCAATTTGGTCTTTAGATAAATAATAATTTTATATATTTACATGTTTATTCTATATTTCAATTGCTAATGATAAATGAATTTTGTTTGTTTCTTATAAACTGTATAGTTATTTATATTTATAATTATTTATAGTTATTGTGACAGAAGAAAGAACACATTTATTTAATTTATATATATATATATATATATAAAGATTTCACATAAACACGTGAAATAACAAATGATGATCAAACCACAGTTTCCCATTTCTTGTCTTTCATAGTCTTGTTTTCCCATTTTCTTATTGTGGTTTGATCATCATATATATATATATATATATATATATATATAATCAGTCGTTATCAGCCTTTGGAGCGATTCACTTCTTTTCCTGAAGACGAGGACATCGAAATATAGTAGTGAGTTCAGTGATTTCCTTTCTATGTGTTCTTTTTAAATTCTAGTATATATATATATATATATATATATATATATATATATATATATAGAGAGAGAGAGAGAGAGAGAGAGAGAGAGAGAGAGAGAGAGCGAGGGGGGGATGAGGTTTAAACCAAAATTTATGCCAATGTCAAAACTCTGCCACTTTTAACGAGTAATTAATAGTTTTATCAGTGACGTTCAGTTTTAATAGGATATCAGTTGGCCTCAAGAACTCTAGATAGTCGTACAAACATGATATACTTCTAATATTAACCCAATAATTTGTGCGTGATTTAGTTAAGTAATTAATGCAATAAATATGGTGCTTGTGGTTAATTCGTTCTGTTTCTTTTTCATTTTCTGTAGCAGAGCTCTTATTAGCAGTTTATTGCATTAAACAGGGGATTTTGACCTTACCCACAATATAATTTGCTATATTGAAATCAAACTATACCTCAGAACACAAAAATTGCATGGATTTATAGGAAAATACAGTTTTTTTGATATTGTCTATTGAAGAAGCATATTGTTTTGAAACAGATTTTTTCGAAAAATAATTTGTTCTTGCCATTATTACAGTGTTCTACATTGTGATAATTTTACTCAATTGGTCTATTACAAATAAGTAACGTTATATTAGTAATATTCCCTATTAGTTATTGATGTTATAATGTGAACTTAACTTTTAACTCTCCTTTATTGTCTTTAAATAGAATCAATATTCCTCAATATTAGAAATTGACTTTTCATGAACTAATACCAAGTTCATATGTTTGTAAATGTTGTTTAAATTCTGTTTTTTGTTCACTTGCGATAAGAAAAATAATTTTAAACTTTTTGGATTGTTCAATCATGATTACCACTTTGGTCGTATTCCATCCAAACCATTTTCAGTTAATCATTTTTAGAACAGCAATACAAGTCATAAACTTTCTTGCAAAATAATACTTCTGTTCAACTAGTTTCAAAGTAATAAGTAGTTTTAATTATATTTTGACCCTTGTTTTTCAAGCAATTATAATTATAACTTGATTAAGAATTAAATAAATTCTGATAAAAGTCTATGGAAATAAATTCTACAGGTACTGTTAGTTGTTATTTCTCAAATTGATTATCAACATTATCAATGCTGAATTCATACTATGTAACATAATTCCCTTTATATATATGTATTTCATTAAAAAAAATATGTCACATCATTTCATATGGAACTATATATGGGTTTAAGTTCATTATGGTCCATTCAGATCAGTCAAAATCAAAATTATTTCATTTTATTGCAAAACTAACTTTTCTGATTATTGAAAGAACCTTAAGGTTTTTTTTCAGTTAAAGCTAGTTTTGTGAAAATACAAAAATTGCAACATTCTAGAATGAGTAGTTTAGAAAGAAAAACTGTTATCTAAAAATCACACAGCCAAAAGAGTAACTTTTCCCCATTCTCCAGGTTGGAATATTATCCAAAAACGTTAGAGCACATTTGCACTGTCTGCTATTTTTTGTGGGTAAAATATGAATTTGATCCAACAAATGGTGTGATCTGTAGAGTCGTTACAATTTTCAGATGCATCCCTCTCATGCGTATATCACATATCACAAATGCAATCGCAGATATCATCAAGAAAATGTCATCAATGGAATTTGGTGGTCTCAAACATGTAAATCTTTAAAATTTTGACATCGATTTTTTTTGTGGATACTGTACTTTACTAATGATAAAGTAGAAAATAGGAGAAAAAAAGAAAAACACAAAAAGAACCAACAGTTTAAATTTAGATCAGTTAGCAGTTTCAATCCAAGTGTGGGCTTCCTCAGACGGTATAAGAGTTGTTGTGTGTTGAGAAACTTACCTGTTTATGACTTGTACTCATCATAGGGTTTATAACGTCAATGTTTCTGACTTTTAATCGTCATTAAAGTTTAGGTTGTAAGAATTTGCGTGAAGGTTTCAGAGTTTAGGTCTGATAAGAGATACTATACATTATTTAAAACCACCCTCTATTTATTGTCGATTGTTTATATCAGACAAAGGTTAAAATTACTGAAGTAATCTACTGCCAATATTGCTGAAAAGGCCAACTGAGTAAGTATAGAAGTCGAATTTCCACCGTATGTGGCTTACCAATAACTAAGATGAGTCTCAACTGACAATGAGAAATAGTTTCCACCTATAAAAGGGTATGAAACGCGTCAAGAGCTGATGAATGTGGTAATTTATGAAAACCCACATTACTGATTACAAAATAAGTTAACCGTTTTGTTTGCCTGAAGTTATAGTTTTTTGCGCAGTTCTAAATGTGTGTGAATACTTGGGGTGGAGAATGTAGGCGTCCTTGGCTGCAGAACGAGTTGCCCTACGAGGTGGCTAGCCTGCCTTGGGCTGTGACCGACGAGACCTTTGTCACGCGCTTGTAGGTCACGGCTCTGCCCCATCCTTGCACCACTCACTTCCTTAAATACACTTCCGCCCAAAACCCATATCACGATTAGAATTATTTAAACATCTAAGAATTGAAATTGTTTCTTATTAAATCGGATAAAACATATCCTCATGTTCTACAAGAACATTTTGTAGACAACTTGAAGACGAGATTTACCTGACTGTGATTTATGAACGTCGTAAGTCCTGTCTTGATGATAAAGGTAATTATTTTTTTTTCTTTTACTCTTCTTTAATTTATCTTTCGTTGACTTTAATATATTTACATATTGTTCATCATAGCACCTTTCTTTTTTTTGCGTTTCGTATTATTGAATTTCAGTTACGTTTTATATTGAATTTCAGTGCTTCAAAACATTATGTTGCAATCTAAAATGTGTATAGTAAAATAATTTATTGATATATTATAGCCAGAATAGTTAGAAATCTTCCGAGACTTAGTTTCCCTCCTTATTGATCTGTTACTTCGGGAGCCAAATCAGTGTCTTCGCTGGCCTTCCTAGAAGGGAAAGATCCAAAAACTTACACATCTTGGTTAAAGTTTCATATAAAAGATAAGATAGTTACTTTGGGCGATATTGCGTTAGAGCAGAAGCAAATTATATATATAATTTTGTGAATTCAGAGCATTTTTTTTTCACTATGCTACTCATGCTAGTATATTCGCATTTTTGACAAAGCATGTATATAATATAACTATGTCATGGATGGAAAAAAACAAACATTTTGAACTATTGAAAGAAACAATATAGCTTATAAAATCCGAAACTCAACTTGGAATAATAACAACCTGAAAATCATAAATTTGTTTTATTTGTTTAATGAATTTTAATCCCAATTTAACACAAAATTTACTAATTTTGTAATACTTTACAGAAGTAAGTAAAGTGTTGCCGTTTAGTCTCACCGTTTAACAAATATTAAAGACATTTGACTTATATTGTTTCTGGGGCCTTTTTATTTGGTCAATATTGAAACATTGGAAAGGTACTTCTATATTAATATAAAGGCACTCATTTTAAACTACTGTTTCTGTGTTTTTTTAAACTTTAAATTTTGTATGAAATATGGCTTTCATATAAAAACAGTTTAAAGAAATTTCAAGAATCCAGAATAATGCAAGTGGAAATATTACACTACAAAGAAAAAAACATTAAAGTGCGCCTTAGTCACCTGTCAGATTATAATAGAACTATGAAAACATTTTTGTTTTAATTGGTCGAATGAAAATGGTCTCTTCAGCTTGAAAGAAAAATTAATTGTTAATGACTTTGATAAGGTTTTACCAATTACCAAATTGCGACTGTTATTGTGAAAATAAAATAGTGTTCTAGCACAACTTGATAAGTCTCTACAGCTGTAAATAATAATTGAGTTTTCTAGTGTACTGTATGTACTATATGTTTTCTAGTGTAATATTCAATTTCATGAAATTATCATTTTATATTCATATTAAGACAGTAGTTACACTGAAATTAAAGTTTCTAAAATTACTAGAAGAGATGATTAAAATATATACCAGCTATGACATAAAATACGATAAAGTACTTCGTTCTTACTTCCAAAATACTAAGAAATCCTTGGTATGATGGATGGTTATGGAACAAACTGTTTTACTAATCAAACAAAACTTCAATTGGTTTTTTAACAACTTTGATACTGTGTTTACATATAATAAATTTGCGTGTAGGCCACTACAGATCTTGTTATTTGAGTTAGAATTGATTTATTCTTGTTCTAATCGAATATGTTATAGGTAAGGCAGTATAACATCAGACGGGATAACTATTACATTAATAATGAAATACAAATTATTAAGTTTAGCAAAAGTTAACACATTCACTAATTGTTATACGGTATGAAGTTTGCCGGGTTAGCTATTATTTATAATTTCACTATAATTATTTAATCAAATTGGTATGATGCAATAATAAACTATATAATGTATGCACCTGTCCAAAGAGCACTGCAGCGACGAGTAGATAGCTGAAATTTATACTCCAGTATAATTTTTTTAATAATAGTTATAAAAATGTTCTATTTTCTGCATTTCAAATTAGCCCATTGAATTAATGAATAAAGGGGTGTTCCTGGATTTGTTTTAGAAACTCTTAAAGTTCAAGAAGTCTTTTACTATGTTTCTAATAAAAAAAATTGTAACTAAATGTAATTTAGGATTATCTACTTTAATTAGCCAACCTTAAAAAAATATTACAAATACGTGACCGTAACTTGAAGAAAAACGGTTCTGCCTTCAGTGTGTCACATTTTCACAACTTCTTCGGGACACCCTGGTATCGATGATTAACTGAAATATTTCGGATGCCCCTCTACAGAGATGGGGCTCTTCAAAAGCATTTTGTTTGGCGTAATTTTCTCTTGATTGTAATTTTGAGGGCATATCAATGCACAAGTTGATTTGAGGACACCAAGCACATATCAACGAAAAGGCTGTAGTTACGATGACGAGGCACATGACGTCACACCCCCTCCGAGCTGTCTCTCCCTACCAGCGTCCCCAGGGCTGGCCAGTCGCTTCTCAGTCCGAGTATGTGCCGTTAGAGAGTCTCAGAGCGAATCACTGACCGACCCAAGTGGCCTGTCTTCAAACATTACAGACGAGTTTTACAAATAAATGTGCCTGGCTTAGTGACTTTGTGTTCAACTTGAAAAAATTAATAACACTTACAAATATGCAATTATTATAGACATTATTTTTCATTTTCGTTTGCATCGACAATTTTTAAAGGTAATGAATTATAAATATTTTAATCTAAATATTTTTGAATCTTAACTGTAGATTTTATTATCATAAAAAATAATAAAATGCAATGTTTTCATGATATAAAAGTAAGTTCCTGTACCTTTTAAATTATAAAAGATTTGGATGTATAAATACAGACAAGATACAGCTTTTAAGCATTGCTTGTTCTACTCATGTTGTCTTGTGCTGTAAATTTATATAATCTTGAGTTAATTATCTATACGACTTTTAACTGTTATTTTTATATAGAAACTAACTTCTATAATAAAGGGTTGTTATTTTTATTTTATGTAAAGTTATTTCCAACTTGTACTCATACGTCATTGTTATTTTGAAATTTTCAAGGTGTTCCTTAGGAGGGATTACATTACATTCAGGTGATAAGAATTTACTACTGTCGTAGAAGTCGTTTTTGTTTTATGAAAGGTTACTAAAGTATCATAGCAGTTTTTATTAATCAAGTGTTTTCAATTTTTTAGCAGAAACAAGGATTTTTCCACTAATAGTAAAAATATACTTCTAATGTCTCGACCGAATTTGGGCAGAAGCCAATAGGATTCTTTTCCGGTCATCGTTAATAACCTCTACGTAAACTGTGGTTCTCACCTTTTCTCGTTTTTCATCAAAAATTCTTGTTTTTTTTTTTAAATATTTTGTTTAATCTCTGTATGGTAAAACTTTGTTTTAATTTTTATTATTCCAACTTAAAACAACTCACTAACTGATGTATATTTTCTTGGAATGCTGTTTTCCAGTATAAATATTAAAAAATACATGAAGTTATTATTGATATCTATAATTCCTATTTTGTTTTAACTATCGGTCCTGGATGGTGATTTCATAGTAATATGGTCTGAAAAACTAATGTTCTTAGCAGTATGTGTCTCTATAGAATATTAGTTCTTCTTAAATCCAAAACAAAGTTGTCCTTTTTAATATTACAGTATATCATGATAGATATTTAAATCCAAAATCTTCGAAAAGTTACTATAATGACTTGAATAGCTAGTGGATAGCTTATAAGAAATGAAGGATACATTTTCTGTCCGTTATTTATTTTTTAAGAATTTCTTGAAAGGACTAATATTCCATGTAAACTGATGTTGTTTCTTCTTTCTTTTTTCATTAATTCTTTTTTTCTTTGAATCATCCAATTTAATTTAATCTCACTGTTGTAAAATTAAATTATTGAAGTTAAAGAGTTAAGTAAAAATGTTGATTAACTAATTGATGTAATATGTTAAATCAAGACGAATTTAACTACAGTTATTCTGATTTTACAACAGCTGAATATCTTCTTTTGCTTGGAGTTAGCAATTTGAGGTCCCTAAGAATACATTGGTTGTCTGGAATGACATTTCTCCGGAAGCCTTTGATTTAAATGTTATCAAGAGGGTATCTCTAGAGTCCTAATCTAGACAATTCTAAAGTTATCACCCTGAGTCTTTTTACATTCCAGTAGCTAAATAGTTAACAAATGTTAACTCTTTGATAAGTATTAAACAATGAAGTGTAATCACTCCTTTATTGTCTCTTAAACGTATTCAAATAGAAGTTCAAATGACTATCTTTAACTCTTTATTTCGTAGACAGGTTATCATTTAGAAAAGGCTTCTGAAGCGGTGAGTCGTCACTGAGTTCACCAACCCTGATAACCATTAATAAATGATTACTAGCAAACTAGAATGTCAAATAATTCAATAATACTAGGGAAGAGCTTTTAAATACACTATACCAATCAAATCTATATTCATATTATATTAAACGTATTCCTTATAATTTCTAGTTTTGGAAATGTCGTTTAAATGTCCTTGGCCCAAAAGGATTGTCAGAAAAGTTTTAATCACCTGTTCTACAACATGAAATCAATATTTTTTTCAATAATATTTTCTTCTGAACAGATCTATTGATTTTTGAAATCGTAAATTTTGTTTTATTTTTTTAAATTTACTTTAATGAAAAGTCGTGGGCAAAACCCTAATTTATTAAATAAAATCACTTGGATCTAAACACCCCACAATGTAGAGGTCCTTCAAATATCTATTAAGTTAACTGACTCTTGTCAGTGTGATGTTTACTTAGAGGAAAGTTAAATGGAGTTTACTTCATATTTTTTATTTATTATTACGTAATATTTTTGTATTTGTTACCAAATATTCTTCTACCATCAAGGCTTACTTAAGGTGTGTTTCATTTCAACACATTTTTTCTTTGGTATTTTTAATAATCATCCAGTATTCTGGTTTTTTTTTTCGGCTACTCAATACATATAGTTATAATATCAATGTAAGTTATCTTATAGTGAAAAAAAAAGTGCTCACTTTGTAGAATCCACCCGAGGCGATTTGGAACACGTCTATATTTCAGAGTAGCTGATTATTTCTTGGAGTGTATGTATCTCCTATGTTCAATATTCACCTGGCCTACTTAATTTTATTACGTCATGTTGCATACGGGAACTCTCTATCATTGCGTTTCCCCTCTCTATTATCAATTGACAAAGTAGGCTTTCCGTAACTATTCCCCGTGAGAAATTCATAGTTGAACCGAAAAATCCTGGAATTGATGTATGCCCTATATTAGCTAAATAAATAGAAACATGTAGAATAATGCATTAAGATAAAAAAATAAATTTTCAGTTACTCCAGTGATGTTAAAAACGTGGAATATTTGGAAAGTCAGGCCATTGAAGTGGAATTTATGTACACAGGAAATGATATCTTCTTATAATTGAGAAAAAACAACAAACTTACTGGAACGAAAAAACAGAACTAATAATAAATATACGTAAAGTTACATATAATATATATAATAAAAAAAACTTGATTTATGATTGTTTTTGTTGCCTAACCTACAAAAACAAACAAGGAGTTCCTTTTTTCAAATGAAAACGATTTTGTATCTTTGACATTTTGAGATTGTCTCTTTCAAAAAAACCAGTTTGGGAAAGACCGTAGTAAACCATAAAACAAACATTCCAATGATACATCAAACAATCTATTCAGAGAATTTGTGAACTAGTCGATATATGAAGACGTGATAAAGTAAGAAAAGAAAGATAGAAATATATTAAAAGAAAATATAGTGTAAGAACAAAGACTGAGAGAGAAAGAGAGACAGAGATATGTAATGAAAAGATAGATACACATGCAATTACTGATGACTAAAGATAAATTGAACAGTGATATATATTGATATTTAGAAGAGAGTACATTGAGCACTCATTCTGCTCTCTAGGTTGGAGTGAAAGAAAAATTTATGATGCAAGACGATTTATGTCCTCTAGAGGACTAATAACCTCTGTTAGGACAATAATAAATTAATCACTGAAGATATTTAAAAAGTCTAATGTGATTTTGTTTTCTTAATCAAGAGATATACGTTTTGCTACACTTATTTATGAAATAAACCATGAAGATCGTGGTAATTTGTATGGATATCAATTGGGAGATTGCTATGTTGACCAACATAGAGTCCCTATGACAATTCATTTACAAGCTTACCTTTGCCGAAGCCTAGGTGAAATAAAAAGTAGCAAACTGCGTGCAGTCCAGTCCAATTACTGCTTGGACAGAATAACCGGAAGAACAGGAACCTGGAGTAGAAGTTATGGTTGAGAAACGAAATGAAGAAAGGACTGGGGTGATTGTTAGAAGCAAGTTTGACAGTTGAGTCGTCCACATCGTTCAATTCTCCTTTTAAAATTGGGGAAATTTTGAGAGATATGTTAATTCTTTTGGATTGAGTTTTTTTGTTTGAATATATATAATTATACATGATCTTATCGAGTAGAAGTCTTCGTCAGAGTCAAAAATAAAATTATTTGTTCATAAAGATTAATTATTTTCTCCAATTTTAGGGCTCTATACTAAAATATTCATTTCACATATTTATTGTGAAACCCTTTTATATATATATTTACTCCAAAGGGGTGATATATATATATATAACAATGTATAATTCAATTCAATAATATACATTGCACATTCCATCGTATAGATTGCGAGCATTGATACGTAAAAAACAAGAATATTCAAACGAAGTTTAACATTTCTTTAAAATATATGTACATAACACGCTTATAATATACAGAAATAAAGATAACAACATTATGATAAGTACTAAATGATAGTTAATTACATTTCTTTCGAGTATGTAGACCACCTACTGGAAAAAAAAGGTATTTAGTAATAAAGTAATTTTAACTACAATTATTAAGTAATTTATGTGTTAAACAATTAATTGTATTGTCAATGAATATAGAAAATTATTAGAATATTTTAATATTAACAATTAGAATATTCTCATTAGTTGTGCAATCCGTAAGTGTGTAGTATTTACTCATATTGGTGTAAATGGGTAATATAATATAAAGTCTCCACACTTGAGAAGTTTTTTTAAATTCAAACTATACGTTTCGAACACGATGAACACAAGGTGTTCGAAACGCCTAGTTTAAATTAAAGAAAAAAAAAACTTCTTTTGTGTGAAACTTTGTATTACCCATTTACCCCAATATGAATTAGAATATAACATTACTTCGCAATTTTTCTTCCCTACGCGGTTTTCATTTTGCATATGACACTGAGAGTTTTCAAAGGATTATTCTATATTTATATATCCATATCGTTTCTTTCGATTCGATAACCATTTTTCTATAATTATCAATTTATGTGAGTTAAATAAAACGTTATGAACTTTTTAAATTAGTATTTTTAAACCCTTAAAGAAAAAAAATGTATAAACCAAAACTAAACTAATTATGTTAATACAATACATATTATTACTCTTTATAGAGAAAACTTGGGATTTTTTACTCGTGAGAATTTTCAAACAACAAGTTTGCATCATTTCATTCAAAAACATTTTTCTAACAAACAGACTGAACAACATGCTTGTGTGTTTTAACAGCATTTTTTGTTTGGCAGAATTAATGATTTTGTTTTGAACAAAATAAATAACACCAGTGCCAAATAAATGATTTTTCAAAATAATTCTCATAAGCTTATTATAAACTGTTATAATTTTTGAAAATTGGTATAAAATACAAAATAAATTTATTTATTTATTATAGTATTTATTTATTATAATATTATAGTATATTAGAAGAGCAATTCATAATGTGAAAGTGAATAAATAATTGTCTTTAAAAGATAAACCGATGTACAAGAAAGTTCTTTTTAAATGAAAAGTGCAAAGTAAAGTTTAGGAAAACTCATTTTTTAAATTATTAACCAATTCTAATCTATAGATTAATAAAATAATAGGATAATTGTGGCATATCAATAGAGCTGTTCCGAAGTGAGATGCAACGCCGATGAATTAATGAGTAAATTAGGAGGAACTACAATCGTAAGTGGAAAGGTCACTTCAGAACAAACAAAACAGCATAAAAAAAAACTTAAAACTTATAAAAGATATAGAATATATGTCTATGTGTTGGTAAGAAGAACGACTGACATTCAAAACTATTTTTCTACTAAAAACATTGTAGAGGAAAAATATCAAGTTAGGAACAAAGGTGACCTGATTAAGATGAAAAAGGAAGAGTTGGCAAGAGAATGCAAGCGATGAAGCTGTGTAGATGCGTTTATCAGAGGATGACGGGGGACCGTAACAGTAACAGAGGGATTTTGTGAATGAGTTCATTTTTCGTATGTTTATTACCAATAAGAGTCATTTATATGGTGATGGTAGGAATATATTCAGTTCTTAGAGGTATTTACGTTCTCTCTATCATTGAATTTCTAAACAATTCCATCAATTTTAATAAAATCACAACAATGTTATTAGCAGAAGTTGATTCTAATGTATTCTATTGTTTTCGAAGTAACAAAATTGGTATTGGCAGAGAGAAATATTAATTTTAGCACATGTTTATGTGCTAAGTATTAATATTAAGTATTAACTCATTTATTTAAAAGTAAGTTGGTCTAGAAATAGTTTTTGTTTTTTTAGCTGGAAGAGCAACATACTATAGAAATAGTTGAAATAACAAACTCGAAATAAAGATTAGTTGTTTGAAAAACTGAAATCTTCTTATTTTATGATTATTGTTTGAACTTTTAAATGTCAAACAGTGATAATCCACTTTCAGATAATTAGGTGTATGCTATTTATAGAAGATGCAATCATAGAATATTAAAACTAACGCTGTTATTTGGCATTCTTTAACAGTAATTATATGTTTCTAAAATACGTATAATTATATATATGCATACAAAATAGAAAAATGGTGTTTTAATCCGACTTATTAATCTATAACATTTAGTGATAAAATAATATGAATCAATATTTTCTTCGTAGATGAACTCAGTTTTTGATAGATGTCACACTGTAGAACGTTCTGCTTCTTTCTATTTTTGAAAGTCGTTTTACCCGAATTTAGAAATAGTATATGTTTATTGTGGTATATATGTTTTCATAATCATAAGAGCATAATAAAAAATAATGTTATACATTTAGCAATTAATTTGGAAAATTTATATTTTTGAAATGAATTCTTATTGAATATAGTTTCTGTCGTAAATATTGATCATTTACTTATAGTAAGGGATTAGAGTTGAAATTACTTCAACGATCATAAAAAAATAAATTTGAGTTCCTCAAATTCCCAAGTTTTTTTTAAGCTATATATCCAGTCAACCATTTATGTGACTCTCTTCAGTTTATGAAACTTTTAAAAAAAAATACGTAGAAACTTAGTAGAAAGTTCAACTTTCTTTTGGTAAAATTTGCTTAAAATTTTTTTAGTCAAAATTGATTGTCTCTTGTCGTAAACAAAAACAAGTTATGACTTCATTATAAGATATGTCATGGAGTAGAGAGCTCCGAGCCGAGAAAATGCTGATTGAACCAAATGTTTTGCTCAGCTTGTAAGAAAGTAGGCTACACGGTCACGAGATACGTCAGCCTCTTCAATAAAAATATTAACATCATGTGGCTATAAAAACATACCGACAATGTTTAAAGATAATAACAGTCCATTAATATAAATGATCATTTGAAGTTTAAACTTGTTTTATACATTCATTTTTATTGTATATACTTATGTCTAAATTGTTTCAAGTAGATTACTATTTTATAGCTGACCCTAGTAATATATTTTGAAATGATTTCAGAGTATATTTTTTTTTCAAATTTTGTGCTTTATAATTTAAAGAAAATATAGAAGGAGATAGAAAGGTGTTTCCCTAGTAGACAAGTTCTGGTTCAAGATACAGTGAGGGACCAACCCCTGTGTCACTCTGGAGAACTCCCTGTCGGGGTATATTTAGCCTCAAGGTTGTCTCTCTTCATTTCATTCCATTTCTTGTCCAATGATAATCCTTGAATACACCAAGTGTTTAACTCTACATGAGCAGAATCTGGAAAGTTTACATTTGTCGCAAGTGTGCGCTTGAAACTTATAAATAAAAGTCGCCATAATAATGTCATAACTTGGATGGTGTCCAAGTTTCAGGATATCAATTCCTAAATTTCTGAACTTGTCGTTCATTTATATTTCTCAGCTGAGTTATATTACATAAAAGTAATATTACATAACATTACATACATTTGGTTCTTGCATAGTGCTATACCAAAGAGGCCTCTGGGTGCCTATTTTTTTCCCTAACAATTACATGTAATAGATAATTCCAGTCACATTTTGAATAAGGCAGACAAATTCAAGTAACGTAACTATCTCATTAAAAGACTGCAACTAGTTTATGCTACCTGAATTACTGAATACCTTCAATTAACATTTAAACGAAATCTGATCGAGTGATTTTTAGGAAAAATATGTAATAATTTATTAATATGTGATTATAAGGAAAGGGGGCTCTGTACCCATAATTATTTTTATGAATTAGTTTTGAGCTCTACCTTTCATTCAAGCCTTAATAATGATAGTTACGAGTGCTCTTTGGTATAATGTTGTTTTATATAGAAGTCTATCCCTGTCTGGGTTTCCGTTACGCTTACCTATCTCCCTGTCCTAACATCACATATTTTTCTTTAATAAACTCCACTGATATCGAATAATTTGTTATGAAATAAAAAAATTGAATAGATGAAAAAAAGTATATAAAAGAAATGCCATGTCCACAGAAATAGCAGTAAGACCGTTTGAAGTCTGAGAAGGCTCTGTTTCGAGCTTCTCTCAGCAGCTAAATATGAGCTCCATTCAGTATGTATCATTGTTTTTCAGCCTCTTTGATCATTGGTTGCTCGATGAGGCTGATTTCACTCATGACAATTGTAGTTTTATTATCTTGCACCATTGTTTCTCTAACAATCTCCCATTCAACGAATATCCCTGGCGCTGTGACGTCATCATAACCTTGACACCCTTAGGTTGTCTGTAATTAAATAACCAGCTTATGACTTGTCTGTTCTCGCAAGTCGCGTAGACTGAGCTTAACCTGACTGAGCATTCAACAAATTCCATTTTATTTTCCAACTATATGTCTTAATAATATTCATTTTTATTCTCTTTTAATTATGTACGTAAACTTTATTTAATCACTTATGATTTGTTTAGTTTTTTCATATTTTCGTGAACTGAACGTCATAAATTAATAGTTAAACAATTGTTTTGACTATAGTATTGTTGTTACTATTAATACTGTATTGGGAGCAGAATTTTCCTTATTTAAACTACCTTAATATATTTTTTCGTATTACTTTTTAAAATTGATATTTAGCCCACATTTCCTCATCTGGTCTTGTTGAAAACATTGTGCATCGCTCTGTTTTTGTTGTTTGTGTACTGAGGTAGAAAGATTAAGTATAGACTGATGACGAGTCATGTGGAGGACCTGAAAGAAAGTTTCCTATTGGAACAGATATTTAACAACTCTACTTAACTACCTTTGATAACTACCAGAAACTGTTACCCATCGAAACCGAAAGCCAATCGATTAATTTTCTTATTCTTTATTACGACTGTCGACCTCTACCAGAAGTATTAAGTTGATATTAACATCAAGTTTGTCCAAAGGCAATTGATTTTATCGTCAAAAAGATTGTTCAAATATATGGAATGATTCTAATAGCCTGCTGTTTTAACCAAATTTTAAATTGTTCCAGGCTGAGCTGAGAGTAAAAAAATTTGGAGTGGCCTACATGCAACTCTACTGTACCTGATTGTTAATATCAAATTCTTTGAGAGTGGATTGAATTTCGGTTTTGATTGATCCACTTAGTAATATATTTTTTAATTTTTATATATCACACCACTGATGCATATACTGTTTACTGTGTCTACAGTTTACTGTGAAGTGTTTGTTGTCCTTTATGGATCGTTTTCCTGTTGATTATATATATAATGATCAAACCACAATATCAAAAGGGAAAAAAGGGATATATGTATATATATATATATATATATATATAACTTTAAATTACACAAAGCACGACATAGAAAAAAGAATAAAAAGAACACTTACAGAATTCAATATTTTGAACTGTTGTTCGTCATCAGGAGTAGACTAGAAGAGAGGACGAAGTGAGAGAGATCTCCCCACGTCGAAGGATGGAGCGCGAATCATATATATATATATATATATATATATATATATGTATATGTGTGTGTGTGTGTGCGCGCGCGTGTGTGTGTTCTATTAAAACTAATACCTAATTCTAGTTTTTTCACCTTTTCTGATTAATTTTTCCAATCTTCTCATACATGACTTCCATAGGCTTGGAACGAAATACGTAAGTTCACTAAAGTTTCTGTTTTTGTAATCCGACATGTTTCGGTCATCATCGACCATTTTCAAGGATATTATATATACAGTATTTCATAACATACGTACAATTATTGAAAAATCTAAAAGTAAACAATAATTAAAATAAATTACACCAAGTCAACATAGCACATAATCACAATAAGGGAGGTTATCGAAAGGTAGTGGCATGGTGAGGTTTCCCCAGTGTCTTGGTTACCTTACATCCGTCTTTTTCATTTGGGAAGGAAATAAATTGACTTCTTTACCTCACCCAGACTGGTTCGCCTTCGGACTGCCTTCATATAGTTTTAAAATTCTTGAGAATCTCCGCTCTGGCTGTTAATACTGGGTTGTTTTTCCAGGATAAAGATGGCTTCCAAAATTTTTTGTCTGGTGTGGTCATGTTCCTGTTCTATTAGTAGGATGATATTTGAGTAGTACACTCAAGATCAATGTGATGCATAATACCAGAAGAGGTGCATTCCCCTAAGATTCATGAGCGGTAGTAATACGCTTCTTAAGAAGGATGATCCAATACAGTAGTAAGAATACACTTCAAAAGCTGAACATTATTAGAAATCTAGCAGAAGAACGTTCATGAAGGTCAGTAGGATGAAAACTGGTATGTTTTCAATAAGCGTCTTATGATGATGACTGATTACTAATAATAATCCACCCAACAATATCTGCTAATAACAAGTGGATAGTCAATATTATAATTTGTTTTCGTTTGTATAGCAGATATTGACACTGTGTATAGTCCGTAAAGGAAATAATGATTTTATCAGTTTGCTCGTTTTATGCAGGAACAGATGGGCTTCATGTTTGTAGCAGGGTGCCTTTCTCTTGGTACGACCCTGTATTAACTGCCTGCTTTATTGCCCCTGTTTGATCGCATATAAGAGCAAGTGAGTGGTTCATGTTGTGAGAGAGTGAAAGGGTTATAGCTTTGGTTATATATAGCCGTTTCAGAGCTGCAGTTGCTTAATCCATTCCTGGTCACCCTGGACCCCCTCATCCTCTACACCTAACGACAAACTCTGCATTGTAGCCTTCCTAATAGTGACCAGTTCTCTTAAAACATTTCTGTCCCTTTCTTCTATGGACATAAACATACTAAGTTTAGCTAAGAGGTCATATAGTGAAACTACTGAAACGCCAAAGGGTCTACATATTTTAATATATGTCTTTTAGTTTAGTCTTTTTTCCCTTTTCATTTTGTGGTTTGATCAATTTCACCGTGTTTATTTGAAATCTTGTTATTGATTTTAATATATGGTTTCCGCCTCTCTAAACCTTATCCTTCCTTCTGTACTTCACAAAGTATTCTGCACTTTCTTTTTTCTTTCTTATTAAGATTTCTTGTCCCTCACATGTATTTATCCTCTTAATTATTACATTACTTAGAGGAAGCAGTCACCTCAATATAAAATCATTCTAAAATTGGTCCACTGTCCATCTGTATGTTTAATCAAACCATTTATTTAAATTATACAATCCCAGCCCTTCATGTAATGACGCCCATGAAAATTGTTCATACAGTTCTGAAGAAGTATTGAAGTAAGCTAATTTTATTGCTTGATATTCAAAATGTGCTGTACAGAATATAACTCACTCTCTTCTTACGACCAAATACAAATCACTCAGTCATTCCTTCCCAATGTGTCTTTTCATAAATGCGTTCCACCTATTTGATACTGCAAATTTTTTTTATATTGTTTTAACCATTAAATTAGTAATTAAAAAAAAATTTGGAAATGAAGAAATCAGGTTTAATAATTTGATTGAAAAAGTCTTCTAAAAACAAGCTAAAATGACTTTTAAAATCAGTATACAAATAACAGTGATTAAATTACTCTAAAAGTTCAAAATTTTTAGATTAAAAAAGTAAAACAGTGAAAAACAAAAGACTGAGACATTTATTCATCGCGTTGAATGTAAAACCTATGAGGTGTGCTCTTAAAAGGAAAAGTTAAAATTATTCAGCTATTTCCCTTGTTATGAAGTGACGAAAATTGTCAATTGTTACAATATACAAATAATTGTAATTGTTCACAATTTACAAATGTGCTAATCAGGCGAGCACACTTATTTATCTAAGTCATTATAGTATTAACTTTTCTGCTTGGAACAAAGAATATCTGTGAGTCGTGATTGCCAACTTATGAGTTACATCTTGAACTGCTAGTGAGGTATTCCCGGACGTAAAATAAGTTAAACATTTTACATTAACTGCCCACTTCAAATGTGCGCCAAAGCGCAAATGATCTGTCTTAGATCTCACGTAACCATGTTACAACTGCGTATGACTTAAAAATGAGGAACACGAACGGAGACTAATGAAGTAGTTTTTCAATATGCTCGACCATTTTCTATATGTTCGAACACGTTGTCCACATGTAGTTAGGTGCTCAATTATCTACATGCACTCAAGCCATTGTTCGTATTACTTATTTCATTCTCTGCATGTAGTCAAGCATTGTTCCCTTGTACTCACACCATTATACATTTACTTATTACATTTAATCATACCATAAACATGAACTTCTTCCCTTGTCTGCTTTTGCTATGCTATCTTCTATGTTTAATCGTCCTAATGTCTGTTTGTACTATTCGCCAATGATATTTTCTAAACACTCATACAATTGTTTGACTGTACTCATCCAGTGTATACATTATTCAATTGTGTGCATGTCCTCAATCCATTTTGTACATGCAACCAAAGCATTGTACGCATGTACTTATTTCATCGTATTTTCCTCATGACATAATATACATTTACCTAGTAATGTCTAGAGAAATTAAAGACTCTCTCAATAATTTCATAGTGATGGAATTATTTTTATCTCCTCACGTATGAATATATTTTGTTTTTGAAGTTTTATTATTTTTTCCTTTAAAAATAGTTGTCAAAAATTAAATCATTCCGATTTGCTTTATAGTTTTAAATTTACTTTCCAAAATTGGATCTCCTAATTACTTGACCTTTTATTTAATAAAAATGATTAGTATGAACACTTATCTCTTAAGTTCAAGTTTACTGGTTTTGAAATTAGTTTTAGTATATCTTCGAAAAACTCTTGTTTTTTTCGCAACAAAAATTTTGTTTAAATTTGAAAAATTTAATTTTTTGGTAAACAACCAGATTTTTGTTATTCCTTTGGTCGTTTTCTGACTCACTAAAGGTTTCAGGATTTATCATAAATTTGATCATGTTGTAAGACTATTGAAGTGGGAGTAAGAGCACAATTGGAGTTGAAAAGTTACCTTCTACATCATTGTTTAGGAATTATTTCAAGAGTTCAAATATCAAATTAATTATTAGCATAACTGCTGTGATCCAGACAAATTAGCAAGCAATTAGTGAATCCTATTTTTGTGCCTGAATATACATACACTAAAGTTTAGTGAAAACCACTCAGGTTTCTTTCATTGAAACTCTAGTTGTTCTTATAAATTTTTGATGTTGAAAGAATATAGCTAGTTTAAATAGCATTTCTTAAAGCAAACGTTTTCTTTTTGCAATCTGTGAGAAGGTCAACCGGAGGGAGTATTTATGATAATGATGAAAAGAATTGCAGGTTGAGGGGCTTTTAGCGCGTCTCAAGGCTGTGGATCCTCCCAATCGCTTCAATCAGTATTTATTTCCCGGAGTCTTCATTTGCACCAAATTTAATTAAAAATGTTGAACAATTGAAACATACCTCTATTTTGACTAGTGCATATAAATTAGGAAAAAAGCTTTTATTTGATTTTAATCATTTAAATATAATAATTTAACGGTATTGTAATAATATATACATATTATTACAATATGTATATATCCCTGATATGTAAACTTATACTCATTTATTTTTTTATTGTTTAAACCAATCCTCTAGTGGGTGATAACGTCAGCCGTTTACCGGCTTTTTGTTTAAGCGGAGATTCTACAAAAAAAACTACAGATTCTACATTGGTAGTCCTAAATTTTGCCTAACTTAGGTGGATTTCGAATAGGTTTCTTTAACGAGTACCTGACATCGTACAGGCTCAGGACCGACGGCTTAATGTCCTGTCTGACGGACAACGTACTCATATTTATTCACCTCCTGCATGAATAAATCGATGGCCAGATGGGGATCGAACCCCGGACTACCTGCCCAGAGGCGAATACGTTAACCACTGAGCTAAACTGTCCCCCTAATCTATATTTATTAGTATAATTTTTTGTAAAATTTAATTTGACACCAATAGTCTTAATCATGTATATTAAAATATTCTATTATTCATGAATATTATTTTCAGTAACAATTAATAATCTATAAAGTTTATTTCTGTTGAAAGTGTTGACTATAGCGTACTAACTCGTTTATCTACTTTTCATTCCTCTCCAGATCAAATATTAGAACTCCATTTGACCTGCTTTTTTAGAACTGTTGTTCCTCAAATTTTAAGCGGAAGTCTGCCTTTGGTAGCACTGCAATATTCACGTAGTATATCATTTCCTTATAATAGAATATAATTATTAGCTAGAGAATATATTTGGACCTTTCAATAAATTATGTGAATTTTTTGGTATAAGGACTTATATTACAGATAGATGCCAATTATTTTTTTTAATTTGTCAACATATTATCCCAACACTGTTAAAACTCTTCCCAGCTGTGCATAAGCTTCTGTATTCCCTAAGCGTAAAAATCTTTGCACTGGTATCTCAGCTAATCACTCTGAACGCTTTTGATTTCATCGTAACTTTCAAACTTCGTGCCTTTCATGGACGCTTTCAAGAGACCAAACAGGTGAAAGGCTAAAGGGCAAGGTCTGGCTGTAAGGGGGACAACTTGATCCATCTCGGTTCGTGCTCTGCAGTAGGCATCTTGAGGACCCACCGGCAGTTCACCTTCGTGTAGCCAAGTTCATCATTGGCTGTTGCATCATTGGTGTGTTATCCCAATAGACAGGCTTGCTTGCAATGTCATCCACAGTACCTGCATCACCCTTCTGTCAGCCTGAATGAGGTCGGTGTTTGACTGGTTTGATCACTTTAAGAGAGCTTTTTTGTAGTCCTCCCAGGCCTGTCTTCATCCTCAACACTTCTCCAGCTTTCTTTAAACAATCTAGTTCACTTGTAGACATTTTTTTTACTGAAACATGTGGTACTATACACAGTTGGATTGTCCTATGAATTTCAACAGGTTTGCACCTACAGCAATCAAAAACTTGATAGCTGATTTCTATTAGTGTCAGTCAATCCCGAAGCAAGCTTCTTGGTCGGCCAAGACGAGTAGGAATACTCGTCCAATATTCCATCCATATTGGTCGGCCAATCGGGTGTTACCCATCTTTGAATAGAACTGATCTAAGGAGTCGTTGTCACGTATTCGTATAATCTACTTCCCAGTAAAATTTGGAGATTTGGTAATCTCCAAACTCTCAAAATTTTTTTTAATCTGCAAAAGATTCAATCCATGTGAGAGAGAAGTAAAACAAAAATATATAACAAGAAATCTTCCATCCATATTGAAAGTGCTTATACAAAAAAATTCACCTACTCATCGAATGACCCTCGTATATATACAATGATATAAAACTTGAAAAGCATCGACAGTGAAAGAAAATAGAATAAAAAAGTTTATCAGGAATCGTTCAGTTTTCCTAGTTGAAATCAACCTTTCAAAGCAGACTTTTCAATTTCTTTAAAAACATTTAAAGAATAATTATTACGTACATACATTACATTATTATGTAGTCATTTTCTTAGGACTACATAATAATAATAATAATAATAATAATTTGTATATAGGATGTTACAGATATAAAGTCTGTACTAAATGTAAGGAAACTTACACAAGTGTGAAATTTGAAATTGAAAAATAATATTAGTTGTTTAAATAGAATAATTTTACGATTGAAAACATTAACCCAGTATCAAATTTAACAAGAATGCTATACTAAACACTGATACAAACTAAAAAGCTATTTTTTACGAAACAGTATAAAAGTACACTAAGATAGGGCAAGCGTTCTGGACAACACACTCTCATCACTTCAGTTGCATTCTGTACCATATTTTCTAATATCGACAGTTTTCAAATGGTCACCATCCATTATCAGAATATGAAAAATTTTTTGCTACAATTTTTCATTGATATAAGTATCAAGTATAAAAACAATTTAATAGTCCAGAATAATTATAATTAAAATATCCTTCAATGGTAACTTTCAATTGTACTATTAGAAAACTTAATGTCATGATATTTGATAACATATTTTATTATACGATAGTACTTGGCCCTGATAATTGTAAGTTCGAAAGGGTTAATCGGTTTACTTACTTTAATCAAGAGCAAGGTTGAATGATATCTTGAAGATTATAGAAGAATTCTGAATGCAATTAAGTACTGATTTGGTATACATAAAAACATGATCAAAAAAAAAATAATTTTCGAACCAGAAAAACACAAACCTATAAAATGCTCATCCAACTACACTGATATATGTTTGAAGCGTGAACCATGACGAAAGCAGATTCATTCTTCCTGGCTTCATTAGAACGAAAAGTACTTTTAGGATTTATGACCCATTTCTCGTTGGTCAGAAGATTTTTTTGATCAGGCATAAACGAAATATATAATCGCTGCTCAAGGTTCCAGATATATCTTGGAAGGCTGCGTGGCTGGGAATAAACGAAGAGGATATCAAAAGAGTATCTGCTGGAAAGATTAGAGAGCAGATAACATTGCTTAGTGGGAATCCCGATGTGCGATGGCAGTATTGTATGACGAGGGATGCACGGGAGTGCTTGAAGGTGGCTGACAGGAGAGAGACGTTTGGAGGACATTTATGAGAAGGTCAGGGCACTCTATGAGCTGTAGCGCCATTAATGATGATGATGATCCAGCACTATAATTAACAACGTTAATAATTAAAAATCCAGCATTGCTAAAGTGAGCTATTTTTTCTCAAATTGCTTCGCCTTGATAGGAAACATTAGCGTTGTCTTTCATTATACGTTAATACGAGACTTGGTGACTAGCTGGATAAACAATTAATACATATGACAGCAAAAACAAAGAAAAAGTGACATAACAACAACAACATGGATATATCTAAAATAAAAACTATGCTCTATGGGTAATTGGAACTGGAGAATGGAGTACGTTAAGACCTGGCTGAAAATCACCTACAGCTAGGTAATGATAACTTTTTAACTAATTTATTGAATGTCGTTGTCACCAAACTCAAGGAAACTTTAATTCAAGGAAAATTAATTCGAACAAATTTTGACTATTAGTGCTATAAGAATAGCAAGATTTATGGTATTGCTGCGGAATCTGTTTTTCCCAACTGTTTTGGATAGTCCTGGAGCAAATGTGTCACTATGAATACTACTTCACTCCCAGGGCAGAGTGACTGTCCCTTGTAGAAAAAATGTGATTTATGCCAGAAAGATAACAAACTGTCATACCTAGTATAATGCTGTGGGAGTTGTTCGACCAATCGGGCGTTACCCATCTTTGAATAGAACTGATCTAAGGAGTCGTTGTCACGTGTTCATATAACCTACTTCCCACTGCTTTCCAATTCCATTTGAATACGGGTAACGCCCGAAACCGGTCAAATAATTCCAACAGCATTATTCGAGGTATGATGGTTTGTTTTCTTTCTAATATAAATCTTACTAACCTCAATGATATCAATAATATGCATGAAAAAATGTTGATTGAGTGTTCTTAATCCTCAGATAGTTCATAATTACTGCTTTCCGGTGATTCTCTGTAAACCCTAGTCAATTCAATCTTCACAGCATTCTTCGAAAACACAAAGCCTTTCCTCTCTTTATTGCCTCTCTTTCGTGTTGACTGCTCTAACAGTCACCCTACTAACGTCTGGTTATCATGTTTGAAGTGATTTTATTTTGCATTTTATTAGAACTTTTTGTTATTAGATCTTGTACTTAATTCTAATGTAGTGCAATCAGTTATTATGTGGTATTTACTCATTGTAGGGTAAAAATCTAATGAAATGGTTTCCACATATAAAAATTTTAATGATATAAACAACGCGTTTCGAACACGTAGTGTTCTTCCTCAGGCACTCATCCTTAGTTAATGCCTGAGGAAGAACACTACGTGTTCGAAACGCGTTGTTTATATCATTAAAAATTTTATATGTGGAGACCATTTCATTAGATTTTTACCCTGCACTCTTGTACTTAAGTTTCTGAACATCCTCGTTCAAATATTATGACCTCAACCTCAAAATCCAATATCCCCAAACTTACACATGTTAATACTTAATCCTTTCAAGCCCGGTTTGAATTTAGAAAACTATTAAAATCTCAAACATATTGATATATATAGTGTTGAAAACAATTGATACACTAAGACTGCTACTACATGTAAATATAAAAAAGGTAAAGTTATATATGCTTGAATCCATATTCAATTATATTAAAATGGACGAACAACATAAAAAAGTATTTTTAAAAAAATTGTTAGCATAAAGAAATTATGTTTACACTTTATTATTTTTTTATTTCTATTTATTTAATAATTTTTATTACTATCCCTTACCTCTATTAACGTGATTATAATACTTAATAATGTCTTTGTACCAGATGTACAATAGCTTACATAAAACCTAACATGATCATGATAAAACTTTACAGCTAGGAATTCCTTGGTCAGTTGCTCTCATTCCCACTCCCTGATATGTTGGCTAATAAAAATTTTTTCGTGCCGTACCAAATTTTGCTTCGATATTAATTATATTCAAATACAAATGAAAGTGATTTATATTTTGATATTTACTTACATAAGGAAAAAAATCTAAAAGTTGTATAGAAAATATGAAACTCTTTTTAACAGTTAGTTTTTTCTTCAGGTTTTTAATCACCTTGCCGGGATGGGGCAGGGAGAAAACATAAATTCCCCTGCTTTCTCCGTCACCTGGAACCTTAATAATCTCAAAAAGAAAACTGTGTGTTGAACCGCATTGTTATTGCTCATTTTTTATAAAATTCCTTTTCGTTGGGTTAGATTTTAAAAGTAATATATTTCCCTCAACCTATTTAAATCATTCATATGTGAACAGGCTTGTTACGCCCATTCTAAATTTTAATTATGGGCATATAATTATAATTCCATTATATATATATATATATATATATATATATATATGGCCAACAGCCATTCACCGCCCAGTATTCAGACCAGCAACACCTAAGATATGTATATGAGACAAAATGCCGTAGGGAAGAATCAAAACGAAGAAAAATAAGCTCTGAAGCCTTCTAAACTATCTCGTCAGAGAGTTACTACAAATAAAATATTTATATATAAAAGGTCATTTTAAATTGTTTATACTCAAGTGCCTATCTCCCTGTGGCTGTAAATGTTTTTTTTTAATTTGTTAAACAAATGCAGTAAATTGTTGATATTATTAACGAAAAATCCGTAACTACCAACTTTCATATATATTCATAACGAAAGAATTTTAAATTCGCTTGGGAACAAAAATATTCAAATATATTCAAATTGGGATAAATGATAACTTTATATGGAAGGCTAAAAGATCAGAAATAATAAGTAAATCAATAATATATATTAAAAGGTATTATGAAAATAATGTTTAATTGATCATTCAGTGGCAGCATTGCAGTAAAGATGCAAATGTGAATCACTGTTGACGAACTTTAGATAAAATAGTATAATTTCAGGTTTAAACTTGCGTGTTGTATCGTTAAGAAGTGCAAATCTCTGTGTAAACAGTCGCACTGCCATCATCTGGTCCTCAGACTTTGCATCCAATCATAGGTGAAGGATTTAAAGGAAAGGCGATGCTGGGATAGGCGGTGAGATTTATACTGGGTAGAGTGCCTAGGCCTGCTCGCAACAACCCTCATAGTCAGGCTGGTAATCGCCTCATGTTACTCACGCCATATTAAACCTTGTGCAGGCAGTCCCTTCAAGAGATCATGCCGCTCTACCTACATGGATGGGGCACTCATTATGTCTACGATAATACATGCAACTCATCTATTATTGTATTAGCTTCGGAATATCGAATGAGCTACACTTTCCGCCCTAAATCAACTCAGAAGGTGTAAAACCATGTAAATGTAGGCGTTATATCACATCAAAGGCGGAACAACCTCCGAGCGGGTTCTGGAGGTAACGCCATCCTAAAATACACCGTGTGTCATATGGCCTCTGTCTTAATACTGGGAGACGCAAGAATAACACCGATGTCTGATTCAGTAGCATTGCTTTCGAGGATTATTTTTTTCTGCCATTGCAATACATGAGTTAATTCAGGATTTGTGTTTTAATTACGAGTAAATCAAAATTTCAATTGGCTTTGTACGAAATGTTTAACCGTTATTTGATGTGTCCATCAGTTTCCAGCAATTATATTTCATTTTGAGACCTTTAAAAATGTTATCCTGTCGACATTTAGTCCAAGAATCATGGCGTTTCCGGTAGTATTGGAAAACAGTTAAGATCGATGCAAGGTAAGCAAGCGTTCATCTAAAATATTAAACCTCAACATATCGTACAACATGCTTTCACATTGCAATATTTAAAACTAATACTTCTACAAATATCGTAAGAAATAATTTATAGAAATTTTTTAGAGTTAGGGTTAATAATATTGATATAGCGTACTTGAACTAGAAGTCTTTCTGTAGTAACACGATTTCTCTCCGCACTCTCCTAAGGGGACAGTACAGTACTTAATTCATTTTGTTTACATTTAACCTTTTTTTATCAGAGACAATAATGGCTGAAGAAATTAGAGAGATAACTTTTTTCAAAAGGACTATTATTTTGCCTGAGCTGGCACATAAGAATCCATCAGAGCGACTTAAATTTAAAATTGTGTTGCAATAAAGTGCTACATATGGAGTGCTCTAAGTTTCAAGAAATCCATTCGACCAGTGGCTGCATAACAGATTTGAATCGACACTTCAATGTTTAGTTTACTTTACCAAAGCTAAATAATCATTGTTTACTTGTCGATTGTAAATGTACAACATTTTCTCGTTCCTGCATTAACGGTGGTTTTAACGATGTATATTTAAACGGCAGTAAAAAAAAAGAAACTAAAAATTATTTATCATTGTCCACTGATTATTGCGTGAATTCGATATTAACAGAGAGTTTTAGGTTTTATTTAAAAATATATGATTATTACGTGCTCTTTGAATACTCGATTAATAGGTTAGGTGTTGAGACAGGCAGAACAAAAATAGAAACTTGCTATTCAGGATTGTAACAATTACTATTTTATCAATGTTTAATCTGAAAGAATTTTTTGTTGCAAAGATGAGCACATGATAGTGTTTGAAAAGTAATATTTCACTCTCATTATTCTCTTTCCTTTAACAATTCATCTTTAATACCATTCTTTTCAATAATTCTAGAAACCTTTACAAAAGTAAAAAGAGAATAGAAAGGAAATGGTTTTGCATACAAAAGAGAGAAACACACGGGTGAGCCAGAACTATATTTAGCCGAAAGAGACGAAATTAAAACATTCTTGCTCTCCGGGACGGGAGATCGACCACCCTTCATCAGCTGCACCTTCTCTTAATGAACAGCTGCTTTCATATTTAAGTATACTTCTTTATTGTATAGTTTATGTACACACTTTTGGAATTATCATTCATAAAACTGACGGACGATGTTGCTGTTTCAAACGATTTATCATTCATTTTGTTTGCTTCTTCTTCTATCTGTATAGGCCCGTTGCATAAATATAAATCTATTTTTAAACTCGTTCAATTTAAATGACCAGTAAAGCAATTTTCTTCAATGGTATTGCTTAAGATAGGTGAAGAGAGAGAGCGGAAAAGAAAAAAAAACGGGAAAAGCGGTGAAGTTATAAGGTTCTTTCTATTCATGGGTCGGATTCGCTAAAATCATAAACTGTTCAAACCACTTTTTTTTTAACAGTCTTCAATTTAAGTTTAATTTTAAAAATATTTTACTTACAAATAAGTCGTATAAAAATGGAAAAATGGTTTGCCTTGCTAGATTGAAGAAAACTTGCTGGCCATCCCTGAGGGAGTGGCCAGAGAAATGCTGGTAGCACCAGTCATTCAAGTAGCGAAGTATTTAGTAACAGAATTAGCCTGGATTACATCTGAACATTAATTTTTTTTTTAACCAAAGAACAGATTTAGTTCCATTGAACTAATTTAAGTATCACAAAATGAAATAATTTTGGATTTTAATAATGAAAAAATATATTCTGTGGTTGTTATTTAACAAAATTAATAAGTTTTATCCCCCACCACTTGGCGTTTAACATTAACTGGCTAGCTGAACCCTAGAAGTGGACCAATACTTGATGTAATCATAGAAGACATGTAGTGGTATTACATAAGTTCTGATCATAGTTTAACAACACAGTAAAACTAATGCTTCCCTCTCAAGGACTGTTTAATATTCCACTGAAGTTCAGTTGATTTTTAAAAGAGAAATTACAGATTTATAAATACTACGATGTATCTTATCTCATACCTGTAAGGCAAGTTTGCGAAATATGAAACAAGATGGACTTATGTAATTCATTTCATATAAACTCACTGGAAATAAGAACAACTTTAGTTTAGTTTTCCCAAATACAAACTGTATTAATCATAAAAAAACATTCTATTCCAACATTTGACGTATAATAATCAGACTTTGTACTTACGTAGTCCTTAATAGGAAAAATAACTCATTAAATTTTGTATTGTTTTGTAAAATAAATAACATAAAAAGGATACTGAGTTTCAAAAACAGAGACTTATTTCATACTTAATTGACAATCATAGAGCTTTGAAACGTTTCTGATTGAATACTATGAATCCTGACAACTTGGAAATCCACATCTGCTTTTTTAACTATTCCTTTATTTTAATATTGTTAACAAATATATTTAATATATTTTAAAAAATCTTCTGAGCAAATATAAGACCTTTTAAAATGTTACTTTATCAAACAAAAATAGTTATGATCAATTATTAAACCCCTGATCTTTGACAAATATAATAATTTTCAAACTCCATCTTTAAAGCCTGAAAATTATGTCATATATACCTCAAATTGATTGACGCAGTATTCCATTTTCAAGTTGTGTTCATTGATAATTATAAAATGAACAAAAAAATATTTAAATGTTATTTTAAAAAAACTGTTATTTAAAAATGTTATGTGATTTTAATTAAGGAAATTAATTAATTTGAACTAAATATTCTGTAGACAAAAACACTGATAAAAATTTAAATTGAAGCTTTTGTGTATGGAAAATTCCTTGTTTAAGTTTATCTAAATTCACTCTAAAAACATTTTTAATAATAACCCGATTAAATTAAACAAAACTAATATTCCATTCATTGACTAAGGTAATCACCTGGTGTGCTCAGCTTTGCCCGATACAAATATTAAAATCTAATTTTCAAAAGTAAATTAATATAAAAATTACAACTTAGGTTTTTAATAATTAATTAAAATTAATATAAAGGGTCCATATAATAAAAAATCAATGTTCAATGAACGTGTTTTTCTGAGAACAATATTGGAAGATGAGGAAGGTTAGAACCTCGTTCTCAACGCCTACATTTCTCATGTGCATGAGGAGATTTTATTTTATGGGAAAGAGTAAAGCACTTATGTGATGAAATGACATTTATAGTTTTAATACAAATTACAAAATATGGGTGGGTGGTTAATACTTTATTTTATTTTCACCAAGACATCATTTATACTATTACCAAGTTATCATTACTCAAACTATTTATACTCATATACAAAGTGCCAACAATATAGGGATAATTATTGAATCTTTATACAGTAATTTAGAAAAACTTCAAAAATTGTTTATTTTTAACTGCTTAAAAATTAAATACTTACTTATTGTAATTTTATTCTTATCTGTTCCAAAGATCAGACATGTTGACGCGTTTCATGTTCTTCAAGGGGTGGGAAGTAGCACATCCATTGTTTAGCGCCTATAATAACATGAGCGCAAATGTGCCATAGTATTGTTATGTATGCAATTCTGTGAGGTGAATACCGCAATGTAATACATTGGTAAATGTTACTTTGAAGTTTAAAAAGTGGTCTCCTTCCTCAGGAATATTCATACTACCTGAAAAAAAAAATACTTCTAACATTGATGTAGAAACCGCAACTTTTTTTCTCCAAGGTACGAAGAAACACTTGGACTTTGACTTTGTGTAGAAACCGATTTTTAATGCATTCATATTTCTTTTAATTGATGCAATATATAGATATGAAATACTTTTTTCTACTGTTTTGTAATATTTATTTTGATGTAGGATGCTGTAAATATGATATTGTTAAATTACTTAATGGTTTTAAAATTGTGTTTAGTCATCTATCTTTAAGAATCAAATGTGTGCAACTTAATGATAGTTAATTATTTTAATAAAATAAATTCGTAATTATAATCATAATTACTTCAAAAATTAATGATTAATTGTTTCTATGCAATTTAGTATATATATATATATATATGCAATAGAGTTTAACAATATAATGAGTAGGGGAGGTAAATAGGAGATGGAAATATTACTAAGAGTGTTTGATAAATAATGTTGTTTCTCCCACTGGAACATTGGAAGCGTAATATAAGCAGCAAAGAAGTGTGGTTTGAAAGGGAGCAAATTGATTTTGATTGTATGTGATTCTCGTGGATTTTGAAGTAGCTGGTTTGTCTTGGACGAGGACATGGTTAGCGGTGCTGGTTGTTCCATCAAAGGGTCATTCCTTTCGCATACTTTCACGGTTTCGCTCTGTCCAGTCATCATTATACATTTCGTATGCAAGTTACACCGGAGGGAGCAAGCGAACAGACACTGTGTCTAATTCTCAATATTTGCAGTGTTGGCAGCTGTCTCAAGACCACTCAATGCTGTTAGGATTTCTCCTTCATTACCTCCTGTGCTCATTTTTTTTTATTTCAAGCAAAACATCGACGTTCGTTGTTATTACTATCAAGGCCATTACACTTCTTTCACGTCATTTAGTAATCCACTAAACTAAATTCTAATACTCTAAAATGGAAACATCAACATTTCAATTAAACATTGCTACTTTCTCTTTAAACTCTAAGGAGGTATCCAAGAAAAACGAAAAGAAAACAGTAACAAAACTCACTTCAATAATTTAACGTTTGTTATATTTAGTAGGAGAAGTGCCCAATCAAGTAGCATAACTGACGAGCGTTAGATCCACTTGCTTCAGACATTGTTGCTTAAGAAGTGTGAAAATGAAGGGACATTAACTAAGAAATTAAAAAAAATAAAATAAACAAATTATAAGTATATAAAAGAAATTGGAGTAACCATGCTTAACTTTACTATATGTGAACGATTACCATTTTTAAAGGTAAATAATTCCAAGTGCATAATTACTCCCAAGCAATAGGACACATCTACACTATGAGACCCAATTTTATGTAAAATATTAATTTGATCCATATTGTATCACGAATTTCTAATCTTTATTTTATATACTGTATAAATAATTTACTCCTCTCCGTTACCATCCTAAGTATATTGTTGTAATAGATCACTCGACATTTCAAAGAAGCATTCTCTCTCTTTTCTGTTTTGTATAAAGCCTATGCCACCCCTCTGCATCACAATAGCTCTCATCTAGCCATATATTATCCATGTCTTCTTTGTTGTGAGCATTTTCTTTCTCTTTATATGCCATGTTTGTTCTCAGTTTCGTCGTGAGCTTATTATTTGAATACTTTCCTATTCATTGAATTCAGCATTCCGTCTCAGCCTGTATATACCAATCTGCCTAGAACCCTCTCATTTATATTATATGTATTTTGAATCAAGCCTTAATTTCATAATTCAAAGTTTTCGACTTCATTAATTGATTCTACTTGTTTCACCCTTCATTTTCTATTCTAAAGGGAATTTGCAGATTATTAACTACTCTATTGTGTGCCTTAAACAGAACGTGAACATAATAGAGATGTAACAGCTTAAAAGTTGGAATGGTGAGTGATAGTAAAACTAATCATCTTTGAGAATACTCGTAATCACTGTACAGTTTGGCTTCAGGTTAGAGGTTGCCTCAACTCATCTTGTCAGTTGCATTCATGTTTTCCAATGGTGTTTCCAATGTTACATTGTCTTTACGTACAATGGTATTAAAGAAAAAAGAAGGATAAAGTGCAACTAAAATTAAGGACAAACAGAGGAGTAGTAAAATTACCATTACTTTCAGAATTTAAAGAAAACCTTTATAAACGACCAACTAAGTGGTTGTTTTACGACGACGATAACTACAGAGTCATCGTCGTCATTGTCTCGCCAACTCCCATTTGTGATTGTGAATTCCTCAAAATAATTACCCTTTAAGTAATCCTTTAATAATCTTTCCGCAGGTTACCTACGGAAACTTTTACCGTTACGACTTTTACTTCCTCTAAATGATCATGTCTGGTCATCTTCCGACGACATTGGTATCCCATTTGAGAGGCCTAATTGCCATCAGACCCGAGACCTCCGTCACTAGTTAACAAAAACACAGTTTATTCTAGGTAACAAGTACCCGATAACCTTATTTGCTTCCTGGATATCCATGTCACCTTTGATAATGAATATTTTCCCAATCTTCTCACATCAAACCGACTAACACTGAGCAGTTAACTTTCGTTAAAACTTTCGTTTTAATTGTTGCTATCCTTCACAAATTCAGAAAGTTATTCTTAGAACTTTTCCGTAAGTCTTCATCACATTTTGAGCATAATTAAGGACTGCAATTTCCAAATTAAAGAATTAATTTTACTATGGTGGCTATCCCGTTTATTCTATGAATAGTCATATAGTATCAGCTGATGTAGATCGTAGTTCTGGTCCTACTAAGAATCTCAGTGATACTATTATTATCACAATTTTTTTATACGAGTATTATTACAAAATAATATAGTTATTGATTATTGACTCTCATAATTTGAAGAGATTTCATGTTTTGAGGTTCCAAAAACCTTTTCGACTTTTTGAAGCGATTCACATCTATTCCTGAGGACGAGGACATCTAAATATACTAGTGAGATTCCGTGATTTCATTTCTATGTGTTCTTTTGAAAATTCTAGTTTACATATATATATATAAACAAAAAGACGATCCAAACTGGATACAAAACGGGTTCAAAATCGAAGAATAGGAAGACATTGAGTAAAGAAACACACACTTAAAAACTCAAATTTTCGGGCAACCCTTCATCAGGAGAAAAGAGAAAGGGACTTCGGCAAGTAACCGAACTGATTACTGGACATTTTTTTCTCCAACTATTTTTATGTTTAAAACACCAGTAGACATGCAGAAGTATCACGGAAAAATACATCAAATAGGAGATCAGTGATCTCCAAATATATAACTTTGATATAACTCGAACTGAATATCTTATTTATTATTATGCTTAACATTTTAACTTAACATTTTAACATTTAAAAATGGTTTTCTAAACCATAAAACTTATGATTATTTCTTTTTTCTGACGCAAATGTGCAAAACTATGTACTTTTTATTTTTGATTCGGTTGATATGGTTGATTCGTCTTTGTTTTTATGGTTCTCTCTAAGCTTTGAATATCTAACGCTGTCTAAGGTTCGTGCCGTTTAACCCATTGAAATGGGTTAAAAACAAGTGGAATAATTACTTTCGAACCTTCGGCTGTTTTAGCTAGAAACTCCCCTAATTGTTTTATAAGCAATATAAATACTGAATTCGTTGAGGGTGATATTTCTAACTCGAATGTTAATAATAATTATATTTGCTGTAAAGATAAAGTTAATATAACTCAAGTCTAACTTTTATGATATAATACAATCATTATTTTTATTTCGGTTGAAGTCAAACTAGACTGTTGATAGCCCATAATAATTTATTATGTTGATTAGTGAGTTAAAATGTGATTTATATCATAAACATTTCTTTTTCTAGGGGTATGCCGCTGAATGATGTGGAGAAAGTAGTTGAAAATGGAAGATCAAAGAAGAAGAGGTGGTCTTTTGGTGGCTTATTTAGAAAAAAGGGAAAGAGAGATTCTGAAACAAGTAGTGATGAAGAGGAAGGTAAAAAAAGAGGTTTCTTGAGAAGACGCAAGGCAGACAGAGGAAGTAAAGATGTTACTGGCCTGTTTGTCATGCAAGGGGTTGGAAGAGGAAGCAGTACGGGCTCTCTGGAGCACCAGGGTCGAAAGCGAGTAAAGGCGAAGGTGGAAGCCAGCCGCGAAATGCTGGAGAGCAGCAGTGGTGAAGAGGGTAGCTACAGCAGCAGCTTGGCTTCGACAGGAGGATCACTTAACAGACGGAGCAGAGCGGCGCGCACAGAACGCTATCTAAGGAGGAAGTGCGAGCCCTCCAGTCCAAGTCCAACAAGAAAGCAACCCGCCAGCGTCCAGCAGCGCAGCTCCTCGGAGCAGGTCGTCTCGAAGAAGATGCGCGCTCCTCTGTACATGCCTCCTCCACCTCCTCTCAAACCCCCTGCCGTCTCCCAGAGAAGTGTATCTGAGCAGTGTCTCTCGCCTCCTTCCTATCACCAAAAACCAAAGCATTCAGTAACAAACTCTGGGCTTTCAGATTCTTCACGTTCTGAATCCACTCCCAATCATTATGAAATCAAAAAACCTCCTACACCACCAGAAAGAAGGTCTTCTCGACAAAGCGTAATTATTCCTGAAGAAAGTAGAAAGAGAAAATCTGGAAACCTTGAAGAAGCTTTGAACGAGTTAGAAGCTATATACAACAGCTTAAGACTCGCAGATGATGATATAGATTATCGTAATCTTCCGTATAAAACATCATCTAAGAGTATTAATAGTTCAAATATGAGTATCAAAAGCAACGCTGTTAGAAGACCAGATAAAATATCGGATGACATGGCATTTAGGAGATGGAATAAACGGAATTCGAATGTTACAGACACAAGAGATGTGTTATCACAAGCGGGTAGTTACCTCCTCCTTTCTCCGACGTTGTCTCCTCCTCCTGTAATACCGCGAGTGCCAAATGAGCCTCATATTACTCTTGACGACGTAGTTTACCGTAACATTAATCATACTAATAACACGCTGAGGATTGACGATCCTCAACCACCGTTTGGCATTCCATTAGGACCTGTCCCCCCTCCAGCCCAGACCGACTACTTACATGCCTCCCCAGCATATAGTAATCAATCAATATATAACCCTAACAAAACTCCAGACATTGTTTTAGATGATCTGGCTTTTAGAAATCTTCGAAAAGACGCTCAAGACACAACTGTATCTATTAAAAAGAAGAAAGCTACACGTTCTCTCTCTGCCAACCTTTCTAATATTATCCTAGGACACAATTATAGCAAATCACCTAGTAGTAGTCATTATGAAGTAAACAACAACTTTGACGACTTGAAATCACAAAGCTACTCAGACATTCCGAAAGACCTACGACTGGCTCAAAGAATGCTTGATATCAGGCTAATGAATTTAAGAAATAAAATAAAAGATCAAGAAAGGGCCAAGATGAATTCAAGTTCCGAAACTTTGCTAAATTCCAATCGGTCTGCATCAGTAACTCCTGAAAGAAGGACACCTACAAGAGAACCGCAGAGATCTCGATATGTGTTGGATGGTCATTTTAAATACTCCGATCTCCATTCTCTGCCCGAGAGGAGACACATCCTTAGAGATGATTGGAGAAGACCACCAACACCTGAGAAGAAATCTCTAAGTAAAAGTAAGGAAGAACTTCGTAAGAAGTTTTTCGCTGACGCCTACAGAAATATAGATAAAACTCGATCCCCAACACGTCTTCTTGAGTCTCCTAAATCTAAAAATAATTACTCATACCCTAATAGCAAAATTGAACATAGCAGTCATACGAATTCTTACAGGAACGAAAGAAGAAGTGATATGAACAATTCATTGACTAATGGACACTACCATTCCAATAAGAAAAGCCCTCAAAAGGTGCTAATAGGTGAGCATTTTTTCCCAAAAAATATGGATATTTCCACTGCAAATAGAATTGCGACTAGTCTTGAAGAGTTGCTGCCCCAATATTCGAGTAATGGGAAGAAAAGACTTTCTCCTCAAAAGAGACCCAAACCCATCACAACACCGCCACCCAGTCCGAGTTGTGAACTCAACGGAATCAACCCAATATTTGCTTGTCATTCAGCCATTAAACCTGCTAATTTCAAGGTTGAAACAGATGAAGAATTTACTGAAAGGATGATGTCATCTTGTCCGTCAGTTCATGTAAAGGACAAGGATGAATCTGATGTTTCTGGAAGAGCAACTCCTCATGGTGAGGAAGTCAGACGGATAATGTGTTCTGAAACTATGGATGTGCGTAGTGAAGAAGACATAAAAATGGAAGAAGATGAGTTATTGAAAAAACTAGAAGAAGAAGCCAAAGCAACTAGTTTAGAAATGGACAGAGAATTGCAGAGTCTATCTGTCGCAGTGGCTTCTACACAGGGAAACGAGGTAAGCGGGAGAAAAGTGGCTGATTTGCTTCGGGAACTGACGAGAAGCTTGGACAAGGACTTTGGGGCAGAGGGTGCTTGTGCGAGGCAGGAGGACGTGCCGCCTCGGGGCTCCAAGCCTGACCAGACAGGTAGCTTCATCGCGCTTGCCTACTGCATGGCCGCTGTCCAACAGCTCTCCTCCATCGATGCCCTCTCCCTCTTCGCTCTTTTTCTTGCAGTTGTCTCTGTCTTCCTTTTTATCCTCTTGTAACATCATTGTCACAGAAATATGCAGAGCCAATCAAATTGGATTTGCTAGGTTTAGCACAAGTATAATTTAATGGGCACTCTTCGATGTAGATATGAATAGGTGAACTTTTTAGACTCTACTCGGTTATGTGATTTATTAGTTTAGTTCATCATTCTACTCACCAATGGTTAAGCTATCAGCATTCAATTGTTCTACGCATTCGGCTTGTCAGATACACTGTAATGATGAATATCCATTGCTTTTATATAAAATTGGTTCCTTCTGAAGCAACTGCTAGTAGTTTCTAATAATTATTCTCTCTGATGAATGAAACTAAACAAGTTTGACTTGTTTGAACCGAAACTGCTTTAACTAAAATATAAAAAGAAAGAATTAGTTACATTCTCTTCTGGTCAATAGTATATATATATTTCCATATGTTCCTCTTAGTTAACATTTTCAATAATGTATACCTTTCATGAATATTTCAGAACTATTCCCAATTTAACAATCCATTTTAAACACCCTCTTTTTTTTCTAATAAATGATTAAAATCATTTGAAAAGTCCGTAATAATTCGTAAAGAACATTTACAAGTCGACTTTTAATAATATAAAATAATGTAAAATATAACAACACAAAACATATTTTATACAGCTTGTATTAAATTAGAATGCAAAAATAATATTTCCTGATAACTTCACACTAATGACAACAACATTTGAAATATGGAATTGAATTATTTTTGTTTATTAATGAGTAACTTGACTCGCACTAGTGAACCGTTTTTTTTTCCGATATATATATATATATATATATATATGTATCCATTTCAATTTATCTTATTTTAAGGATTAACTTATGTTTATACAACTATATGAGTTAATGGTACATATATTTTTTATCTCAGATTAATGGGTTGACTTAACAACCACAATGCATATTCTTCAAATGCCCAATATAAAATGGTTTCTGCATTTTTCTGTTCTGTTTGAATGTTTTTGACTATATAATTATCTAACTAGTTTGTCTGCATTGTTTGTTTTGTTTAACTTTTGCCAAAATATTACTTGTTTTGAAATTGTGAATGTGAAGAAATATGAATGCTTAAAGTTTTATTTTATCTTTTGTTTTCAAAAAAAAAAATTTAAAAATATATTTATTTAAATCTTGTGTTTATTTTATAATTTGAATATGTGTACAAGCTTTTTTATTTTTTTTTTTTGTAATTTTATATAACTTTTGGCCTATTAAAAGAAAACGAAAGAATGATAAGTTCAAATGGACAGCTTAGAAAAAAAGATTATTTGCTTTCGTATATTTGTGCTTTTGATTATAAGAACAGCTTCTATCTAAATAGGAAAATCTCTGGTGTTGAATATATAAAGCAAAACAACAAATTAATTATCAATAGATAGGGCTAATAAAGTTTATCATTTCTTCTAGAATGTTTGGTCTCTAAAAACATATAATTTATATGCTTGAAGAAAAGCAATACACTGTGCTTTAATGTCAAGGTAGGCTGCTTTCCTTTCTACTCTAATGTCTTTAAGGTGCAACAGAATTATATTTTGACTCAAGCTTCCTAGTTGTTTGCTCTAGTTGGCAGTGGAAAAGGCCGTGTCCTAAATATTTGCCTTCTTTAAATAGTTGACAACATACCATTAAATCGAAACTTAAATAATTAGTGAATATATTTTTGAACTTAAGTAACTAGATAAAATATCTTTATTTTATATGAATCGTTTATTAATGTAAGAATCTCACATCAGTACCAGAGGTATATGAATTTATTTACTACAAAGTAAAAATTATGAAAAATATTACTTAAACTATAGTGATATTTTAGTAGTATATTTGGGTGTTTTGTAGTTAATTGATTACATGTAAATGGTGTTAGCATTTTATTTGAATTAAATATACTATAGAAGTAAAGATTTGTTTAAAGTTATAGTAAAGATAAAATTCCTTAAGCGATGACCGATTAGTTTTTCCTGTGTTATTCGACAGAAAGCCTACCTTGAGTCGAATGCCTGCGAGCTTGAGAAAATAGTCTGGGAAGACAGTTATGTGTATCCCAGGATTACTTGGAGAAATCTCTTGAGTTCAAGGTCGGGATCCAACGACCTCCTGTCAGGAGCCTTTAACTCGGGCCAGTCCTCGGAAACGGACCAGGCCTAACCTTAAACAATCTCCATGTTCTCTCAGCATCTATTAAACAAAATCTGCTATTCAACCAAATGTACTGCTCCTTGTTTGAACAATGTGTAATCAACAATTAACATGTATTGTAACTTTCAAAAACAATAATACAAATGAGCTTTATATTTCCCTCTTAAAGGAAATCGTGTATATTTGTATAAACGATTTCACAATTAACACGTGAAACAAAAATCAAAGTCCAAACCACAATAAGAAATCAGAAAAAATGACCAAGATCTTTCAACAAAAACAAGTGGTCTGACGAAGACTACTTGTTTTGGTAGAAAGATCTTAGTCATTTTTCTGATTTCTTACTGTGGTATGTATATAATCAACAGGAAAATGATCCACAAATGACAACAACGTTTCACAATAAACCATAGACACAGATTAAAGATACGAACACACTTACCTATCTCTACTCTTCTGATGACGGTTCAATTGAAAATTAGAGACTGTAAGTGTATTCGTATCTTTAATCTGTGTCTTTAGTTTATTGTGAAACATATATATATATGAGAAAATACATCTGCATATGACATCTAAAGAGGACAAAGTCTCTTTATCATTCTGATAAGGATGCATTGATTTATTTCCCGTTGTTACGGGACTTTTACGTACGTTTATAATAAGTAACAGGTAATTTGTAAAAACAAGTAATTTGTAGAAAAGACAGATTAATTAACTGAATACTCCTTTCGATCTTTGTATCCGGACCACAATTCATTATTGTGATAAAAAATACATCCCGTTGGTTCATTTAATATCTTCACTTACTCATTTAAACTCTGATAACTTACAATAAATTCTTGCATAGCTATGTTAAAGGCATGTAATTTATATTTTAGTAAAAAGAATATTAAACAAATATTGTATCTACTTTACTTTCTTTAAATTGTGCATTTTTCACATATTTCTAAATATTCAATTCTATTAACAATCCTACTTAATTTTACAATGTTAATTAAAGTGTAGTGATATATTTTTAGAAAATAAAGATCAATAATTGCCCTGATGTTTAGAAAATAATACACATACATAATGAAACCTATTTAGAAACTGAGGTCTTGTTTCGTACATGATTCAGTATAGTAATTCATGAATTCAGTAGATATATTTGAAAGAAATCACTATGATATTAATAGAAATAGGGAAATTGTTGATGTATTTTTCGTATTTCCTTTATCTTTGTCGTGTCTTTTTGTATTACTAGTTTGTTATATTGACGTTTATACATAAGTATAAATGTGCAAACAAAACAATTACAAAGAAAAATTAAGCTTCTCAGGTATATGATTGCACTTTTACTTTAGTTGTTGCATTACAATCTGAAAGGCTTAAACAGTTACTTCGTTCTCTGCGTTCGTTTATGATGCATAGTGACAATGTATTCTGTCCCCACTGCATATACGTACGCGCAAGCACACACACACTCAAAAACTCTCTCACGTACACTCAAGCACTCAAACACATACAAACATACATGTGCCTGCACACACACACTCTCATTTACCCTACATTCATTTTGAAGTAAACACAAACGTTGAAGTAAACAAAACATATTGTTGTTGAATATTTATAAGAGCTTCTAGTTTACATTTACATTTTAATTTACATGATTTAATATATAATTCATTTATATTTACATAATCGATCTGAGCAATTAGTATTGTTAATTAATCATTTTTAATAGCTTCCCATGTTCAACAAACAATTGGTTTATGTTATAAAAACGTATTACACAGAAAAGGCTAATAAGCTAGAAGTAGTTGGTAAGAGAGTGTATTGATTTCTACAAATCGATCGTTTTTAATGCTTCTGACCTGCTTTTCAGATGCATATGCCACTTTTAGGTCTATTATTCATTTACTATAGAAAACTCATGTACTTTTTGTTTTTCAGGTTCGTACTACTTTATTCAGAAGTGGAGGTAATTTAAAGAAGTGCAATTACATTTTTAAAAATTAATAAGTTATTTCTAGGTCATGAGTAGCAAATATCTTGAACGGCAACACGAATGGCAAGTGTATAAGGATCAGAGGGATTTTTTAAAATCGTGAATAATTTATGGATTTTAGTCGAGAATGTATTGATGAGAAAAGGGGTACTACTATCACACTGGTGTGGTGTCGGATTGATTTTAGCGGTGATAATCACTTTATTGCAGAAAACTTCGTTCAATAAATTTAGTCTGAGGCTGGTTAATTTTATATTTTTTGTTTTGAAATTTGTTGTATATTCTATGGATATGTAATAATGAAAGGCAACAGTTGCCTAATGTGAGGTGGATGGCAACAAAAGCAGTGGAGGTATTGGAAGGTTTCTTAAAGAGCGAAGTGATCAGACAGCCAATGTCAAGAATAATAAAGGTCAATAAGAATTATCCAATCGTTTAGAATATTAGGGGCAAATGAAAAATGGAAGAAAACGTTTTGAAAGAATCAATGAAAATGGTAATTTGTGTGCGACATGAGACCGCACAAACGTATATATCTTGAACATGTAAACGTGGAAATTAAACGTACCGGCCTTATCTGCTTACAGAAAGAGAAAACTACAGAAATCGGAACAAAGAGAAAATTTTCTATCATGAATAGTTTCTGGCAGTAATTGTAAAATTATGTCAAGACCCTCATTTTATAAGGTTGGATTAAATCAGCTCTGGTTTGTTGTTTATCAAACTTATTTATGGTTGCTATAATTGATTATTTGAGAGTAAATATTCATATTAAAAATCTTTTCGAACATATTTCAAAGAGTATGTTTGAATATGACAGAAGAACTATTAGAAATATTCACAAATAAATTCAGTAATGGTCTTTCTTAAATATAAGAAAAATAAATAAAATATTTGTCGACACCATAAAGAAGTCAGAAAATAGGAGTTTGATGCGCAATATGACTTACTTTTCAATTAGACATAATTAAGTATATAATGATATATTGGGCATACAGATTAATTCAGGCAAAATATATAGCGTTTTTTTTTTTATTTCAGTTTTGAAATGATTTCATAATTTTCTCTCTAATATTCTGACCATTAGTTTGTAGATACTTCAAGTAAAAAAGTGAAAAATATTACTTGTTTTTCATAGAAATTGTAATGATCTTTTTTAAAGCTTTTTTTTATACAAAGATTTTTAAAGCTTTTGTAAATACAAAGAATTTTCTAAATTAATATAAATACGAATAACTGAAATAGCTATACTCTGAGAATTGAATTCCTGAAAGTCAGCATCTGGTTGTATAGATTGCAGGCATGCAGTAAACTAAGCATTTTCTTTCAAGCAGTTGCATGAGACAAAGCTAAAGATGTCATCCATGCGGTGGCCTTTCTTGTTTAGCTTCTCACAAATCAATGGGTTTATTATAAAGGAGTTAGGCAGATTTATTTGGAACAAACGTAGATATCATGAGTAACCAGAGAATTATGTGCTATAGTTTACAAGCCATGGACAAAACAAATTAATTTCAATTTTTTAATCTATTCGGGAAATTCCAATGTAAGCTGGGAAGCTTAATGTTTATCAAAAGACTATAAAGGGACAAGAATGAGTAATGTGAGTAATAGTTATTTGAGATTTTACTTTGAATGGATGTATGTAATGTGACGCTTTGAGGATTTAACGGAGAATAGGGAATGTCGATATATATATATATATATATATATATATATAAATTGTTGAAATGTATCGCAGCTTTGGTATTTACAGCTTTCAAACTAAGCTGTTCCAGCCTACTGACAGTCTTACAAATTGAAGGTGGTAATTCCCAAATAAGTTGTCCAAATGACATTGAGACACTTTCTCTGAAACACTTTAATAAATATCAACCATTTTAATACAACTGAAAGACTATCACATGTAAAGAATTTAACATAACTTACTACTCCATTAGATAAACACAAGCTTTCGACTGTGCAATAGTCATCGTCAGGTTAGAAATTTAAGTCTTACATTTTAAAAATTTGGAAATTTTAAAATGTAAGACTAAAAATTTCTAACCTGACGATGACTATTGCATAGCCGAAGGCTTGTGTTTATCTAATGGCGTAGTAAGTTATGTTAAATTCTTTACCTGTGATGGTTAGTCTTTCAGTTGTATTAAAACGGTTGATATTTATTAAAGTGTTTCAAAGAAAGTGTCTCAATGTCCTTTGGACAACTTATTTGGGAATTGCCACCTTCAATTCGTAAGCCTGTCAGGAGACTGGAACAGCTTAGTTTGAAAGCTGTAAATACCAAAGCTGCGGTCCATTTCAACAAAATATGCCTCCAAGAAGATTTGCTTCCAACCTATACTAATATATATATATATATATATATATATATATACATATACATATACATATACATATACATATACAGTAGCCTTCCTACTGTAAAGACAGTTTCCACTTCCTCAATCTCCTCAATAACTTCTCGATCCCACCCCACCTCACCCATCCCCTCCTCATGGTTACTATGGACGTCACCTCTCTGTATACTAATATTGAACACAGTGAGGGACTGAATTCCCTTCGTTACTTTCTTGAACTCAGAACTCCCCCCCTCACTCCTTCTACCAATTTTCTAGTTTCCTTAGCCGAATTTGTCCTGAAGCATAATGCCTTCCAGTTTGATGGTGCCTTTTACCTTCAAACCAAGGGTACTGCGATGGGCACTATTATGGCTCCTTCTTTTGCTAATTTGTTCTTGGCCAAATTAGAGCAATCTTTTCTGTCTGATCGTCAATTCCTTCCCCTTCTTTATACTCGCTACATTGACGATATCTTCTTCATTTGGCCACATGGTACCCATGAGTTAAACCTCTTCCTACTTTCCTTCCAAAACTTTTCGTCCTCCATCTCCTTCACCCACCAAGTGTCCAGCAATAAAATTACTTTCCTTGATGTTGATGTCACCCTCAACAATAGCAGTTTCTCCACCTCTGTACATATAAAACCTACTAATGCACAGCAGTACCTCCACTACAGTAGTTGCCATCCCACCCACATCAAAAAAGCAATCCCCAGATCACTTTCCATCCGCATCCACAGGATTTGTAATAATTTGAAAAACCGTAGTTCCCACATTAACTGTTTGAAAGAAAAATTAATTGATCGTGGCTACCCTTCCAATGTCATTGATAGTCGTGTCGTGCCGGCTGAAATAGTTCACCAGCACATACCCAGAAAAGACCACACTGATAGTGTTTTCCTGATATCCACTTTTTTCCCTGGCGCTCATAGGATTGGCTCGGTTATTAAGGAGTTTTTCCCATTGCTCTCCTCTTCTCCTTCTACCTCATCTATTTTTCCTGAAGCCCCCTCCTTATCATATCGCAAACCACCGAACCTCAGAGGCATTTTCTCCCATCACTCTCCCTTGAACCCTGCACTTGAGAGGGGAATGGTGGAGTGCGGACGGAGCAGATGCCAAACCTGTCTTATCATAAACCCTAATCCCTTTTTTACTTCCCCCCATAGCAATATTAACTACCCTTGTCCTCTCCACACCTCATGCACCTCGGTTAATTGCGTTTACCGTTTGGACTGCACCCAGTGTGATGCATTCTACGTTGGTATGGCCTCTACGCAGCTCAACTTACGTATGAATGGTCACAGGGCTGCCGTTGGTCAACGCAAAAACCTTCCTATTGCTATCCACTCTAATTCCCATGGACTGGATTTTAATCACTGCTTCCGGGTCCAAGTCCTTAATCATATCCCTGTTCAGTCTTCTCGGGTTACTTTAAGAGCTTCAGAGGAGGCAATTATCTGTCTTCTCAAAGCTCGCTCTCCTCCTGGCCTTAACTTGTACCGTTAATTTAAGTATTTATTTATTTATTTATTTTTTTTTTTTTTAAGAATTTATTTATTTATTATTTTTTAATTTTAATTTTTATTTTTTTATCTATTTTTATTTTTTAATTTTTTAATTGTTTATTGCTTCATTTACTAGTCTTCTCCTTCTGTTATTTTTATTTGCTTTTATTTGTTCTTTTTAGTTATTATTCTCTCTGTAGTTAGTAGCTTACCTGGGGCGGCAGGCAGAGTGCGCGCGTGTTCGTTGCATTTGGCCTACCACTCAGTTAGCTTCAGCTACTCAAAGGGACTACTTCTACCCGATGACGACGACTGTCGAAATATCGTTGTGAGTCTTTTGTGTTGTGTCTTTTATTTGTGTTTTCTCTTTCCTGTGTGAACTATATATATATATATATATATATATATATATATATATATGTGTGTGTGTGTGTGTGTGTGTGTGTGTGTGTGTGTGTGTGTGTGTGTACATAAATAAAACTTTAAATTACACAAAACACGACACAGAAAATAGATAAAATACACACTTACTAAATTCAATATTTCGAACTGTTGTTAGTCATCAGGAAAAGACTAGAGCGAGGACGAAGTGAGAGAGATCTCTTCTAGTCTTCTCCTGATGACGAACAACAGTTCGAAATATTGAATTTAGTAAGTGTGTATTTTATCTATTTTCTGTGTCGTGTTTTGTGTAATTTAAAGTTTTATAGTCTGTTTGGACCGTTTCTTCAATTTAGTATATATAGAAAGAGAGATAAAGAGAAAGGAGTATTGAGATGGGGACAAAGAGTTCAATCAAGAATATCCTTCAAAGAGATAAGAACTCCATTTTTTATTAGGTTTTCCAAATATTAAAGAAACATTAGTTTCTACACAATCTATATTCTTCATGGAACAAAGAAATAAATAAAGGAAAGGTAGTGTGTTCCTAAATGGGATATATGTTCATATACCTAGCTGTAGTTCACTTTAAGATATAACAGTTCAGTGACTATCAACAAGTGAGTAAACAGCTTGACCAAGATCAGAGCGTCTGTCCGCCTCATCTTGGCCATCTGAAACAATTTTCAGCTCAGTTGAGAATAGCTCACAGAAACATCTTCTCAACGATGTTCTCAAGGTTCGCAAGTAGTAACTAAGGAAACATTCAACACAAAACCTCTGACAAATTAATACCATGTATCAAAAGAACTCATTTAAAATTATTTGAGGCCATATTATTTCGAACATGATTAAAAGCCAATAGTTATTTTTTTAATAAATGATACAAGCAATTGACTATATTGCTAAATTTAGATAAATTTGAGTATAAATACATTTAGATGAAGCCATTTTCTTTTTTTTTTTTTGGTTATTTAAATATATTTTCCATTATTGAATAATAAGCTTGATTTTGGCAAAAGTTGTTTAAAAATTACTGTCTGGTTTATGTGAATTGTATGTTAATAAAAAAGTTGTGTCAATATTAATTGTTATGAACTTTTCCTAAGATGTAAACGGCAGCATGGTTTTCGAGTTGCGATTGCTCCTCTGTGTGTATGTTCAAGCTATTCCTAGATATCCAAGCCTCCAAGCTCTTCTGCTCAACACTACTTACCTGTGCCATGTGCTGCTTACTTCATAACAGCCTGTTTGTCATAAATTTTCTAACTCTATTGAATGCATCATTAACTATTTACTTACTTATAGATTGAAAAAAAATACATTATACACAATAGAGTACTTTTCAATTATATGAATGTTTTTAAAGAATTGCCTTTTATCATTTTTTTTTCAGTTATCATTTAATGATTGCTGTATGTTGAACATTCATTTTAACTTGTAACATATGTTTTGCTTCACGACAAAAATGATTCTTATATAATTTATAAAATTTAAAATAAATCCATCGATTTAAATGAAACAATTTATCTGTATTACATTTTTGGGTAAATCAAATTTAATTTATTATTAAAATATAGCGAAAAAACATTTAGTTTAGCAACATTGTATTTTAAATTAATTAAACTCTAACATGGTAGTACTTTTTCGATTTTATTCATTAAGAAATAGTCACGTTTTATTTACCTTGTAATCATGAATTTATCTATTGAATCTATTCTTTTATATATATATATATATATATATATAAACACTTGAAATAAACGGTGACACATAGAAAGAAATATAACTAAGGCTGACATTTCAATATTTCAACCGTTATGGAGGTCGTCCTCAGGAGAAGAAGTGAATTGACGGAGAGATGACAGTTAACTTTACTTCACTGAAATCACTTCTTTTCCTAAGGACGATTGCTATAATGGTCGAAATATTGAAAAGTGAGTCATTTTTATGTTTATTTCTACGTTTCACAGCTTTTTGAAATGTAATCTGTCCTTTCGGACCGCATTTCGTTTATCAGATATATATATATATATATATATATATATATATATATAAATGATCAAACCACAATATGAAATGGGAAAACAAGACTAAGATCTTTCAACCGTAACAAGCGGTCTTCGTCAGAGTCAAAAACCCTCTGAGAGTCAGGTTTTTGACTCTGACGAAGACCGCTTGTTACGGTTGAAAGATCTTAGTCTTGTTTTCCCATTTCTTATTGTGGTTTGATCATTGATTGTTATTTCACGTGTTTACGTGAAATCATGTTATACTATATATATATATACCTCATTAAATATCTTGCAAACATTAAGTTTAGTATGTTTCCTACATACCTTTTCAAGGTTTCGGATGCTACTTTTCCATCTTTGTGGTATCATATAAATTAACTCACCGATTTTTTTATCTTTTTAATTTATATGATACCACAAAGATGGAAAAGTAGCATCCGAAACCTTGAAAAGGTATGTAGGAAACATACTAAACTTAATGTTGGCAAGATATTTAATGAGGTATGTTTAAAAGAAGGTCTGCTCCCAAAGTATACCAATATATATATATATATACTGAATAATGAGAATAAACACGTAGTGTAATGTATGAAGTAAAATACAAGAAATTCATTCCTTGTTGTTTTTTCTTCATATATTGTTTGTATTGTGTTTATTACGATACTTTCTTATGCATTAATTGGTATATCTATCAATAAAATGTTTAACATTTAACAGTCTAAGTTTATTTTCTGTAGATAAAAATTTGAAGTTAAAGGGATAATTAAATTTTTAGTGCATACATTTATCCAGTACTTTTGTTCATTTTAACACACACCTTGCCAATTTTGTCACTGTGAATTATTTCAAATTTCAGTAGATTTATATGAGTAAATTTACATTGTGACATGAGTGATTAAAGATGTAAATAGCTAATTTTTCCTGGATTATTGCTGTTACCTTGTTAGAATAATGCCTAGAATAGTAATATTTGTACATGCAATAGTTAATATGTATATAGGTAAAAACAGTGCCCCTATACAATTACAGTCAACAGGTCATGTCATTTCTAGTAAAAGATATTTGTTTGTTTTTAGGTTGCGAACTGACAAATTTCCAGTGATCATTTTCCCTGAAGTCATTGTGTTTCCAGTCATCAAACTCATATTGTTTTTCTTTTATGTTATTTTTTTTTTCTAAGAATCCAAGATGAAGTTGAAGATTTATCCTTTTTTCATTATATTGTGATTATTGTACCAGATAAATATTAAATATTTATTTAACAATTCTATATTTTTCATTGATCCTTATAAATGTTGATTCAAGTGGCAAAAGGTTTAAAAGTTTTCTTCTGTTGAGAAATTTCAGATCCACTAACCTGTCCAATGTAGAAATTCGTAAATGTTGCATGACTGCTTATAAGCTTTATATCTTTTAGTGTATCACAAAATAACTACAACTTAATTCAACTCTTATTGCTAAAGAAAACAGCGGTACCACTGTAAAGCAGTATTAAAGTTCTAAGCAGTAATCTCTACATTGAACGATATATCCATACAAGAAATTTAAAGAATAATTGTAAAAAAAATTTAAAATAATATTATTTTGATAAAGAATAAAGACAGAGAAAAAAATCTGGAGTGGCCTACACTCAATATTACTATAAGTAAAAAGGATTACTTAGTGTTTATGAGTATTTTAAACTTATGCTGAGGTAATTAACTGATCATTGAAGTTCAACGACTAACGAATATATCCGCGCACTAGTCACGTCGTAACTAGCAGTTCCAGACCAGAGGCCTTCTACTGCTTGATTACTGTGCTACTATAACGTGGACTGTCAGTAATTCATGTCGGAAATAAGTTCGTATATATATTAATGGCGTCGTATTCGCGGTCATGTGGTCTTGTTAGTCACAGTTTTCAATGCTTTTAGTCATGAGTTGGAAAAACAGTCAATGAATGAAGTGATTGTTCAGTGAGGTTGAGGAAGTTTGATGGCAGGATTGAGAGCTTGTACAAGGAGGTTTGGATGAATGGGTAGTTTGCTGTCTTCATTGGTAATAAGTCAGGTGATGTAACTATCTATGGATTCCATTTTCAAATCATGGTGAATATGGACATTTTGGGCGTACCAACATGCCCTGACTATAAGACCAGTAATCATTGAAGTGAGTTGGAAAAATTCAATCGAACTCAATCTCTATGTATGTTGAGTATCCTGATGTGTTTTAGGCAATAAATAGTATTATATTATTATAAAAAGACTATTGCCTCCCTTGCACTAAAGTCCAGCTTGGGTTGGCGACACTACTGACACTATGGGCTCAGAGGCCTCAGGATGACTAATCTCATTTTCCCGCTAATGTTCAGTGACTTTTTCAACATTTTCTACATCCATCGGGTTTCTCTGTAACCTATGTGCAGAATGACTGACGACTTCATAATACTGGCGTCAAGACTGAAGAGTTCTCTGCCACCAACTTCACCTATTAGCTATAGTGGTGAATGAGTGTTTACTCCATTTGGCTGCTTTATATTCTGAAGCACCCGTAGCCACTGATACGGGTGTGGGGCTCTGACCAATGCAGGGTTCCGGATGACGTTCAATTGCTTTTCATAGGAGGCACATATCTCCTTTTCAAATGTATCCATTGCTCAATGACAGTCCATCATTCTTCATTTTATCATACTATTATAAGTTAAATAAGTTGAACAATGATAAATTAATATGTTACTTAAATAATGTACATTTTTATATGATATTCAAAACTTAATACTCATTTTATAAAACTTATTGTATATAAAATATATAATCACAGTGTATTTGTGGCCCAATACCAGTAGTAAATGTTTCTTCTTAATAAATATGTGATTGCTTTATTATCTGAGAAGCATATACTACAGTTATCATTAAAGCAGAATTTCATACATTACTTTAAGAGGTTCTCTAAACATTTTTTGATGATGTCTACCAGCGTGAGGTTGGGTGGGCCTCTATCACAAATATGTTAAGTACAAGTTCCATGTTTGATCTATTCAACTTGCCAAACTTATAGTTCATGCTGAGATCAAATTTCTTATTATTACTTAATGTTTAATATCAATGAAACATGGGAAAGGGATTTCATAGTTCTCTATCAAATAATGCACTAATTTGAACTGCTCTTCTAGTAAATCCAAAAACTTAAAACGTCCTATTCAATTTAGTCTTAAAATAAATATGCATGATAAAAATTTCAGGAACTTTAAATAGTGGAAGAATCAAAAGTACATATAGAAGCATGACTGTTAAGTTGTAATCAGTACTGTCTGATCAAATTATTTTATAATCAGTTCTAAATCACAATTAAGTTGTAATCGAGTAACTTAACCTAGTTTAACTTAGTTGTATCGAGTTGTAAATAAATGAAATTATTTAATTGATTAATGATGCATTATGTTTTTATCACACCATTTTATAATATCTCTATATTAGCATATTTAATTAAATCAAGTAATTCACAAATCATTGACACAAATGATATCTCTACTTATGGTTAAGTTGAATATAGAATATTCCAAATTTTTATATTGTCCAATTGTGACGTCATATTGAGTTTGATGTATATATATATTTCCACGTCTAAACCACAGTAAGAAATTCAGCAATGGGAGTAAGTTTTTCAATTAAAACAACCAGTTTTCGTCCGAGTTTCATTGAACTCAGAGCGACTTAATTTACTCTTACATAATCTGTTTTCTTTTTTAATATCACTTTTGACAAATGTTAGTAATAATATAGTCTAGAAGTATAACTCATTCTACAAACCTCATCATAAATTTGCCTTGCCTCATCGTTATACCAATCTACTATAGTTTCAGTAAATATACTAAGCAGCCTATTGGATTTATTAACAACTCGTTGACTTATTATTGCGTTCTCATATTATGTCTAGAAAATGCTGTTTGAATGTGCCATTGAACAAGAAGGAATGCAGGGTTCATCGACCAGTGAACTCCAAGAATATCTTTAATCAATCATAAATGAGTTTACTTCGCTGGAGTTTCTCTAAGAAGAAATAGATTGCGGTCAGTCTTCTATTCATAGACTATCGTCAAATATTCATTGTGCTTCAATCGATGCTCTAACAAATAAGTTTACGATGCTAACACGTATTAAATTGGTATATTGCTATTACTATTAAAGGTCAAAAATTCCATGGAATTATAAAAATTATTAACAATCTAAAACAAAGGTTAAACTACTATTTTGAATGTCCTCAGTTAAAAATGCCATCTTAGCGCAGAATATATGCTTCATTTTCATACATACATCAAAACAGCCTTCTTGATAACACCTATATCAGAGAATGAAGCGTTACTTTACTATAATTAAAGTTCAAAAATCATGAAAAAATCTTCCAAGTGTTTGAAATTATCTAAATTCAATTGCATTTTACTGTACGATAAATATATCATCATAAAAAATTCGTGAATCTCAAGAATTGAAAATTAAATTATGAAATTCTCAAGAAAAGAAAATTTCCTTTCTTGATTCTCAAGAATTATGAGATTAAAAAGTAAATTAATTTTTAATTTACTTTATACTTTATGAAATAGAAAATAAAGAAAGTATTGCTTCTGGTCCAAATTTTGATACCGTGTTTAGAATTAAAATATATGTTTAGGGTTCCCCTGAGACAAATTAGGTTTCGTCTGGGTATATATGTCTCATTCATGTATGGTTTTAATTAGTAGAAATCTGTTTATCAATTTGGTTAAAATTATTCAAGTTCTGGGCATTTACTTCATATTAAATATGCAGTCGATACGATTTGCGTAGAAATTACCTTTCAAGGTTAAAAAAGTTGAAAACGGTTCTAGAATATAGATAAACTGTTATCCACCCAGAGGTTAACTTTTAATTAAGTTGAAAGCTATTGTAAGTTGAAAAAAAAAAAAGTAAAATATAAGTAATAAATTTAAAGTTGAATGACTAAACGATTTGACGATAATCAAAATGTTTCGCTTCTGTTAACAATAATCTTAAAAGTATCGTGACATCTGTGTTTGTGGCGGCATTTCTGATGAAAAATATGATATATATGTTTCTCTTCCGAAGTAAGTATAAACGTTGTTATAAAATAATTAATTATTTTATAACTGATAGTGTATTCATAATCTTAAACTGATTCATTCTCTATGAATACTAACAATTATTTGGATTCATTCTTATTTTATTAATTAAAATTTCTGGTTGTGATTTAATCATTTTTTTTAAGAGCTTCAAATTTATTTCTGAAAAAGTTTAGATTTGTAATGGGGTAAATTAAAGTTTTTTGTCGTCTCACCTGGTTTTATTACTTTTTTCATTGAAAAAATGAATTTATGAGCTAGTATAGTTATATAGCTATGTGCGCTGGGAAAATTTAACAACGAAAATTTAAAGTTTATTAAATGATCAGTTGTATAGCAAAATATGAAATGAAGACTTGGTGAAGGGATTCTTGGATAATTTGTGCCATTGCGTATCTCTCATTTAGGGCAATGTGAAAACCCCTTTTTAATTGCTGATGCTTGACAATATGGTCCACTGATTTAATAAACTGATTAAATCATGAAGTTAATGTTTGTAATTAAATATTTATTTTAATTGTATTTAATTCCATTGATTTGTATATTTATTTTATTTTATTTATCTCTTTTAGTTAAAGCTTGATCTTTTTGTTAACATACTCCTTCAAAAAGGCAGTAGTTAATACATTCAATTAAATTATTCACATGTAATATTTATGTTTCCTCCATATACCAATTTAATATTAATGGTTAAATTTGAATTAAATTCCGAGGATGAGTAACTCTTCTTTAAAGTATTTCATTTTCGATTTCATTTCATTGTTAAACTGGCTCCTTTTTACTAAACCTAAAAATTGTTTGTGTATATATGATGTCCACATTTGAGAATATTTTCACCTGTTCTCCTCTCAAGAATATTTCGAATACGTCATCCATGATTTACTGTCATGTTCGGTTTCTTGATTTGAGTCCACAGAAAATTTATCTAATTCTCAATGTTCATAATAATTGATATCAAATTTGCTATTCTCGTTCCCACATATTTTGGAGGTTTACATGGGTAACAAAAGTCAAATCAACTACTCATTACAGCTGGTGGATTTCTTGTTACCCACAGTATTCACAAAAATTTGAATACTCAAGAAGTTTTAAGAAGTTTTACACAACAAGTTTTATTCAAACATGGCATTTTACAACCCGATTAAGTTCTTAATTCTTTTGTGTTCATGATGCAGGGAATACGTTCCACCCTTCAAGAGGACAGGCCCTCCGAGTGGCATTTAAGATCTATAAACATTAATTGCTTCCGTTTCCCGTCAGTCAGGTAAGGTTAACGGTTTCCCAGCTCCTGCCAGAATACATTCATTCCAGATTCTCCTGCACTCTGGTGGCCAGTTAATAACTAACATCCAACCATTGCTGGATTATGTACCCAATGAAATATTACTTATATGAAACACATTTAATATAGACTAAAATTGAAATATTAACATATAATAAAAATGTATCATGGAAAATAATTCTTAATTAATGAAATCAGATTGCTAACTTCACATATAGTAACAGTAATATATGATTAGTACTCCTAAATATTTACTAAAGAAAATATAAAATATTGCATCTCCAAAATCACCAATATATCACATGATAATGTTGAGGAACATTGCTGGTTTTATTTTATCAAAAATCGTCAAATGTTTTTTACACATTGATAAAAGAAGAAGAAGATAAATATGTTTATTTTTTATCGTCCTTCACATTTAATTTCAGAACACAAAATAATCGAAACTTCTACTCCATGGCTTTTGTGGTCTGGTGGATCAACCAAAGCATATTTATTTCCTTCATAATGTAATTAAATTGAAAACTGTACAAAAAAAAGAACTTCATTTCATATAAATTTTCAAAATAAAAGATAACACATATACAAGAAAGAAATAAAAGATATTTCTTTCCCCTTAAGATATGTTATTGAACACATACAAGTAAGACTAAAACTAAAACAAAATATTTCTAAATGTAGACAATTATCAAAGAAAGAATTAACAATTCTTAACTATTTCATTGTCGTATAAAAGTCAACACAGAAAAATAATATTTTATTTCGATAATAATAAAAACTTTAATCGCTTAAGATAAAATAATATTATCAGGAATTTAAGACGATACCTAAACAAGCAAGAACTAATAATTAAAGTGACCAGCCTAAGAAAGCAATTTCAACAGCATAACCAAGTAAAGCAAAGATTAACAATATTTTTAAGCAGCAATATTTCAAATTACTTTACATGAGACGAAAAATCCCCTGTTAGTCTATTTCTTAAACCACCAATATTATAAGCTATTATTTTATATCATTACATATACACTGCTTATCTAAACTATTTTCATGACAGTAGGAGACTCTAAACTTTATCAAAATGTTTCTATCTTCTCAAGAAGTTAACTAACAAAAGACTGCATGTCTCTTAAGATGGTGTTATTTAGTTTGTCCACTCCGTCTTCTTCTTTGAATGATTGACCCAAGTCTACATCCCATTCAAAGATAGATCCTTCCACAATAAGAATGTTCTTTGCTACTTTTATGTTCATGTTTTCTGTTTGAGTTTGAATTTCTCTTTTCAGAGTATATAGTTTGGCATGTTTTATTCTACTTGCCTGAGTTAGATCATATTGTATAAAATGTTAGTTCCCTTTAGTTGAATTGACAGCTTTTATGAATGTTTATTTCGAAATTCATATATATAAAGTTTAAATTACATGGAAAAAGAAAAAGGAAATAAATAAATGTTTTGAGGCCTTTCACTTTATTTCATGAGAGTGCAAACAAAGTAAGAAAGTTCTTTCTTCTTTCAGTTTTTTCTTACTGAAAATTCGTTCATTTCTGTTTTACTTTGTTTCCTCTCTGATAACATAAAGTAAAAGGTCTCAGAGCATTTATTTCTTTTCTTTTTCATTTTCCTTGTGCTTTAGATTTCATTGATTGCATCACGTGTTTAATTGTGATTTCTCTGCATATATATATGTGTGTGTGTGTGTGTGTGTGTGTGTGTGTGTGTGCGTGTGTTTGTGTGTGTTTCAATGGTTTTATATATTAAAATATTCGTCGCAGCTACAAAGGAGCTCGAGTAAAGACAGGAGCTTAGAAAGGTTATTATGAACAAAATTTGATCCCACAAAGACAATTTTAAGTCTTAACTACCAGTGATTAAAGTTGTTAGCCTTAATTTGATACTTAAGAAATGAAAACCTTATATTTTCTTATTTGAGCATTATGCAATCCTAGATGAGGATTTTGATGATTATTTTTTTTCTGAGGAGATGGTTGGTTTTGGCAGGAATAATGTTTATAACATGATCAATAGATAACATTGGTTACTGAAATGATTATCATAAACCGACTCTTATTCAAAGGCTAACTCATATCGTGAATAATCCAGTGATAGATATAAGAAATTATAAATCATAATTATTGTTGGCTACTAAAATATAAACTAGATTTCAACGTGAGCCAGAAATCTAACGAAAATGGATATTAAGAATTGATTATAAAGTGGTTATAATGGATAACTCAAATGTATTCATTATATATAATGCTGCCTGAATAAATATTTAATATAAATAAATTTAATATAATATAAAATTTAAAACAATAAATAATTAAATTATTCATTTAAAAATAATAATTACTATTGTTATTTTATTGTAGATTATTTTTAATATCAATAAAGATAATTAATCGATTCATTGAATTTTCTTATGTAACAAACACAATTACTGTTTTCATTGTAATGTGGAACTAAAGAGTTTGATTAGAGACTTGGCCGATAGATAGCAGATCAGGTTTTCTAACTCTTCCTTAAATTAGTTGTGACTACTATCCAATAGAACGAAATAAACAGTTTAGAATTATATATTGTCCAACGTTTTTATTAAAATATTAATAATATTTCATTATTAAACAATTATTTAGAATTCGCGCTTCATTATTCTGAAAAATAATATTCTGGAAGGCTTACTCAAGACCATTCTCAATTAATTCAGGTATTTTATCTCTCCAAATAACAGGCCTTTAGCTCTATATGTTTAACATATCATTGACACTTAAAAGAACTTCTACGAAAAATGGTTAACATTTTAGTTAGAACCTATAGAAAGACACAATGGATTTTTTGCAGTATGTATTTAAATATGTAATTGAAAATGTATATATTTTAAACAAATGTTTGTTAGAAATATTCAGTTGTTAATGATAATTATTCAGTTGTTTTATCTTAATTTATTTAATGAATACATTTATTAAACAATTCAAGTTGTTATTAAAAATACTTATAAAAACATGCTTTTTTACAATACATTTGTAATGTACATTTGTACAGTTGCTTAGTAGATTTGTACTGAGTGTAGGAATCTTACATTTCACTTCAAAATATTATCTGAAAGAAGAATAATATTTGCATGAGATTATTTACCTATATTCTTTTAATGGATCGTTGAACAACTTCTACTTAAGTTTATCATGCTTCAAATAATCATAGTTATACAACTATATTTAGGTTTACAATATCAGTTAAGTTTATAAACGTATTTAAGTTTAAAGTTTAGTTCATCTTATGTTATTTCTTGTAGAAAGATGTGTCTTATTAATTCATTATACTACTTTTAATTCATCTTATAGTAAGTTTTAATAGTTTATTTAAAATGAACAGTCGTTATATATTTTACAAAATCGTATAAAATAAACCAATTAATAAAGAATGTAAATTATTTTACATTCTGGGTTCGTTAATTGAATGAGTATATTATTTATTCTCCTATGAATACAACAAATATTGAATAATGTATAAATAATGGTAGATATGTTTTCAATTCATGAATTAACTTTTTGAGGAGATCAATTCTTTTAGGTTGTTTTTGATACCAAACATTTTCACCTAAATATATTTATATATTATAGATAACTTTTTAATCAAATTCAAGCCCGTTAATTCTTTCATTCTAACATTCGAAGTTTGCATTTTTTGTTATTAACAACTCTGTTTACAAAAGAACATATTCTTAAATTTCAAAAAGGAATTACAATTTTCCTACCATATTAAATGTACATTTTACTTTATTATCTTACAAATTTAAAATTTTGATGCTTCAGTAATTTTCAGTTATGTGCAATTTATAGTTAAAATTATAATATATACAGAATAATTCAAAAATGATGTTTCGTACCTAATATTTTGATTTTATTTATAACTCATTATTTCCAGTCAAAAAGTAAAAAAAATTTAAACTAGACAAATATTAATATTACACAGCAGGGGAGTTAATGATGGAATTATGAGAAATAACAACCTAGCCAAGACAATGAATTAATACTCCGTAATTAGATATTTGTAGTAAAGAACTCATATTGGAGAAAGTATTAAGTCTCCAAACAAAAAACAAAAAAATCTGGAGTGGCCTACACTCAACTTTACTATAAGTAAATTTAATATCAATCTCCTTGGGTATATAAGATATAATGTTTCATTTAAGCATAATGTAAACATCTAAATGGGAGATGTTTATTAGTCTTTCATTCCTGAGGTAGTCAGATAGTAATGATTGATCGACTTATCAATATATAAGCTTATTTTTGTATATCACACCACTGATGCAAATAATCTCATTAGTATAACTACAGCAGTAATAACATTTTTGAAAAGCCAAAGTAATAAATTTATTGATAGGAAATATTCTCCTGCAAGAGAACATGGCTTTTGTTCAAGTAGCCAGTGGATTTCTTACATCGTTTACTTCACCTCCTTCTACATTGAATATTTAAGCCAAATTTTTAAATTTAAAACAGGAAAATACTCTTATTTTCTCTGAATTCATCGTAAACAACGAAGAGAAAATGTCATTTTAAGATAATTTATAATTACATTTATTAATCTTCAAACAAAAGATTTCAATTCTGAATTATCTTTTACAATTTTGTTCTTTTATAGACTTATTATACTGAGAATGTTATGGCTCCTTGGTATTAAATAAAATTATTTTCTTTCTCCTTTGTTAAAATCACACATTTTTTTTGAGTGAGTGTTATCTTTTTCCTGCCTGCTATATTCTTTTATAAGGTTGCTATGAATGTATATTGAGTTTAGCCAGTTTACTGAATAATTAAGTTATTGAATATATTAGATTTAATTCGTTTTATGTCATAATTATTTATTTAGGAATTATAATAGGAGTAATGTTTAATTTTGCAGTTACCATGACAACTAAAAGTGGATAATTGGTCCATAACAAACTTTTCTTGTATTTGCAAGAGTTTCTATTTAGAAATAGACATCTGTCTATCAACTCACTCTATCCGGATACATATTCTAGTTGTTTTACTAATAATAATAATAATAATTATATATTATAGAAGTAATTATGAATCTGACCTCGTGATTTAACTATTGGATTAACAGGAATCGAATGGACATCCATGATAACATCCACAGGTACATCCACAGGTAGCATCCACAGGTACATCCACAGGTACATCCACAGGTACATCAACAGGTAGATCCACAGGTACATCCACAGGTACATCCACAGGTACATCCACAGGTAGCATCCACAGGTAGATCCAAAGGTACATCCCCCCCACAGGTACATCCACAGGTACATCTACAGGTGACATCCAAAGGTAGCATCCACAGGTGCCATCCAAAGGAAGCATCCACAGGTGCCAACCATAGGTTTCGTCATTCATAGTTGCCATCCATAGAAAAGAATAAATACGACTATTAGACTAGAATAGTGAAAAAACTGGATATTTGTCAACAAACATAAATCCTCTTTCTTGAGGAAAGAGTCCATTCGACACATTTCAATATCATGGTCAGATACTACAATTCAGAAAGATGAAATAATTATAACTGTTATTAAGTTTTACTCAAAAGTGCAATATATAGATTTATTAAAGCGTTTTATGAGACAAATCTATCATACCATGGAAGACAAAGGAAATTTATTTATGTTTATTGGCGGTGATTTTTTAATCAAAAATAATATTCCTCTTATATCTTCTAGAAGGCAATAAATTTTTAAATTTTTTCCACTATAAACATCAATTTTATCTCAGAGCTAAAAACAATTAATGTAAATTATCAATTAATTCACTCAAGTCAATGTAAACAATGTAAAAAAATCTCGAGGGGCCTACACTCAACTTTATTATAAGTAACTTAATATTAAATTTCTTCAGTATATAATATATAACGACTCATTTAAGCATAATGTAAACATCTAAATGGGATATGATTATTAGTCTTTCATTCCTGAGTAGTACAGATAGTGATTGAAGGACATATCAATATAAAAGCTTATTTTTGTACATCACACAGCTGATGCAAATAATTTCATTAGTATAACTACAGCAGTAATAACATTTTTAAAAAACCAAAGTGAACATTTCTTGATACGAAATATTCTCCTACAAGAGAACATGGCTTTTGTTCAAATAGCCAGTGGATTTCTTACATCCTTTACTTGACATCCTTCTACATTGAATATTAAAGTAAAATTTAAAACAGGAAAATACCCTTATTTTCTCTTAAAAACATCATAAACATCGAAGAAAAAATGTTGTTTTAAGATGATTTATAATTAAAGATGTACGATAATTACATTTATCAATCTCCCGACGAAAGATTTCAATTTTGAAATATCTTTTACATTTTTTGTCTTTTATAGAATTATTATACTGGGAATTTTATGGCTTCGTAGTATTTAATAAGATCATTTTCCTTCCCCTTTGTCAAATAACATATATAGGAATTTTTTCTGAATGAGCGTTATCCTTTTCCTGCCTCCTGTACTCTGTTATAAGGTTGCTATGAATGTATATTGAGAAAAAATATATTAGTAATTAGCCAGTTTACATACTCAAATCGAAGTCAAAGGCAGCTATTCAATATAATTTAAATCTTTTATAGTTGGTAGCTTCTAATTTTTGAAAGTAATAAATATGAACTATTAGACTAGAATTGTAAAAAAAGGATATTTCTCAACAAACATAAATCCTCTTTCTTGAGGAAAGAGTCATTCATCACATTTAAATAGCATGAAAAGGTACTACATTCACAATGATAATGAAATTGTAACTGATATTATGTTTTGCTCAAGAGTGCCATATATAGATTTATTAAAGCATTTTATGAGACAAATCCATCATGCCATGGAAGACATGGAAGAAATTTTTTAACTGAATCGACTGAAATAAAATTGATGTTTAGAGGGTTAATGAAATGATTTGAAATGTTTAAATGACTTACATGAGGTGTAAGAAGAATAATATGTCATTACATTTATTTGAATAATAAGTGTAAGGATTTAAATCTTCTATTACACAGGTAATCATATTTTTTTTTAAGAAAATTAAGGTATCATTACTAGAATATTGATGTGAGCTTTTACTTAAAATGTAAAACTTAAACTGAAATGAGAACATAAAGATTTTAATGAAGTCGTAAAAAATTAACTTTGCGTATGTGGATATTTCACCTTATTTCAATTTGAAGGCACAGCTTTCATAATTAAAACGTTTATTGCCAATGTTTAATCTTAACGATTTACTATTTTTAATTGGGCTATAAATACAATATCTTAATTGTCTTCCTTAGATTGGAAAGTGATGGCTATGATTTAGAGGTTTTTACATAAATATAAAAGAAAACATCATATTATTTAGTACAATTTGTCTTTATGGACAAGGTTTAACGCAGAGTTCTTTAAATAAATAAAACTTACATTTATTGAAGTGTTCTACATTGAGGCTAAAAATATTGCAAAGCGACATAACACGCTTTGATGCTTTTACGAAAATAAATAGCCTGATTTATAATCTAGAGGTAGTGGATAACAGAAATTCACATTACAAACCCAACTTTATGAATATATAATAATATTTGTGAAGAATGTAACGTGTAAAACAAATATCTACATGAATAAAACACACCAAAGTTACTACAATCCCATATTAGTAACAAATATGGGTACTGGTTATTTTAAGACAACTATATCTTTCTGTACAAAATAAACAACTTTTTCTTACTAATAAATCTTATCTAATGCTAATAAAATATTATCGAGAATAATTATTTAGATAATTGAAATTAAACAACAATTTTGATGCACAGTTCAAACATTGAATTATACTGCAATGAATAATACCTAATTGTTATAAGTTATGTAGGTTATATTAATTTATAATTGAAATTAGACTTTCTAAAACTGTTTGATGTTTTTAATTTCAATTATTTATTTCTAAATTAAAACATGATTACAACATAATGTTTGAATTTATTTTTCATTTTGTATTAATTAAATTTATGTAAAACTAAAACTGAGGGCTTATTTAAGTTTCACTTTCCATTATAATGAACCATAACACCATATATAACTACAATGTACAGGTTAGATATGAAACATGTTTATGGTTAAATTATAATTATAGTTGACTCTCAACCAATAATAATAAAGAAAAAGCTAAGTATTCTTGAGTTTGTCTAAAACATACATCTTCATATTAGTATCACGTTTAGTATGACTTTTTGCTTTATCAAAGCTAAGAAATTATAAAAAGCACAATTAACAGTCCTTTAAATCTACTGTGCAGTTTAAATGACTAATTATAGAAGAAGTAATACATAATTGTTATTTATCAGAAATGTGTAACTACATATTAACTCAATTATATTTCTTACTTATTGTTAACACATTAAAACTGTAGAATGTTTTTAAGAATAATAATTATGTTTTAATGATATGTTAACTAATGATAACTAAAAAATGAAGTGCTTTCTCTTCACATAAGTATATGTCAAATTTTTATATAAAACATAACTATCATTTAAGATAAATAAATATCTAAATGGGAATAATTATTACATTCATTTGAGGTAGTACAGATTACTAAGAATATCAATTTAAATTATTTTGTAATCAAATAATTATATTTCAAATAATTTCCATTAAAACATCAATTTTAATCTCATGTAAAATCAAAAAATTACTAATTATAAAAAATAATAATAAAAAAATTGCAGTTAGCAGTGATTTCTTAATCGTTAATAAACATCTTCTACATTGAATATTTTGTAAAATTTTCAAATTTAAAACAGTAAAATACCCTTTTTTTCTCTGAAAAACATCTTAAACAGCGAAGAAAATGTTGTTTTAAGGTGATTTGTTAATTAAAGATGTACGATAATTACAGTTATTAATCTCTAAACGAAAGATTTATATTTTGAATTATCTTTTACATTTTTGGTTTTTAACAGAATTATTATACTGGGAATTTTATGGCTTCTTAGTATTTAATAAGATCATTTTCCTTCCCCTTTGTCAAATAACATATATACGAATTTTTTTTTAATGAGTGTTATCATTTACCTGCACAATATTATTCCTCTTACATCTCTTATAAGTCAATAATATATTTTCATTTTTCCATTAGAAACATCAATTTTATCTCAGTGGATTCGCTCAAAAAATTTCTAAGTCAATGTAAACAATGTAAAAAAATACAAAAAATTCGACAAGTATAGCAGGTGATCTCTTAGTCTAGGATAAACAAAGAGTTTTTATATCGTTATTGCTCTTTTCCGTAATTGAAACTTCATGATTTTTTTTTTATGAATTGCTAATTTTTTGTTCCATTTTTGGTCAAATTTTCATAATTTTTTAACAAGCCGTTCAGCGTCAAAAAAACATTTTCTGAAAACACAAATCGTACTCTAACGCCCCTTTAGCGAATGTAATTTTAGAAAAAAATATCTCAACTCATTGTCCATATAATGTTCTATTTATAGGCATAGTTTCATTCTTGTCCGTCAAACAGTATGGCTTGTATCGCTCTCACAAGGTTTGAGATTGAGTTATAAGTCAAAATTTTTACATTTTAGTGAAAAAAAAATATGTCCTGTTGTTTTAAAATTCTGAATATATTTTTCGTTTGTTGCATTTGAAACCTCAAAGATAATGTCAAAATTTCAAAACTTTAGGGTTATCAGTTTAGGAGAAATAAATGTTTAAAAAAAAACGGTTTTTGGCAAAAAAAGTGACTTTTCCATCATGCATAATTCTTCCCAAACAATAAGGATCATCTACTTTATTGGACCCATTTTTGTGTAAAATATCAACTTGATCCATCAAAGATTCTGGACCGTAGCGTGGTAACAAGCAATGCTAACACACGCACCCACCCACGCCACCCACCCACCCACCCACACACACACACACAGACATCATCGTAAAAACTTCATAAAATGACTTCTGGGACCTCAAAACATGTAATTCCGTCAAAATCTCGAGATCGAATTTTTTCACGATCACTATACTTTACTTATAGTAAAGTAAAAACGGGAAAAAGTTGGGATTGTTGTGATGTATAAATGTTTTACATTTGGTTGGAGAACAAACCTACTAAAATATTCATTTTTTTTAATGTAGATAAACCATTGTTATGGGTTAATGTAATTTTATCAAATTTGATGTAGTCATTAATTTTCATTGATTAACTTTATTACAAAATTCATATTTTTATAATAATAATTCTATTGAAATAATAATTATAAGGTAGAAATAATTAACTAGTAATAATAATACTATCAGTTTCTAAATCTGGATATAGTCTACTCCAGATTCTGTGATAAATTTAAGAAAAATATGACTTTATTTGTGTTAATTTGATTATCTATTTCTATAGAATTAATAAAAGAATATTTCCTATTATCATAATATTTGAAGTTTGTTGATATAGCGTTCTTGTTAAAGCGCATGCGTGAATCACACTACTATAGCCAATGATAGTTGAGTATACATCTCATCATTAGGAATTAACCAATTATATTAGCAGATACATGATTTTGAATCAGTTGTTGTTCGGATTTCTTACGAGTAGCAGTATACGCGTCTTTTTTCCAAAACTCCAGGTAATTTTTCTAGTTTTGCCATCTATTTGATATATTTATCTACAACATTAGAATAATGATAGTACTTATGTTGTGTTAGTGTTTAAAAAAAGGTTTTTTTTTCTTTTTAATAAAGATGTTATTAGTTACATGAATGCAAGTAGTAACACTTGACGGCGCCATGTTCAATTTATAAAACAAACCAACTTAATTTCAGAGAGTCACCAACAGCATTTTATGTTGGTTGTTTGATTTTTCTTACTTTCTGTTAGAATAAAACCTCATTTTAAGTATTGATTTTTCATATAATTTCATTTTCACAATTCACTATTAGTAAATGCAAATCAAATTCAAATCTATAAATTATTAAATCATATTTCTTTTTTAAAACTGGAATATAAAAAAAATCAACGAATATTTCTGAAAACTCACATAAAAGAAAATGAAAAAAACACATGTTGAACTAGGATTCATCAAAAACATACGTTTAATAAACAAAGTGGAATCTCATCGATAACATTTTCCAGAAATTCTGAGATATAGGTGTCACTTTAATTGTGAAAAGTAGGTACTACTCGTATTTAAAAATTTCGTAGTGTAGGTTCTAAACAACAAATTAAGGACGCGTGATTTTTTCTTAAAAAGAACAAACAGTAACAATTAATTTTTTGGCAATTCCTGTTTATAGGCAAAAGTCCACAAATCAGAAAGATAATATATTGTATTATATTGTTATTATAAGTAAGTACTTATATAAGTTTAAAAAGTGTTTTATAATCAGTTAAGTATCGTTAATATCACATGTGAAGTTAATATCACTTAATAGCAGTTGTGAAAATAAAGATTTGTGAACACCCTTCAGGTTACATGTTTGATGGGTTAATTTGATATTACGCTCAAAAATTACACTTATAGTTTAGATTTTTTTTTAATGAAACATTTATTCAGCATGCTTTATATAGATATTATATGCTGCAATATAACTAATTAGATTTATATTTTATATTTTTAACCCGATCCCCTAGCGGGTTAAATAGGTCTGCCCTTTACGGTCTTTTTGTTTGATCTGTGATTCTACATTGAGACTCCTAAATTTTGTCTAACTCAAGTGTATTTAGAGTAGGGATCTTAAACGAGTACCTGATATCGCAGTCTCGGGACCGAAGGTTTACGCCCTCTCAGAGGGACGATTTACTTAGATTTATTCACCTCCTGCGTGGGTAAATCGAGGGCCAGGTGGGCATCGAACCCTGGGCTACCAGTTCAGAAGCGAGTACGTTAACCACTTAGCAACCTGGCCCCTTAATTAGATTTAAAATCACTACATTTCTTCGCTACTTGCTACAGCATATCGTATTTTTAGTTATAGTTGGAATACATAATTTTAATAGTAAATATTTTTAACATGAAAAGTTATTACAAAAGTTTGTATTATAATAATTTATAAATCTTATTTCTTTAATTGTTCCACCATAATAAAAGTTTCTCAAATCTATTTGATTCATGAATTTTTTAAGATAATCAAACATTTGACTGTTCTTCACAATTTTACTTTTGTCTAGATGCCAGAAATTTCCCGTAGATATTGTGAAGTTCATGAATCCGTGTTGCTCTTGATGGAGGTTCGGCGAGTTAAATAATATGTGATTCCACGTCTGAGGTATTAAATTGTCACTAGGACACCAGTCGTTATCAATAATCCGAAATCTACTGAGGTAGCCTTTGGTTCGACCATGGCTACAGAGTGCTTTTGTTATTATATGGTTTGTTTCTGTATTGCACTTTTTCCGTGAATGTATAGTTAGAGGAATGTTTTAGTAAAGACACCTTTGGTCGAGGTGACCATTCCAGTTCCCCATTTCTGCATTGATAATTCATGCATTACTCTTTGACATGTCCTGTAGGAATTTGGGAGATCTAAGATTTGACAAGCCCTCTTAGCCAAATAGTTAACATGTGCTGCGGAGGGACTTATAGGAAGACCAATTTATAGCCAATTAATGTACTTTCTTTCTTTCCTTAATTAATAACTCTAGAAAGTAGGCATTTTTGAAAGTTGCCATGTAACGAAGATAAGAAAATTAAAAAAGAATTTGATTTCTGTTTTAATCTGAAAGTATGTGAATATGATATTGGTCACAACTTTGATGGATCATAATGAAATTGACACAAAAATGGTGTTTTATAGAATAAGGAAGTGTTAGAATGAGTACTTCATCACCTAATACATACTTTGGAATAATAATACTTTAACAAACATCTGCTATGTTCCATTTCTAGGAATCTGTCAGGTTGGGATAAAACAATGATTGCATTTTCCTTAAAATCTGGAGTGGCCTACACTCAACTTTACTATAATTATCTTAATATCAAATTTCTTGAGTATATAACACATAACGTCTCATTTAAGCATAACGTAAACATCTAAATGGGATATGATTATTAATCTTTCATTCTTGAGGTAGTACAGATAGTGATTGAAGGACATATCAATATATAAGCATATTTTTGTACATCACACAGCTGATGCAAATAATTTCATTATATCAAATTATGCTGTATAACTACAGCAGTAATAACATTTTTGATAAACCAAAGTGAACATTTCTTGATACGAAATATTCTCCTACAAGAGAACATGGCCTCTGTTCAAATAGCCAGTGGATTTCTTACATCGTTTACTTGACATCCTTCTACATTGAATATTAAAGTAAAATTTTCAAATTTAAAACAGGAAAATTCCCTTTTTTTCTCTGAAAAACTCTGAATAATTTTTTTATGATGAAAAATATCATAAACAGCGAAGAAAAAATGTTGTTTTAAGATGATTTATAATTAAAGATGTACGATAATTATATTTATTAATCTTTAAACGAAAGATTTCAATTTTGAATTATCTTTTACATTTTTGGTTTTTTATTATACTGGGAATTTTATGGCTTCGTAGTATTTAATAAGATCATTTTCCTTCCCCTTTATCAAATAACATATATACGAATTTTTTCTGAATGAGTGTTATCCTTTTCCTGCCTCCTGTACTCTGTTATAAGTTTGCTATGAATGTATATTAAGAAAAAATATATTAGTAATTAGCCAGTTTATATACTCAAATCGAAATCAAAGGCAGCTATTCAATATAATTTAAATCTTTTATAGTTTGTAGCTTCTAATTTTAGAAAATAATAAATATGAACTATTAGACTAGAATTGTAAAAAAAAAACTGGATATTTCTCAACAATCATAACTCCTCTTTCTTGAGAAAAGAGCCATTTATCACATTTAAATAGCTTGGAGAGGCACTACATACACAATGATAATGTAACTGATATTAAGTTTTGCTCAAGAGTGTAGATTTATTAAAGCATTTTATGAGACAAATCCATCATGCGATGGAAGACAAAGGTAATTTATTTATGTTTATTGGCGGTAATGATTTTACATGTAACAATATTATTCCTCTCACATTTCATATAAGTCAATAAACTATTTAAATTGTTCCTTTATAAATATCAATTTTATCTCAGTGGATTCGCTCAAAAAATTTCTAAGTCAATCTAAATAATGTAAAAAAATATAAAAAATTCGACAAGTATAGTAGGTGATCTCTTAGTCTAGGATAAACAAACAGTTTTTATAGTGTTATTGCTCTTTCCCGTAATTGAAACTTCATGATTTTTTTTTTATGAATTGCTATTTTTTTGTTCCATTTTTGGTCAAATTTTCATTATTTTTTAATGAGCTGTTTAGCGTCAAAAAAACAATCTCTGAAAACAGAAATCATACTGTAACGCCCCTTTATCGAATGTAATTTTTAAAAAAAAATATCTCAACTCATTCTCCAAATAATGTTCTATTTTTAGGCATAGTTTCTTTTGATCCGTCAAACAGTATGGCTTGTATTGCTCTCACAAGGTTTGAGATTGAATTATATATCAAATTTTTTACATTTTATTGAAAAAAAAATATTTCCTGTTATATTAAAATTCTGAATATATTTTTCGTTTGTTCCATTTGTAACCTTAAAGATAATGTCAAAATTTCAAAACTGTACGGTTATCAGTTTAGGAGAAATAAATGCTTTCTAAAAAACGGTTTTTGGCAAAAAAAGTGACTTTCCCATCATGCATAATTCTTCCCTAACAATAGGGATCTTCGTCTTTATGGGGCCCATTTTTGTGTAAAATATCAACTTGATCCATCAAAGATTCTGGACCGTAGCGTGGTAACAAGCAATGCTAACACACTCACCCATCCACCCACACACACACAGACATCATCGAAAAACTTCATAAAACGACTTCTGGGACCTCAAAACATGTAATTCCGTCAAAATCTCGAGATCGAATTTTTTCACGATCACTATACTTTACTTACAGTAAAGTAAAAAAATTTGTGTTTGTTTGGAGACTTACTACCTTCCCCAATATGAGTAAATACCACACTATAACAGATTGCACAGTTAATGAAGTAAAGAACTCAGTTTTCATCTGTTATGAGAGACAGTTTTTTGCGCGTTTGACCGATTAGATTAAATTAGGATCCAGACTTTAGAGTGCATCGCTTAAGAACCATTTTAAAACCATTACTTACTTACTTAAAAACCATTTTGTTATGTTACGAGTATCTTTACATTTGACAAAAAACTTTTACTTAAGACTGATAGACTTACTTTCAGTACATTACTCAAAATATAAATATGGGAGTGGCTAATTAGTTGACATAACTGAACAAATTGAGCTTGTAGAATTTCTTAATGCCTCCTGGAGAAAAGGATAGGCATGACTAAGCTAAGCGAAGTTGATTCTATTTAGTCTCTCTCTCTCTTCTCTCTCTCTCTCACTCTCTCTCTCTCCCTCCCTCGAAGACCCCACCTGCCTCTCAGTTTCTCAAGTCTCTTCCTATCTTACACCCCTTTCTCATTATATCCCTCCCTCATTTTCAGTCATACGTTCTATTATAACTCTATTATAACGATAAAGTTGCACAGTATAATACAAATTATTCGTCTAATTTTACATTCTAAAGAATCTATTGCTACAGGAAACATAACTTCATTAATACACAGTTTTCTTTGGGAATCCTGCATAAAGTCACCACATCAGCAAGTTTTTTACTAATAGAAAGTGTTTCGACCATACAGTGTTCTACTTCAGGTAAATCTAAAATATTCATAAAAACACGAGAGCAGAACAATTATCATATTTAATAACACTATTGAATAATGATTAAATATGTTGATTACTCTCATGGTTTTGATACATATTATCATTTACCGGAAGAATAACAAACTTATTCGAGACAAGTTGTTTTATCATAAACAACATACTTGTTTATGTGGTTGCATTGCTCCATCCATTTAACTTAAATCGCAACCTTATTGAATTAAACAAGGAGGTTTGGTTGCAGAGCGTCAAAGTACAGTTTTATAAAGGTTTTTAAGTTTTTAATAGCACTTGTCCAAACACAATAACAACAATAAAACCTAGGACACCAAAAGTATTGCACATTTCTTCCACCTGGATCAGCTGTTCTTCAAGGTTACCTCAGTTCCAGTGTTGTCCCCACAGACTCCCCTCCCAGTGACAACGCTCAAATATTTCCGTGGAAACCGAACTACGCGGCCACTGCGAGTACGTCTGACATGGTCGGATGGAGCCGGTGATGATGCCAGAGCTGTGTCAGGTGGTCGCTGTGTCTTGGCAGGAGAAACTATTGGGTCGGATACCTGAGGCTTGGTTGGTTGATTTGGTGATGAGGTTTCTGAATCTAAGAGGTGGTACGCAGGTTTTAGTCTGTCTATACTAACTGATTCAGTGCCACGTTTCGTTTGTATTTGAAAAACTTTATCAGTGCGCTGAACAACAGAGTAGGGTCCATCATAACTAGGCTGCAAAGGAGTTTTAACAGCATCCCGTCTGATAAAGACATGTGTGCACGTTAGGAGATCAGAATGTACAAAAATTCTAGGTTTAGCATGATGTTTAATATTTACGGGCTGAATTCCTGTCATATATTCTCGAAGTTTATAGATAAAGGAAGGAATATCAGAAGTGCCAATGTCTTGTTCTTGATGCAATAGGTCAGATGGTAAGCGTATTGTCTCTCCATAAATAACTTCAGCGGCAGTAGTGTTATACTCTGGAATAATGTATGACCGAAGTCCTAGAAGTACAAGAGGAAGTTTCTCTACCCAGTTATCTGAAAGTTGAGCTTTTAAGCTGTTCTTGAGACACCTATGCCATCTTTCTATTTTTCCATTAGCAGCAGGATGATAAGCTGTAGTCTTACAGTGCTGGATGCCAAGCATAGATGTTAAAGCATGAAATAGTCGACTTTCAAATTGTCTACCGCGGTCTGTGGTAATAATTGAAGGAACTCCAAAGCGTGCAATCCATCCAGACATTAAACCACGAGCTACAGTTTCTGCTGATATATCTTGGATCGGTATTGCCTCTGGCCAACGTGAAAATCGGTCAATGATAGTTAAGATGTAGCAAAACCCATGTGATGGTGGAAGTGGACCGACCAGATCGAGATTTATATGAGAAAATCTTCCACTCACCAGGCTGTAGCTGCCTAGGGGACTTTTGGTGTGCTTTGTTACTTTCGTGCGTTGGCAGGGTAGGCATGACTTTGCCCATAGGGAAACATCCTTGTTCAGGTTAGGCCAAACATATCTTGATCGCACAAGATTTACTGAACCTTTAATTCCTGGATGAGAGAGATTGTGAAGTGAATCGAAAATAGGTTTTCTGAGAAGTTCTGGAACGTAGGGTCTCAGTTTACCTGTTGAATTATCACAAATAAGTTCCTTGTCTCCTGGAAGTCGGATAGACTCAAATGTAAGAGAGCATGTTGGAGACTTCTTCAAAGCATTTAAATCCTCATCTACTTTTTGAAGATCCGCAAAGGTATCAAACGAAATAGATGATGGACTGTTGAGAGAACATATGCGGGAACAGATATCAGCTGGAATATTCTCAGAACCTGGCAAATATTTAATATCTGTTGTGAACTGAGATATAAAATCTAAATAACAGAACTGACGGGGTGATGCTTTATTGAGATTCTGACTAAATGCGTAAGAAAGAGGTTTATGGTCTGAAAATATTGTGAAATGACGTCCTTCTAAGAAATATCGAAAATGCTTGACTGCAGAATATGCTGCTAGAAGTTCCCTGTCATAGGTACTATAGTTTTGTTGAGCATTAGATAATTTTTTCGAAAAGAATGCTAGAGGTTGAAGGACCTTACCAGAAGCTTGTTGTAGGGAAGCTCCTACAGCAGTGTTTGATGCATCGACCATGAGTAGGATAGGCAATTTGTCAGAGGGATGAGCAAGAAGTGTAGCATTTGACAAGTCCTTCTTGAGCTTCTCGAATGCTTCAGTGCTTTCAGGTGTCCACGTAATTAGTGATTTGTCATTTTTCTTAGCTCCCTTTGTGAGATTATATAAAATCTGTTGTGTGTCTGCAGTGTTGGGAAGCATTCGCCTGTAAAAATTAATGAGGCCAAGAAATCGTCTTAAATCAGAAATAGTTTTTGGAAGTGGAAAATCTTGTATAACACGAACACGATCTTGAAGAGGTGCTACGCCATTGGCAGAGATGTGATAACCTAAGAATAAAATTTCATTTCTGCCCAAGACACTCTTCGCGACATTGATGTTCACTTGGTTTTCACTAAGACGTTTAAATAAAATGCGCAAATGTTCAAGGTGCTCTTCTACGCTTGTTGAAAATACTAAGATATCATCAATATATCCAAATACAAATGGTAGATCCTGGAGTAAGCTATTGATGTACCTCTGGAATGTTTGCGCAGCATTTCGTAAATCAAAAGGCATGCGCAAAAATTCAAAAAGTCCAAAGGGCGTAATGACTGCTGTCTTTGGAACGTCATCTGGATGTACAGGTATATGATGGAAGGCTTTTGTCAAATCAATTTTAGAAAATATGGTTTTTCCACATAGTTGCGCATTAAAGTCCATAATGTTTGGTACTGGGTATCTGTCTGGAATTGTCACATTATTCAGAGCCCGGTAGTCTCCGCAAGGTCTCCACGATCCATCTTTCTTTGTTGTCATGTGTAAGGGGCTGGACCAACAGCTTTTGGACGCCTTACATATTCCCATGTCAACCATAACCTGAAATTCAAGTTTTGCAGCTTTCAACTTGTCCGGAGGCAACCTACGAGGTTTTGAGGTGACTGGCAAGCCTTTAGTAGCTATTGAATGTGTTACTGAACTGGAAGAAGTCTGTAAATACGGTTTTTCACTCACTATGTCAGGAAATTCTGCAAATAGTGATGAAAATGGGTCCTGAGGTATTGGCTTTACAAAGTGTACTGAACTTTCATCTGAATGTAGTATACGTCCTTTAGTTGTTAATTTTGTTTTACTATCAATGAGGCATTTATTTTTGAGGTCCACTAATAAATCAAAGTGTCTAAGAAAATCAGCCCCTATAATCGGTGATTGGACATCTGCGATCGTGAAAGGCCAAATAAACTGTCTTCTTAAACCTAAGTTTAATTCTAGTAACCTGCTGCCATAGGTTTTAATAGTAGAGCCATTTGCTGCATAGAGAACAATCTCGGAGGCCTTCCACTTATCTTTGATATTGGGTGGAATTACAGAGATGTCAGCACCCGAGTCTATTAGGTAGCTGGTACCAGTGTTGTCAGACACAAATAGGCGGTTTGACTTCTGGCCCATGACTTCTCCCGCCTTCAAAGAAGGGCCATCTAGTTTTCCGTTTTCTTTTTGTAGGCACAGGGTTTTAAACATTTTTTAGCTTCGTCTTTGAATTTGTAATGATACCAGCAGATATCATATTTCCTTTCTGCTGATGAAGAACGTGATTTGGACCTGGCCCGAGACTTAATACCATTCGACCTAAACCTGTTACCCCGCTGCAAGGTACTGTTAAGATCTGCCACAAGGGCTTCAAGCTTTTCCATGCGGGTACTGATAGAGTCTGTGAAAGGTGAAACACTGGCTGATGAAATGCCACCAGGTCTAGACACTTCAACTATCTTATCAGCCATAGTAGCCAAAGCATCTAATTTATCAGAACTGGCTGCTAGTATTGAGCTCACACGTTGCGGCAATCTCTGAAGAAAAATTGTTTTGAGAAAATCATCACTAACTTGAGAACTAGCAAGTGTCCTCATTTCTCTCAAGAGGGATGAAGGCTTCTTGTCTCCCAACTCTAACTCGGTTAATAGAGTTTTGATTTTTTTTCCTTCAGAATCTTCAAATTCGCCTATTAATTTATTTTTCAAGTCAGTATAAGGAGTTGCACTTAGCGGCCGAGTTAAAAGATCGCTAACAACCTCAGCTACGCTACTGTCGAGAGACCCAATCACATAATGGTACTTTGTCAACTCTGATACCACGTGGCTTGTGACAAATTGCGACTCAATTTGGACAAACCAAATTTTAACATTTTTACGCCAAAAGGGCGGTAGTTTCACTGCTACATGAGAAACATTTCCTAGGGTAATTTCGGTTCCCTCAGCACTTCTGTTTCCTTCTTCCATTTTGGCTGTTTTATAGTGTCTAAAACCTTAGTTAGGCAGATTAAGTATTCTGTTACCTGTAGTAGTATCACGTCGGGGTCACCAATTTGGTTGCAGAGCGTCAAAGTACAGTTTTATAAAGGTTTTTAAGTTTTTAATAGCACTTGTTCAAACACAATAACAACAATAAAACCTAGGACACCAAAAGTATTGCACATTTCTTCCACCTGGATCAGCTGTTCTTCAAGGTTACCTCAGTTCCAGTGTTGTCCCCACAGAGGTTTCATGAATTAACTCAACCTGAATATTTCGTATTTGTTTCTTGTAGTCATGAGATTTCCTAAATTAGGTAAACTTGGACTATTTTTTGATTGTTACAAGTTATGCCAAACGTGACTGAATGAAGTGAACTTGGGTCTAGTCCTGCTCTATTTCCTGCAGCCAGCTGAAATCGATGGTTGAATAGCAACCTATATCATTTCTTACTTATGTCAGGAACGCAAGGGAAAAATCCAGTTTTCACTCAACGAATGGTGTGTATGAAAACGATGCTTGGCACATACAATCAAGGAGTGATCTGAGCACATTTCCTACTTGCCTTAGGTAGCCACATACAATCAATGAGTGATCTGAGCACATTTCCTACGTGCCTTAGGTAGCCACATAAAATCAATGAGTGATCTGAGCACATTTCCTACGTGCCTTAGGTAGCCACATAAAATCAATGAGTGATCTGAGCACATTTCCTACTTGCCTTAGGTAGCCACATACAATCAATGAGTGATTCTGTAGCACATTTCCTACTTGCCTTGGTAGAGCCACATACAATCAATGAGTGATCTGAGCATATTTCCTACTTGCCTTAGGTAGCCACATACAATCAATGAGTGATCTGAGCACATTTCCTACTTGCCTTAGGTAGCCCATACAATCAATGAGTGATCTGAGCACATTTCCTACTTGCCTTAGGTAGCCACATACAATCAATGAGTGATCTGAGCACATTTCCTACTTGCCTTAGGTAGCCACATACAATCAATGAGTGATCTGAGCACATTTCCTACGTGCCTTAGGTAGCCACATAAAATCAATGAGTGATCTGAGCACATTTCCTACTTGCCTTAGGTAGCCACATACAATCAATGAGTGATCTGAGCACATTTCCTACTTGCCTTAGGTAGCCACATACAATCAATGAGTGATCTGAGCACATTTCCTACTTGCCTTAGGTAGCCACATACAATCAATGAGTGATCTGAGCACATTTCCTACTTGCCTTAGGTAGCCACATACAATCAATGAGTGATCTGAGCACATTTCCTACTTGCCTTAGGTAGCCACATACAATCAATGAGTGATCTGAGCACATTTCCTACTGCCTTAGGTAGCCACATAAAATCAATGAGTGATCTGAGCACATTTCCTACTTGCCTTAGGTAGCCACATACAATCAATGAGTGATCTGAGCACATTTCCTACTTGCCTTAGGTAGCCACATACAATCAATGAGTGATCTGAGCACATTTCCTACTTGCCTTAGGTAGCCACATACAATCAATGAGTGATCTGAGCACATTTCCTACTTGCCTTAGGTAGCCACATACAATCAATGAGTGATCTGAGCACATTTCCTACTTGCCTTAGGTAGCCACATACAATCAATGAGTGATCTGAGCACATTTCCTACTTGCCTTAGGTAGCCACATACAATCAATGAGTGATCTGAGCACATTTCCTACTTGCCTTAGGTAGCCACATACAATCAATGAGTGATCTGAGCACATTTCCTACTTGCCTTAGGTAGCCACATACAATCAATGAGTGATCTGAGCACATTTCCTACTTGCCTTAGGTAGCCACATACAATCAATGAGCCAAGTGATCTGAGTGCATTTCCTACTTGCCTTAGGTAGCCACATACAATCAATGAGTGATCTGAGCACATTTCCTACTTGCCTTAGGTAGCCACATACAATCAATGAGTGATCTGAGCACATTTCCTACGTGCCTTAGGTAGCCACATACAATCAATGAGTGATCTGAGCACATTTCCTACTTGCCTTAGGTAGCCACATACAATCAATGAGTGATCTGAGCACATTTCCTACTTGCCTTAGGTAGCCACATACAATCAATGAGTGATCTGAGCACATTTCCTACTTGCCTTAGGTAGCCACATACAATCAATGAGTGATCTGAGCACATTTCCTACTTGCCTTAGGTAGCCACATACAATCAATGAGCCAAGTGATCTGAGTGCATTTCCTACTTGTTTTTCTATCGTTAAAATTTTCTGAATTATAAAGTTTATCAACAACAATAAATAGATTTACACACAATAAATAAGAATGAAAATAAATAGTACCGGCTACTTAACTATCCTACATTAAGCCAATTATGGACTGAAACTACTATTTGTGAAAATACGGATTAACTACTAATGTCAGTTAAGAATCAATATCACATAATTATTATAGAAATGATAGATGAGATTGATTTGGGAAGTTGAAACAGTTGAAATAGGTTGGGAAACAGTTGAAATAGTTTCAGTGTTCACAACTTTTACAATTGAGAGATATTTCTTTGTTGGGAAACAGTTGAAATAGTTTCAGTGTGCACAACTTTTACAATTGAGAGATATTTCTTATGATGATAGGCATTTACTAAAACATAAAGCTGCTAGCTCAAAAGTTACCTTTTGATGTCATTTTACCTATGGGTGCAGTCCAAACGTTATAGTTATTAGTTCTGCGTTGAAGGAGACTAGATTAGGTAGATTGAGGTCCAAATATCTGAAGAAATTTGGTTCCAGGTAGTCAAAATTTCTTTTAGTGAACAGTTAAAAGAACAATATCAGAGTCACGGCTCACCGGCATCCCTGAGTGATAAAGTAGGAAGCGAAAATGGAGGACTGTGCCACAACCGTTAACTTAGACCTACTATTCCTCGTCGAGGGGAATCCAACACAGACAGTTACTGAATAGACTAGACCTGCACAATGTAGAATACTAATGGTGACAGAACTGTGACTGGAGGAAACTACTAAGCTAACGTGGTGCACTCCAACAAGTTCAAATCCTGATTACCCTAATTCACAAGAACACCTCTTAGACCTTCACACACCTACTATTTTTTTTATTTTTAAACCGAATCCTTATCGGGTGCTTACGCCAGCCGTTTCCCGGCTTATAGATTCTACAGATTCTACATTGGGATTCCTAAATTTTGCCTAACTCAAGTTCATTTCGAGTGTAGCGATCTTTACCTGACATCGTACAGGCTTGGGACCGACGGCTTAACGTCCTCTCCGAGGTACGATGTACTCAGATTTATTCACCTCCTGCGTAAATAAATCGAGGGCTAGGTGGGAAAAAACCCCGGACTACCAGTCCAGAGGCGAGTACGTTAACCACCTCACATCTACTACTCGACATATTAAGAATGTTATTGCAAACTTATCTCCTAAATGGTAAAACTCATCAGGAAGCCAGAGTAAACTGAATTCCAGCATGGAGGGCCAAAAGAGAGTGTTTAAAAATGAAATATGTACGAAAAGAACTTATGTGAAGGAGGTTTGAGACTAAATTCAGAAGATGATGTAACATGACCTTGAGCGACCAACCATGGCGTGGCTTACTGATGGCTTTGAACCAATGATGGCGGAAGGAAACAAATTTTAATTTTATAATAAAAAATAACCTTCGTAAAATTTCCTTTTACGTAATAGAAAAGTTCTCCGAGCTGACGAGTGTTTCATGATATTATACGCGCATATATATACAGACTATGCGGTGGGTTCTTCCAGTATTAGGGATTATTTGAATCCTCTCCATAATTAGCTGGAGCACAGTGTCTACTTTTGGTAGGATTCCAGAATGTTTGTCGCCATTGTGAACAGGTAGTAGGGGAGACACTACCATATGCTCTCTCACTTTCCCTTTGGCCTTACGTTTCGTTGGGTGCACATAGGGGAGCAGCTATTGTTGGTTCTTCCGCGGTGAATTCTTAAACAACTTTGAATCTTTGAGTGTTCCTTTCATCCATATGTTGAACAGTCCCTATTATAACTTTCCCTTGAGGTGATATTGGTCAATATATTTTACTAGCAGTTTTTCAACATTTGAAGCTAACATACTAGTAAACCGCTGGAGATTATCTGATTCCATGAATTTGATTTGTTGTCAGTGATTTATTGATTATATGCAAATGATATTCTACTATCAGTGCTGTCATGTAAATAGTAACCAAGTAATTTTCTTCCATTCTAGAATATGGAGAGGGTGTTAATTTCTTTGTATTTAGAGATTTAAGAATTAGTAATCTATTCTACACATGGTATTCAAAGCATTGATGTTATCGAGAGAGCGACAACAATGACGATAGATAAAACAATGATGAATCATCAAAAATACCTTTTCTTTTGTGTTGAGTCCGTTCAATGCACCTTAATAAGAATGAAGTTACATTATTAGTTTAGTCTACTGAAACACCTTTGGTTGGTGGTGTTCATATAAAATAAAATGGCCTTGATTCTGTTTGAAAACACTGCTTTATACGGTACATACATGTATAAGTCTTTTCCCAATTGACGAATAGTTTGGTTGTTCTGAATAAGGTGGACATGCATCTTCTCTACAGCCTTCATTGTTTTTACGAAGGAACCCTCGTTGCATTTTATTTAGATTTGAACAATTTGGAAGGTTATCTAATTGTTCACCTTTCAAGAGTTAAATTAACGTTTACAGCAACTGAGTTGGCATGTTATGTTGACTCAATTACATCAACTATCTGCTTGAGTTAATAATTTGAATGGTATTAATTTAAACATTCTAATTAGAGATTATAACAGATTTCCAATTTTTGAGGCCTTCAGAGACTATTTTTTAAATTTTTCTGACAATATATGTATGTTCTATGCGTGGGAGTGTATAAATAAAATTATATTGCATACAAAATGTTAAAATTGTTGAAATTTCAACGTACAATTTATAAGTATAACGTACTATACCTTATGGCATATGTTATTGGACAAAGGCATAACCTAGTTTACAGTGACAAAGGTATGTTACGCTCTCACATATATATTTATTGTCCTTCACAGTTATCATATTGTTTATGCTAAAAGAGTAATTCTCTAGACACCTTGAAAATAAGTTGGTATCAGTCATTTAGTATGTTTTTATGATATTTTGAATGTGAATTTAAAGAACCGTTATTTGATCCTGAGGTATTTGTTCTACTCTTTGCACAGTAACTTTAGTTTTTACTTTTTTCTATACTTAGAGTATTACTTTTCCTGTGCCATCATTAGCAGTGCCAGCTGTGATAGTATGGATGTGAGGTTCAATTCTTCAGAATTCCCCTCAACATTTCATTATGGAAGAGAATTTGGGTCCGTTCTCTTTTATCGCTTTACCGTTATGGTTGTATATCTGTTGAACGCATTTACAAGATGATATTGCACTCTGAAATTGTTATATTTGGTTTTATTTGTATTTTCCCATGATTTTTGTTCAAAATTTAGTACATTCTAAAGTCTATTGTGTAGAACAACCTTAGTTTCTTTAGGAGCTGAAGGAAGATATCATCAGGAAATTATATTTCATGATTTGGAAAGCTTTATTAATTTGAATTGCCATCAATGCAATGATGAGCTGTCATCTGCTATGGACAGTAGGGAATGGATGAAGGTGAGATGGAAGAGCGTTGGTCGAATTGGACGGAAACGGTTTTGTGTAGCGACGAGAGCGCACAATGCTCATCTGCATTGGACAGTCCTCATTCAAACAGCAGTGTCCACTGTCTGGCGGCACCTCGTTCACTTACCATTTCTTTGCCCCTAACCCTTCTTGATTTTGTGGTGTTGACTAGTTTGGAAAATGCGTAAGAAACTTAAAACCACGCCGGTCTTTTATTCGAGTAGCTCTGTAGCAGGTACCTTCCGAGTGATTACAGGTAATATTCAATATACATATTTCCTTGGTCTCATTTGTATAGATAGTAATTTGTAGATTTGCACAGCTTTTACAGGTTAGATTAATATGGTGAAGTGTCAATTAATGTTGCAATAGACATTACAGATAGTCCTAGTCACTCAGAGGGTCATATCCTTGTACATAATCTCCAAGATGTTGGAAGATTATAGCAATTAGCTATAGTAGGTAAAGTTAGATAGATAATTTACCACAATAGCTGAACTATATTTCTGATTTTTATTCCATTAAGCAATTCTAGTACTGTTGTGTATTTTTTATGATAAATATAGATCAAATCTATATTTGATAAATTATAGATAAATATATTTAATAAATATATTTAAATAAACAATATCATAAATAGATAAATATCATATATTTGATAAATATATCAAATATATATATATATATATATATATAGAATCACTAGGTTTTGCTGGATTAACATGTTTGGAGGCTCTGAAAACTATTTTTTTTTTGCGTTTTTTCAATAATATCTGCGCGTATGTGAGTGGGTGCTATCCAAAAGTTTGTGGATATGGTTCAACATTTTTTTCAAAATTACAGTACAAAAAGGATGCATTATCATACATTTTACAGTCTCTAAAAATGCTTTCCTAGCACTAAACAGCTAATGATAGAATAACTAAATTTTTGTGAAAACATCACAAAATTTAATTTTTACATGAAAGGGACAACATCCATATTAGAAGAGGAAATCAACGTACAGTTCCAAAAACTCTGGCTTATAAATTACAAAAATCTAATTATTAAAGAAATCACTCTTTACTACTGCATGGATATTGAAAATACTTTTGATAACATACTTTCAAAAGTCTAGATTAATGTATAGATGTATTAATCCAGAGATTATTTAATGGATTGAATGCAAGAAAAATGAATGCATATGCTGAAATTGTAACTTTTATATGCCCTCCACAGGGAGGCGTCTCACTATTATGGGGAATTAGTTGTAGATGACCTACTGAATAATCAAAATAATTAAGTTTATTTTACAAAAGAATATGTAGATGAAATTGTTCTTATAATAGTGCGGTTCTAGATGGTACCACCTTCAGGTTTAAGTAACATGATAAATTATATATAACACTCTGCTCTCCAAATTATTGAAAGAACAGCAAAGAAGAATGATTTGCATTTAAATCCTGTTAAAACGGTCTTTTTCACCTTTTAACTTCTCAGTTTCTTTCTTATTTTCTTTTCAGTATTCAATCATATAGTTTAGCTAAACGAAAATCTAGCTTCTTTTGTGTTAAAATTTCAGGATGCTGTTTTTTGAATAGAGCACGTCATTTTTGACTAGCTGAAGCAAGAGCTACAGAAAATAATGATTTTTGTGAGTAGGAAAATGCAAAAACTATTGCTTCAGTGTAAATGACATGCATCATACTCGGTCTAACAATAATGCCTTCTATCCTTCTCCTCGCCCCCGCAATCAAATGATTCCTTACGCAAGGCGTGGGAGATCATGCACGTCCAGAGGCAGATATAAGCACATGCCGTCTCCGGCTGCCTTCATCGCTTGCTCGATTTCCTACTTTGTCCAATGCCAATCTCTTGCATCTAATATGATTACTCATAATGAGCACAACACGCACATATTTTAAATTAAACCTAAGAACTAATAACATTAAGAATCTCATTTGGTGTGCTTCTCTCAAAATGTGTATCTGATATATATAATTCATTTAAATATATTTATACATTAAGGTTATAGTTGTTAATTAAATTACAATGTTTCCGATAAAATTACTTGTAATCTTGCTCTTAACTAAAGTTGGTTAGACATACATCATAGACTAGAATAGAGATACTATGTAAATATTGATATAGACCAAATAAACCACATGCATACCTAAAAACTATAAGGAAAATGCACATTATAAATAAAATAAGAATAATAATACATGATTCCATACATCATACAATTTCTAGCTCCATAATCACATAAGTTATATAAAAGAGTACAAGAGAAATAGCTATGAAATGTTGACAAAGATTCATAAACAGATACCTACATAACAACTATAAGGCCAAATAAACACAAGTCCAATAAGAATAATAATACATGACTATATACATCATACTATTCCTAACCCCATAATCACATAAGTTACATAAAAGATTAGAATACAAATAGCTATGTAAATGTAGATATAGGCATCATAAAACCCATACCTACTGAACAACTCTAAGGCAAAATACACATTATAACCAAAATAAAAATAATCATACATGATTATATACATTATACCATATCTAGCCCCAAAGTCATATAAGTTACATAACAGAGTGGAATAGAATAGGTATGTAAATGTAGACATAATAAAACACATACCTACTTAAACACTATAACGCCAAATACAAATTATAACGAAATAAAATAAAATACATTTCTATATGTCATTCCATTCGAGCCCCATAATCATATAAGTTACATAAAAGAGTAGATTAGAAATAACTGCGTAAATGTTGACAAAGACATCATAAATCACATACCTACTTAACAACTATATGGCAAAATACAAATTATTGGTAAAATAAGAATAATAATACATGGCTATATACATCACACCATTCTTAGCCCCATATTCACATAAGTTACAGAAAGGAGTAGAATAGAAATAGCTATGTAAATGTAGACATCATAAAACGCATACCTACTTACAACTGTAAGGAAAAAAAACATTTAAAATAAATTAAGAATAATAATACATGATTATATACATCATACCATTCCTAGCCCCTTAGTCACATAAATTACGTAACAGAATAGAATAGAAATAACTATGTAAATGTTGACATGGAGATAAAAAAAAACATACCTACTTAACAACTATAAGACAAAATACACATTATAACCAAAATAAGCATAATAATATATTTCTATATACATCATTTAATTCCTAGCGTCATTATTACATAAGTTACTTAACAGAGTAGAATAGAAATAACTATTTATTTCTGGTGTCATAGACATCATAAAACACATACCTACTTAACAACTATAAAGCAAAATACAAATTATAACTAAAATAAGAATAGTAATACATGATTATATACATTATTCCATTCCTAGCCCTATATTCACATAAGTTACATAAAACAGTAGAATAGAAATGCTATAAATGTTGACATATACATCACAAAACACAGATCAATGAAGTCTTAAGTTCAGAAGGTTTACTGTTGATATTGATTTGGTAAAAAAGATAACATTAATCTATTAATTGTTTGGACTATTGTGTGTGGTTATTTACCTTAAAATAAAATAATAGTTAAGAAACCAGTTAAAAACTAAATGCACTGAAAAGTTGTCAGAAAAGGTCAGGTGAATGCTGTCCTGGGTACTCATTAAAAACTGAGTTACATTTTCAGTTATTTGAACTTGTATGATGTTAAAACGTGGCTTGAGAGGGGTTGGTTCGGGACCCCTTATTAACTATTCGGGGTTACCCTGATAGCGAATGGGTCGTACAGGGCCTTCCGCTATCCACCACCTGCGGACCCGCCTGGTGGCCACCCAAGCCCCAGGACCCCCCCTGACTAAATGTGCCCCTCCCCCCCTGACTAACTTAAAGATAAACATCATAGAGTAGAATAGAAATTGCTATGTTAATGTTGACATATAGATTACAAAACACATTCCTACTTAACAACTATATGGCAAAAACGAATTATAATTAAAATAATACTAATAATAATAATACATGATTATATACATCACACAATTTCTAGCCCCATAATTACATAAGTTACATAAAAGAGTAGAATAGAAATAGCTATGTAAATGTTGACATACAGATTATAAATACATATCTACTTAACAATTATAAGGCAAAATAAAAATTATAACTAAAATAAGCATAATAATACATGATTATATACATCATACCATATCTAGCCCCATAAACACATAAGTTACATAAATGAGTAGAATAGAAATAGCTATGTAAATGTTGACATGCACATCATAAAAGACATACCTACTTAACAACTATAAGGCAAAATAAAAATTATAACTAAAATAGCATAATAATACATGATTATATACATCATACCATATCTAGCCCCATAAACACATAAGTTACATAAATGAGTAGAATAGAAATAGCTATGTAAATGTTGACATACAGATTATAAATACATACCTACTTAACAACTATGGCAAAATACAAACTTATAATTAAAATAAGAATAATCATATTTGTTTATACACATCATACTATTTCTACCCCCATAGTCATATTAATTACATGAAACAGTAGATATAAATAGTTATATAAGTGTTGTCTTATAAATCATAGAACACATACCTGTTTAGCAATTCCAAATTCAATGTTACCTCATAAAACAGAATTGCATATCAAGATGCAATCATACTTCTTCATAATCCTCAAAAGGGTTTCAATTCCTTTATCATTTGATTTTATTGGGGAATAGAAGAGAAACAGCTATAAAATAGGCAATTAAATATCATAAAATGCAAATGTTATATGTTACCTCGTACAGTAAAATTAATAGAAGGTTGTAAATATAGATCTCCATATACCATACACCTGAAAACAGTTTTTACATGCAAAACAAACAACATGAAAATATACTTATGAAAATTTAAATTCAATAGATTTATATAAATTAATATAAATTTAAAGTTAATAAAACATCTATTGTATACAACAACCATAACTTACCTCACACAGTAGAATACAACAAATAATAAAGTGATCAACACCTCTTCATGACTTCAAATACGTTTCTATCCCTTGAAATCATATTAGTTGCATGGAATAGTAGTTTACAAAAATATATGTATATATAGACTTAAATACATCAAACACATATATTCAACATATATGAGGTACCTCACACATATACCTTTAATATAATTAAAGAAATATATAACCACATTTCTTCCTACATATCAAGAGCGTTACTAATGTCATAACATATTAGTTACATAAGAGAGTAGATAGAAACTGTAATGCATATATACATTTAAAAAAATGTAAAATACTTATGTATTCAACGAAAATTTACCTACACAGTAGAATTACAATAAGTATGTATCTTCATATATTTTTATTATTTTTTTCAATTTTTAAAAACTTTAGTCTAAACACAAGCTTTTGGCTCACATTAGCCATCATCAGGTAAAAAACGATAAACTAAAATGATAATATATACTCAGATTAAATCTATTAATTTTACTGTACTAGGCATTTTGTTTACCATTTTAGTTTATCGTTTTTTACCTGCTGATGGCTAATGTGAGCCGAAAGCTTGTGTTTTATATATTCTTATGAAGATCTTCGTATACCTGAAAAGCCTTTGCCGTGTTTCTAGGATACAGGTTCTGAAACTGCTTGAAGTTGGGAGCTCTTAATTCTAAAAATAGCTGAAAGCACACTGTACACAAATATTCGAGAAATATTTTAATTAAATCAAATACAATACGGTAAAAATAATCATCAAAAATAAAGATAATGCGACTTACTTTCAGGTTGCTTATTCTTCTGCCCAGAGAAAAATAAACTTGATGAGCATCGGCGTCTTCTTCAGAGTTTGGGGATAAAAACTTTGATAGGGATAGGGAGGAGCTCGCATTTCTTTTTCAATTCACTGGAAAGTTTTTATGCCTAGCCTATTTTAACTAAATAATAATCTTGTTGGAAACTGTAGAATTTTTGCTTAGAGTGGTGAATAAATATCATCTCGCCATTCATATAACAAATTCGCTGCGGTGAGTGGCTCTTCTTTAGAAGGAAATCGCTGTTACTTATAACTTACTATAATGATGCGCTCAAAAATAGAGATGTAATGCCTAAGATCTATGTTTGGATATATTATCCTGAATCACTCAGGGACACCTAGAAACCCTATAGACACCCTTAACAGATTTAAGCCCTAACAAATCACGATTGGACTGGGAAGAACAGCGGAAGTGAGGGGGTTTCGAACAGTGTACTATGTTGATCTTCTGTTTTGCTGTGTACTGTAAATGATTACATGCAATAACCACAAACATGCCCACTAACCTGTGTACAGGTATCCTTTCGTCTGTACCTGCAACAGTACACACATGTTAATATTAACTCAATTGCAATGTAAAATATTATGGAATCATTGTCAGTCAGTCACAGACTAGTCATAACCAAATAATTCTCATATATGTCAAAGTTATATAATTAAAACATAAATCAGTTCAGCATATAAAATATTTTTTCTCGTTTTCTTCATTCACAAACAGAGCTATTCCTAATAATTTTATTCTTCAGCAACAACCGTTACAATGGTATTACAGAAATATTTGCTAATCGGTCTTCTTAAAAAGATTGCATAAAATGGACATAACATCCTAAATCCTAACTATATACACAAAGATGAGTATTGACATAAAATACCAAATGACATTTGCTATCAAGTGAAAAAGAATAATTATTAATAACAATGGCATAATGCAACAGTTCATAGTCTATCATGTTTCATAACCAACAGCAATCGCAAACTGGTTCAGTTAAATAAAAAAAAAAAAATGAATTTTTCATATCAGTTTTTATGATAATGACACTCATTTTAGGATTGTTTCATATTGGTCAATCAATAAGAAGCAATTAACTTAAAAAAGTAAAGAAAAAAATTAACTACCATTTAAATTATAATTTATTTCATATAATTTAACATATATGGGTTGACACATAGTTAAAATTATAATTAAAAGAGAAGTTTTGACGTAATTATCAAGTGTCATTATGAGTGAACAAAAAAAAAAAATTCATTATTACCTTGGCATTAAATTATCTCATTGCATTGTCGGCCATGTTTATTTGACGAAAAGCAACCGACTGTTTGAGTTCAATATATAAAAAATGTTTTTTTTTTATCAAATTTTATGATAACAACACTTATTTTAGGTTTGTTTGATATCGGTGATTCAAAAAGAAGCAATTAACTTAAAAAAAGCAAAGAAAAAAATTAACTACCATTTAAATTATAATTCATTCTGTACAATTTAACATATATGGGTTGACACGTATTAAAAATTATAGTTAAAAGAGAAGTTTTGACGTAATTATCAAGTGTCATTATGAGTGAACAAAAAAAAATTCATTACTACCTTGGCATTAAATTATCTCATTGCATTGTCGGCCATGTTTATTTGACGAAAAGCAACCGACTGTTTGAGTTCAATATATAAAAAATGTTTTTTTTTTTATCTAATTTTATGATAGTAACACTTATTTTAGGTTTGTTTGATATCGGTGATTCAAAAAGAAGCAATTAACTTAAAAAAAGCAAAGAAAAAAATTAACTACCATTTAAATAATAATTTATTCCATATAATTTAACATATATGGGTTGACACGTAGTTAAAATTATAATTAAAAGAGAAGTTTTGACGTAATTATCAAGTGCCATTATGGGTGAACAAAAAAAAAAAATTCATTATTACTTTGGCATTAAATTATCTCATTGCATTGTCGGCCATGTTTATTTGACGAAAAGCAACCGACTGTTTGAGTTCAATATATAAAAAATGTTTTTTTTTATCTAATTTTATGATAGTAACACTTATTTTAGGTTTGTTTGATATCGGTGATTCAAAAAGAAGCAATTAACTTAAAAAAAGCAAAGAAAAAAATTAACTACCATTTAAATTATAATTATTCCATATAATTTAACATATATGGGTTGACACTGTAGTAAGAATTATGTTAAAAGACAAGTTTTGACGTATTATCAAGTGACATTATGGTGAACAAAAAAAAATATATTACCTTGGCATTAAATTCTATTGATGTCGCCATGTTCCTATGACGAAAAGCAACCGACTGTTTGAGTTCATACATAAAAAAGTTTTATTTATCCAAATTATTACTCGATAACAACACTTGATACTTTAGGTTAGTATTGATATCGGTGATTCAAAAAGAAGCAAATTTTAACTATAAAAGTAAAGAAAAATTAACTACCATTTAAATGATAATTCATTCTGTATAATTATGACATATATGGGTTGACCTCAGTAAAGATTATCTCTAAAATACAGTTGATGACAGAGTCATACAAGTGACATGTATCGTGAACAAAAAAAGAACTTAGGGGTCATTAGTTACCTTACGCAGTTTAGAACAGATTGGACTCCATTAGATTCTAGGTATTTACTTCACGTAAAAATATCAATATACAAAATGTGTTATATGTTATCATGTTATTAAAAACTTATTTTACAGGTTACGGTGATCAAAGACATTTACTTTAAAAAAATATGAATATTATATACCATCAATAAGATCATTGTAGAACGTTACCTAGTTGATATTGTAAAATACAGACTGACTGGTTTTGATCAAGGAACTTCAGGGAATCAAAGTTCATTACCTAAACGATCTTAGAACAATGATTGGGCCACATTAACTATATTTACTTCACTATAATCAAAAGTGTAATGTTGATCAATAGTTATAAAAATATGATTTTAAAATTATCATTGAATTATGGTGAAAATATATTAGTGGGATGAATGAACGGTTTATTGTATGAATACACACACTGTTTTGACAAAAACTATGAGAATTCAGTTATATACTATAACGATTTAAATAAGATAGAACTAATAGCTTTTACTTCAATATAAGATAAAAATGTGTGCATTTCATTATAATTTATGAATACATTCAAAATCATTTTGTTGATATATGTGTTTTAGAATGATACAGTGACAAAATAAAACTGCTTTTACATAATTCAATAAGATACTACATACAATCAGCATGATAAGTGCTTAAGTATATATGCAAAAAGTAAAATTTCTTGTTTTGGATACTATAGTGTTAAGTTCAATAGAAAGTCAAATAATTTTATACAACATTCAAATAAGTCTAATACTGTTACTTTCTGTTAGTAATCACAATTTCAAATAATAATCATTACTTTATATACAAAAAAAATCAAGAAGAATCAAATCAGCATTCGAAGCAAAATAAAAAAAAAATGAGGTGTCATTTCATTTATTAAACATATTACATTTGGGAATACATTAAAACAAAAGTATTAGTAGTATAAGTGGACAGCAGGCCTTCTTGGAGACAGATGGAATTAAAATATGCAGCAGCCTCTGCATTAACAACCTTTCTACTGATAGCATCTATTTTTCTCACAACTTTCGTTGCTTTAGACTCTATACGTTTGAAAACAGTTACAAATTTGTTAGAGAAACTTGAATCTAGAAGGGTTGGCAACAACTGAGGGTCCAACCTGAATGTTGTTACAACCCTTCTATAACCTACTATCTTTTAATTTATCTTTCTGTTACGTACCGTATTCTCTCCTGTTTTATTTTTTGTTTTACTTGGTTTGTTTAATATTAAAGATGCATTTATTAATTGGTTATAGATATTATACATAGTTTTAACCCCAAGATGACCAATGTATGGTCGAAAGCTTGTTTCTTTTTAGTGATTTTCATATAGTCGTCTAGTTTTATCAGTAGTTTTACTTGTGTGTTCACATGTCTCTGGCCAATTATATTTGGAAATTACGTCTAGAACAACGAACGATTGGGAGAAAAATAGAAGCTGTCAGTAGAAAGGTTGTTAATGCAGAAGCTGCTGCATAAAATAAAAATGTGTACATAATGCATTTAACTGCCTTCCATGGACTTCATGCATATGCTCTTCTTCTCATAATTGTTGATATAATTTCTAATGATGGACATTTGGACGAGTAACTTTGATTACTTAATATAAAAGATTATACAACCGAAATGATTTCACTAAATGAAGGACAGTAAAAAGAAATACTGTACAATGTATAATTTGTTCACAACATAAAATAACTGAAGTATTATGCATTTAACAATATTGTGAGTTAATATATTTTATTGAATTAATTTATAATCAATTTAATTAATTAATTATTAACCTTCACAATAAGTTAAATTGCAAAGGACTTCATTTGTAGGAATAACAATAACAGTTCTTATTTCAATTAATTCATTCTAATCAATGCCTACAAGCATTTAACTGGTTGTGAGGAAAATGTAATCATTATTAAGAAGTCTGGAGTGGTCATTTTTAAACTAATTTCAACATTAATAATTGTATCAATACCCATCACAAAAATAAATACCTTCTTATTCTAAAGTACAATCGAACTACGAAATTTTCTACTCGTCAATAACTGAAGTAAGTTACACCTTCTTAATTTACAATGAATATAATTAATATTATCTATTTTTGTTGACATCTTAGTCAAAATATGCTTCATATATACAATATACATTGCTTAATACTATATTATTTATGAAGATGAACATGTACATTCTTAATATGATATGTATCAAAGATATTCTGTTTAATTAGTGATGCTAATTATAAGAAGTATAATTTTTATAATTCATTTTAACAACTTAATGAAAATTCTACTTTTTCATTCATTTTAAATTATAGTAATTGTAAAAAATTAATTAAGCAACAATAATTCAATTTCAATTTGTTTACATATTTCTAATAAATAGGTGCCGTCTTAAGTAAAATATTCTGAAGCAAATATGTACCTTGAATAAAGTAGGTAATTCGTCTTCATAAATAATCGATTATAAGCATTTCAAATCTTTTTTAACATTATGTTTAATCCACAGGATTTCATTTTAGCAATAAGATACAAAATGTATTAACTAAAAAGAATGATAATTTAAAAATCAACTCATCATATTCATTGATAGCAATCATTAAGTAATCATCTGATTATTTGCATTTGCAATTATAGTACTTAAATATTAAACTATTTAAGTACTATGATACTGTAGAAGTAAGTTAATACTGTAAGTAGTTGTACTTACTGTTTGTAGTTATCATTATTGTATGAAATATCACTTTGAGAGAATAAACTTCTAAATTATGAGAACTTTATTTAAAAGTGTTCTCCCGAAAGCATAACACTTTACTGTGGAATAAGAACGTCAGTTTTGCTTTGTTTATAGATTGCTTGAAGTAAAAATTACTTTCATATTGCAGTTGTTGTTTAGATGTTTCTTTAACAAGCATTTGGTTTGGTCTATGCTCAATTGTACTATAAATAAATATATTGTCAAAATCATGAATAATCAATTTAACTAAATGATTTTTTTCAAATATGATAGGCTTCATTTTATAATTTACGGTTAGAGGGTTACGTTGATAATAATGATGATAATGACGACGTTACATCATTCAGATAATTATTTTTTTTCTGAAAAGTATAAAGTTTATCTTAAATAGATGGTTAGTGGTATAAACAACCACCATTTGTTTGTGTGAAAATTGTACTTGTTTGTAATGTGGGCTTGAATAATTCATCTTGCTAGTTTATTACTATAATTCAAACTATTTGCACAGCAAGTAACCTAAGATTCCTATTGATATGTACTTGTGCTTGCTTCAACATTAGAATACAACTGACTTAGAATAGACTAGTATGTTACTACTAAGGAATCAGTAACCTCATGTATATGAAACATTTTAGTTGTATATATTATTAATTTTGTATACCTTACAAAATAATTCTAAGATGTCAATATTATTTACAGCGAATTTTTCTTAAGTGACTACTAGACACTTAATTGTAACGGTTCATATATAACAAGACACTAACCAGACAGAGAATGTGTATCAATATTTCTTGCAACTCTGCATATACTAAACCGATTGAACATGATGCTAAATTGCTGAAAAATAATCATTATTTTCTTCTTGTTATCCTGTAAAGAGTAGCTGTATAGCTAATAACTTCCAGCTGATGTGATCTAGTGATCACTACTTGCCCAAAGCAAATCAGTGATCTAGTGAACAGAGCTAAATAGCTCTAAATAACATAAACCAAATAACTACTAATCTGAATGCGGTGAGTCCATGTGGCGTCTCACAGGTCTCTGCTGGTCTCCTCTCTCACCGACGTGTTACTCTCTCAAGAGTCCACTAGCCCTGAAGTTTTCCTTAGGAAAGACAATTTTTTTTCTAAAAGAAATAATGAAATAAAAATGATAATGTATCGGAGCTAGGAGGCTGCAATCACTGTACTATCTAAATAACATATAAGAATGGTTTTTGTAATTAGTAGTATGTGGCTCATAGATGCTTGCCTGTGTCGGCTTCTGAAAGCTTTACTTTCAAACTATTTCACTTTGAAATGGTTTCTTTCGAATATAAAAATGTTCATGACTGGTAAAATTAAATATATGCTGAGATTTATTTTCAAATAACTAACAATAACTTAAGAAATAATGTCATCAAGTTAAATAATTTGACGATATCTTAAGGAGATTAAAGATCACTTATATCTTATCGTTTTAATATTAGAATAAATAGAGAATTATCTTCATTTAGTGGTAATGAGATAATTGTTGTTGTCTTCGATTAAGAGCAACTTTGGCATTCCTATAAAGTTAGGATAACTTGAGAATACCTTAAACAATAGTAAAGTTGTTGTAATACTATGTTATAAAGTAGGATAACTTGAGAATAGCGTCAAAAGATTTAGGAGAAGGGGGCATTGCCAATATAAAGTTGAGTTGCGATGAATATTGTTGTAATTAAGAGTAATTATGGTATTATTATAAGAAACTAAGTAGGATAAGTTGATCATTACGTTTATTCCATCTACCCGCACAGTCACAGTAACCACATACGGTTCACTGTTGAATTGTTGTCAATTTATTCGTCGCGATCAACTTGACTACTTTTGTGCAGTGTTGTCAGCGAGCTGCAGATCCCCTACTCTATCAAACTATTCTTTTATTTTTACTTTACTATAAGTAAAGTATAGTGATCGTGAAAAAATTCGATCTCCAAATTTTGACGGAATTATATGTTTTGAGGTCTCAAAAGTCGTTTTATGAAGTTTTTTCGATGATGTGTGTGGGTGGGTGAGTGTGTTAGCATTGCTTGTTGCCACTCTACGGTCCAGAATCTTTGATGGATCAAGTTGATATTTTAAACAAATATAGGCCCTATAGTATAGATGATCTCTATTGTTTGAGAAGAATTATGCAAGACAGGAAAGTCACTTATTTGCCAAAAACCTGTTTTTAGAAAACTTTTTTTCTCCTAAACTGCTAACTCTAGAGATTTGAAATTTGGGTATTATCCTTGTGGTTACAAATGGAATGAACGAAAAATATATTCAAAATTTTAAAACAAAGGGAAATATTTTTTATTCAATAAAATGTAAAAAATTTGACTTAAAATACAATCTCAAACCTTGTGAGAGCAATACAAGCCACATCGTTTGACGGATCAAAATGAAACTATGCCTAAAAATAGAACATTATGTGGAGAATGAGTTGATATTTTTTTTGAAAATTACACTCGTCAAAGGGGCGTTAAAGTACGATATCTTTTTTCAGAAAATGTTTTTTTGACGCTAAACACATGTTTTTTTGTGTAAATTTGACCAGAAAAGGAACAAAAAATTAGCAATTTATAAACAAAATTCACGAAATTTCAATTACGGCAAAGAGCAATAAAGCTATATAAACTGTTTGTTTATCCTAAACTAAGGGATCACCTGCTATACTTGTCGAATTTTTATATTGTTTACATTGACTTAGATTTTTACTTTACTATAAGTAAAGTATAGTGATCGTGAAAAAATTCGATCTCGAGATTTTGACGGAATTACATGTTTTGAGGTACCAGAAGTCGTTTTATGACGTTTTTACGATGATGTCTGTGGGTGGGTGGGTGCGTGTGTTAGCATTGCTTGTTACCACGCTACGGTCCAGAATCTTTGATGGATCAAGTTGATATTTTACACAAAAATGGGCCTCATAAAGACGATGATCCCTATTGTTTGGGAAGATTTATGCCTGATGGGAAAGTCACTTTTTTTGCCAAAAACCGTTTTTTTTAAAACATTTATTTCTCCTAAACTGATAACCCTAGAGTTTTGAAATTTTGACATTATCTTTGAGGTTTCAAATGCAACAAACGAAAAATATATTCAGAATTTTAAAACAACGGGAAATATTTTTTTTTCAATAAAATGTAAAAATTTTGACTTATAATTCAATCTCAAACCTTGTGAGAGCGATACAAGCCATACTGTTTGACGGACAAGAATGAAACTATGCCTATAAATAGAACATTATATGGAGAATGAGTTGAGATATTTTTTTCTAAAATTACATTCGCTAAAGGGCCGTTACAGTACGATTTGTGTTTTCAGAAAATGTTTTTTTGACGCTAAACGGCTCGTTAAAAAATAATGAAAATTTGGTCAAAAATGGAACAAAAAATTAGCAGTTCATAAAAAAAAAATCATTAAGTTTCAATTACAGGAAAGAGAAATAACGATATTAAAACTGTTTATCCTAGACTAAGAGATCACCTGCTATACTTGTCGAATTTTTTGTATTTTTTTACATTGTTTACATTGACTTAGAAATTTTTTGAGCAAATCCACTGAGATATAATTGATGTATCTAATGGAAAAATGAAAATATATTATTGACTTATAAGAGATGTAAGAGGAATAATATTGTGCAGGTAAATGATAACACTCATTAAAAAAAATTCGTATATATGTTATTTGACAAAGGGGAAGGAAAATGATCTTATTAAATACTAAGAAGCCATAAAATACCCAGTATAATAATTTGGTTAAAAACCAAAAATGTAAAAGATAATTCTAAATATAAATCTTTTGTTTAGAGATTAATAACTGTAATTATCGTACATCTTTAATTAATAAATCACCTTAAAACAACATTTTCTTCGCTGTTTAAGATGTTTTTCAGAGAAAAAAAGGGTATTTTACTGTTTCAAATTTGAAAATTTTACATTAATATTCAATGTAGAAGGATGTCAAGTAAACGATGTAAGAAATCTACTGGCTATTTGAACAATAGCCATGTTCTCTTGTAGGATAATATTTCGTTTCAAGAAATGTTCACATTGGTTTTTCAAAAATGTTATTTCTGCTGTAGTTATACTAATGAAATTATTTGCAAATAATAAATTATTTGTGATGTACAAAAATAAGCTTATAAATTCATATGTCCTTCAATCACTATCTGTACTACCTCACGAATGCAATGCTAATAATTATATCCCATTTAGATATTTATGTTATGCTTAAATGATACGTTATGTTTTATATACTGAAGAAATATGAAATTGAGTTACTTATAGTAAAGTAGAGTGTAGGCCACTCCAGATTTTTTTTGAGTGAATTCACCAATATATATAATTTTAGAGGTATAATGACATTTTTTAAATGATTTAACGACTTATATGTGATGTAAGAAGATTAAATTTTTTATATGTAAAAAGTGAACGACAATGGAGCACATGAAACATATAATCTCTGATCCTTTTTATAGTATGATGGGTTTGTCTAACAAATTGTTCTAATCAATTTATATGTTGCACAATTCTATAAAGCTTATATCAGATGCTGATTTTTTTACGTTTATGAATAACATTATTATTTTGTAATATTGAAGTTCTTGGAATGAACTTTTACGTCCTATAGAAGGGTTTCTATGTGTTTGCCTAATTTCCAGTTTTTTCACTATTCTATTCTAATAGTTCATACCATTATTTTTAAAAATTTCACACTTCCAGCTTTTGAATTTAAAATTATACAGAAAAGTCGCTTTGAACTTGATTTAAGAATGCAAAGATGGATAATTACCAATATATTTTTTCTCAATATACATTTACAGCAGACATATAACAGAGTAAAGCACGTGGGAAAAAATAACATTCCCCCGAGTAAATTGGTTTTTTTATGATTTTTGACAAAGGGAAAGAAAAGTGAGTTTTTAAAAACTCTAGCATGCCATGAAATTCCCAGTATAATAATTTGATAAAAGATAAAAATTGTAGAACATTATTCAGAATTAAAAAAAAATTCTTTTAAAAATAATAAATCAAATTATCCTACATCTTAAATTAAAAATTATCTGAAAACGACATTATTTCTTACATGTTTTTGACTAATGATTGTATATCCATTAATTGTGTGACATAGAAAAAAGGCTTATCTATTGATAAATGGATCAATCACTATCTGTACTACCTCAGGAATGAAAGACTAATAAATATCTCCCATTTAGATGATTATATTATGCTTAAATGAGACATTATATATTATCTACCCCAGAAGTTTGATATTAAGTTTACTTATAGTAAAGTTGAGTGTAGGGCACTCCAGATTTTTTTATACATATAAAGTTCAACAAGTCAACACAGGATGAGTTTATTTATTCTCTATAGTTATTATTGTTAGTTTTGCACTACCCCTTCCTAATCTATAAAATCTAGAATAGATTTTTCGAGCATTACTATCTAGTGAAGTAAAAAAATAGGTAAATATTAAAGTAGGTGCTCCCTTATATAGGAAATCTTGATAAATCTTTGACATTAATTATTTAGAATATTGTATTTACATTCAAATAAATAGTTACAATAAATGGGTCTTATTTTTAATATTGTCTATATCTGTATATGAGGGTGGATTGAAACTTATATATCCGTGCGTAGACTTTGACCAAACTGGAAAAAGGTTAAATACTTTTAATAGAAATCACATTATTATAAAGTACATTAATTAGATTATTGGAATCAAATAATGTGGATGAGTGGACGAATTTATGAGGCATTTTTTTGCAAAAGGAAGATGCGCTTCTTCTCTGTAGTCGTCTCAATTTAATATATGTAAATCTTAAGGAAGTATCTTTAGACGAGAAATTTCAGACTACTTTAAGGAAATATTATTGTATTGATATTATAATGAGATTATAAAGGAAAACGAGTATGGAAGAGCTAGTGCAGGGATTTTAAGATACCGTCCTTAAAATTTATTCCCCTTCCTCCAGGAGTAATTTGAACTGGATTTCAGATTAAAATAAAGGCCTAAAGCTGCTCGCTGCCAGAAAAGTAATGGAGAAATAAGAGAGAGTGAGATGAGGGAGGTATATGAGTAGTAGGCAACACAGTAGGAAACAGTGGCTGTCCCACAAGGGAACACAGTTAGGCCAAACGTTGAGCCCTTTTTTATACCACACAATGAAGATTGATTCTACATTGGGAGTCCTAAATTTTGAATAACTCAGGAGTATTTAGAGTAGGGATCTTTAAGGAGTAACTGACATCCTACATGCTCGGAATCGACGGCTTAACGTCCTCTTGGGCCACCTCGGACGCTCCAGGGTGTCCCTGCCAGCACGTTAAGCGTCAACCTGATTTGGTTACATAAGTGGTTTGGTTGAGAGGCCAAGGTACACTGAAAGGTCCAAAAAGGCTTAACGTCCTCTTGGTCCACCTCGTACTCTCCAGGGTATCCCTGGATGGACTAAAGGGCTGCACGTTAAGCGATAACCTGATTTAATTACGTATGTGGTATGGCTGATAGCCCAAGGTACGCTGAAAGGTCAAAACAGGCTTAACGTCCTCTCCGAGGGACAACGTGCTCAAATTTATTCACCTCCAACTTAAATAAATCAAGAGCCAGAGTGGGTTCGAGCCCCAAAACCACTAGTTCACAGGCGAGCACGTTAACCACTGAACTAACCTGACCCCTTCGAGTATATCAGTAATGGGCTTGGGAGTAAGGAACAGAGGGATCGAAGATAGTGTGAAGCAAATGGGGTGTATGAGAATGGGAGTTTATCTTACACCATATTACCCATTTGAAGTCCTTACGAATTCCTTTAACCGTGGTCTGGGCATAATGTGAAGTTGTTCTAATTAATTATAAACCCAGCGTGAGCCTAAGTCCTGCATGTCTCCTGGTCACTCCTGACAGGCTTCAGAGAGGTTGTCCCCATTGTCATGCATTTCACGGGACTAAGTCAAGGTGATTTAGTTAGAGAAAACATTTGCCTGACAGATGACTTACTAAATCAAAATTTGTTTGAAAACTAAATAATTTTACTTGGAATTCTTCAATGATTCTTTATTTAAAATAACCTCACCTCACGGGGACGAAGTTTGTCAATTTCAAACCAGTTATTACAAAAATTTATTGCTACTAAATCTATTAACACTGAGTTAAGTATAGAAGGAGGGTACTATTATCACTAAATGGCATTTTATTCTCTGTATGAGTTACTATGGGTTTAAGTTCAACAAAATAGTCCATAATTAATAATTAAGTATATTAGGTCAACCGTAGATTAATACAAGTAAGTATAATTAGTATATTAATTAATTACATTTCGAAGGAAATGAATGAAGTATTTAGATCTTAAGAAATCAGGATTTCAAGAGAACTGTATTTGCACATGAAAACAATCGGCACGTGCAATTCTCTGGGCGAGGATTGAATGTCGGGGAACGTCCAACACTCGGTCCCCGTGACTCATACCAGGGCAGCCAACTGTGCTGGTCAACATCCCCGCCTCGACTCTAAATTCCCTCCCCTCCAGGCAGGTCGCTTGCCTCTCCCCTCCCAACAGTCATTACTTAGCTTTCCTCGTGGATAGACGTTTTCTGCGTTTCGCGTATTGTCTTTGCGTTCACGTGGCCTTATTATTACTTTTCGACAAATTTGATACAGATTAAAATCAGTGCCAACATGCTTGTCCTAATGAAGCTACCCATTCTTGGCAGTTGGTAAGGATATTTTGTTTTAATTTATAAAATATGTGGATTGTAAGTATTTTAAAGATTTTGTAAGCATTGTTATTGTTGTGCATTGATGGCACTAACGTGTCATGCCACAAGCATACTGTGCCATTTACAGAGGCTGAATAGGAAAAATATTTCCCAGTACCAAACATGAACATGTATTTTCTTTACTAAACTTGATGAGCTCTTCTTGATCGTATAAACAACCAATTTTTCCATTGAATATGTAATGTAAATGATTTCTGAAGTTGTTTCTATCCAATGTGTCAGAAGTTTGCTTTATTAAATCTGTATTGATATAATTTTATTAACTGTTGAAATAAATATATGTAGATTAAAGAATTTTGCCTCCGTAATCCATGAAGGGAATCCAGAGGGAAAATAACAATTAATATTGTGAAACTTTTGATTGTAGAGTCACGTGTTTACTAAAAACAGGAAGATACTGAATTACCTGCATGTAAATTTCTCTGCAAACTTTGATATAGTTGTGTTTATCTTTCCTTTTAATATTATCTGTGTGAGTTTATAAATCAACAAAGTAAAGAGGTCAGAAATAATGTCATCTATGTGCAGTCCCTTTGTGCAATGAACCCTATTCGCGGCACTATTCATATTGTGTAGTTTTTTGATTACTTAATGTCGTTGTAGGAATTCAACTTTCAATTAATTTTTGTAGATATTATTTAAAGATTGTTTACTCTTTGATATATTTTATACCAATAAAACTAGTCGGTGTTTTAATTTTGAGCAGTGAAATCATCACAAAGCTAAGTAAGCACACAAGAGAGATAAGGTTTTTTCAGCTTTCTTTCCATATAAAATAAATATTAAGACCATAATTCTGTATATTTGTATCTTTGGATGGATAATGAAGTAATGGATAGGAATGAAGAAAGTTCGCTTCGTTTTAGTTTGGTATTTTCAAACAAAAGCCGTATTTATCAATTACGACTAATGAGGCTTCAAATTATATACTTTGATATATTTGTTATGCATTGGTATAACTCATTGATACTGTTTATGAGATTTGAATTAATTTATTGTTTAGGAAAGGGCAAGTCTAATTAATTGAATAATTATTACTGAAGCAGAGGATGCAGTGTAGGGTGGTTGTAGGTTGGGGTATCGATTGCCTGTGAGAGCACGTGTTGCTCAAATTCCAAGACCGGCTGGTCTCGAGTGAACTTTGAACCAAGCTTCCCTCAACTAGTCTTGGCAACTAATTCAACTGCATTAATGTTCTGATATCCTTTCCGCGGAGCTGACTTCTGATTCACAGTTTTAAGTTGTAGGGATGTTTTAGAAGTTTAGTGTCATGTATATTTGCTTAGTATTTTTACTTATTTGAAATCTACATTTAATTTGTTTAGTCTGAACTAATATATGCAACTATTGAAATGTTACCTGATAAACTATACAACATTTTGTATAGTTGTTATAACTTTAAGAACGGTAAGTGTCTATAAGAAGAATATTTAATGCTAACTACCAGTGCGTTGTGGCAATGACACATCACGTAGGCTCAGCCCTGTTGGACCCAGCAAAAGTGCTGAGCTTCTTGGAGGCGTTGATGCTAACTGGGGTACTATAGTACAGAAGGGGGGAAAGTACAATAGTTCTTAGGACGCTGTACTATAATCACCCTCAATTAAATAAATAATAGGCTCAGCCCTGTACTAGCAAGGACTGACAGGGGGTGAAAAGCTCACCTTGGCACATGCATCCTTATGGACATGACTGTATATACAGCGAAACAGGGATACAAGGAAAACACGCAAAGAGCCATTTATTCGACAAGAGCAGACAACGGAGTAGATGTGAAAATGTTTTATTATTCAATAGTTTGCCATTTTGAACATATTTTGAGAATACTGTTTTCTGTTAGAACAAAGCACTTTTTTAAGTTTATGTGTAAATATTTCACGTAATCCATGAAATATGTACATTTTATTGAGTTACTGTTTGACAGTCGAGCATAACTCATCTTTTTCTTCTTCTCCTAATGACACCGAGGTCGAAATATTGAAGTGAGTTGTATATTGTTTCTAGGTGTTCTTTTCTTGAAATCGTTTGATATTTTGTCCTAACAGACAGTGTCATTTTTTGGAAAATATATACGTTATCACATTAGCACATGAAGTTGTATTTTTTGAAATACTGTACAATTTTTTTTTGTGATTTTACAAAGAGGTTGGGTTACGCGATGTTTGTAGAACTATTTCAGTAGTGAAGTTAAAAGCGGTTGAAGTCGGGAAGGATGACTCCTTTGACTAGAGCTGTTCCTGCTGTCCTTACAATGTGGGTCTTGAGCTCACCGTTCCTACTTTGTCAAGGTCAGCAGAAGTGAGGAAGGAGTACTCATGTCTTGAGAGGCGAACCATGACTGTCTACTGACTACACAAGCGTGCCCTGAGCTTCAGTACCCACCATACTCGAGTGAGGGAATAGATGAAAGAGACATTTAAAAAAAACACTAAAATTAGAATCGGTACAAAACAAAAACCAATAACAATATACACCTTGGAATAAATCACAAGCTAGAGATTAATATTAACCTTAAAAGGTTAAGTGCCACAGCAGTTCTGGCTGCGATATTCCGGGAACTAACCTGTATCGTTAAATGTTTTTTTTTGTTTTATTGTTTATTGTTCTTTATTTTTAATATACGTTTCATACTTTATGCTTTTAGTTTATTTACTTTGTTTAATTTCCTGCCTTTATTCCTCTTTATATTCTCTTTGTCGTCTTTGCCAGCTTTTCCTTCTGTTGATTATATATATATACATAAAAAGATTTCACATAAACACGTGAAATGAATCAATGATTAAACCACAATAAGAAATGGGAAAACAAGACTAAGTTCTTTCAACCGTAACAAGCGGTCTTCGTCAGAGTCAAAACCCCATCAGTTGGGTTTTTGACTCTGACGAAAACCGCTTGTTACGGTTGAAAGAGCTTAGTCTTGTTTTCGCATTTCTTATTGTGGTTTGATCATATATATACATATGTATGTGTGTTTCACGGTAAATCTCAGACACATAAGAAAGGAACAAACACACTTACTGTCTCTAATTTTCAACTGTCCTGATGACTTACTGTCTCTAATTTTCGGTTGAACCGTCATCAGAAGAGTTGAAAATTAGAGACAGTAAGTGTGTTTGTTCCTTTCTTCTGTGTCTGTGATTTACTGTGAAACGTTTGTTGTCCTTTTGGATAGTTTTCCTGTTTACGATATATATATATATATACACGGTACTGTTTTCTTGACCACAAAATATTAACAAACACTTTCTCTTTTTCTCGGTGTTTGGTCAGGGTAAATATATGGAATCACCTTTTTGCCAACGTTTCGTCTTTATTTCAAGACATCCTCAGGGCTATAAATGAAGGCTGGGTTCTGTTACATTACCAGTACTGTAATGTAACAGAACCCAGCCTTCATTTATAGCCCTGAGGATGTCTTGAAATAAAGACGAAACGTTGGCAAAAAGGTGATTCCATATATTTACCCTGACCAAACTCCGAGAAAAAGAGAAAGTGTTTGTTATATATATATATACTGTGTTACTAGCCGTTGCGTCTAGAACGTGCTTGATATCCCTTTCTCTTTTCTCCTGAAGACGGATTGCCCGAAAATTTGAGTTTGTAAGTGTGCTTCTTTACTTTGTGCTCTACCTATCTTCAATTTTGAACTGTTTTATATATATATATATATATATATATATATATATATATATATATACGTTGGTATGGCCTCTACGCAGCTCAATTTACGTATGAATGGTCACAGGGCTTCCGTTGGTCAACGCAAAACCTTCCTATTGCTATCCACTCTAATTCCCATGGACTCGATTTTAATCACTGCTTCCGGGTCCAAGTCCTTAATCATATCCCTGTTCCGTCTTCCCGTGTCACTTTAAAAGCTTCAGAGGAGGCATTTACCTGTCTTCTCAAAGCTCGCTCTCCTCCTGGCCTCAACTTGTACCGTTAATTTTATTAATTTTTTTTATTTATTTTTTATTTATTTATTTTTTTTATATTTTTTATTTATTTGTATATTTTTATTTTTTTAAATCGTTTATTGCTTCATTTTCTATTCTTCTCATTCTGTTATTTTTATTTGCTTTTATTTGTTCTTTTTAGTTATTTTTCTCTCTGTAGTTAGTAGCTTACCTAGGGCGGCCGGCAGAGTGCGTGCGTGTTCGTTGCATTCAGCCTACCACTCAGTTAGCTTCAGCTACTCAAAGGGACTACTTCTGCCCGATGACGACGACTGTCGAAATATCGTTGTGAGTCTTTTGTGTATATCTTTATTTGTTTTTCTCTTTCCTGTGTAAAGTATATATATGTATATATATATAGTATACAAAATTATATATATATATATATACTTGAAACGGTCCAACGGGGCTACTAGTTCACACAGAAAAGAGAAAAACAAATAAAAACACACACAAGAAAGACTCACAACGATATGTTTCGACATTCATCCGAGAAAAGAACACACTGATAGTGTTTTCCTAATTTCCACTTTTTTCCCTGGTGCTCATAGGATTGGCTCGGTCATTAAGGAGTTTTGCCCTTTGCTCTCCTCTTCTCCTTCTACCTCATGTATTTTTCTTGAAGCCCCCTCCTTATCATATCTCAAACCACCGAACCTCAGAGGCACTTTTTCCCTTGAACCCTACGCTTGGGAGGAGAATGGTGGAGTGTGGACGGAGCAGATGCCAAACCTGTCATATCATCAACCCTAATCTTTTTTTTCACTTCCCCCCCACAGTAAGGTTATCTACCCTTGTCCTCTCCACACCTCATGCACCTTGGTTAATTCAGTTTACCGTTTGGACTGCACCCAGTGTGATGCATTCTACGTTGGTATGGCCTCTACGCAGCTCAACTTATGTATGAATGGCCCCAGGGCTTCCGTTGGTCAACGCAAAACCTTCCTATTGCTATTCATTCTAACAAACATTATGAAGTGTTATTTTTTTACTGTTAATTCCTTTTAAAAAAGAAAATAATATTAAATTTTTTGAAATAAATACTGGGAAGTCGTAATATACTTTAGTGAAACCGGATTTATAACATTTATGCTTGCCTCCAGTGTTCACTCAGAAAAGAAATTCCATTCTTTTTAGACCTCTCCTCTGTTATTCTGTAAGTCCAGTTTGATGAGGAATTAGTGACCACCTTGCCATCATTCGTTTAATGTTAGGTATAATTTTACATTTCTTTTAGAAGTGTCTGTTGTAAGAAAAATCTGTATAAAATGAATCGCTACAGAGAAAGATCTGAGTAATATAATCTCAAGCTTACTATAAGTAAACATATCGAACTCATAGATACTCTGTTTAATAAATTCATTTATTTTAGTGATGCTATAACCATTTGTTTGGTATAGCAACAATTGAATTATTGTTCTATAACAATCTAACAAGTTACTGCAAGTGTAACTTAATGGTTGTTGCTGTTTTCCAACGCCCACACTTAGAAGGCTTTCACCTTTTAGTGCTGTTCCATGGGCGAAAATTGTGGCTCATTTATTATTTGGACCCATTTTAGTAATGAGCGAACCACATTACCAGTTCATTCTGTATTAGGGTTTATTCACCCTAAATTTTGCCTAACAAGTGTATTTTGAGTAGGGATCTTTAACGAGTTCATGATATAGTACAGGCTCGGAACCAACGGTTTAACGTCCTCTCCGAGGGACGACATGCTCAGATTTATACACTTCCCCCCGTGAGAATGGTACTTGATTGTGTGCCTCACTTTCCTATTGTCAAGTGGGTGAAGTCATGATTATGAACATTCGTAAAGCATGGTCCCTCTTTATAACACTTTTTATAGCAATTGTTTGTTTTATTTACTACTAGCAAATGTACCCGTCTTTGACGGAATCAAAAATTCTATTATACTTGGTATTCCAAAATATCAATTATAGTATTATACTAATACTATAATAAGAAATTGTAGAATAGTAGAAAACACCATTATTAGTACAGTGTTAAACAAATGCCTCTGTATACACTACATTAGCTGTCTGTCCTTCAGGTTCATGGAAGAACAATCAGTTGAAACCTCTGACTATTGAGCAAGTAAACTACAGTTGACCACGTGAGAAAAACTTGGTTTTGCTAACTTGAATTCCTGCGTTAGATAAAGTCTCCCTTTGCGACTTAGTTAACGTCATTGCGAAATAGACTCTGACCGGACTTTGCAATAATTTAAACGTAAACAGACACTGGCTCGGAATCAATGGTATGTGTGGTATACACACAGACTCCCCAATACCACATCCAGTCATTATGTCCGCCTCTATGGCATACCTGTGTAGAGCACGAACTCAGAGTCGTGTCCCATTGCACAGTTTTGGGGCACTCATGTTTCGTAACATGAAATTTGTTACTGCTACTAAATTGCAGCATGATTGGTTCTCCTACTTTAAGTTTTTACTCATGAGCAGGCAGTCCAGGAGAAATAAATTCAGAGTCAATAAATTCAATTAGATAATGAACTGCTTCTTCATCACTAATCCAATTTCTTTACTGACTTGTAAGTTCTTTCCTCGGTTTCATATAGCGTAAGAACTTGTTTGTTGATTTCTCGTGCCTGTTCATATTAAGGGCTGAGAATTGCTCGTTTACAAAAGATTTATTCTCAATAGATAGTACATCCTTAACTCTGTGAAACACCATTTCAATGATGTCAAATACGCAATATATTCATATGCTCAATTGAAATTAAAATCAACTAACAATACCTACTTGCCACACCTGTGTATTTTCAAAACAAACTTGTCTGTGAAGTTAGGAAAATACAGCTAAAAGCCCCATAACTTCGCTTCTGTATTGAATTAATAATCTAGTTAGAGCCCATATTTTAAGTTAGGCCCACACAAATCCAGTGTCAATGTTTCAGCTTGCTATGTCTTATGGTGGCTGAGTTTACTTGTGACAAACATTTTTCCGTTAAACGTCCATAACTTCACTTCTACGTTGAATTTCCAATCAATTCATAGCCTATATTTTAAGTTAGACCTACACAAATCTACTGTAAAAGTTTCAGCTTTATATGTCTTATGGTAGCTGAGTTTACCTGTGACAAAGTTTTGCGGACAAACCGACAAACCGACAGAAATTTTTCTAAGGGTGGATTCGGTTTCTCCAATGTATGAAACGTAAAGAAAACTTGAAATGAGTCAGTTCTGAGCAATGTACAGACAAAATCATTATTTTATTTATAAAGATTTTAATAATTTGTTGCTTTACTGTTTCAGGCTAAATTTTCTTTTTAAGATTTAAATCTTTATAAATAAAATAATGATTTTGTCTGTACATTGCTTAGAACTGACTCATTTCAAGTTTTCTTTACGTTTCATACATTGGAGAAACCGAATCCACCCTTAGAAAAATTTCTGTCGGTTTGTCGGTTTGTCCGCAAAACTTTGTCACAGGTAAACTCAGCTACTATAAGACATATAAAGCTGAAACTTTTACAGTAGATTTGTGTAGGTCTAACTTAAAATATAGGCTATGAATTGATTGGAAATTCAACGTAGAAGTGAAGTTATGGACGTTTAACGCAAAAATGTTTGTCACAAGTAAACTCAGCCACCATAAGACATAGCGAGCTGAAACATTGACACTGGATTTGTGTGTGCCTAACTTAAAATATGGGCTCTAAATAGATTATTAATTCAGTACAGAAGCGAAGTTATGGGGCTTTTAGCTGTATTTTCCTAACTTCACAGACAAGTTTGTTTTGAAAATACACAGGTGTGGCAAGTAGGTATTGTTAGTTGATTTTAATTTCAACTAGCAAACGTACCCGTCTTTGACGGAATCAAAAATTCTATTATATTTGGTATTCCAAAATATAAATTATAGTATTATACTAATACTACAATTAGAAGTTATAGAATAGTAGAAAATACCATTATTAGTACAGTGCTAAACAAATGCCTCTGTATACAAAGATTAGATTTTAAGTTAGACATACAGAAATCTACAATCAATGTTTCAGCTTTATATGTCTTATGGTAGCAATATTTTGTGGACAAACCGACAGACAGAAATTATTCTAAGGGTACATGTGGCTACTCTGAACTATGAAACGTAAAGAAAACTTGAAATGAGTTAGTGCTCATTAACGTGCTCCCAGTCAAAAGCTAGCACGCAAGCCACTGGGCTACTCTGGTTCCATACCTTACTTTATTACCAGTGTTTATATTACGCAAATATTAAATTAAAAAAAAAATATTTTTGTTGTATTTATTTATAATACATTTGCACTACTCTCATCGGCGAGCAAGCAAGCTACTGGCTACCCTGGCTAGATCCCTTTACTTTATTACCATCTTTTATATTATCCACATTTTAAATTCACAAAAATATTTGTTTGTTACATTTATTTATAATACATTTGCACTACTGTCATCGGCGATCACGCAAGCCACTGGGCTACTCTGGTCCCATACCTTACATTATTACCAGTGTATTTATTAAGCAAATATTAAATTAAAAAAAAGTTTACAGTTATATATAATGCATAGTAAACGTACCCGTCTTTGACGGAATCAGAAGTTCCTGTTTTGTTTTATTGCCGTGTGCCTATGCCTTTTGGCTATACCACTGAGGAATCAGAAGTTCCGTCATTTTTGGTATTTCAAAATGTCATTAGAAATTATAGAATAGTAGAAAATACCATTATTACTACAGTGTTAAACAAATGCCTCCAGCTAATACACTACATTAGCTGTCTATCCTTCAGGTTCATGGTAGAAGAAAGAGTTGAAACCTCTGACCGTTAAGCATGTAAACTACATTTGACCATGTGAGAAAAACTTGGTTTTGCTACCTTGTATTCCTGCGTTAGATGAAGTCTCCCTTTGCGACTTAGTTAACGTCATTGCGAAATAGACTCTGACCGGACTTTGCAATCATTTCAACGTAAACAGACAGTGGCTCGGAATCAATGGTATGTGAAGTATACACACAGACTCCCCAATACCACATCCAGTCATTATGTCCACCTCTATGGCATATCTGTGTAGAGCACGAACTCAGAGTCGTGTCCCGTTGCACAGTTTTGGGGCACTCATGTTTCGTAACATGAAATTTGTTACTGCTACTAAATTGCAGCATGATTGGTGCTCTACTTTAAGTTTTTACTCATGAGCAGGCAGTCCAGGAGAAATAAATTCAGAGTCAAGAAATTCAATTAGATAATGAACTGCTTCTTCATCACTAATCCAATCTCTTTACTGACTTGTAAGTTCTTTCCTCGGCTTCATATAGCGTAAGAACTTGTTTGTTGATTTCTTATGCCTGTTCATATTAAGGGCTGAGAATTGCTCGTTTACAAAGACAATTAAATTTCGTTTTCGTTGGTGAAAACTTGTACAGTAACAGTACAAAACATAAAATGAAATAAGATTGTATCAATTAAATATTTGAGATATCAAGAGATAAGATACTTTACAAATGTTTTAATATAGAATAAAAGAGAATTACTATTTGTGGTAATAAAATGGTTTGTTTTTCATAAGAGCAACTTTAGCATTCCTATAAAGTTGTTTGAAATACCTTCAATAGTAGTTGTTGATTATTTTAATAGATCCGTCTTTGACGGAATCAAAAATTCTATTATATTGGTATTCCAAAATATAATTATAGTATTATACTAATACTACAATTAGAAGTTAAGAATAGTAGAAAATACCATTATTAGTACAGTGCTAAACAAATGCCTCTGTATACAAAGATTAGATTTTAAGTTAGACATACAAAATCTACAATCAATGTTTCAGCTTTATATGTCTTATGGTAGCAATATTTTGTGGACAAACCGACAGACAGAAATTATTCTAAGGGTACATGTGGCTACTCTGAACTATGAAACGTAAAGAAAACTTGAAATGAGTTAGTGCTCATGAACGTGCTCCCAGTCAAAAGCTAGCACGCAAGCCACTGGGCTACTCTGGTTCCATACCTTACTTTATTACCAGTGTTTATATTACGCAAATATTAAATTAAAAAAAAAATATTTTTGTTGTATTTATTTATAATACATTTGCACTACTCTCATCGGCGAGCAAGCAAGCTACTGGCTACCCTGGCTAGATCCCTTTACTTTATTACCATCTTTTATATTATCCACATTTTAAATTCACAAAAATATTTGTTTGTTACATTTATTTATAATACATTTGCACTACTGTCATCGGCGATCACGCAAGCCACTGGGCTACTCTGGTCCCATACCTTACATTATTACCAGTGTATTTATTAAGCAAATATTAAATTAAAAAAAAGTTTACAGTTATATATAATGCATAGTAAACGTACCCGTCTTTGACGGAATCAGAAGTTCCTGTTTTGTTTTATTGCCGTGTGCCTATGCCTTTTGGCTATACCACTGAGGAATCAGAAGTTCCGTCATTTTTGGTATTTCAAAATGTCATTAGAAATTATAGAATAGTAGAAAATACCATTATTACTACAGTGTTAAACAAATGCCTCCAGCTAATACACTACATTAGCTGTCTATCCTTCAGTTCATGGTAGAAGAAAGAGTTGAAACCTCTGACCGTTAGCATGTAAACTACATTTGACCATGTGAGAAAAACTTGGTTTTGCTACCTTGTATTCCTGCGTTAGATGAAGTCTCCCTTTGCGACTTAGTTAACGTCATTGCGAAATAGACTCTGACCGGACTTTGCAATCATTTCAACGTAAACAGACAGTGGCTCGGAATCAATGGTATGTGAAGTATACACACAGACTCCCCAATACCACATCCAGTCATTATGTCCACCTCTATGGCATATCTGTGTAGAGCACGAACTCAGAGTCGTGTCCCGTTGCACAGTTTTGGGGCACTCATGTTTCGTAACATGAAATTTGTTACTGCTACTAAATTGCAGCATGATTGGTGCTCTACTTTAAGTTTTTACTCATGAGCAGGCAGTCCAGGAGAAATAAATTCAGAGTCAAGAAATTCAATTAGATAATGAACTGCTTCTTCATCACTAATCCAATCTCTTTACTGACTTGTAAGTCTTTCCTCGGCTTATATAGCGTAAGAACTTGTTTGTTGATTTTTCCTGTTCATATTAAGGTGAGAATTGCTCGTTTACAAAACATTTATTCTCAATAGATAGTACATCCTAACTCTGTGAAACACCATTTCAATGATGTCAAATACGCAATATATTCATATGCTCAATTGAAATAAAATCAACTAACAATACCTACTTGCCACACCTGTGTATTTTCAAAACAAACTTGTCTGTGAAGTTAGGAAAATACAGCTAAAAGCCATAACTTCGCTTCTGTACTGAATTAATAATCTATTTAGAGCCCATATTTTAGTTAGGCAACACAAATCCAGTGTCAATGTTTCAGCTCGCTATGTCTTATGGTGGCTGAGTTTACTTGTGACAAACATTTTTGCATTAAACGTCCATAACTTACTTCTACGTTGAATTTCCAATCAATTCATAGCCTATATTAAGTTAGACCTACACAAATCTACTGTAAAAGTTCAGCTTTATATGTCTTATGGTAGCTGAGTTTACCTGTGACAAAGTTTTGCGGACCGACAAACCGACAGAAATTTTTCAAAGGGTGATTCGTTTCTCCAATGTATGAAACGTAAAGAAAACTTGAAATGAGTCAGTTCTAAGCAATGTACAGACAAATCATGAAATGAAAATGAAAAGAATAATGTCATCAATTAAATAATTGACATATCTTAGGAGATTAAAGCACTTATTCTTATCGTTTTAAATTAGAATAAATAGAGAATTATCTTCATTGTGTAATGAGATATTGTTGTTCTCTAAGAGCAACTTTGCATCCTATAAAGTTAGGATAACTTGAGAATACTTAAACAATAGTAATTGTAATACTATGTTATAGGTAGGATTCCGTCTTTGACGGAATCAAAAATTCTATTATATTGGTATTCCAAAATATAATTAGTATTATACTAATACTACAATTAGAAGTTAAGAATAGTAGAAAATACCATTATTAGTACAGTGCTAAACAAATGCCTCTGTATACAAAGATTAGATTTAAGTTAGACATACAAAATCTACAATCAATGTTTCAGCTTTATATGTCTTATGGTAGCAATATTTTGTGGACAAACCGACAGACAGAAATTATTCTAAGGTACATGTGGCTACTCTGAATATGAAACGTAAAGAAAATTGAAATGAGTTAGTCTATAACGTGCTCCCAGTCAAAAGCTAGCACGCAAGCCACTGGGCTACTCTGGTTCCATACCTTACTTTATTACCAGTGTTTATATTACGCAAATATTAAATAAAAAAAAAATATTTTTGTTGTATTTATTTATAATACATTTGCACTACTTCATCGGCGAGCAAGCAAGCTACTGGCTACCCTGGCTAGATCCCTTTACTTTATTACCATCTTTTATATATCCACATTTTAAATTCAAAAAATATTTGTTTGTTACATTTATTTATAATACATTTGCACTACTGTCATCGGCGATCACGCAAGCCACTGGGCTACTCTGGTCCCATACCTTACATTATTACCATGTATTTATTAAGCAAATATTAAATAAAAAAAAGTTACAGTTATATAAATCATAGAAACGTACCCCTTTACGGAATCAGAAGTTCCTGTTTTGTTTTATTGCCGTGTGCCTATGCTTTTGGCTATACCACTGAGAATCAGAAGTTCCGTCATTTTTGTATTTCAAAATGTCATTAGAAATTATAGAATAGTAGAAAATACCATTATTACTACAGTGTTAAACAAATGCCTCCACTAATACACTACATTAGCGTCTTCCTTCAGGTTCATGGTAGAAGAAAGAGTTGAAACCTCTGACCGTTAGCATGTAAACTACATTTGACCATGTGAGAAAAACTTGGTTTTGCTACCTTGTATTCCTGCGTTAGATGAAGTCTCCCTTTGCGACTTAGTTAACGTCATTGCGAAATAGACTCTGACCGGACTTTGCAATCATTTCAACGTAAACAGACAGTGGCTCGGAATCAATGGTATGTGAAGTATACACACAGACTCCCCAATACCACATCCAGTCATTATGTCCACCTCTATGGCATATCTGTGTAGAGCACGAACTCAGAGTCGTGTCCCGTTGCACAGTTTTGGGGCACTCATGTTTCGTAACATGAAATTTGTTACTGCTACTAAATTGCAGCATGATTGGTGCTCTACTTTAAGTTTTTACTCATGAGCAGGCAGTCCAGGAGAAATAAATTCAGAGTCAAGAAATTCAATTAGATAATGAACTGCTTCTTCATCACTAATCCAATCTCTTTACTGACTTGTAAGTTCTTTCCTCGGCTTCATATAGCGTAAGAACTTGTTTGTTGATTTCTTATGCCTGTTCATATTAAGGGCTGAGAATTGCTCGTTTACAAAACATTTATTCTCAATAGATAGTACATCCTTAACTCTGTGAAACACCATTTCAATGATGTCAAATACGCAATATATTCATATGCTCAATTGAAATGAAAATCAACTAACAATACCTACTTGCCACACCTGTGTATTTTCAAAACAAACTTGTCTGTGAAGTTAGGAAAATACAGCTAAAAGCCCCATAACTTCGCTTCTGTACTGAATTAATAATCTATTTAGAGCCCATATTTTAAGTTAGGCACACACAAATCCAGTGTCAATGTTTCAGCTCGCTATGTCTTATGGTGGCTGAGTTTACTTGTGACAAACATTTTTGCATTAAACGTCCATAACTTTACTTCTACGTTGAATTTCCAATCAATTCATAGCCTATATTTTAAGTTAGACCTACACAAATCTACTGTAAAAGTTTCTGCTTTATATGTCTTATGGTAGCTGAGTTTACCTGTGACAAAGTTTTGCGGCCAACCGACAAACCGACAGAAATTTTTCAAAGGGTGGATTCAGTTTCTCCAATGTATGAAACGTAAAGAAAACTTGAAATGAGTCAGTTCTAAGCAATGTACAGACAAAATCATTATTTTATTTATAAAGATTGAGCATATGAATATATTGCGTATTTGACATCATTGAAATGGTGTTTCACAGAGTTAAGGATGTACTATCTATTGAGAATAAATGTTTTGTAAACGAGCAATTCTCAACTCTTAATATGAACGGGGAGGAAAAATCAACAAACAAGTTCTTACGCTATATGAAGCCGAGGAAAGAACTTACAAGTCAGTAAAGAGATTGGATTAGTGACGAAGAAGCAGTTCATTATCTAATTGAATTTCTTGACTCTGAATTTATTTCTCCTGGACTGCCTGCTCATGAGTAAAAACTTAAAGTAGAGCACCAATCATGCTACAATTTAGTAGCAGTAACAAATTTCATGTTACGAAACTTGAGTGCCCCAAAACTGTGCAACGGGACACGACTCTGAGTTCGTGCTCTACACAGATATGCCATAGAGGCGGACATAATGTCTGGATGTGGTATTGGGGAGTCTGTGTGTATACTTCACATACCATTGATTCCGAGCCACTGTCTGTTTACGTTGAAATGATTGCAAAGTTGGGTCAGAGTCTATTTCGCAATGACGTTAACTAAGTCGCAAAGGGAGACTTCATCTAACGCAGGAATACAAGGTAGCAAAACCAAGTTTTTCTCACATGGTCAAATGTAGTTTACATGCTCAACGGTCAGAGGTTTCAACTCTTTCTTCTACCATGAACCTGAAGGACAGACAGCTAATGTAGTGTATAAGCTGGAGGCATTTGTTTAACACTGTAGTAATAATGGTATTTTCTACTATTCTACTACTTTTTCTACTATGGTATTTTGAAATACCAAAAATGACGGAACTTCTGATTCCTCCGTGGTATAGCCGAAAGGCAATAGGCACACGGCAATAAACCAAAACAGGAACTTCTGATTCCGTCAAAGACGGGTACGTTTGCTATGTATTATATATAACTGTCAACTTTTTTTTAATTTAATATTTGCTTAATAAATACACTGGTAATAATGTAAGGTATGGGACCAGAGTAGCCCAGTGGCTTGCGTGATCGCCGATGACAGTAGTGCAAATGTATTATAAATAAATGTAACAAACAAATATTTTTTTGAATTTAAAATGTGGATAATATAAAAGATGGTAATAAAGTAAAGGGATCTAGCCAGGGTTGCCAGTAGCTTGCTTGCTCGCCGATGACAGTAGTGCAAATGTATTATAAATAAACACAACAAAAATATTTTTTTTTAATTTAATATTTGCGTAATATAAACACTGGTAATAAAGTAACGTATGGAACCAGAGTAGCCCAGTGGCTTGCGTGCTAGCTTTTGACTGGGAGCACGTTAATTAGAACTAACTCATTTCAAGTTTTCTTTACGTTTCATACTTCAGAGTAGCCACATGTACCCTTAGAATAATTTCTGTCTGTCGGTTTGTCCACAAAATATTGCTACCATAAGACATATAAAGCTGAAACATTGATTGTAGATTTGTGTATGTCTAACTTAAAATCTAATCTTTGTATACAGAGGCTTTTTTTTAGCACTGTACTAATAATGGTATTTTCTACTATTCTATAACTTCTGATTGTAGTATTAGTATAATACTATAATTGATATTTTGGAATACCAAGTATAATAGAATTTTTGATTCCGTCAAAGACGGGTACGTTTGCTAGTTCTTTATAAAAGTTTAAATGAAATTTATTTATTATTTTCTATTGATGAAAATGATACTAGTGTAAATAAATGTAATTTAAAATTGTAATTAAATAAAAAATCTTGTTGGCATTTTCAATAAAACATAAGGTCTAATTCCTAATGAATTCGGAAATTGGCCTACCGAATAGTAACTCAGATTGAGTTGAATGTTTGATGGGAATGAAGATAAACATGTTTTCCTCCTGGGATTTCGCGACTCTACTGATTTCCGCAATCAATAGTAATCCTTGAGATGGCATTTGAAAGAGAAAAAAGAATTTCCATGCCGAAGTCTGAGAGTATTTACTAATGTGAGTTTTTATTTGATTTGATGGTTGGTAATTTTGGCATTAAATTGCTTTGCAGCAGGGACATGAGGTCATCCGCAATAGTTGTTATAAGTGATAACATTATTGTTTTGGCCTCTTTCCCATGCTAAGGAAGTATATTGTTTAGAATATTAGTTGGCATTGGCGGCGTATTTATAGTCAATGTTTCATCCATTTTTCGATTTACTTGCGTTTTTCCTGCAAACTTCAGAAAAAATAATTTAAACGTGTATAAAGTTGTTCCCTATCTCTAACAAAGTAAAATAATATGAATATCTAAATCTCGCACACATTTCTAGTGCAGTAGGATAAATGTCCGGTGGCCAATACTAGTAGTGTTTTGACATCAGTATTGGCACAATTAAAAAACATCTATCAGTGATGAATACCTTATTCATCCACATGATTCACGGCAAAGCTTTTGTCAATAGCATTGTTTGCTACACCGGTGCAAGTATTTATTAGTTCTCTTCATTATTCCTTTACAATGTAAAATTTATATATATGATATAGGTACAAACACTTATAACATGTACCATTCAGTCCCTAATTAAGAAAACAATAAATAGTTTTCCCTCATATCTCTTGTTTTAGTCATTTCATATCTGTAGGGTCTGATTCAAATAGATATAACCCTTTTGGCTCAAGAGTTTAAAATATTCTTCTGGTAATAATAAACGAACTGATCTTATTGTATGCATATGGCTACCAAAGCCTACTATGGTTACTACATAACATTTATATGTAATAAATGTTAAGTGTGATCGAAATTGATTAAACTGGGAGACAGAGAAATCAGATATAACATTTGTTTGTAAATAATGAATTTTAAAAATAAAGTGACGTAATATTTCTACTAGTGCTGCCTGTGAGAAATCAGGAAACTACTTTCAGAAGGAAAAAGAGTGAATTAGGCCGTTAACTGGTCATGCGCTCTGTGTGCAAACGTTTAATAAACGAAATAGCTATCTATAATTACATAATGTAAGGAGGTAAGCATTATATGGACGACTTTTTAGATCATATATACGTCTAAATCTTTAAAATCTATAAGTGATAACAGTATGCAAAATCTACAACCTATTCATATTAAAATATTTTAAAAAGCATTGAATGCAGATTAAAACTGAAAACGCTTAGTTGTGTCTATATTTATTTCGTACAACTTTTAATTTTAATTATTTTTCTCTGTGATGTCATGTGAACTTTTCATGTCTTTCTTGAAGCTGTAAAAGTGTAAAATCGGTGTTTTCTATTTCTTTACCTTTTTGTGATTTATCTATCGATGAAGGAAGTCTTTTTACTCAGCAAGTTTTTTTGCAGTTGGATCTGATAATTTTTATTTTATTACTATATAAATCATTCTCCAGTCGTGAATTGCTGTAATCTTCCGACGGGTTTTGCATGTAGTGTATTTTTGAATAGGACTTCAACAATATTCATATATTTGAATTTTCATTTATTGAACTTCTTGTCAGTGATGAAATAACTAATTTTAATCGTCAATTATTATTATTATTAAGCAAAATTGAATTTAAAGTAATATCCTTTTCTAAATGTATTCATACAACTATTGTTTTATAGATAACTTTTTATCTATCTTTATGAACTATATCAGCTTTATTTGGTAGGTTTATTTTAAGAAAATCATATTCTAGAAAATTAGATCTTATACCTACAATATAGCGGAATACCTAAACAGGTACACCAGCATGCATTTAAAAAAAAGCTCTCACATTAATTATTATTCATTTTATAATTATTATTATTATTGCTCACACTTGTAGTTTACGATACATATCTTAGTGGCACTGACAATATTCTTTCAACAGAATCTCTTTTTAACTGTATTCTATCAATCTGTCCGTCCTGTAGCGTTTACACGCAATTGTATATTCATGGTCCAATCTACATGTTAATATGAAATGTTATTTGAAGAAATTTCAAAGTAATAATTGTTTTCGTAGCATCATATTTTATTTACCTAGCTTAATTAAACAGTTTCTCTGTTGGTTTTCTTATTATTCAACTTTTTTCATTCTAAATTTTATTCATTGTAGGGTAAAAAGTTAATGAAATGGTAACCACATATAAAAATTTAATGGCATAAACAACGCGTTTCGAACACGTAGTGTTCTTCCTCAGGCAACAGTTCTGTTGTACAACAGTTGTACCACCGACACTCACCCTTAGTTAATGCCTGAGGAAGAACACTACGTGTCCGAAACGCGTTGTTTATACCATTAAATTGTTATATGTGGAGACCATTTCATTAACTTTTTACCCTACAATGAGTAAATACCACATAATAAGTGACTGCACTACGTTAGAACTAAATTTTATTGTTAGCTGTTAAATTATTTTTATAAATAAATGATTACTGTTTCATATTATTTAACATGCTATGTTTTTAACGTTATTAAAGAGCAAAAATAGTTTGAACAAAAGAGTTATTAATGCCTCAGTTATAAATAAAATTGTCAATATATTTATTTAGAAGAGGTGGGGATATATATCCAACGGTTTATAGAGTTAAAAAAAGCGAAATAAATTTTTACCTTAATTACAAACGTTTGATAAGGAAAAGCCTCTCTAGCCACGTGATCCTGTAGGGACATTTTTTTACTTGCATTTCTCTTTGCTGCTAGAGAATTAGGAAGTTGATGAGGTGAGCTTTATGGAGTGTCGATAGGCGTCGGTGTCCGTTAGAGTTTAATTAGTTGAAAAACAAAATTGGAATGCCAGAATAAATTAGTGTTGTGGTTTGGAAAGCATCCTGGTATTAAATGGTGTTGTTGCGAGAAGAAGGTTGCAGCTATTGATTAGCACACATTTCCACAACATTCATTGCGACTGTTTGTGAGTCACGGCTGTTCAATACACAGGTGGATTTTGCTACAGTAGTTCGAAGCAAATGTAATATTATTGCTCCTGGTAGATAAAGTTAAGAAATAGTAGAGCAATAAGAAATTTTCTGATAAATATATAAAATTAATTTATTGATTTATTGCACTTGATTAGAAATGAAGAATGAATAAAACAACGTGATGATGTTAGTAAGAGAAGGTTAGAGTATTGTTAAATATAAGTGTTAGCAATACCATGTTTCGCCGTTGCGGGGACGACCAGTTCTGAGTAATCCCTGGAGGAATGGTAAGCCACTGTTTAGGCTTTAGGGCAGGAGTCTCTAAACTTTTAAGCCCGAGGGCTTCATAACCTACTATACAGCAGTTCTGAGTCCAAATAAAAACAATTAATACCTGAATGTTTTTAATTATTTAATCATACTATTTTTATGTTATAGATGTCTAAAAACATGCTCAAAATCGGTATTAAAAAGTAAATATAAAAAAATGTTGCTGCTCCTATTAAAAAACTCCATACTACCAAATTATTCCACAAAGAGAGAATTTTGTCATATGCATTTATTTTGTAAAGAAATACGTCTATTAATGTGAATTATAAAATTGTTTCTTTGATGCAAATATTACAGGAAAATCTGACTAAAAATATGATGTTTCCAACATGAACAGTAATCTGTTCAAACCGATCCCCTAGCGGGTGATAACGTCAGTCGTTTACCGGCTTTTTGTTTGATTGGTATTCTATAGATTCTATATTAGGAGTTCTAAATTTTGCTCAACTCAAGTGCATTTCGATTGGGGATCTTTAACGAGTACCTGACGTCGTACAGACTCGGGACCGATGGTTTATCATCCTCTCCAAGGACGACGTACTCAGATTTATTCACCTCCCGCGTGAATAAATCGAGGGCCAGATGGAGACCAAACCCCGGACCACCAGCCCAGAGGCGAGTACGTTAACCACTGGAGTTTACCTGGCCCATTCTAATTACTCTTAAAATATTTCCAATATGTGGTACCAAAATGGAGAGATATCTTGAGGAAAAGTCTCTTAAATTTGGTGATTCTTCTTATATACAATATAACAAGTTTTCCTTTAAATTTATCCTTAAGTGGGTCATTAGCTAGCAGTTCGATTAGCTCCAGCTCTAGTAAATGTGGTTAAATAGGCACATAGGCTTCAAATGGGTTTTTGAAAATTCCAGCTGCATCTGCTATTGAATCTAAATTGGAACATCTCTCCTGACACTGTTGCTAGAAATCTTGAACGATGAATCAAGAACAGATAAAGTTTACATTTGAAGTTCTTGAGCTGAGTGAACAAATCACACATGAGGTTTTCTTCTCCCTGTAGTTTCAAGTTAGGATTATTCAAATGGTTAGTAGTGCTTATGATAAACGTCAACTTCTGAAGCTACTCTTCATCAGAGAGTAATACCTGGGACTTTCTCTTTCCTTTTGGAAATTCTCAAACCTTTCTCAATGCAAAAACTCTTGTCATCACTTTTCCATAACCTATGCATCTTACGCAGTATGGTGAGGTAGATAACAGATTCTGTGTCAGTTTCTTTCAATCCTTCTGTGAACTGCCTATGATTAAGTCCATGTAAGCTTACTCAATTAAAATCGTAATCACTAGGCTCCACAAAGGCTTATGTTCACATATTTAACACACAGAGCTAGCTTGTGAACAATATAATGCAAGGACATTGGTCTGAAATCTACTTTGCTGCACATAATTGCTTCACCCAACCAAGCAATTCTTCATCCACAAGTGTATTAAAACAGACAGTTGAGAGATTCCTCGAGTTACTCATGTCGATGTATTCATACATTATAATAAGAAACTGGTGAAATTTGTTCGCATGGCTGGCAATTGGGTTCGTCATATTTTCACTGATGTCCCCAATACGGTGGCAGGGAGCGTAATTGCTCCCAGAGTTAAATCCTTGAGGAGCTTTTATTTTCTTGGGAAAACTTCCTCCACAACCTCCAGCAAAAGGTCTTTTACTGTTTTCGGCATCTGTAAATGGCTTGCCACGTTTATCCAGAACTTGATAACTGGCTTGTGTCAGTGATTCACTTTCATTTGAAGATTTAGTAAATGGTGAGCTCAGAGCTATGATCCTGATTCCTGAAATCGCTTGTTCTCCATGCCCAAATACTTTTACACCCAATAATTGCTCAGTTTTCTGTAGTAATAAAAACAATTTTGCCGCCTCGTAAATAATGTGCCCTGTGCTGGTACCCCAGCAAAAACGTTCGATCGGTTTTTGTAACGTACACTTAACCTTATCTGCAGGTGGGGAAAGGAAGAGTTTTTTTCAAAGCATGCAATTTCATGTAATTTCGTGATTTTTTTCTTGAAATAAACTGTCTCAGCAGGCTGGATGAATGGTCTGGCGGTTTGGTTCTGACCCGCGGTCCGTAGTTTGGGACCCCTCGTTAGGGAATCGAATGGGTTTTCTAAAGCAATCTGGTGGCACACGGGAACAGGTAGTTAAAGCCTTGTTCAGCCCAGTCCCTGCACAGTCCTAATCCTTTAGGTGGATACGTGGCTTATAAGTGTTCTAGCTTTAACAATTTTGGTTATTATATAATACTTTAAATCCTTTCTGAAGGAAAAATTATTCTTAAATTAAAAAACAACCTTAACTTGGGCTTCATATATGGATAATTTTAAGTGTGTTGCTTACTATTGCCTGAAAGTTTTTGTGGCACCTATTTACTAAGTATTAGAATGACTGAAGAACAATTTGTTTAATAATAATGTTTGGTTTGAGTTGGTTTACATGAATAATATAACTTAATACAGTCAATGTCATTTTATTAAGTTAATAGGGAGCTATATCTTTCATGAAAAAGTGGTTGAATTTTTCCTAAAATCAACCATGGTACGATCTCACTTTTCGATTAATTAACAAAAGAGCTTTAAATTTTTTAAGTAGATTATTTTTTTTAGTACAGTGGAAGTGTAGTAATTATCAAAGTAATAGAATTGGAAATTGTTAATTATAAATTATGAAACAGTAAAAGGTTAATAAAAAGAAACGTACTTATGAAAGTTAAACAAAATTATTACGAATAAAGGAGTGGTAACGCTTGTTATGATGAAGAACAGGAATGTCCCAATGAAATTGGAGTTCAGGGTAGCACAGTGGCAATGAGCTCGACTCTAGACTGGTAAATCAGGGGTTCAATACCCACTCTGGCCCTCGATTTATTCACGTGGAAGGTGAATAAATGTGAGTACATCGTACATCGGAGAGGAGGTTATGCTGTAGTCCCGAGTCAGGTACGCTTTAAAGGTCCCTGATCTAAATTCACTTGAATTAGGCAAAAGTTAGGACTTCTAATGCAGTAGAATGTTGTGTGCTATCACTAAGGGCCAATGATGGGCCTATGTGAGCGCTGTTGTGGGACTGTTACTACAACTTGACTTAACCTATGCGAATTCATATTCTTCTTATTTCAAAAGGATTTGAACAATCAAATCATATTGCCCAAACAATTTGCAGCATTTGTATTACTTTGGAGAACCTTTCAACATCGTGTAATTATGTCCCTGGTTCAAATCCCAGAGAAATGCTCTAAAACATGTTATGGTTCTATCTAGTTTAAGGGTGTGTTAGTAATTGTCGGTCGAATTGCTTGGAGATGGGATTTGGATGGGTTACTAATTGTAGAGTCTTCATTGGCTCTGAGCATACTGATTAGCGATCAATGCACCCAGTTGAAATACTCTTGAAAGCGACCTGTCTGGTACATCCATTCTGCGTAATCCATATCTAGGCTTGTTCGTGTACAAACCTACCAGACTGAGCATTATTCACAGTTAAGTCATTATTAGGAAATGACAGCTTGTTTGCGGGTTGATTGATCACTCCGTCCTATGAAATTACCTTTCTCTCGACCCTTTTTCTTTACGTTAGTAGGACAAGCCTGTCATAAATGACAATCATGTAAAACGATTCATCAAATTAGGCCTTTGTATTGTTAAAAGGCTTAATCCTAAAAACTTAAATATAGTCGTGTAGGAAAGTGGTAAATATTTCACGGTTTATTGTAAAAGATATTTCCTTTAATTAGATATATATATCAACGTCTAAGCCATAGTAAATAATTCTGAAACAGACTAAGAACTTTCAACAAAAATACCTGGTATTCATGAGAGTCACACTCAATCTGTCGAAGACCAGTTGTTTTGGCTTAAGATCTTAGTTTCATTTCTCGATTTCCTATTTCGGTTTAAACGTTAATTTTTATTTCACTTGTGAAATCTTGTTACATATGCAAAACATAATTCGAGTGGTATATGCCCTCCAATAGAAGAAATACTGAGATAAAATAAATCAGAGCTTGGTTAATCTTCTAGGCTCAAATCAAACTCTCAAAGTCGACATTTTGATTTTATTTAAAGTAAGTAATTTTCATATGTGTACAAAATAGGAAAAAAGCAATTATTATTATAGGAGAAAAAAATCAACTAAGAAGTAAGAATATTGGAAACTGAAGACTATTGATGTTACATTACAAAAGTGATAAATATGACTATAAAATAACGGTGCTGGCACAGTGGAATCTTACAGTTTTACAAAGAACAAGTTTGTATGTAGCTGATACTTGAACCAGAAACGAGAAAACATGCAACGGTATCTCTATTTGGGTGGGTGAGTTTCTATAAGTTGTGGGTACTCTACAGACCTCATCGTTTAATAAATCAAATTAATATTTTACGATAAATTTTTCCCTATAGGGAAACAGATTTCCCTATTTTTTCGAACAACATTATATTATAGGAAAGTTACTTTTTTGGCCAAAATGTGATTTAGATATTTTTTCCTCCTAAACTACTACTCTGAGTGTTGATTTTATAAGTATAATTTGAAACTGACAGCAGTATTACATGAGAAAAACTTCAAATTTTGTGAATAACAGAAAGGTCAGTTCTGCAGTAAACAGAGTATTTTGATTTATGATTGATTCTGAAAGGTTGTGGGTGCGGTTCAGGTCACACCGTTTGATAGATTGTTATGAAGTTATGCCCGAAATCGGATTCTTTCAGAAGAGGAGCAGAACACTTCTCTGTTGAAATTACATGGACTTAAATGGGTGTAATAGTTATGTATTTTATTTTCAACGAAATTTTTTTTTGTAACCCTAAAGTCAACTGTGGAAAATGAATTTTTTTGAAAATTCTGATCACCAGAATGGGTAATAAATCTATAAAAACTGAAAACTCAGCTTGCAGTAATGTACTTGTACTTGTATTTGATTTAGAACTTTCTTAACAGAATCCAGTCAATCATATTTCTTGATTTTACGTTTATTAGAAGAAATTTGGCGATATTTATAGTAGTTAATATAATATATAAAGACAGCAAAATTATTAAAAACAAAAAAATTACGCCAAACAACCATATAATTAAACATCCGATTAGTATTATTAGTACTAGAGGAGTTGTTGGTATAATTTATTATGCTCGTGAGAGTGAACAATTGTTATCTAGCGAAAGCATTTTAGTCTATCTGAGTATTACTGCCTTAAACTTATCGAATCGTCAGATCTCTTAGAGTCTTTCTGAACTTCATTGAATCAGGGCAACATTGTTTCATGGGAAAGGAACAGATATTTCAACATTTCTGAGATGGACAGAATATAAATTCGCCTAAGAAAGTACGTTGGTGGATTTTCTATGTACTATAAAACGTAACTCTTTAGGCAATCTATGGATAAAGTTATCTAAGAAGGGCTATTGACAATTTACTTCTTCCATTTTGAATAAGATTGATGAAACTGATGAATTAAATTTTGATAGAATGATATCTTTGATACAAGTTTTTTATCAAGGGCAAAATAATACATGCCGTCAATGTATGTCGAATCCGATCGGATAGAATTGAACTTAACATTTTAGTTTTAATAAGTTTGCTATGTAAATTAGTCAAGACTAAGGATAAGCAATTACCTATAGCCCTCCAAGCTTTTCCTGTAAAAGTTATTTTCAAGTTGAAAATTACAATCAACCACGAATAATTTAGTTATTTTGAAGTAGTGGAAAGTAGGGGGGGGGGGGGGGGGTAATAATTAACAATTTCTCTTGCAGACTTCTTAAAGATGAGGTAAAGGTACATTAGTGAAAACAGACTCTTCATTAAAACTAATTTACATTCTTCCTTAATACTGACGCTCTTTAATTTACTAATTAAATGTAGATTATTAATTGTCTGTTCTTTATGATTGAAATATAACATCTGTAACTATTACTAATTAATAAACTCAAAATACTAACTAACATTTGCATAAAGTATATGAAGACTAACAACTGATCTCACAACTCGAAATATGGAGTGTGTATTTCTCTGAGTATTGATCAACCCAGAGAAAAATTAAATAATTGATTTTGGTTGATTTTTCTAACTAGTTTTTATCTTTTTTTAAAAAAATGTGTTCTTTTTTAAAAGAACTGTTTATCCTATCCAAAATATTGGACCTGAACTTGGAATAAACATTTTCATCACTTAACATTTTTATTCATAAACATTGTTATCACTTAATATACTTAGATTTTTTGCTCTAGTCTTTTTTGTTTAAGATTAAATTTAATAATTAATAATTTATATTATTATCTTGTTACTAAACATTTAAACCGTTTAGGAGAACTTTGTTCTTGTACACAAGTCCGTACACTACTCCTTTTAAAATATTTGAATTATCAACGTCTATATTTTATATTTTTTCTGCAGGTTTTTTACCAAAAGCTGTAGCCCCCTGAATTCAATTTATATTTCTAGTCTTAGGAATATATTTAATCCCAATCTTAATGTCCCAACCGAATTATTGTCCATTGTTTTACATGATAGATTAAGGTTCAATTTTGTATTGGTATCATGTTTTCAAAAAATTTTCACTATTATTGATTTAATAGTAACTGGATTTTAATAGTGGTATTTAAAAAAGACTAAGTAAATGTTACAAAATATACATATGCTAAACAAATAAATCATTAATATTGAGAGTCAAACAACATCAATACTCCGTAATGAGAAGTGAACGAGGTAGAGCTCGTTCTAATTTAAAGATGAACTTTTTAAATTAGATGAATTTCTAATTGAAGGAATCGTTAAACAAATCAAAACTATTTCAACTGTAATAGGAAAAATACTGTCAATGATGCCAATCTTAATCCAACTTTAAATCAAAATTCATAACCTGCCTACAAAATTCATTTGCTCTCTGACGACTTGAAAACGAAAGGCTTCAGAGCGACTATCTTCATTCGTTTGTGGTGAGTTACCTGAATATTTATATCACTTGTTATTGTGACAATTTTGTATATATATATATAAAGATTTCACATAAACACGTGAAATAACAATCAATGATCAAACCACAATAGAAAATGGGAAAACAAGACTAAGATTATTGTAGTTTGATCATTGATATATATATATATACATATTAGTATAGGTTGGCAGCAAATCATCTTGGAGGCATATTTTGTTGGAATGTACCCCAGCTTCGGTATTAACGACTTTCAAACTAAGCTGTTCCAGTCTTCTGACAGTCTTACGAATTTATTGACTTGAAGCGCCCCAGTTATTTTCAGAGAATGTTTGAAATTTACACCATGTTTAGTATTTTTGGAGTGTGATAAATTTTTCCTTCTTAGTCATAATAGTAACCATTTATCAAAGAACTAATAATTTTTTTTTGTTTCGGATAAATAATATGATTTTATTGAATGATCTTTGTGTAATACTGAAATGGGTATGAATTGATCTACTTGGATGGTAACTAGAGCAGCTAGAGATGACAGATTTGTGTAACGGCCTACTGGATTTTATAGCGGTTCTGGCTCCAGTCCCAGAGAGTGCTACTGAGAGAGAGGAATAGGTGTGAGAGAGAAGTTATCCAAGTGTTCCGCTACAGCGGGACTGCCGTCATGGTCCATAAGGAAGTGGAGGCCTGCGCCGTCTCTTCTCGGTGGTCCATTAGAAAAAATTGAAGAATGGCGACACCCTCCGGTGTAACAGTTGCACCACTTGCTGGAAATTGCCTTGAAAGTGGCCTCTTACTTAAAACTTTACCGGTGTCATCTTTAAAATAACGGCATCATAGTTTTCACCCAATTGAATCTCGTTTTGTGTTTGACAGTTTCACTTATTATGTTGAAATATATTTCATTCATTTTAGTGATATACAGCTCTAAAGAATACACCGGTATTTTGATTTGATTTTTTTACTTTACTATAAGTAAAGTATAGTGATCGTGAAAAAATTCGATCTCGAGATTTTGACGGAATTACATGTTTTGAGGTCCCAGAAGTCGTTTTATGACGTTTTTACGATGATGTCTGTGTGTGTGTGTGGGTGGGTGGGTGGGTGGGTGGGTGGGTGGGTGGGTGGGTGAGTGTGTTAGCATTGCTTGTTACCACGCTATGGTCCAGAATCTTTGATGGATCAAGTTGATATTTTACACAAAAATGGGCCTCATAAAGACGAAGATCCCTATTGTTTGCGAAGAATTATGCATGATGGGAAAGTCACTTTTTTTGCCAAAAACCGTTTTTTTTAAAACATTTATTTCTCCTAAACTGATAACCCTAGAGTTTTGAAATTTTGACATTATCTTTGAAGTTACAAATCGAACAAACGAAAAATATATTCAGAATTTTAAAACAACAGGAAATATTTTTTTTTTCAATAAAATGTAAACATTTTGACTTATAATTCAATCTCAAACCTTGTGAGAGCGATACAAGCCATACTGTTTGACGGACAAAGATGAAACTATGCCTATAAATAGAACATTATATGGAGAATGAGTTGAGATATTTTTTTCTAAAATTACATTCGCTAAAGGGGCGTTACAGTACGATTTGTGTTTTCAGAAAATGTTTTTTTGACGCTAAACGGCTCGTTAAAAAATAATGAAAATTTGACCAAAAATGGAACAAAAAATTAGCAATTCATAAAAAAAAAATCATGAAGTTTCAATTACGGGAAAGAGCAATAACGATATAAAAACTCTTTGTTTACCCTAGACTAAGAGATCACCTGCTATACTTGTCGAATTTTTTGTATTTTTTTACATTGTTTACATTGACTTAGAAATTTTTTGAGTGAATCCACTGAGATAAAATTGTTGTTTCTAATTGAAAAATGAAAATATATTATTGACTTATAAGAGATGTAAGAGGAATAATATTGTGCAGGTAAATGATAACACTCATTAAAAAAAATTCGTATATATGTTATTTGACAAAGCGGAAGGAAAATGATCTTATTAAATACTAAGAAGCCATAAAATTCCCAGTATAATAATTCTGTTAAAAACCAAAAATGTAAAAGATAATTCAAAATTGAAATCTTTCGTTTAAAGATTAATAACTGTAATTATCGTACATCTTTAATTAACAAATCTCCTTAAAACAACATTTTCTTCGCTGTTTAAGATGTTTTTCAGAGAAAAAAAGGGTATTTTACTGTTTCAAATTTGAAAATTTTACATTAATATTCAATGTAGAAGGATGTCAAGTAAACGATGTAAGAAATCTACTGGCTATTTGAACAATAGCCATGTTCTCTTGTAGGATAATATTTCGTTTCAAGAAATGTTCACATTGGTTTTTCAAAAATGTTATTACTGCTGTAGTTATACTAATGAAATTATTTGCAAATAATAAATTATTTGTGATGTACAAAAATAAGCTTATAAATTGATATGTCCTTCAATCACTATCTGTACTACCACACGAATGCAATGCTAATAATTATATCCCATTTAGATATTTATGTTATGCTTAAATAATACGTTATGTTTTATATACTCAAGACATTTGACATTGAGTTACTTATAGTAAAGTAGAGTGTAGGCCACTCCAGATTTTTTTTTTACTTTAAATAGGTCATAAGTTTTGAGTAGTTCACTTTATTTATTTCTGTTCTTTCAATTCCAAGCCATGAGTTACATTCATCAATCACATTATGAACAACACTAAACTTAAACCCACCTCTAGTATGAGTTAGTAACATAATTATGGATTTCTCTTGTGTTAGGAATGCCGCTGATTACTTGTTATAAAGTCTCAACAGCACTATCAGTAACGCCAGTTCTTTGCAGATATCTGCTCCAGGTTTCTGAAATGTGGTGCATGTCACCCTGGAATTCACATCTTCCTCATAATGATCATCTCCTCATTTATGCACTGATTCATCAGTCGTTATCTACTACTATTCGCCTACATAGGACTGGGGTTTCTTCAGGACTAGTTTATTACCCTCTGTTTGGGTATGAGGAGATGGATGTGGGACACCTAACCAACTGTTCAGGGATGCTCACCGCAGAACAAGCCACAAAAATCCTAAAAAGGCACAGAGTCCCCATCTCCAATCTATTTCAGTGCGTTGCCTAATGGTAGAAATGGTAAGGGAGAACTTTGGATAAGAAGAAGAGAATCTATTTAAAAATATTGTCTTTTACATCAAGTCGCCTTATTGAAATTGGCAGAGACCTTCTTTGGCGTACCAGGACTAACCAACGACCAGCGACCAACGAAGAGTTCCATGCACGACAGTGCACGTCGTAATTAGCAGTTCCGGACCAGAGGCCCACTACTGCTAAATTTTCATCCTGCTTTTTTTTTGTTTTGGTCAGTAGGCATTGTCAATACTGGGGACGTTAGTCTGTCAGGGAAAGGAGTCGTATTCGTGGTCGTATGGTCTTGCAGTTTTGCATTATCTGAGGTATTATATTATTTATAAGTCATCAGGTCGTTATATTTATTTCAGGAAGGGAGCTATTAGGAGTCATGGGATTGGGAAGGGTTGTTTGTTGGATTCAGGTCCCAAACAAGGAGATTTGGATGGGTGGACAGTTTTTTGTTTTCATTGTTAGCAAGTCGACTAATGAAGCAATCAATTGATTCCCAACTCAAATCATGCTGAATATCGACATTTCTAGCATACCATGGCGCCCTAGCTATAAGGCAGGCACATTTATTCTGTACAACTTGGATGCAGTTCTTGTTCGTGGGCGCCGCTCCAAACCAGACTGAGCATCCATATGTCATAGTCGAACGAATGTACCAAGACTGAAATGGATTGCAAAAATGGGAAAAGCTTTTTGTCACCTTATGTTTCTTTAACTAGACATTTATTAGGCATTCAGAACAAGTCCTGCATGAGCTGGATCCAAGTTAAAACAGAAATTTGTTTAGACCCATCCGAGAGTTGTATAATCTTTGCTTTGTATACATTGCGGTCTTGTTTACATACTTGGGCCAGTTCGTACCATAGTGCTTTGTTCTTGTGCTTCGTTCAGGACTAGTATATTCTGAAACAAATAATTACATAATCTAAGTAGATTATGTTGAACGTTGGACTGATAGTCTTAGTTTGGAAGCAGTTAGCACATCTACTTATAGTGCTCATTTTATTTTATTGTTTAATAGGTTGTTTGATCTTTGCCTGTTAATAATATTCCTGCATCAGTGCGATCCACTGGCTCAACTGACTATAGAACTGATAGATTAAACGACTAAATACCAACGACGAGCAGTTATGAACTCAACGCTGACTGTGGGATCTTTTCCGCTGGTTCCGAAAGACTGCTGCTTGCTCAGTTAATAAGAAAGGGACTTTGAAAAAGGAAGTGTTTCCTAGCCATTTATTATCATTAATTCGTCTAACCGTCAGTTACCTGATCAAGTGTGTGGATCACATAAAAAGTCTGAAGGGTTGTAGTTCGCTCTATTTTACCATTATGTAGAAGCATGTTATAATTTCATTCTTGCTATTGCTATTGACATTCCTAGCCAAGTTTACTCCAGACTAATGTAATGTATTCATTTCCCCAATCGTAGAAATGAAGGAACCTAAAGGCAAAAGGAAATCTGTTAAAACCAAAAAGGAACTGCTCTGAAATGGAAGATCCTGTGAACATGTAAGAAAAATAATTACAATAAAATAAAATGGGCATTTAACACTAAATATGAATGCAGATAAAATCCAATATGTAATTTAATATGTTACATATTAAATCATAAGAATTATCACATTCGATGGACAACATAAAATCCTATCTACTATGTATATTTTATAGTACTAAATTATTAAAAATTAAACAATTTAAAATAAATGGAACAAGTGATTAATGAATGATAAAAGTTAATTAAATAATAACTAATCATTTGCTTACTGGTTGGTAAAAAATAATATATAAACATAATTTGAAATATATAAATACATCGTGTGAAATGATAACACATAGATATCCGTCCCAGATTTGATTTGTTTTTACCTATTTACACTGTATTTGTGTAAAAATATTACTTATGTTTAGACACACAAACACACACACCATCGAAAAAACGTCAAAAGGAGACTCCGGGGATCCAATATTTCACTATCGCTATTCTTTAGGTATAGTAAAAGGTTTTCTAAAGGAAAATAATATATTACTACTGAATGTTCTGTGACAATTTGGAATACATTCAACATCAATGTGATGTTGTACTCAGGACTTCAATATGCCTATAATGTAATAGCAGTTTCAGTCATCGGTTCGTTTTCTTTTTCCATACTAAATACAGGTTTTCCTGAGATTGATTTCGTTTAAGTTTTTTGACTGTACAAGTTCAGCTTGCCGTTAAAATGTCTGCAGCTTTATTTCTTACAAGTTCATTAAGTAAAATGAATAATACACGGTTTTATTAGGTGGGAAAAATATAATGACACAAGCATTGTTTTGTATAAATACTTAAATGTACAATTAGAAGTGCTAAAAGGAATAACTAAGCATTTCTGCTTTTGGAAATGTATTGCAAATGAACTATAAATATATAACTTTTTTTAGTCAATAAAGCATCTCTGTTCGGAATTCATTGAGAAATAAATAATAATATATCAATACATTTATATTATAACTATAGATTATATCAAATAATTGTGTGCTTTAACAATTTCGAGTTACTGGATGGTGAGTTTTAAGCATTCCAAACTCGTATAGAATGCTTAAAAATTTAAGACTGTCTAAGAATCAAGCATGGCCTCTTCTTCTAACTTTGCAAAGTTATAAATTCAGAATGATTTTTAAAGAGAGTTGCTGTTAATGAATTCATCGAAATTGTTAACCTTTTAGTTGTTAGTTGAAATTTTAACTTTTTAGGAGTTCAAAAACTTTAGACAGTTTTCATGTCAAAACGATTTGTATTGCGTTGTCAACATCTATTTAATCAATGTGATACCATTTATTAATTTATACATTAAATAACCATAAGAGAAAAGAGGGGAAAATATTTGAAGTCATTCAAACAGTTTTTTCCTATGCTTTTAGTTACTGGTCGTGTTGGTAGATATGGGTGGGGTGGTTGACGTGTATGAGGCGCTGTCTAAAGAGCACATACCGATTAGAGTAGTCATGTTTAAGGAGTATCTGACACTCTTCAGGTTGGGGATGGGCGACTGTTACTTCAAGGGCGTATCCCCTGTGAAGCTACGACATGTATCATCTAACTCTTGAAAAATGTAAGGTCATTTGGCAGAAGTATGCGGTAGTGCTGGTAATAAGTGAATCACACCGATCATTAGACCCCGCATTGCTTACTCTCTTGGCAAGCAGATTTTGAGGTATATTTTAGATAACTTTAAACATCAAACAGTATTTGCTTGCGGAGTGTCATTGGAATGACGAAGGGATTTAAGTGAATTAGACACTTATCTGTAAGGTTTACTCAATGACCTGATTAATGAAAACTTCTTTAGTATCCAAGCTCTATCTTTTCATATTAGCTTTAAAAGAGATAAACCTTAATCTCAACTCCCTGTCGATAAGTTTTCTTATTTTTAGTTCCTTTGACATCAAACATAGTATTATTTGATGGTGTGGTTTATTTACTCTAAAATGACAAAGTTACGTATTTACTGAGTGGTACTTTCAATTAACTGGTTGTTGTTATAGCTGGCACAGTACTGGTTTGAACATGCTGAAACATGAGATGAGAGAGTAATCAACTGCTCTGTACTCTGTCCCAGGACCATTTATTCCCTTCTCTCGTCTAATGTACAACATTCAACTAATATTTACATTTTCAACCAATATTTAAATTCATGGTGTCTTTGACACTATGACAAAAGTTACTGTCATTTTGAAATCATAGTGATGTGAACATAGTGAATGTAATTTTTATCATCTTCTCTAATAGGCATAAACTATTCAAAATATTTAAACCTTTACTTTACTATAAGTAAGTATAGTGATCGTAAAAAAATTCGATCTCAAGATTTTGACGGAATTACATGTTTTGAGGTCCTAGAAGTCGTTTCATGAAGTTTTTCCGATGATGTCTGTGTGTGTGTGTGTGTGGGTGGGTGGGTGGGTGAGTGAGTGTGTGTGTTTGCATTGCTTGTTACCACGCTACAGTCCAGAATCTTTGATGGATCAAGTTGATGTTTTACACAAAATTCGGCCCCATAGGGACGAAGATCCATATTGTTTGCGAAGAATTATGCATGATGGGAAAGTCACTTTTTTTGCCAAAAACCGTTTTTTTTTAAAACATTTATTTCTTCTAAACTGATAACCCTAGAATTTTGAAATTTGTACATTATCTTTGATGTGACAAATGCAACAAACGAAAAATATATTCAGAATTTTAAAACAACGGAAAATATTTTTTTTTTCAATAAAATGTAAAAATTTTGACTGATAATTCGATCTCAAACCTTGTGAGAGCGATACAAAGCCATACTGTTTGACGGACAAGAATGAAACTATGCCCATAAATAGAACATTATGTGTAGAATTAGTTGAGATATTTTTTTTCAAAATTACGAGTACATTCGCTAATGGGGCGTTACAGTACGATTTCTGTTTTCAGAAAATGTTTTTTTGACGCTAAACGGCTGATTAAAAAAAAAATGAAAATTTGACCAAAAATGGACCAAAAAATTAGCAATTCATAAAAAAAAAAATCATGAAGTTTCAATTATGGGAAAGAGCAACAACGCTATAAAAACTGTTTGTTTATCTTAGACTAAGAGATCACCTGCTATACTTGTCGAATTTTTTATATTTTTTTTTCATTGTTTACATTTTCTTAGAAAATTTTTGAGCGATTCCACTGAGATAAAATTGATATTTATAAAGGAACAATTTAAATTGTTTATTGACTTATATGAGATGTAAGAGGAATAATATTGTTACATGTAAAAAAATCACCGCCAATTAACATAAATAAATTACCTTTGTCTTCCATAGCATGATGGATTTGTCTCATAAAATGCTTTAATAAACCTATATATTGCACTCTTGAGCAAAACTTAATATCAGCTACAATTACATTATAATTGTGAATGTAGTACCTTTCCATGATATTGAAATGTAATGAATGGACTCTTTCCTCAAGAAAGAGAACTTATGTTTGTTGAGAAATATCCAATTTCTTTTTACAATTCTAGTCTAATAGTTCATATTTATTATTTTCAAAAATTAGAAGCTCTCAACTATAAAAGATTTAAATTATATTGAATAGCTGGCTTTGACTTCGATTTGAGTATGTAAACTGGCTAATTACTAATATATTTTTTCTCAATATACATTCATAGCAAACTTAAACAGAGTACAGAAGGCAGGAAAAGGATACCACTCACTCAGAAAAAATTCGTATATATGATATTTGACAAAGAGGAAGGAAAATGATCTTATTAAATACTAAGAAGCCATAAAATTCCCAGTATAATAATTCTATAAAAGACCGAAAATGTAAAAGATAATTCAAAATTGAAATCTTTAGTTTAGAGATTAATACATGTAATTATCGTACTACTTTAATTATAAATCACCTTGAAACAACATTTTCTTGGCTGTTTATGATGTTTTTCAGAAAAAAAAGGGTATTTTCCTGTTTTAAATTTGAAAATTTTACTTTAATATTCAATGTAGAAGGATGTCAAGTAAACGATGTAAGAAATCCACTGGCTATTTGAACAAAAGCCATGTTCTCTTGTAGGAGAATATTTCGTATCAAGAAATGTTAACTTTGGTTTTTCAAAAATGTTATTACTGCTGTAGTTATACTAATGAAATTATTTGCATCAGCTGTGTGATGTACAGAAATAAGCTTATATATTGATATGTCCTTCAATCATTATCTCTACTACCTCAGGAATGAAAGACTAACAATCATATCCCATTTAGCTGTTTACGTTATGCTTAAATGAGACGTTATGTGTTATATACTCAAGAAATTTGATATTAAGTTACTTATAGTAAAGTTGAGTGTAGGCCACTCCAGATTTTTTACATTGCTTACATTGACTTAGAAATTTTATTAGGAAATCCACTGAGATAAAATTGATGTTTATAATGGAAAAATTAAAATAATGGTGTGATACACAAAAATAAACTTATATATTGAGAAATCTATCAATCGCTATCTGTACTACCTCAGGAATGAAAGACTAATAAACATCTCCCATTTAGACGATTATATTATGCTTAAATGATACATTATATATTATATACTCAAGAAGTTTGATATTAAGTTTACTTATAGTAAGTGTGTAGGCCACTCCAGATTTTTTAGTAGTGTCATCAAAATTTCATAGAAATTTATGGAAATATATGGACACGATTGATGGTTTATAAAACTCAATCAGTCCGTTTTGTTCCGTATATTCATTTAATAGTTCAGACAACTTTTAAAAGAAATAAGTTTAGAAATTATTTTCATTAATTTATATTACGACTAATTAATTTAATTTATATTGATAATATATTTATTGTTTTTAAAGAAATAGTTTAATTCGTTTCTTTGTATGTTTGATTATTATTTATAAAAGAAATACTTATAGAAGGGGACTATTTTAAAATGAGATAATTTAGATGGCATTTGATTGGTGCACTGGTAGAGCTAAGTCATCCTAAAAAGGCGGCATTACACTACTTGTTTAGTCCTCCGCGTCGTTCCTGGAACCTTTCAAACTGTTTTAACCTGTCTATAGATTGTTGTGTTCACTAGTTAATTCTTTTAATAATACTTCAAATAGTAAGTACAAATTCCTTTTTAACTTATTTTTGTAAACTTAATGATTTCCTAATTAGTTTAATTCTAAATATTATTACTTTCATAATTAGTAATTAAAACGATTTCACAAACTAGATAAACTAAACCAGCAGAAACAATACACATAAAAGATTTCACAAAAACTTACTATTATATTTCGACTGTTTCGTAGAAAGATGTAATTTGCTACGAAGAAAAGCGACTTTCATGTGTGTTGTTTCTGTGGAATTATTTTCATAAAAATATATCAAAATAATTAATTAGTTCCTGAATAATTACTACTAAACATTTAATAAATATAATAAAGCATTGAATAGATTTATTTTTAGTTAATTTATGTTATTTTAAACCTCATTCACTAAATTAGTTTTAGCGAAAACGATTAAAAATACTTAACAATAGATTATTTAAATTTATTACCCTATATTTATCAAATTAAGGGTTTGTTCGTCTGTGTTTCCTATTGCTTTTGAGAAATGTTGTAATCCATTTGAAAATTTGAAATGATTTAATGACATAATGTGACATGTAAGAAGAATAAAATTATATGTAAAATATGAATGCCAATCAAACATATAATTTCTGATGTTTCCATTTACACAACTTCTAAATTCTAAATTATATTGAAAAGCCGACTTTGAATTTGATTTGAGTATGCAAAACTGGCTAATCACTGATATATTTTTTCTCAATATATATTTACAGCAACGTTATAACCGAATATAGCACAAAGGAAAAAGTTACTTATATTATGTTTGGTGTGAAAAGCTACTGGTTGTTGACTTTTTTGTGTTTATGAATCTTATGATCTTTGAGTAATATTGAATTAAGAGGAATGAACTCCTTAGTTTTATATTACCAAAGAGATACTAATTTTAAACTGATTCTAAGGTGATTCGATGACAGTCATTTTTCAGAATCAGGTCCTCAGCTAAATATGACTACCTAATGACTTCACGGTATACAATATCTCAGACAATGCAAAGCCGGAAGACCATACGACCACGAATGTGACTCCTTCCATATTCGTGAAGGACATCCTGACAGACTGACATCCCATCCCCGTCCTTATGATTACTGACCTTAACAAGAAATGAAGGATGAGAATATAGCAGTAGGAGGCCTCTGGTCTAGGGCTGCTAATTACGACGTGCACTGATGTGCATGGAATACTCGTTGGCCGCTGGAGATCCATTGTCTTTAGAAACACTTTGAGAATCAATCACTATCTGTACTACCTCCAGGAGTGAAAAAGTAATAAACATCTCCCATTTAGACATATATATTATGTCTACATACTACATTATCTACCCAAGAGGTTTGACCTTATACTTACTTATAGTAAAGTTGAGTGTAGGCCACTCCACATTTTTTTTATTTTTAATGACACTATTTTTTGGTATCTATTTCACATACTGGTGTGCATTTCAATATGCCTAAATTTTTTAGCAATTTTTTTTAAAAACAATACAGCTTTTTGAATTATTTCATTCAAATTTTAACTATTCAATCATTCATAAGAAAATGAATGACCTGTTTGATGAATTGGTAGACTCTTTTAGTATAATCTCAATTGCTTTGCAAGGTGACCACATGTACTATAGTGACAGTACAATAGATTGTGATTTAATTAAGTACCAAATAGCAACTCATTACTTAATTTTGGGACAATATTACTTTGAATAACTAAAAAATGTAGCGTGCTGACTTCTGTAATATTCAAAAATTAGCATAAAACATCAGGCACAATGGTCTCATTTGTTTGTCATAATGATCCAATATTATAAAATGTTATATTGTTTTTTTTACGGTATATTTAAAATTTCAATAGAAATTTACCTTCAGTTTATATTATGAATGTAATCTGCGAACAAATTACTTTACAATTTGTAAAATGTTAAATAAGGAATTTTTAAAATTTTTTTTCTCCAAACTAGTGTCTATAATTCTAGGGGGTTCTATTATAATTCCTTATCCGTTTTATTTTATAATGCTCAATATAAATAATAACAAAAAAATTGGTAGTTAAATGTCTGAGAATTAGTTAAGATAAGAGCGGTTTATATTGAAGATCAATATAGATGACGTTTTACACAATATAAGAGAGTACAATGAACATGGTATAACAGAAGCTGATACAATATATCTGAGACTTTAAATTTTAATTGTTATTTAAATAGAGATTTTTATTGGATAGCCTGTTGTCCATTGGTGGAAAATATAGTATGGCATACTTAAGTATGGTATGGTACAGTGATGTCAATTTGCAGCTGTTATCCATTTTCTTATCACTTTAGTGAGATTAAATCTCTCTTAGCTTATCAGTACATCAATAAGGAAGCGATTGTAACATATTTGACAATAATCTTCTGTTGATGTCATTTTCGCCAACACATCTGCTTTTTTAATTCCCTCAGTGCCTAATTGGATTGACCAAATCCATTTACTTTCGCTTACATATTGATCAATACCAGCTGATCGCTTCAGCTAGCGGACGTAAATTTCACTATTATTGATCTTATTTACGGAAGTCCTTCGTCAATCTTGTTTCGAATGCTTTGCAGTGTCTTATTGTAAATACAGTGTTACTAATATCTCTACTATTATTTTGCAGCGTTCCAGTGTTTTCAGTATAGCTATTAACTTCGCTTGATTAGTATAGCAGGTTTCTATAAGCTTGAATTTTTCTTCAAATCTTTTAATATTTCTTTTAAATAACTATAGCGTAACCAACATTATCGCCTTTACTTCAGTTTGTGTAAATATTCCTGATTGTATCAATGTCAAATTTATTATCTGAAAAATAGCTTGTAGCTTGTACTTATACTTTATTTGACAGAATGTGTCCATTATGACCAATGAAGTGGTTTGCCAATCCATTATTTCAATTAGTTCTTCGATTTTATCTAAAATCAATAGGGTAATCGACATTTCTCCAGAAACTACGCAAGATGCTTCGTTCAATATAGTACGACACCGAAACTTAAAAACTCATGGTCAGGACATCTTTCTTCAAACTATTACTCCAGTTTTCAATAATTTTGCAATCATTTTGTTGTTTGCAATACTTAAATAATTTTACTCTGTAAGTCCTTAAAGTTGGTTGTGCGCCTTCTTCATATAAGAGACTATTTGAGGTGTCCTGATTCTATTATTGGTGCAGATTTGAATGATAGAAAGTTTTTCGAGCTGGTTGTAATTCTAGTGATGCAGCTATTTATAGATTTTCATCTCAGATCATTTTGATGTTTATTTTTTTGGCTTCTAAACGTGACGTGCTTATAAGGGGGCATATATTCATTTTCCGCACCAAACAAGACTGACCATCATAAGTCATGGTTGAGAACTCTTCGTCGGATGAAGTGTTAATTTCTGAAGTATAAACCAATGCGAAGTCTCATGTCGAAGTTTTCTGGTGGCTTTGCACACATTAGTACAGATGTAGCCTACTTTAGTGTCGTCAATAAATAACCCCAGAAACATTTCAGTAAAATCGGGTAAATTAGGGTTTCTTATGTAGGAGGGTTTTAGAAAATCAAATGTACAGTTGTCAGATTGTCAGAAATAAATTGACAAAGTCGTCAGGAACATTACTAGGGAACGGAAATCCTGTCCTTCCTCAAAGAGGTACAAAATACTTTGTAACCTCTAGAAACCATTCAACAAATGAAAAAATGTTGACGAATGTAACACACCGCTATGCCAGAACGAATCAAAAGGACACTAGAAGTGCGTTATTACTCTTACTATGTTACCAAAGCCATCATGAGCAGGGGTAGACTTCACTTTAAGAAGTGCTACAACGTAGATTCTGATTGATTTCATGGTATAGAAGATTACTACAACACGAGGTAGTGCTTAGTGGTAGCAGTTAATATGAATGCAATGGAGAGGGTGGGCGAATTTAAATAGGTTGTCTAAAGACGTTTAAAATGTTAGGGATTTGTTGGTTTCGTCTATGAGCGATTTGTTATCCTCTTTAAGGGGTTCGGGAGTCACCTGATTGACATAAACCTTTCTTGAAGACTGATAATACGCCAGGCTGTTGCATGGCTTCACTTCATCAGCCACCAGCACTAATGAAGTTGGGCCAGGTGCCTGCCGCTGGGAGACCAGACAAGAGAATGAATCTCCCATTGTTCTTTATTCAGCATGTTGCGTATTTTTGGGTCTCTAGTGAGTATAGCCTTATGCAATCACTATCAGCTGGGAGTGATGATACCGAGTTACCTACACGATTTTGTTTTGTTTATCTATTACGTGAAGTTATAAAAGTGAATGCAAAAGAAATAATATTAGTATTTGCTTTCATATAATTAATTTTAAAATAATCTTGTTCATGAAATGTTAAAGAGACTGATAGTGTTATTAACATTAATAAACAGCATTCATTGTAGAGACGAAAAGTTTTTGAAATATTAGGAATTATGTTGTAATAAGATATGTACTGTTATTTTCTACTATGAACATTCTTGGACTTATTAATAATTATAGTCAAATATTAATCATGACAACGCTAAATTCAGAACATAATTTCCTATAATTAGTAATTAGTTTAATCGTTTAATTAGTAATAGGCATAAGGGCTTAAGCTACCTACTACTAAGTCTATATAAATAAAACGACTAATAAGAAACTAGTAGTCTTATATGTAAAAGCTTTAATTGGATATTTTTACTTACAAGGTTGACTGAAGGCCACTCCAGATTTTTTACATATTGTTTATGTCTTCACTGAATATAATTAAACTTCACTCTTGGCTATTGATTTCATAATTGCATTTATTATAATTGCAATTTTTATACTATACTAATTGTTTATTTGTTTAAAATCCATGTTACGAATATAATATAATATAATTGTTTAATCATTATATCTTTTATTTACCGAGAAAGAAATAATTTATTTTTGAAAGTGTATATATTCATAGAGGGTTTTGAAAGTCAGATAGTTGTCAGTTGATAAAAGAACTCTCAGAAGGTCTACAGCCAAATAGAGGTCGGAAAAACCCCTGGTCGAAAACATTCATAAGGCGTCGTATTCACGAATAAATGCATCTAAAGTAAAATAACTGAGATATTTTAAGAAAACATGGGAACAGCTTAAAACAATATAAAACTTTTCAAAAATGATTAATGTCCTTCATTGAGAAGTCGTACTGTAAATAAAGATGTTAGAAAGTTGTCTTATGTCTAGAACAATGTAAAATTAAGAAAAATATTATTTTTAACGTGATGGAACTTTGTTTAAAAATGTGATTTGAGATGATAGAAAGCACACACTATCATTGAGGTAGATATTTATGATAACTACATTAAATTACTATATTTAATAAAATATTGTTTTATCTATAAAATTGACTAAAAATACAATTTATAATTATAGTTATACAGAAAAAAATTATTTAAAATTTTGATTCCCAGGTTTTGGAGCCTCTTAAATTCAGTTATGAAACTTTTTCATTATGTTGTTTTGTGTTGTGGACAGCTAAGGTCGCGACGTTTGATTTATGAAATACATAAAATAGCCCTTGTGGTTTATGCGATCCCTATGTTTTTGAGAAATATTATCCCATCAGAATCGCTTTCTAGCTCAAAATTGTTTCTAAGGATCTATTTGTTCTCCAGGAATAAGGAAATTAGGCAGTTGGATTTTTCAGTTATTATGAAAGTATTATTCTAACAAAACTAGGGAACAGTTTAAAACAACATAAAACTTTTTCAAAAATGATTAATGCCCGTCATTGTGACGTCGTATTATAAATAAAAATGTCAGCGAGGTATCTTATGTCTGGAACAATGTAAAATTAAGAGAAATCTCAAGTAGGTGTTTTCGGTGTGAGAAGAGAGCCTTTAAAATTATAACTTTCATTATTTTGATAAGTGATTGTCGGAAGAGAGTAGGAGTGTTATTTTATAAAGTAATAAGTGATGGACACAGTAAGTATTGGAAGTTAGTTATTCAAGGTTTGCCAGTCAGATCGTTTGATGAAATAATAGCCATATCAAAGTGTTTATTTAAACAAAAAAGTAAACTGGATTAAGAAACAAAGATGTTTACAAAACATTTAATCACAATAAATCACCAATTAGAACTAGATTAAAACAGACATTTTACATCAAAATAGTTTTTTTTTTACTTTACGCCATCGCACTAGGCTTCCGTCATCTGCCTTCTAGCAGCTCTGTATAAAACATGATCCGTTGAAGCTCTGCTGCTAACTAGTCTTAAGGAGTGTTCTGCCCATATCCTCAAGGGTGTCACACAGTGAGCTATAAGATTCTGCCACTACTCCTACTACTCGTATGTGCTTCTGTAAATAGTCAGACCTCTGCCATTGCGCGGTGTGTGGGTAATTCTTGCATCAAAATAGTAAATTCCGGGAAACATCTAATCTAGAAGATTCAAAGACCATTTGCCCAAATGTCTGTCGGCTGAATGTCAATTCTGGCTAATGTCTGTTCTGTTAAAAGACTATTGGTTCAAATACCTGTCGGCTGAATGCTTATTTGATCAAATATCTGTCAGCTATGCGAATATCTTTTCCTGGAATGGGGGGGTTTATGTCTAGATTTTTATGGACTAAGCTTCTTATGTAGTTTACGAATAACACTGAAGTGGAATATTTCAGTAAATGAAGCAATCATTTGAACTTTAAATGGGTCAATAGTTCAAGATTTTTTTCAAACCTACAAGATTTTTTTAAATAGATAAATGATTTAAAAGTTAATCTAACAGATTTTTCTAGCATATACAAAATTTATTCTGCAATATATCTCTAGATATAAAAAGTAAAACGTGCTGTACGTTTACTATAAATGCTGGGAAGGTATTCTTTTAATAGATTACCATTTGGACCAGCCACTGGTGCTGAGGTGTTTCAAAGATTCCGTTAATAATATGTTAGTACGCTGGAGGGTTTTATTTATATATACAGATGATTATATATGTTTACTTATAGAAAAGTTTGACAGGTTCTTGACAAACTATTGGAAAAGGTGTTATTGAGAGTATAAATGTTAAATATACTTTATTTTAAGAAATTACCGTTTTATGTAGAACATCTTGATTAGTTTACAACATGGAGTAAAACACACTTGTAGAGTGAAAAACGCTTTGAGTGAAAGATTAAAAATCGAGTAAAATACAAAGATTGAAGCAGTTTTAGATTATGATATTCCAATAACAAAAATGGACTTTCAGAGGTTCCTCAGTTTTATGAATTATTTATTGCCAATTAATTCTTTATATATTCAGAGATTTCCTTTTCATTGAGGTCATTATTCAAAACGAATGATTATTTTATGAGGTTTGATAATGTAATCACTTATTCTTTGTGAAGCAGTTAAGAAATTGAGTCTTATAATAACATCATAACCGGTGTGATGAAAAATTAATCAGACTCTTTTGAAGAGATATCAATTCTGTAATTGTGTCAGATTAAAAGACAAGCTTGAAAAAAGTACAATGTGTTGATCTGTAATTAGATGTGTTTCAAATGAATGGCGTGCATTTAATAATTTAAACAACCCATGCGAATGTTCTTACTTTGTTTGCTCTCTGATGACATAAAGTGAAAACCTTCGGAGAATTCATTTCCTTTTAGCTTAAACTTCATTGATTGCATTGTGATTCTTCTGCATATATTTTCATCGACAGAGGAGTCAGTAATTTTTCATGTTGAAAACTTTTTCACCCACATGGTGTTCTTTCGATGAGAAATGGTTTTTATAAACCAGAAGTTGTCTATGGGGGAGGGGGGGTGCAGTTCACCTCCTGGGGTGAATTTTTGGTTTTCAGGGGGTGAATAATTGTGTCCAGAGTAAGTTTACACAGTGAGCAACTCAATTATAGGTTTTGACCTCTTAATTTTACATTAAAGACAGGTATTTTAGTGGAATTAATTTTTTATGCATACATAATTAATTTTAATTAACATTTAATTTGTAAAACTATTACAAACATAGGCCATGTAAATTTGAGTATATATATATAAATCCGTTAATATATCTCTGATTAAATTTAACAAATCAAATATTATAAACGTTAGTTGCGGTTTGTTCAAATTTAACTCAGAGGGCAATATCCTCATCTAAGAGGGTTGACAGCAAGCGGATAGTTTTTACTCTTTTGTTACTGTACTCCTGTGCTTACCCAACATCCCTCCCTCAACTACTATCATTTCCTACACTTTACACCCTTTAAAATACCTCTCTTCCCTCCCACTCCTTTCAGCCCCGCACTTGGTTTCAGCATCTTGTGTTTTAGCTGCATTTTTTACTCAGACGAAGATTGCTTGTTACAGTTGAAGAATCTTAGTTTTTTTCCCCCACTTGTTATTGTGGTTTGAACATAGATTGTTCTTTTGCATGTTTATTGTGAAATCTTTATATATATATATATATCTATATATATATTCTGATATAAATTTAACAATCAATATTATAAAGTTAGTTGCGTTTGTTACAAATTTAACTCAGAGGGCATATTCTCATTCCTAACAGGGTTCGACAACTTGCGGATAGTTTTTATCTATGTGAAACTAGCAGATATCAGTAAGAAATTGTCACGCAAACATCCTCCTCAACTTTACTTATACCTTTTAAGAGAAGACCTGCCTTCATACACCAATATTATATATATACTCTACATTCCAAAATAAGCAGTGCACTAACAGAACACAACAAAGACTCACTTTTCAATATTTGCAATGGCGTCAAATATTGAAAATTGAGTCTTTAGCTTGTGATTTTTTTATCAGATGACATGCTTATTCTTAAGTCTTAGTTTTTGTTCCCCGGACTCTTTTGTGTTTGAACATAGATTGTTCTTTATAGTTTTATTGTAAATTATATATATATATATATATATACTAGTAAGGAAAAAACAAATTTTAGTGATATATAATGCTTACTAATATTTGCATTTTATGTGGAATGGACTTTTTGAAAAAGACTGTCTTCGAAAGAAGAAGGATAAAGGGACGGAATGACATTGTGAAGAAATTGTGATAGGGGTGCATGATCCAAGGAAAGCTGAGAACTAAGGTATGAACAGATGGAATGGACTACGCTGATTGAAACAGTCTAGTTATGAGCTACCTGTACTTGATAAGTCACCACAGCTTTATCACAGAACTAGGGCGATCTTAGGTATTTCCGAGAAATTATTGAAAATCTAAATTAGTGGCTATTTCGGAAAAATTATATTAATGTTTGGCAGTTAGAAGAAAAGTTTTGATAAATTAGCGACACAAATAAATGTAAATTTTTACAGATAATGAAAAAAGTTTTATACAAATTAGAATGATGGAAGTAAGTGGATGCCAGACATGCAATTGTACGTCATTCAACTCCAAGCTCTCTACGTAATAAAATATGAAAAGGAAAGCGTTATGGGAGGAAACACGTTTCATTTGAAACAGCGTTTTATGAATAGTAAAGAAGTATGGAAATACAGGTTTTGAGCAATCAAGGGAATAGATCAATGTTAGAAAACATGATTCTGTTTAAAAAAATATCTTATTTTAGAAAGGGAGATATGAAATGGTAATATTTTGTAGAGGGTCAATAATGCTATAAAAGTTATATTAAAAGTTTCAATAATAGTAGTTTTGTGGGAATTACTTATTTAGAACATGATACTTGGCATGTGTTTTGTTTACATTATGTCATAATAACCATGATGGTCACTATCTATATGTGGAAAGCCTTAACAAGACTCTCAAGGCTTGATTGAGACTTAATTTACAAAGTATTCCAGATCAGATTGAGAAAGAACTATTGGTGATTTTGATTAATATGCAAAATTTCACGATTATGTTTATAGTCAAAAAAATAGTGCGGACAATTTTGAAGCATTTCAAACAATACTTTTGTCCTTTAAGTTTTTTCCTACCATCTTGGTTATATGCCAGGTAGAAGATTCACCATCTGTTTCAAACACTTAAATAAATGCGCCATTATTTATATGAATTAGTTATAATGAATCTTACTGTTTAAGGTCACCAAGCTTTATCACAATTGGGAAATTAGGTATTCCCCGTAAATGGGTGGAAATAAATTGTGGCATTTCGGAAAAATTATATAATGTTTGATTGAAGAAAGTTTTGATAAATTGACACAAATATGTAATTTTTACAGATAATGAAAAAAGTTTTATACAAATAGAATGATGGAAGCAAGTGGATGCAGACATGCAATGTACGTCATTAACTCCAAGTCTCTTACGTAATAAAATATTGAAAAGGAAAGCGTTTGGGAAGTAAACAGTTTCATTTGAAACAGCGTTTTTGAATTAGTAAAGAAGTATGGAAATACAGGTTTTGGCAATCAAGGAATAGATCAATGTTAGAAACATGATTCTGTTTAAAAATATCTTATTTTAAAAGGGATGAAATGGTAAATTTTGTGAGGGTCAATAATACTATAAAGTTTTAATTAATAAGAGTCTTTATGGAATTACTTATTTAGAACATGACTTGGCATGTGTTTTGTTTACATTATGTCAAATAACCATGATGGTACATCTATGTGGAAAGCCTTTAAAGGATCTTCAAGGCTTGATTGAGACTTTGGGTTTTTATTCCAGATCATTAAAAATTTGTGATATTTATATACAATTTTTACATTATGTTTTATAAAAAAATAGTGCGGACAATTTTGAAGCATTTCAAACAATACTTTTGTCCTTTAAGTTTTTTTCCACATTTTGATTATTTCATTAAAGATTCACCATCTGTTTCAAACACTTAAATAAATGCGCCTATTTATTTATATTTAGATATATATTTTCAATAATGTGGAATACTTATATTGTTTCTAGGATCCGAAAAATTAATAGCTTAGTTACATATAGAGTGGTGAAAATGCATTGATATTAATTTATTTAAGTGAAATACTGATTTTACATAGGTATAAAGTAACTTATATAATTTCATTTGTTAATGGTGGTGTTATATGAACAATTTCTATCAGCTAGTACTGTTCGCATCGGTGGTTCAGTGGTAGAATGCTCGCCTGCCACGCGGGCGACCCGGGTTCGATTCCCGGCCGATGCAGTTCTTTTATCTTACTGTTTTTTTACCTTATTTATTGAACAATTAAATATATCTAAAGCTTAAACAAGGATGCTTTCTGTACTTGTTTTAATACAACTTTTGAAGTATTTATTTAAAATGTTTTTGTCATAGAAGTATGGGATTTTGAAAAATAAAAACTTATCTTATATATAAAGTTTTAAAATAAGTATGTATTGAATTGAAGAATTAAATGAGCTATCAATTTTAATAGTTTAGATTCAACTGTAGTGGAATAATTTGTCATTAGCCATTATATGCCTCAACTTAGAACATGAGCCAATTACTGCTTTGAATTTTATTTTTGAAGAAATTCCCTTTATTGTTCAGTTTTTGGTTCACAGCATGAGCTAAATAATAATTTAAACTCCTCCATACGTAGAAGAATTTGTATAGCAATATACTTGACTGCTGTTGTTTCACCACGTATAACTTTTATATCTAAAAAAGGAAGAGCTTCTCCATCTATTTGGGGTTCTCACTTTAAATGCAAATGCATGTGAAATGAATTAAATATACTTAAAACTTGCTCCTCCTCTCCTTATAAATAATTAGTAATAAATATCAATGTTTAACTTAATAAATTTGACTCTGCTTCCTAGTTCGTAAATACAGTCTTTTAACAATTCAGTCGTGACAATATTGGTATAAGAAGGTAAAACTAGGTTCTATTGGTTAACGAAATTTCTGTTTATACACAGTACTTGCTTCACCCCTTATCTAGTATAGAAAGGGAAGCTTTCGTATAGAATTGTTTTACATTGGATTCATTATTGCATGTAATATAGCTGAGATATTCTCTATATTTATATTATGAGGTAAAGTTTAAACCGACCCCCTAGAGCAGGCATGGAAAACCTTTTGTGAACTGAGGGCCGCATTATATAATTTTCAAGTGACCGCGGGCCGCATAGTAATTTCTGTGGTATTTCGATATATACAGCTTATATGTATAATTATTTTTATAAAGATTATATAAATACATATTGTACGCTATATGTAATGTAAAATTAAAATTAAATTTGATAAAATAATATTGTACATATAATGTGTCAATAATTATTTAACTTTTTATTGTTCCTATAATGAGAATTATTATTCATATCTCATTATTTCCTTATGATAAATAATGATCACAAACAATCTGCAAAAGATTAGTGCGTCATGTTTGAAAAAACTAAAACATTTGTTGCTATAGAGCTCTCTATCTCTCATGTTGTAATTTCCTTCAAAAAGTCAGGGTGAGCTTTTTTTAATAACCAAAAAGCAAAGGAACTTTTAATATTAAGATAGAATTCCAGATAATCTCCGAGGGCCGCACAAATACACGTGCTGGGCCGCATGTGGCCCGCGGTCCGCAGGTTGCCCATGCCTGCCCTAGAGGGTGATATCGTTTACCGGCTTCCGGTCTGATCGGTGATTCTACATTGGGAGTCCTAAATTTGGCCTAACTCAAGTGTATTTCGAGTGGGAATCTTTAAGGAGTACCTGACACCGTACAGGCTCGGGACCGACGGTTTAACGTCCTCTCCGAGAGACAACATACTAAGATTTAATCACCTCCAGCGTGAATAAATCGAGGGCCATTCGGGGATCGAACCGCGGACTACCAGCCCAGAGGCGAGTACGTTAATCTCTGAGCTAACCTGGCCCCATCTCGTACCTTGTTACCAGCTGTCGTAGTCATTCGATTTGTTTGGCACGTAGTGCATGTACAAGTAGGACTTTTCCATGTTATTTACAAAGATTTTGATTGGGTCTCCTGTGGCCGATATGATCGACTTAAAATATATCCTGCTTTGTGTCATTATGCTAATCCATATATTCATGCTTTTATTCAATTGTATGAATTCATTATTAAAGGCTGACAAATATCAATATTTTGTTATTCTGTTTTTTTTTTTTAGCTCTTAAAGAGATTTCTTGACTTTGTTGCCCAATATTGATGATTGATATCTTCTTACAGTTGAATCAGTTCCACTATCTTATTGGTTTATATATTACCTTTATGAAATTTACTTATACAGTGGAAGAGTCCGTTGTGTGGACACATGTATTTCATGTTCATATTTATTACTCTTGTAATGTAACATCAGTAGTTTTATTTAGTTTCCAATATTCTCACGTTTGTATATTTGAGTACTTGTTTAGAATTCACTTGCGCTTTTTCGTTAAAAGCTATGCATTTATCTGTATGTTTAATATATATATAATTTTTGATTTTTAAACAATTTCTTATTTTCTTTTCTACTGGTAAAAAAGATTTCACATGACCTTTAAAAGTTGGCATTGAAAATTTCATTTGAACCTGGAAAATTCTCCTGATTCATATTAGTTATTTCACTATAGGAGCTACATTTTGCTATAAAATTCATTTGTTCCATCGAACGATGTGACCTTCTAGTGTGCCCACAAACTTTTGGATTTACACTTTTACACCAAAGTGTAATAAACTTTATTAGAAGATAAATAAAGACGACAGGCTTTTTTAGTTGATTCTGTTATTAAAGTGCTTTGTTTGAGGTTATGAATTCCGTGATGGGAAGGTTACATGAGCCCGTGTGTATTCGGCTAGGTTGTATAACGCTGATTTCGCTGGTAGAGCGCCAGACGGTGTGGACTCGGGGTCTCGAGTGCCGTCATCAGAAGATAGTTACTTCATCATGCCGCTCTGCCTCTTCTGCTATTACATACCTCTTTACTGATTAGATACACGACATTAACAACATTTAGTTTTTATTTGGTCCAACATGCAACTCGCTGACATGAAAACAGTATAGTTTTAAAACCACTCTCTAATCATGCTAATTAGCTTATTGTTAATGGGACTCAATTAATACTGAGAACTAGGAAGGCTAAACTTGTATTCAGTTTAATATTTCATAGGTTAAAATTTGTCTTTCATTATTGTTCCTAACTAATTACCTTGATGGCTTTCTAACCTTGTTTGCAATGCATTTTTCCTCCCAGGGAAATTGGTAATTCTTAGACAAAGAGCTTCTCATTGATTATTTAACTCTGTTAAATTTTATGAAATTTCTTTGTGCAATATTATTTAGGCAATGTCGTTTAGGTTTCAGACTGAGAGTGGATATGTTGCCAACGTTTGTAGTTAAGGTACAGGGGAGATTGTTTGATGGATCACTTGTTATTATACACAATAACAGCCCTCTTACTCTAGATAAGCTGCATAGCTTTTGAGCTAATATCCCTAATGGAAACCTAGTGATCACCCATTCTGCTATTATGTTATAAATAGTATTAGTAAATAATAAAAATAGTTGTAAATGTTAATAAAGATTAAATTGCTGACATTAGATTGTTGGAATATTGTATTGGAATATTTATTGTATTTTTAAAGAACAGGTGAATGTTGTTTTTTTACAGAATTTTTTTTATAAAATCACAAGTCAGTGTTACGTATAAACGTTAAAAATTATCCTAAAGATGCAAACACGATACTTGTTATGGACGGATCATAATGTAATTAAACAGAAAAATAGCACCTTAAAAGAGAATTAATTGTATTATTTTGGCAAAACTGTTTCAAAGAAAAAGGGCATTATAGTACACTTTGCAAAAGAGGAAAAAAATATTACTGACACTGAAGTATTGCAATATCACATACATCATTTACGTAAAATTAGTGAGTTATGAAAAAAATGTCAATAATTTCTGACTATTGAAATAGTCATTTGGAGAAACTTCGGAACTCAAAACTTAATCAAAAGTTGTTTATCAGAACCAAATGAAAGGTGTTTATTAGGCTTCAAAATATTTCTGAATTTCTCTGAAAGTTCTTTCAAAAAGATTGTCTTACATAAATAAATTTGGTCTGAGTAAAAAATATTTGGTATATATGTGGAAATTTTAAACTGAATATCATACTATAGCTAATAGTACTAGGTACTGTTTACAGTATAATGTGAACTTTAAAAAATCGTGTCTATGTAAAAGTATTTTATGAAAACAATTACTTATGATCAGGAAGTATTATCATTCTTATGTTCATGAGAATAGGTGACCACTGCTACTAAGTCGTCAGTCTAAAGACTACCTTAGAGATCAAAGACATGGATGGTCTCCTAAATGAGAAAATGTCCATTTCTCTGGAACCTGGGTTCACTTCTAGAGTGAGTACCAGTACCAAGTCCACTAGCCTAGTTCATAGACTTTCCAAAGGTAAAGCGATGGTCTAACTCCCTCTTGATACTCTGCAGGCACTTCTCAAGAAGATACTGCTTCTCAAACAGCGACTCCCTTGTACAACAAGGGAAGTGTCCCCTTCGTGGGTGAGGAACCTCAGCCACCAAGAGTCCAACTCCAATGATGGGACATAAGGAGCCTAACAAGAGGCTCCGCATGGACCACTCCATCCCTGTGGTGTCAACAATATTTCAGAGTTATTGGTTAGAACTCAGGACTCTTAGGGTCCTACTGAGCCTATTTGGCTACAGGTAGGTCAGTGACCGTCAAGTCTTCCGCCTGTTAGCCAGACTACTCGATCAGCGTCACCTGCTACCCACTATCGCGACGAAGACGCCGACAGATACACAAACGGGAATCAGGGAGTATGTCTCCCCACGAGGAAAACTGTCCATAAAGAGTGGTCCCTGAGTCCTCATGAGAGCTGTTTATGTGAAAACTGATCACATAATTGATATTATGTGGAAACAAATTAACGGTTATCTACATCGGCTCCAAATTATGAAAAACATACGTTTCTATAGATAGCCATATTTATTGAACACCCAACATCATACAGGTATGGAATGACTGTAATAATGTTTTATGTTCTCTTGGAGCGAACCCAAAAAAATTGGTTCCAACAGTAGTGACAAGGACTTATATCAAGGTGCTTACTTGGGGTGCGGATGATTACTGTAAAAAAATTATATTAAATCTTCCACATTCAACATAATACTATTAATTATAAGTAACTTAAATAAGCATAACTGTAAGTAAGCAATTAACATAAGTAATAATAAATAACTGAATTAAATCATTGACACTTTATTTAAGTACTAGATTTATTTTAATGTGGTCACTTCGATTCATTGAGCTATAACAAAAGTGTAATCATTGTTGTAGATATATTAGAGATCTGATTCTAAATGTAACTGAATTGTTGTAGTGTTTAGTGCAAATTTTTTAATCCAAAAGTTAAAATTTGTGGCCTCCTTTTTAGTAATAGTTATATGAAGATATTAATAAATTGGCACTTTAAAGTTCTAGAATCTCGAAAGGAACGAGTTAAAATTGGTATCAACTTTTTACATAAAATAGAGTAATGACCTATCCAGTTTTTCTATATTACTAAAAAATATTTGGGTTCTTTATTACACTCAGAACTGTATGTAGGTTAGATACAATTCACATTTGTATAATAGTGAGATTCATTGTAGGGTAAAAAGCTAATGAAATGGTCTCCACATATAAAAATTTAATGGTATAAACAACGCGTTTCGAACACGTAGTGTTCTTCCTCAGCCATTAACTAAAAAATGCAATGACACCAGAGAGTTATTTATAGCATACAGTAAATATAGTACAAAATAAAAATAAAATAAAATAAGGAAGAGAATATGAACCTAAGGGTGAGTGTCTGTTGTACAACTGACTGGGAATAGGATGGACGTGGGTGAGTATGGGGTACATCTGTTTCATATTAGAAGGCAGGTACCTTTCATTGTTATTTTTTTTCCCCTAAAGGTTAGGCTGAGCCTTTACATTTGCTCTAGGACTAAGTGTAGAAAACATATTGAAAATATAACATAGAGAACTATAACGAAATATAAACAAATATAGGAATACGGAGAAAATAGATTTTTTTTTTTATCAAATGCATCTGGTAGCCACACCTCTTCAATAATTGATTCAGTTGACCTGAAAATGTATGGTCTACAAAAATGTTTAAACTTGTTTTTTTCTTCAAAATTATAGTATAATTTATAGCAGGGCTCTTCAATCGGAGTGTCCTGACCCCCAGGTGGGTTGCGATAGGGCACAATGGGGGTCACGAGATGCTCCAAATACATTGTGAATGGATTGATATATAAACATTTCAAACATGAGAATATTGATTTCACGTGATTTCTATTTATTGTTCTGTTATACTTATGTTAGATATGGAATCATTACTGAGACCTGTCATCACCAAAATCAAACCAAGATTCGATCTATTGTGCCAGAATATGCAAGCACATCTGTCATTTTTTTTATCTACTTAATTTCTGCATTAAAAATTTTACTAAATTTTTATTTTTGTCCCTAGGGGTCGGAAAAAATTTAGAAAATGCAAAGTGTGTCGCTATGAAAAAAGGTTGAAGAGCACTGATTTATAGTAACAAACCAAAAAAATAGTCACGTATATGCTAAAAGAGACAGTTCATATTTAAATGGATTGTTAAAAAGATATAGCTTATACAGCTTATAGTACAACTTATTAAAAAACATGGTGTAATTAATTATTAAAGTTCAAAGCATTATATTACATTAATATGGCATATTTAGGTCTTATTCTTATTTTCAACTGTAATACGTATTTTTTTTGCAAAAAAGTATTGTACTATTGCTTAATTGATTAGTTTGGTAAAAAAAGGAGCTTCGTAATTTTCACATCTAGGTTGTAAAGAACACATCCATCAGATGTTATAATTATATGTTATACTTCACCATGATATTTCCTTTAATAATTTTATAATTTTTACATATTAAATGAACTCATTAAAAACATATCACATTTTGATTTTTTTAATTTGACTAGAAAAACGGGTCCGTCTTTGACGGTTACCTTATCAAAACATCTATAATTTCTTCGAAGTTTCGTAAGATGAAATTTGTTACTGATACTAAATCGCAGCATGATTGGTGCCCCTACTTTAAGTTTTTACTCATGAGCAGGGAGTTCAGGAACAGTCAAAGAGTCATGAAATTCATTTGAATAATGAACTGCTTCCTCATCTGTTTTTTAACTTGTAAGTTCTTTCTTTTGCTTGATATAGTGTAAAAACTTGTTTGTTGATTTTTCCTGCCTCTTCATTAGTAGAGGTTGATAATTGCTCGTTCGCAAAGCCATTTATTTTGAATAGATAGTAGGTCTTGAACTATGGGAAACACCTTGTCAATATACTCTTGTTGGGAGCTGAAACGCAAATTAAATTAAAATCAGCTAACAATACCTGCTTGCTTCGTCTGTATATTTCCAAAATAAACATGTTTGTATAGCTAGCCAATCAAACAAGGCTTCAAAGTTCAGAACTTCGCTTCTACGTTGAATTTCCAATCTATTCAATGCTTAGATTTTAAGTTAGACATACAGAAATTTACTATCAATGTTTCACCTTGCTATCTATGCCTTATGGTGGCTGAGTTTACTTGTGTCAAAATTTTGTGGACAAACCGATAGACAGACAGGCAGACAGAAATTTTTCTAAGGGCGGATTCGGTTTTTCTAATTTATGAAACGTAAAGATAACTTTAAATGAGTCAGTTATAAACAATGTACAGACAAAACATTTCCTCTATTAATAACTTTTTGGTTTGATTCTGATAACAAGTTAATATAAGCAATACCGACAATTAGTAGCAGGTTACCATTATCAAAAGTTTATTCAGTTTTACAGGGTTCAATTTTATTTTCCATGGTTCAAAATCCTTGAAATAAATTAGTTAGTTTATGAAATTCTTCGTAAAATACTAATTTTATATGAGTACTATGTATACATTTTAATATTCCATAGTCTGTATTTCAGTAGAAAGAATATATTTTTGGAATTTTCATATTGCACTACATAGCACACTCTGATGATTCAATTTTGGCAAAAAAAAAAATATGTATAGCCAATTATCGTTTTCTCATCTGTGTATGTAAGATTATAATTTCATCAGAGTTCCTCAAATGGTACGCCAATATTGTGTTCACAAACTTGCTTATCCATCTTAATTTAAAATGTTAACATTTTATGCAACGCTGACTTTTCTGTGCCTGAAAAATTGTAGATTGTTTTCAGTTAATGCCTAATCTAAAATTTAATTCACTGCAGGTGGTAGTTCAAGAAAAAAAAAAAGTACAATTAAGTAACTTTGCCATGATGCAATATTACTGAATAACTTTGCAAGTCGCCTATACTACCTAAAAGAGATATTCAATTAGAAATCCATCTAACGGTATGAGCTTAAGGTGTCCGCAAGCTGTATGCATTCTTATCCACCCACACATATTGGCATTATAAACAAAAAATTATTTCACTTTCAAACAATAAAAATCTTTGAATCGTTTTGTTTTCAGCATGGCTAGCTATACTTTACTTAGTAAAGTAAAAACTATTGTATAATAAATAATATTTCTTTGATTAATACCATTTCTTACTGCTTATAGGGTGTTAAAATAGCTCATTTCATTCCTGTACTGTTTAAGTCAAGGCATTTCACTGTCGTGTTTACTATCTACAGATGCATACATTCCTTGCATTTGGGTGAGATTGTCATCCATTCAAACAAATCAGCTTCTGTTTATTTCTTTCTTACCTCTAGTAAACTAGAACTGATGAACAGTATTATATTTTAAACGGATTTTTTATTTTAAAAATAATATTTTTTTATTGAAAATAACATATGCATGCTAGTGCACTAATGCTAATTAAAAAAATGCTTGAAACTAACGTGTTTATTTCAATTCATCGTATTTTTGTGGAGTTAAAATAAATATTATCAATAGTAAGTCCACTGTATATGTGTGCTAAAACTTATCATTTAATATGCTCATCAAGGTCGTTCTACTTGAGACCTTAATTTTCCTGGGAATGCTCAAGTTTATCTGAGTGGGTGTCTTTAAGGGCTGCTTGACATTTTGGAGGCTTGGGATCAACGCCTTTACAACCCTTCCCAAACAATGTCCTCCCACTTTTCAACATTGAAAACAATGTTGTCTTTTCTGGTAAAAGTTAAGGATAATTTAATTAATAAAGTTGAAGAAATCACTAACCATTTGATGTATTTGGTTGCAATAGTTTAAAATGGATATTATTTAACATTTTTTTTTTAAAAAAATAAACAGCGATGTGTTAAATTGAGAGCTTAAGAAGCATATAGTGAAGGCGCTATTAAGGCCACTGGGCTAGCCGGGTCACATGGGGGCTGACTCAAAGAAAGCTTTTAATAATAATTCTAATTTTCCGGTTGGCGTTGGACGCGGTCCACGACGTTTCGCCACCACCAACCGTGACGTCATCACCCCAGATATAACCCCACCACTTTTTCTCTTGCACTTGAAACCTGTCATATGATTAATTTGTTGTTTAAATTGCATATTTTGAGCATCCAGTTGCTTTATGCACATATGGTTGTACGGAATGATGTTAAGGAAACAATAACTAACACTTGAGAGAATGGTAATATTTATCAATATCATGTTTGGAAACTGTTTACTACTTCAAGACTTAAAAGTATTCTAAATTTTATAGCCGAACTGTTCTTTTAAATGGTTCATTTGATTGGTGTTTGCAGTCATCTGTTTTGTTTGAACATCTCTTTTTTTATACGTGTAGTATAAATTCTCTTTTAGCTTTCTCAATTTGAATGGCTCAGTAGCCATAATAAGTTCCTCAACTACTCTAAATTGATAATATTAACTTCATTATATCGGTATATCAAGAGAGGTTATATAATGTTTTTTTTTAATTTTGAATTTCCTGTAGAGTAAATGGTAGAAAGTTATTCTTAATATACACTATAGTCAGTAATATAAAATTAGTAGACAGTGTATATACTGTACATAATACTACATTCTCCAAAGAGCGATGTATATAACATTGTAATGTTTTCCTTATCTCGCCCACATATATTTAACACTATTCCTTGTTTATCGATGTTATGTTTAGCTTCAAAAATACAACACCTTTAAGCCGACGTAGCCCTGAAGATGTCTACAAATATAAACGAAATGTCGGCTTAAAGGTGTTGTGTTTTTGAAGCTAGACCAAACCTCGATAAAAAAGAAAAATAGTATAATAACATTTTATATATCATAACAATTGTAGGGTAATGACCAGGATTTGAAGGGTAAATTTCGGTTAGACGACCATCAATATATCCACTATACCACACCTATGACCTCAATTTGAGGTTGAAGTGGTGATAACAGAGATTGTTCTACAAAGGAGCTTAGAACTTGTAATACTTTTATGGCCCTTAGGAAACATAACATTACTTAAGTGCTGAGGCGATCATCCTAGCTCAGGCTATAACCGTTCGGTTAGGAGATAAGAAATCGAAAACCTATCTTCCAGACTAGATAATGTGCCAATGTCCCATCTGTGATCGTGACCTGACGTCATGGTTGACACTGGTGCCAATCCAATAAAAGGCTTAAAGGTTGTATTATTCTTCTTGATTGGTGACAATTCCCTCAATAATTTTAATTTTCATTACTTTTAAATTATTTGTTTAAATTAGTATATTTGAATTCAATTTAAGAGAGTCATTAAATAGAGTGAAATATATTTGGGATGCCATATAATGTCTTATAAGTTAAGTGTCCTGGAGCTTATACAGTTAATTATATTATCTATTTCTTTAGCTTCACTTAAAAGTTTATAAAAACAATATCAAAGTGATAAATTAAATTATAAAGAAAAAATCATTATTCCTTAATACGTATTATATTTCATTTTACCGGTCAGTAATTAGAGTAAGTTTTTGTTAGTTAAGTTTAGTTAATTTAAAGTAAATTAATAATTAAATGAATTTAATTAAAAAGTAAACTTGCTTAACTCAATTACTTTAATGAACTAATTTGTTTTGTTTTTAATAGATAGTGTCAGATACAAGTATACGGATTGGAGTGAATTTTGGTGTAATTATCCAATTGGATTCTAAATGAATCAGTTTTGAGGAGAAAAACTATTTTCTTTGTTCTATTGTAGAAATACAGGAACATAGTTTATAGTACCTATATTATGTCAAACCAGGAACTTCTTTTTTACACTCTTCTGATATCATAAAAATATGAAGTTTAATATTTATTAACTTCCGAACATATTGTAATAATTTCATGGGTCCTTAGAACACAAGAAGTGGAAGTAAATATTGTTTTATGACACCATAAGCTTTGTATATTTAGATCAATAGACCTCGCAAACATTTTTTATTAACAAAATAAAGATAAAAGAAAGTTTATAAAAACAATATCAAAGTGATAAATTAAATTATAAAGAAAAAAATCATTATTCCTTAATACGTATTATATTTCGTTTCACCGGTCAGTAATTAGAGTAAGTTTTTGTTAGTTAAGTTTAGTTATTATATGCCTAGTAAGTTGGAAAAAATTAATAGCTGTCATTTTTAGCGTAATACTGCACTTTTCAAATGTTCATGCTCATGAAATTAAGATCATACCATATTACAGATTGTTTGCACAACCAATAAATATTGGTGAGAATGATACATAAATATATAAATACATAAATATCAAATACATAAAAACAAGTTGTATTTACTAGGAAATATATAAATATATTTTTATTTCTTTAGAAGTCTGTGTTGAAGAATATTACATGACCCCATGCTACAACAATGTCGAACAGCTTGTTCACTCCCTAAATAACAAGTATTTGTTGGTAAATTTCATTATGATACTATGAATGGCTGGCTGGTCACCATTTTTTAACCTCACTTCCTTAGAGTTACAAAACAAAGATACAATGTAGAAACCGGTGTCATGAATTTGTCGAAAATTGATTCATACACACATAGGATTGTACAAATGCGGTAAAATCTTGAAATCCACTTTGTCGTCATTAATATGAATATGTAGTATATTAACAATGTTGCTAATATACTAATATACGCTTTTGGTATACTAAAAAAAACTTTATTTTTTGGTATATTAAGATCTCTATGATATGTATAATCGATTAACTCTGCAGATAACTTGGTTTTTCTTTTTTTGTTCAAAGTTCTTTAATTTGATTTTATTTTTTGCCTGATTTATGTAACTATAAAATACTAGTTTGTGGTTTGGGTTCATTTGGAGGGAAAATAATTAATTATTATATACATAAAAACTGAATAAGTAAAAAACCTAACGTGTTATTAGTTTTTGTTTACATATATTTATTGTATAATAATTACCTTTATTAATTAATATTATATTTATTATAACCCTAATCGTTATTTTTTAAGATTGTAAGAAAAAAAAGTCGTTTTTCAAGCGATAAAAATAACTTGTAAATGGATATAATTTGTACTTATATATAACTGTAGGAGTATTTCAATATAATTGCACATGTTCAACTGTTAAGAGAAAAAAAAACCATTGTCTTATGTTCACAAACAAAAGTATAAGAAAAAATAAACTCTACGATATAATAACAGCGGAAAAGAGAAAATGTGTGACCAAGGTCGATTTTGATTAATGCATGTTGTTACGACCTTAGTTGGTCGATATCACGAACTCGAGGCTATCAGCCAGCCACATTGACAGCGATATCAGAGACGCCGTAGTCCTTCCTGCTTCTAATGGCATGTCTAGTGAGCAAACTTTGAAGCTTATCAAAGAGACTAGCTTCAGCGACTCCTTCCTTCAAATCCTATCTTCAAATTGAATAACTTTGACTACGTGCATGAGTTGGAATACCTCAAGACTCCCTACCTATTTGTGTTAGCAGATATTGAAAGGTTCGATGAAGGAATGAAAGAATAATATTTAAATACAAGTGGACGTTGTTGCAATATTTCATTCATAAAACATTACAATTTTTTAAAGGAACGAATTTGTCCGGGGTCAAATTGAAATTTCACTGCCAAAACCTTGTTCATATGAAAAGTTCCATTTTTTTAAATAAAAAAAAAGAAGGAATTACGCTATATTGGGCGTAAAATCTATATTATATATATGTCTCACAATAAATATATAAAATAAGAACCAACGTCTTAGCCACAATAAGAATTCAGAAAAAGAATTTGCCTCTATCGAGGACCACTTGTTTCGGTTAAAAATCTTCGTCTATATCTGATTTCTAACTGTGTGGTTTATATGTATAATTAAAGTTACAACTAGAAAACACAAAAAAGAGACCAACATCCACGATTCTCGATCATTTTGACTCTTACCGTCTTCAACAAAGGAGAAGAAGAAATAGGAGTGGAGACGTGAAAGCGTCCACTGACCGATACAAAGACACACAGAGTGTATCCCCCTTACCATCGTGGACCAGTTTAAGCAATGAGTAAATGGAAAATGAGAGTATTTAAGTGAAAGAGGAGAGAAAGGAAGAGAAGAAAATAGAGAGGATAAAATCATAAATTAAAAATTAAGGTTGAAGTGGGAACTAATGAGAGAGACTACAACAGAAAAAAATCAAGTAAAAACTAAACAATAGAGTGCTGATGTGTGAATAATAAAAACAATTTATTTGAGGAAGTTAATAAGTATACTAAAAAAGAACATATAATGAAACAAAAAATAGTTGACATAACAAAATGAACTAAAATAAAATAAAAAATAAACTTGGGAAAATCATCTGATGAAGTTAAGACTGGGGGAATTTCTAGCACCCAACATCTATCTATATAGCAATATATCAATGTTCAAACCACAATAAGAAATGGGAAAGAAAGACTAAGGTCTTTCCCATTTCTTATTGTAGTTTGATCATTGATTTGTTCATATGCATATATTAATTTTTAATGTTTTTTTTTTAAATATGTGCACAGATAGGCAGTAAATCTTCTTGAATGCATGTTTGACTGAAGTATACAGAAGCTTCTGTATTTATGACATTGTAGCTGTTTTGTGAGAGTCTCCTAACTATCTGACGTTGCTCAGGAGTCAAATCCTAAATTAGTTGTTCAAGGGACATTTACTAAAATAGAACTAGATCTTTGACAACAACACTATATTGTAAAAGTTAAATAAATAAATCTAAAATTACTGTTAATAAACGAGCTTTCAGTCTAATAGATCAATTTCTGATAAGCCATACATAGAGTATAAACAAATGAAGTAATGTACAAGGGATTAATAAAACATGATTATTAAATTAAACATTATTATTAAAACATGAGTATTAAACAGACAGCAGCAGAAAAATCACAATTAAACGTGTGAAGCAATCAATGAAGTCCAAACCACTTGTGTCTTTATCAGCATTTTCTTGTGCTCAATTATATATAAATATATATTTATTTTAGTTATATTGTACGCTTTTTGAAAATTTCTGTAAAGTAGTAGGCTTAAATTTCAGTAAACTTTTTGTAACTACCAGGATATTCTCCCTGGGTTAAATTAAATAATTAACTTAATCACTTCATTTGTTCCCAACATTGACTAAGTAATTTAATCTACCCATCATTTCGTTCAAAATGAAATATTAAGATAGTTGGATATCTTGGAATTGACATAAGTTAGGTAATATTAACCTCTGAAATTTTCTGGATGTTGATATGATAACTGGATTTTATATCCATCTAGTTACTGTATAAATGCTATTGTTTATTTTAACATAGAGCCTGTTTCAAGTCGCCTTAGTAAATAAGTTTGAATGTTATTTAGAAGTTTTTGTGTTTCAGATCCGGATGGGGGCAGAGGATGCAGACTCGTTGATATGGTGGCTCCACAGCAAAGCATGACGTGAGTACCACTTTGAATGTAACTCAACTATCTGTCTTTGCGTTTAAAGATTAGTCTAATTTTTGGTTTTCAAATATCAACGAAGAGTTTTTAAATTGTTTAAGAAAAATCTGTGAATTTATATAATATCTCAACCAGGAAAATTTGCTAGAAAGCAAGACTTCTATTCAAATTGGATGTTGTTTTACCATTTCTATAGAGCTAGCGATTGTCCAGACACAACATACAGATAGGACGATGGATAACAGACACCTAGGGTACAGAGATACTACATGTTATATTTATTGATGATAATATTGAATGTTAGAAGAACTTATTATGTAGCATGAATCTTCCACACTTTAATGGAGAATAGCTATATAGATTAACCCTGTGAGTACCATACGTGGTCTTTGCTCCAAGCTTTTAAATTAACTCAAATAAGGTTGAATTAAGTTATAAGATATAATTGACTGACGAACTCTCTAAATATTGGACTGTATATAAATTAGACTTCTTCTCATTTGAATGTGTTGGTATTCTTTTCTGATTAAGGAGAAATTTTAATATTAAGACTAAATATAATTTTTTTTTTCTTTAAAAACACACTGTGTGACAATTAGTCTAGCTGTTGCAGTCCATGAGTAGATTATATGTGTATCAAGAGGTCACAACATTTGATGTCAAGTTCATATTTCACCAAAACTTGGAGACTATATTGCAGATGTTTTGAGTTGTTTTTGGCCTGTTTTCCTTCATGAGAAAACTATTTTCTTTCTGGCAAAAAATATGGTCTTAGGCATTTTATTACTATATAGAGTGTTCAAATTTTAAAATTAAATGAAACTAAAAACAGTATTAACTAAAACACTGGAAGGTTTGTTATGAAATAATTTGTATGATTTGTGACTTACGTTCTGAATGCTTACGGGCACGATAGAGTTTACCGCATGAAGGATGATGATGAAATTGTGCCTAAAAATGGAACTTTTTGAAACCTTGAATTGCATGATTTGTTGTTGAAATTACGGGGATGGGAAAGAACAGCATGGTGCTTTTAATGACTTCAGAAAATGTTTTTACCCTTAACGGCTAAGTAAAGGACAATGAACTTTTATCAAAAATTTGTAACCTACTGTACTTGTCAGTTTTAATATAAATGACCAAGCCATTCATACCATTTTGAACAAAAGTACTGCACAAAATATAAAATGCAATGTAATAATTATTTATATTATTTACATATTGTTCCATGAACATGTATATAACTGTTCCAGATGTTTATTCTCAATATGAAGTTATAATTTCGATGTTATAATTCATTTATGTTACTGAAAAGATAAGCATTTAATATTTGATTTCATCTAATTGGGAAAATTGAAACTAATTCCGATGAAAATTAATATAATTTAATATAATTAATTATAATTTAATATAATTAATATAATTAATAACAACATTATTAATAATTTAATACTTAATTATTATTAATACTTAATGATAACATTTTAATAATTATAATAATAATAATTTTTTTAAGTCGTGAGTTTAAATAATTTGTATTAATAAATTAAATTAATTGTTTATATAATACGTTTAGATATAGTGATGTTATGTGCTGACCACTCTTGTTGGTTTTTATTCAACTTTTCCCTGTTGAGGAAATAGATGAATTTCAGTAAATTTCCTATACATAATTTCTTCTTAGTAATTAATTTTAGAAGGAGCCTAGCTTTTTATTTTCATAGAAATAATAAATAAGATCATTCGAAAAACTTTACTCCAAACTGTAAAAATATATGTATAGTATAAGAAAGCTTGAGAATAAAGTTAGCATGTGAACTTTCAACTTACCCTGGTGTTCCCTATAACTTCAATATCGCTATTGTGTTGCAAATTAGATGAGTGAAGGGACCTTTTCAGACCCTATATAATAATGGCAGAGTACCTTCAAATCAATACTTTGTGAAAACTGGCCACCCCAGGAGGTCGCAACCTTTCACCCCTATATCAACTGAGCAAAGTTACCTGACTGCTAAAGCAAGATGCAGATATGCAAAGATATTTGTCTTGTATTAAACACTTTATGTAATGTTTTTTCCTAAAACAAAATGATTCGTATTTCTTAAGGAATCATTGTTTTAGAACTCCTGTGTGTGTGTATGTTGGTCCGAAGTACCTTTAAGTTTTGTGAACTTGTTACGCCTGCACTATTGGAAGCATCATGATGCTAAATAATGATCATCATCATCATGCATCATGAAGCCCTAAATTTTGCTCACCTGACATTTTACAGGCTCAGTACCGATGGTTTAACGTCCTTTCCGAGGGACGATGTGCTCAGATTTATTCACCTCCGATGCGAATAAATTGAGGACCAGAGTGGGTGTCGAACCCTGGACCCACCAGTTCAGAGACATTGCCACTGAGCTAACCTGGCCGCTCACAATTATCTGTTATCCCTGTTGAGAAAATAGATGAATATCAATAAATTCCGTCTAAAAAAATTCTTTTTAGTAATTAATCTTAAAAGTTTTATAAAAGTATAAAGCATTTCCTTCTGATGGGATACCGCTCTCTATCTTGTTCAATCTGGGTCTTCTTTCATTTAAAATGTTTTATGTAACACTTAATGCACAAACGTTTGTGTATTGTGAACACAAAACTATTGTTAACAAATGTTGTGTTTGTATGATACACAAAACTTTTGTTTATTTTGCATTTAGATGGACTTGTCAGAGTGATTCATCAGTGGCACATTGAATTCATATGTTAACTCAAGTTACACCAAAAAAAAAAAAGACAACTTTAAATATCACAGACAATTTTGATATTTTAAATCGCCGCCTTAACCGCTTAAATAAACTCAAGTAACTTCATATATTCATATGAAGTAGTTAAGGATTTTGTTCATTACAATGTATATTGAAATGATTGATCACTATATTTAGTTAGTAAAGCAGCACCAAGTAAATTAAGTTTAAACATTTTCTACGTACAAGCATACTTGCTGTCACTGAGAGCTGAATATAATATGTAAAACAGTAGATAGTAAGTAATATCCTGAACATGGAAATAAATTAAAAGGGAAAACTTCTTAAGTCGAAATGAAACTTTCTAATGAACTGTTGTGGAACTATTGAAAGTAATTACATTTTATACAGATTGGTTCAGTCATTGCGATTGCTATGGACCAAAAATAGGTCTCACTCTGTATATACAGATTTTTCTGTTGCGCTTTATTCTTAAAGGTTTTGGATTTATAATCAAATGTCAATAAGTACCTCCTTACTCAAATACCATATATTATTTACTATCTTGAGTTAAGCAGTAGTTAATCATTCATGATAGACTTTTTTTTTATAAAACTGTGATACGTACTTGATCTATTAAACATGAAATGACAATTTAAAGTTGTGCAAGTAAAGACGAATGTGTCGATTTGTTTGTTTGCCAACATTTTTCGTAATCTTATTGATTGTAATGTGAAACTCTCACGATCACCATGGAGACCGAGGGTTGGTCCTTCGGTCTGCTCCAGCTTGACTCTTGCTTCTTTCAGTGCATCACTTTATTAAGGCTACAGTCATGTCTCCTTTTCTTGTTTCCACTGAAATTAATGTCCTATAAGTAAAATGTAATCATTAAAAAAAAAAAGACTATTTCTGGTTTTTGGAGTAGAGCAATGTTTTATTCTTTTCAGAATTCCATTAGCTCCATTTTCAAGATAATACAAAAGTGAACACTTTCAATATCATTGCCTAAATGGCATTAGTTGTAATTGTAATAGAAGGTTCGCGTTTATCATCCTCTCAACATAATCAACAGTTGGCGTGTTTCGCATTGTATCAAGGGAGCTGTAAACGATAGCATTACGATAAAAAAAAAGGCAATAAATACAATATTTACCAACAGTTGCTTGTGTTATTTGTTTCCTTTTTTTTTTCCTCACTATAACTAAAATATAGTGATCGTGAAAAAATTCGATCTCGAGATTTTACGAAATTACATATTTTGAGGAATATTTTCAAATTTTAAATGAGAAACTTTGTCTTAAATGTTCAATGTAGAAGAAGGTCAGATAAACTATGTAAGAGATCCACTGGCTATTGGAATAAAACGCGTGTTTCCTATAAGAGGATTACATATTGCGTAGCACGAAATCTATACTTTCGCTTTTCAAAAATGTTATTAGCTGTAGATCATTATATACTACTGCATATAATGGTATTATGCGCAACAGTGGTGTGATATGCAAAATAAGCATATATATTGATGAATAGATCAATCACTATCTGTACTTCCTCCAGGAGTGAAGACTAATGAACATCTCTCATTTAAACATTTATATTATGCCTATTATATATTATATATTGTATTATGTACCTAGAAGTATGGTGTTATGTTTACTTATAGTAAAGTTGAGCGTAGGCCACTTCAGATTTTTTAAATTACAATTTTTTTTATAATTACTAATCAGTATTTCCTTGAGGAGGGAAACCACGCTAAACAATTCCTTTATCATAACCGCAGTGAATGGGCTTCTAATATATACACTGAGGGAAATGAGATAAAAAAATAAAGTAACCAATAAAGAAAATTAATTAATAGAATAGAACAAATAACAAAATGAACAACTCTAATCCATTAAGCGAGTAAACAAAAGAAATAATTAGAAACAGAGACTGAAATGATGAGCTAAGTAGTAGAGATAAGTAAAGAATTAATTCAGACTTAAGAAAGAAAAAGTGAACTAATATTTGAGTTTGAGTCCAGTAAAAAGAATGAAATATGTCTCTTCAGAAACTGTAAAGTTGGCATTTGCTTAAGAATGGGTCCACGGAAATATTAAAACAAACAAATCATGGAAAATAAATCCTTGAGAGTTTGCATGAATAACAGTAGGAAGGTTCCTGCACCGTCCAACAGAAACCCGATGATAATTAAAATGCAGGCAGGCTCAACATAGTAGAAGTCAAACCCACATAAGAAGTATAACACTGGGTATGATCGATTCGGTAGACGCAGTTTTGGGAAATACAGGAAGTCTTTGTATTTAATGCATAGGTATAAGTGTTAGGCTAAGAAATTTAATAAGGATCAGGATGGATCCAGAGGGAAGTCTTCAATTAAGCCTCTTACAATACCACCAACATCACAAGGGGGCTTGGGAGAAATATTGAAAAATTAAACCTACCCTTTAGAGGATTTGGTAGGAAATGAAAGGAAGAATAATTGAAGGAAAATACTTTTTCACTGAAAATTCAAAAAGTAAAAGAAAAAGGGAAAGAAGATAGGAGAAAATCCTTAATTCCTGAGCCCAGTCTATGAACCCCAGAGAAAAACTAGTTTTAAAGAAGGTGAAATGGCTATTGTCCTGAACAGCAGAAAATTTTCTACTTCTACCTTTGAAAAATGTTTTAAATAAAAACCGAAACGTTGGCAGTAAGAGTTTAATTTGAACCTGAAGAACTGACCGAGTCTTATATATATGGTTATGTATATAATATATATATATATATATATATATATATATATATAATATATTATAACAGATTCAATAATATATCGACCGTTTTTGATAGAATAGGTGTGTTCTCTAATCGGGGTTCGGTCAATATATATATATATATATTGACCGAAATATATATATTTATTATACATATATATATAATCAATGTATTAACCTCAGTAAGAAATTCAGTGATGGTACTATGATCTCTTGACTGTCATGACTTGTCTTTCTCAAAGCGATACTTGATCCATGTCTGGTTAAGGTCGCTGTAAACTTCATCTTATTTCTGAGCATCTTTTTGTGGTTCAAATGTTAAATTTAATTTCACATGTTTATTGGAAAAATAAACTATATAGTGTAAAATATAAATAAATATAAAAAATATGTTATATATATACGCGAATACTTTTTTAAATTGATTTATGTGGTAAAAAAAATGTATGTCACTTTGGATCAACAGTTTCTGTTTTTGAATGCATATATACTTTAAAGATAATGCTGCTGTTTCAATTTCACCACTATTACATCCCCATGAGGATGCAGATTATGAGGATGAGGATGAGGAAGCGAAAGCGAAGGAGGCAGAGCTGCTCAATAGATAATGCCATCCTCGGGGAGGTGACGCTCCTTAGAACATTCCTTGAGATAATGATAGTACTGTTTACAGGACCGTGGGGGAAGTTTGTCCACATGTTGCAGAGTTATTATGATACATGCACATACATATATGTTAAATTCATCTTTATACACTTTCATTATATGTTGAAATATTACAATACTCATCAAACAGTTTTTAGTATGAACTGTTGGCAAATATTATTTCAGTGTTTATAGACCAAGAGCATATTCTAAATATATTATTTATATACTGTTAATTACACTAAGTAAATTTACCTAATTGACGTAATTGTGTAAGTCCGGTAAGGCCTATTAATAATTCCACATAATAAGTTTTTTCGTTAAAAAAATATTTTAAAGAAATTATTAACGTTTCTAAAGAAATTTTTAATAAAATAAGAGATATAAAAGTCTAAATAAATAGATTTCATCAACATTGTTAGTAAGTTATAAGTTTTTATGGAATTTTAAAATAAAATTGTTAGTATAACAATTTGAATTCTTAAGGTATTTAGCAGTGTTAACAATAAGTGTAGTAATTAAAGAGTGTCTATAGAAGTTTAATTTACATTAAGCTACTTTTATTTAAGAGATTTTAGAAAAATATTTCTTTCATGATTTAATTCATTTTCATATTATTCAATAAAGCGTCTAAAGATTGCCTTTTCTTTTTTTAGTTCCAACCCAGTTACAGCGATCGAGAAAAACCGTGTTACATTTACAACTATTGTATTTGTATGCCAGATCGTCGTGAGAATCACTTGACTTATCCTACCAATACTTAAGGAAACGTTCATTTAAATGAATGTCCATTCCATGAAGGAATTGATGTACTTTCAGTAATGTTGTTTACAGAGTATGAGTAGCCTTTAATAATTGGCTGGTGTAAACCGACCTCCCACTGGCTTAATTAGGCCACGCGTTCTTACTGAGTGTTTAAAATTATTTCTCCTTTTTTTAGATAATTATTATTTGGTGCTTTCTGTGTAGCTTAGCATCCAGTTTATTGATTTCCCTTACCCAGTCTTGAAAGCCTCCATTGTCTCTTGTGTGCTTACGACGGATCAATTTTATTGATCATTATTCAAATATGAATTTGTATACAGTGATGTATACTCACTAATGAATAATCATATGAATAATATGATGAACCATGAATTCTCAAAGCTATCATCTGTGTAATTAATGTATCTGTGTAAATTAATTAGCAAGTAAATAATAATTAACAGAGCTTGCAGAGCTCCTTATATTTATTCAGTATTATCCGGACCTCTCAAGTGGTGTAAGAATAGAGTTCAGTTGATAGTAAATTAAACTTAACTGATTGGCTTTTTGACATAACAAATTAGAAAAATCTTGCATTTTCTCTCAATCTGGTTGACCTCAGAAAGATATTTATCGTTTTGGATTAGTAAGCTTTCTTAATTAGTACTAACGTTATAATATTTACGTGACCAAATAGGATTTTTTAATAATATTTTTATATGTATATAATTTATATACTACAAAGTAAGCAACTATTTTTTATTCGAATTTTTTATATTAAATTTGTTTGGAGCAATTATTACTTTCTTTATTTTGTTGTGATGTTGTTTTGTAGGATTTGACCATTAAACTCTGGGACTACGCTTTGAATATTTATTACAGTGATAAGGCCAATGATCTCATATGTGCCTGCTTGTATAACCAGACTAAAGTAGAAAATAGTAATCGACCGATACATAGTAACCTTGGATGGAATCTTTATATTTTGAGAGATATGGGAGCTATGATCAGTATGGAGAACGGTTGGCCTTTTCACCTTGAAAGCTTTTATTAAGAAAGACTCCATTAATACTAGTAAGAAATGAGAATATGCCATGGAAGATAAAGGCCTTGCCAAATTATTGGATTTAACATTGATACTATGACCCCTATGCTATCAGACACAATGCCTTCAAGGAGAACTATGATAGGATTTCAAAGTGATAACAAACGGCCAGATAAGGCGAGAACTTCCTGTGTTCGAGAGGGAAGCTTGTCTGGTACACTCATGGCCCTGAAACTTAGAGTAACATTAGACGAACCAATTAAGGAACTAAGATGCAGCATTGCTTAAATTTTAAGATAATTTCTACAATTTTCCCAGGCTGAAGTCTTTACTGTAAAGTACGGGTGGAACCCAATTTATATAAATGCCTAAACAGAATATAAGTTTTAAAGACAGTTCTCTTTCTTGAAAACTATGGGTTGAAATTTAAGATAACGTGGGAATGTCTAAATTTTTTTATAATCTAGCCAAATGAAATAATTTAACTGTCATTTAGACCTTTTGTGTTTGACAGAAGAAAGAATTACACATTTTTGGAATGAGGTAACTGAACAAAGGTGTCCAGCCGTGCAGTTTATTTGGTATGAAGAATTTAAACCAACCACCCAACCTTTAAATCATAGCCACAAAAATAACGTATTTAATCATAAGATTAAGGTTTCAAACTATTTGTATAATATGCAACAGCGACTGATGTAGACTTAAAAGCGATGTCTTTTGACTTCGTCAAGAATTGTCTAAACCAATTCTCATCAAATTCGATATTTTTTTTAAAATACTGCCTAACATATGGAGTCAGTGCTTATATCTTCCAAAACCTCAGATCTTATGTATTCTACCCTAAACAACTTGTCAGTTTTTTTACATCGAACCGTTTTAAATAATTCTTGTATAGTGTGAATCATCTATAGATTTAAGAATATTAAAGTATTATATCTACTATCTTCTTCGGGGTAATTTCATCTCATGGTGTTTTCATCGTACATCAATACTACATCGATTATCATAAGGGAGCCATGTTTTTACGGAGGAGTAATCGTTATTTATGCATGAATGGATCAATATCAGCTTCAGGTGAACAGTAATTACATCATAATAAATTACTTCATCAATAAATATCGCTATGATTTTTTCTAATTTCATGATTTATACACTTCATCCCAAGAAAATGAAGGAAAATATGGAGCAATATCCATGAATCGTGTTTATTCGTTCAGTCTACAATTAATTAAATGATTTATTTAAAAGATGACGACAGTGGACGCCGCTTAATGTAATCACGAATAATGTTATCAATCGGTTAATATTATCGAAATTCCTGATACCCGCCCTACATATAATACGCAATAAAAATATATCGTTTATTGTGATCAGAACATCGGTTATTGTTATAAAATTTTTTCGTTGAGTTCAGCTCCAGGGTAAATGCCCAGCGATAAGTTGTTTCTAGGAATACCTAGTTTATATCTGGCAAAGTAAAGGATAAGAGTCAATGCTCGTCTTCATTTTTCTGCTTTTTTAACCGTCACCTCAAATCACTCAGTTTCAGTTCCTGTACCAGATCATCAGTTGTACCAAGCTATCTGACACATAAATCAAAGGCTCCGTGACAGTGACTTTTTTGTTTTTATTGGTTTTCTGACCCCTTCAAGATGAAGAAACGCAAAAATTTAACATCAAAGAAAAATCTGCAATTTTAGAGGGCTATAATAAGCTGTCTAAAATTTTAAAAAAGCCACAGTAGACTCGAGATGGACATCAAAGGTTTTGCACAACATTTGTTGTGCAAAAGAAGAAAGACTGGAAGAGACACTGAAGTCGTATTAACTTTGAAAATGCTGTTTACAAATACCCGAGAAGAGATGACTTGGAAGAAACAAATCAAAACTGTTTCAGGAAGGGCAGTACCTCGAGTACCACTACAACCGCAGCAATAGAGGACATTGTTACTGAAAAACCAAGTGACAATAAGGAAATGGAGTGCTGGCAGAAGTTGTGGGAAGAGGCGACCAATGCTCAACTTACAAAAAGATTTCTACCATCTGTCAGTCAGAGAAAGAAAAAGAACTTCAAAGTGGACTGGAGACTGACCCAGTTTCTAACAGGGCATGGGAGATTTGGCCACTACCTCCACCGCCTGAAACTTGTCAACTCTCCAGGGTGTAGCTGTGACGGTAGGTCACCTCAAACAGTTCAACACCTCCTGTTCGACTGCGTTGAGTTAAACTCAGAGAGGAGTAGGATGGAGAGAAAAGTGGTGACTGCCGGAGGTGCGTGGCCCCCGCAGCTTGCAGCATTGTTGGAGGAGGGCCTAGTCGGTGCCTTCGGGGAAGTGGTTAACAAATATTTTAATTTACTGGGTTGATTATGATAGCCTGTATTATCTGTGTGCTCTGTTGTCATTGTGGTTATTTTGTTGTTGTTTAAGCTGTATTTGCATAGCATGATGGAGATTGTTGTGTAGCATTGAAGATTTTGATGCGTGTGGTGCCTTCGGGTGGAGCATGCTGTTTTCTGACAAAAAAAAAAAAAAAAAAAAAATAAGGAAATGTGGAAAGTTCTTCGAGTATTACGGCTTGAAGTGGAAAATAGTTCTCAATTTGAACTTCATTATGAGTATGAGTGCTTTATAAATGATTTGCTACGAAAAGACGTGAGGCAGACAAATCTGGACGATTTCCTAAATAAATAACTTATTGTATTGCTTATAGTTAAATAGTACAAGTATAACTTATAGTTTTACTATTATTACATATTTCATTTATTTTACTTTTTTTCCTAATCTCATGAACAACAAAATGGCAATTTCCATTTCTTCGGTTAATGTTATCAATTGATTATTGTTATCACTTTTGGTGTTTACAAAAGTGATTACATTAAGCTGTGTCAACTTTATATGGCATAATGAACAGTAGTCGTAATCTTTTGAATCTGGTTTGAAAAGAAGTCGGAAGGAAAATAAAAAAAAAAGAACTACATTCTTTAAACCAGTGCTTCTAACTCTTTTTTATCCAGGGCGCATTCAAGAATTAAGAAACTCATTTTAATACTGCAAAAAAAAAATCTACAATGAAGCAAATAAGTTAGTAAAATAGTAAAATTGTGCTAATTCACTGCTCTTGAGAAGATATATATAGTTGTTTTTGTATAGTGCCCGAATTTCTTAATTATGAATAATATCAACATTCAGTTTTTATTACCATTTTGTTTAATTTTGATTATTTATTTATTTACTTCTACTACTAAAATAGTCCTAACTATATTTTTGCAAGTGGGCAGGGTAACAGATTTGACAAGTAATGTGACTTTATTTTCATGACAATCATTGCTGATACGTTATAAGATGAAATTAGAGGTTTTTCAGAATTGTTTGTCTATCTGAAAGGAACGGCAATATTTTGAAATAATTTAAGTCTTTTATTTGAAAACTACAATGATTTTTAAGAATGCTTGCTTAATTTATTAGGAATGAAAGACTCGTTTGAAATGTTAAACCCTCGAATCAAATGTCATGGAAGAGGTTAGTTTTCATCTCTACCGCATTTAATGCTTAACTTATGTAATTTATGTAAAGAATTTAAATAACTTTCATCGTATTTTCTGTTATGTCTAACCCTTTTCTCTATCTGGGTACTTCTTTGTTTCATTGTTACAATCAAGCTCATCTCTAGAGCATATCTACTGCACTGTAGTTTCTCTAGTTACAATTATATCCATTTTATAAGCAGTAAATTTCTTTTTTGATATAAGCGAAAAAAACACTAATTAAATTCAGTGAGCAATGCCTTTGAAAAGCTATGTGGATCCCAAATTTGTGAACCGATTTTTACCTGTAATCCAGGGAATTATTTTTCACTGAGCTGCTGGATACTAATCTGACCTCAAAGGAAGTTTGTAATTAACTCAGCTCTAGTTTCCACCATAATACAAATGTCATAAGGATGAAGTCAGGAGTACTGGTATAATTTCCAAGCAAAATGAAAGGGGTAGAATTTGCCCGTGCTTCTTTAAGGATAAAGGAATTTACCGTTCAGTTTAAAATGTCAAAAAACTTGAAATATCTTCAGATTCTGGTATTCAATAAAATTTCTTAAAATATTCGTCTATAATCTTATTTTACTTTGTGGTGTACCGTTTGAGAGTCTTGCTTAAAAAACCATTCAAAAGAATTCAGAGGTGATGTACAAATAATAACTATACGCAAAACAATGAAAAAAAAACCACAGTAGCTGCACTCAGTTTTACTATAAGTGAACATAATATCATATTATAATATCAACTTCTTGGGGATATAATATATAATGTTCCATTTAGGTATAATGTAAATGTCTAAAAGGTGATGCTTAGAATTTCTAATTTCAAAATTTTCTGAAATTAGAAAATGTTTCTAACAGCTCGTTGGTGAATTTAATTTAAAAAAAATTATATCAACTCATTTCGATATAATGTTCTATTTGTAGGTATTGTTTCATTTTGATCCGTCAAAGGGTATGCTTGTATTGCTCTCACAAGCTTTCAGATTAAATTTTATATCACAAACAAGTCAGATTTTTACATTTTATTGAAAAAAAATTTCGAATTGTTTTAAAAATCTGAGGATACTTTTCGTTTAATGTCTTTGTAGCCTCAAAGATAATGTCAAAATTTTAAGACTCTAGAAGTAGTAGTTTAGGGGAAACAAACATGTCTAAAAACAGGATTTTGGCAAACAAAATTGACTTTCCTGTCATCCATAATTGCTCCCAAACAATAGGGCTGATCTACACTATGATGCCCATTTTAGTGTAAAATATCAATTTGATCCTTCAAAGATATTTTACTGTGGACCGTAGTGTGTCCACAAACTTTGGATACTCGTACATACTCACTCACACACACACACAGACAGACATCATTGAACAAACTTCATAAAACGTCTTTTAGGACCTCAAAACATGTAATTCCGTCAAAATTTCGAGATTGAATTTTTTTAGTATCACTATACTTTACTTATAGTAAAGTAAAAATGTATTAAGGAAAATTATATGCAGTTCCTCTCAGACAATACAATTCATTTGACTGGTAGTTTTTTATTTGAAGAAAATCTTAGTAGGATGAATATACAAATATCCTGAATCTTAAAATGTACTAATTTGGGCTTAAAAGAGATAAGTAAAAAAAATGTGCCAAAGAATAATATTGTTTTTTTAGTGATAAGGTCTAAGCGGTTATTAATCTGTGTTATCTAGTGTTAGCTCTTGGGGTCTGAGCCAGTCTGCTGCTTGGGACGGAATCTGCTCTAAGAGATAGCACTAAGTGACTCATCCACGATGCGGCTTCTCTCAGCTCTCATTGTCTTCAGCCTTCCCTCCTATCTTTAACAACAAACCACGACATGACTCATCCCTCATTATTTCCTCATTTATTTCCTTATATTTTATATAAATAAATATTAATTAAATTATTGATATAATTAGAAAAAGCAATATCTAGATATCATTAGAAACTGCTTAGGCAAAAGATATATTCAGTTGAGGGGTAAAACTCATGAATAATCTACTTTGTACAATTAAAGGTCATTCTGTTTTAATGTTAACCTCCTTAATTTTTTATATGTCTAAGTCTTTTATATGAAGACACATTTTCTGAAGTGAAAACAATAAGTTTTTTTCAGCCTATCAGAGCTTACATTATTCATCGGTATTTGATTAGTGTACGATTTCCGACACGCATATACATTACAATGAACAAATTCTAATTTAGAGTGTGATATCTGGCTTATTTTAATTACAATGTTTGTTATCCTGTATACTTTTGAGATTTTGATAGAATTACATGTTCTGCGGTCCCAAAGTGCATTTTTGACGTATTTTCGATGTATCTCTTTATGTATGTGGAACAACCCAAAATGTGGGCACTCTACATGCGACAGACTTTGATTGATGTTTACTCAAATATTGGTCCTGTAATGTAAACTTTTTTTGACCCTATTGTTTTTTGACAATATTTTGTGATTGGAAGTCACTTTTTTGACCAAAAAGTGATTTTAGACAGCTTATGTTTAGAACTAATTATTAAAGTTAAATTATTATTAAGTAATTAGAACTAATAACGAGATTTGTTAACAGTGTAGTCATTTTTCGTGTATTCAATAAAGATAGGATTGAAAAGGAGAAATCCAGTATTCTTACAAAATATGTTTATATATGAAAACAAAAATTTTGTTCTTCCAGAACCTTACGGAACTTTAGGAAAACGGAATAAAACAGATAGGGTTCGGTAATAATTTAATTTTGACCAAGGCAGGCAAGGGTACAATTCTGTTGTGATTAAACAAGAGGCTTATTTTGAAAAAGGAAAACAGCTTCTTGAGTTGGGATTGTTACCTTACTGGTTGATACAGCCAATAAAATGCATGATTTACGTAGAAAAACACTGAAAACCTGCCCCAATTTCATTCCATTGTTATTTCTTTTAACGCTTGTTCTAACCCCTGTTTTATATGCCTTGCCGAAATGCATAAGAAAGATATACCTATAAGGTCGTAAAGATAAATCTACTCTGCAGAAACTTTCTAAAATAATGTTATCTTCCGACAACTTACTTGTTTTATTAAAAACTCTTTAGAAATAATTAATAAAATCAGTAGAATGGCATTACCCAACGACCCTTTCTTATTCCGTTTTGGTATAAAAAAAAAATTTCCGAATATGCCCATTTGACTAATATCATATCTTTATTCTTTAACGACTCAATTATCCAAATAAAACCTTAACCTTGTGTAAGTTATTGTCGAGTATAATTATTTTCAGTTTAACGATATATTTTTTAAGGAAAACAAAATTGGTATACCTATGGGATCCAACATTTCCCTCCCTTTGCATAGCTGTTTCTAAATCTCTGGACAATGGTTATTTACTTCAAATCAACCACTCGCCAAATGAAAATGTTTATGGAACTTTAGGTTTATGATGTTTTGTTTTTTCACAGTACTTTATGGCAGTTAAAATGTTGCTTAAATTTAAGTAATTATCTTAATGTGTATATTCAGTTTAAAATGGAAGTGAAAAATAGCAAGGCATTAAACTTCTTATATTTTACTGTAACACGGAGCATTCATTAGATTCAATCTTTTACGAAAACCCAATTTTATAGATTTCATGATTCGTGCAACATATTTTTCTTCTTTCCACTGTAAGCCATACAAATTAGGTGCCTTTCATTCTATGATTCTTAGAATGTTTGCAGTGCCCTTATGGAATCAAAATCGAGCTAAAGAATTAAAACCAAAGAAAAATGGTTGCAGATAATGACTACTCATTAGGGACTACAGAGAAGGCTGACATTTAGGACAAAAAGGGGAAGCGTTATTAGACGCATTTGTCTCAAAATGAACCTATTTTACACAACAAAGAATAGATCTCATTACCGTATGTTGGATATTCTTACGTAAAAATAGCTAACATACTCAGCAAGTGAAATTTAGAGGAAATCTAAGAATCTAAGCAAGGAGCAGGAAATCTAATAATTTACTGCACCACGAATCAGTCATCAACTTCATGTCATTGAGTGGAGTTCATAAAATCACCTAAATTAATTGTAACTTATTGTTATAAAAGTAATAAAAATAGTTATAATAACCATTTTTCTCACAATTGTAACACATTTATGAATAATCACAGGTTTGACCTATTATTAGAATAGAGATCCTACAACATTGTAAATATCGTGAAATCCTTGTTTTAGAATGCTTTAAAATAAACAATTGGGTACTTTAATTCAGCTCGGTGTATGAATGAACAGATTTTGGCGGATCCTAAATTTCTAAAATAGTTAATATAAGTGGTTATTAGTGTAAAGGGCGGAAATTGTGCACAACGCTTGAAGGTATAAAACGCGTAGTTTGTTCCCATTCATATGGATTAGTTTACCTTATTATAGTTTAGCATTACTAATGTAAGCATATCTGTTATTATAATATCATTATCTGACTCATAACTTTAACCTGACTCTTCATTACTTTCCCAGTAACCCTCCAGTAGTAACCTTAGTGCTTTCTTAAGTCCGACATTCCCTCTCTCGTATTCTCGTTAAGTTAGATATTCAACTTAGTGTTTTAAAAATTCACCTCTAATCAAGTTATTAAGAATATCTGAACTTTCTCTCAGTTAATGATTCATGTTGATTCAAAAATGTCGACATTCTAGGCATAATATTTTAGAGTAAAAAATGATCACAATTTAAAATGGGCTGGACTTGTGGGAACTGTGGCCAAATCTGTCCTATTGTCTTTTCTTTTGGAAGGTTCTAAATGAACTGTAGATTGTATATTCTTTAATGAACTTAATCATGCTTAGACAACACTCTCTCACTTCTGTGGGTTAAGGCAGTAATGGGTTCAGGCGGTCCGTGCGAGCCCATTCTTGAAATATCTAGACTTTCGGTGAAACCATTCTTAATTTTATATCAGATACCCATGAAAATTTGAAGAGTTTTTTTATTCTATTTTAGATATTGCACCCCAAAAATATTAAAGATGAAAATTAGTTTTGTGCAAAGAAAAACCCTAAGGCTATTGAAAGTTGGGCACGTTTCATAATGTTTCGTTTGCTTTCTACAATAATTCCCACATATTTCGTTCACTCCAATGGTGGGCGCGCTGATGTTTGCCCCAGTATTTTAATGTAAACATTTTTTTTTTTTATTTCCAGTATTTTGTTCTTTTTAACAACAGCTATTTTGTGATTCTTTCAAAGTTATACTTAATATATCCGTAATTTAGCTTCATAACAAATAAATATATATCTTTTAAGTTTTATTTTTTTTAATAAACTCGGGCTGGGGATACCATCAAATCTTTGAGACTCTCAAAACAGTTTCCCCAAGCCCCTATGCCCTGAGAAGTACCCTATGCACCTGTTAATGGGGTTTGGGTTTTGTTTCTGGTTGTGCAAAAGATAATTTTTATATTTTGTTGTGAATGTAAATAGGTCACAAAAATTTATTTTTATTGTTTGTACCTTGTCAGTAATATTCAATTATAAAATAGAAACACAATAACAATAATTATCCATTCGAAATTCGAAGGGGTGACTTCTAGTTCTGTAAAATGAGGGAACCCATTCTTAATAAGTTTTATATAAGGAGAAACTATTTTTAAATTTTTAATCCCATTACTAGTTTAAGGTATAATTTGTTAATAATTATAAATTCTTAAAGGCGATTGGTTGCATTAATATAGAATGAATAAAGTAGAAGAAATGAATGAGGACCGTTTTAGCTGGATATAAATCCATGTTATTCTCCTTTAATCCTTCAAAATGTGTGGAGAATGTTGCATAAGCTCAAATGCAGTACCAAGAAGCATTATGCTTGTGATAATGACAAAGTGATTTACACATCCTTGTATATAATAACCTTGACAACTCGAGTATCCACAAGGTCTTTCACAACTAATCACCACAATAAGGTCAAGATCACAACTCCTTGAGGACAGTCTTTGCCTGAGGTCAGTAAGTGTTACATGACTTTCAAGTTTCTTCTTTCTTCTAATGAGACTCAAACGTTTTTACTTGCTTCTGAGAGTTCTATTTTAGTAGTTTTAATAAAGATGTTTTTGAAGCCGCTGGCTTTTTCCTTGAGAAAGATACAAGGACTTATTAGCGGAATTCCTATTCAGACCATTTTCGTTTACCTATCTTTCTCCAGTTTAAACAGCATGCTGCATAACCTCCAAGACAGTATCATCAATAATTGCTCTTCTTATAACAACTAGGCTATCTGCATATCCTTACTTATCTTAACCTTAATAGAGTATCCAGTAGGTCATCCAACGAATATCACAATGCACGCGATATCACACCTCATAAAGTCTGCTTTAAGTGGCTACAGTTTCAGTTTTGGTAGATCCTATACTTGCACTAATTATTCTTGCGTTAGACTGTGGTAGTTCATTTTGTAGTTCCTCGATTAATTCATCTATATATTAATAATTATTCAATGGATTTGAATTCATGTTATCAAAAGCTGTCCATCCAAAAGAGCTAGCTCTGAGTGATTTCTTTAGGACTTAGTAACTCTTCTACTTTATGGAAGAAATATTTTAGATATTGTTAATAAAGCCCTTCTGATTTGTATGTTGTCTTTTATGAAAAAATTTAATTACTGAAAACTTGAGATGTTACTGCAACTGGAACTTAATAGTTTTTATTTTTAATATAGCAATACACTTTTAATATTGTGAGGTTATAAAATATTTAGACTAAGGTAATACTCAAAACAAATTTTCAGTTTATTGATTAACCGAGAATTGGTATAGTTGTCGTTTAATCATAAAGAAAGAAACAATGCTTTCCAATGCTTCTATATTGCTCATGAACATTGGGGTTAAACTCTCTGAACATTGTGTATCTGGAATTAATATTTGCTAACGATGGTAGCATGTATATGAGTATTCATAGAAAACACTTTCTACAGAAAATCATAGGACTCTCTGGAAAACATCACGATATATATGTTTCATTGGTGTTGATCTCTTACATATAAGAATTTTATTCTTCATACATGTAATATTTACTCATTAAAATAATTAAAATTGATTTTATTAAAGTTTTAAGTAAATATAATGTTTCACTCAATTCTCCTAAACATAATTCTAAGTCCATGTAAACAAAATGAACAAGTATATGAGGTGATGGGTTACCCCAAGATGAGTTATCAGCTGTAGAAAAATTGACTTTTGTCAATAAAGTGGTAGTCAAAATTTATTGAAACATTTATTGCAGTATGCTATTTCAGGTTTATTTTTTTGATTAAATTTCATCATTGTACATTTAGCCGTCTATCGTAAAAAAAAAAGGCATTTTCTGAAATCATAAAATTCCCATAACGTCCCTTTCCATCCATGCAAATTCAATAGAAAAGTATTCGGCGCACCCACTCAAAAAACGTTATCCTGATACAGTTTCATTCTGATCTGCTAAATGGTGTGAACGGTACCATTTTTATTAAGTATAAAAATGTTTATATTTTATTGCAAACTATAGTTTCCCGGTTATTGAAACTTTTTGACATTTTTTCTCTTATTGGTGTAATTATTATGTAATAACACCAAAATTTCAATACTTTAAATTTAAGAGTAAAACAAATATTTTAAAAATTACATTTTGGTTAAAGAACTATCAATCCCATGACACTATATTTTGCTAGAACAAAAGGGTGTTCCTACAATACACAGCTAAGTTTGTTTAAGACTTGTATTTGATCTAACAAACGGTATGGCCTGTAGTTTTAATGACAATAAACGTCGAGACCACAATAAGAAATGAAAAAGAAGACTAAGATCTTTCAACCGTAACAAGCTGTCTTTGTCGACCGCATATAGACGAGGATCGCTTGTTACAGATTAAAGATCTGAGTCTTTTTTCTCTTTTCTTATTGGTTTGAGTGTTGATTGGTATATATATATATATATATATATATATATATATATATACGAGTTCGAGATTAACAAAGAGCAACACACAAAGTAGGGAAACACACTTACAGACTCAAATTTTCGGGTAATCCGTCTTCAGGAGAAAAGAGAATGGGAGACCAAGCACGTTGTAGGCGCAACGGCAAGTAACCAACCCGGCAACCGCCAGTGCTGTCAACCGTACCCGGTCTTAAAGTATAAATTTAGGAGAAGATATAAACAGAAGCTCAGATAAGCAGTACTGGTTGGGTAAAACTATAAGTAGGTGAAAAATTATAAACAATATAAGATAAAAACAAACTATAAGAAACAAAAATAATGATAGAGAAAAGAAGAAAAAATAAATAAATAAATAAAAATAAATACACTACAAAAAACTTGCATTGGTTGTTTTAGTAAATAAAAGATAGAGACTGAATAAAAGGGTAAGTATGGGAAACTAGTTAGGAATAAGAATTTAGAAAAATAAAATAGGATAAAACAAACTAGTAGTAAGTGAAGAAGACAACATAGATATACACAAAATATACGAAAGAGGAAAAAAGAAATAAGTACTAGAGAATAAAGAATACTGGAAAAAAAGTACAAAAAAAAAAAAATGTACAAAAAATTATCTTTTAAGGTTAAGTCCAGGTGCACTGCGCGTCCCGAGCAACCAGATGTGAGCCTCCTCAGAGGCTCTAAGGGTCACGGTATTATCACCAGGGGGAATCTGACGCAGAATCTGCACACTGAAGCAGTCGTTAAAAGACAGACCGTGGGATTTGGCGTGTATGGCGACAGGTAAATTGGAGTTGTTGTTAACGGATGCTCTATGACCGTTCATACGGAGGCTGAGCTTGTTAGAGGACAGTCCTACGTAGAACGCATCACAACGAGTACAGTCCAATTTGTAAACACAATTTTTGGATGTACATGAGCAGTCCTTAGCAACAGGGAAGGACTGGTTATGGGAAGATGGAGTGAAGTGTGAAAGGGGGTTGAGAAGCGGACAGGTCAGGCACCCCCGCCTTTCGCAACTCTTAGCGCCCACAGACGGGTGGTTGACGCGCCTGGACGTCAAGTCTCTGTGGGAAAAGAGGTTGCCAAGGTTGGGGGAACGTCTATATGAGAGGCGGGGTTGGCTGGGGAAAATAGTCGACGTGGAAGGAGAAGAGGATAGGATGGGGAACAGATCTTTGATAATGCGTTTGAGTTTGTGTATACCGGGGAAGAAGGTAGTAACAAGGAGGGGAGACTCATTCACCGGGGAAGTGGAGACGGAAGGAGGGTTGACGGATAAATTCGCAGGGATCAGTCTTCTTTCCAGTAACGATGGCGGATAACCGCGCTCCAGGAACTTGGTTCTGAGGGAGTTGAGGTGCAGGTTCTTCTGCTGGAGTCGGTTGCAAATACGGTGGATTCGGATGGATAAGGATCTGGGGATAGATTTCTTTATGTGGGGAGGGTGACAACTATTAAAGTGGAGGTACTGGTGTGGGTTTGAGGGTTTAGAGTGAACGGAGGTAATGAGGTTGTTGCCCTGGAGGGTAATCCCATTCTCTTTTCTCCTGAAGACGGATTACCCGAAAATTTGAGTCTGTAAGTGTGTTTCCCTACTTTGTGTGTTGCTCTTTGTTAATCTCGAACTCGTATTGTGTCCAGTTTGGATCGTATTTCGTTTTATCAGTGAATATATATATATATATATATATATATATTCATAAAGAACACAGAGTAGTGAATTTCTGTTTCATTTCTGTATGTTATTTTTCTGAATATAGTTTATTTAGTTTGGTTAACCGTTTCATTTAATTGGTTGTATATATATATTCAATATAGCCAGAGAAACATAGAGAGACCCAACCGTCTCTGAACCAGTGCGCTTGGTTTCCCTCTCTTATCTCTCCTGAAGACAGTTCAAACCGAAAATTAGAGACTGTAAGAGTGTTCTTTTGATTTCTCTATGTTTCTTTGTCTATATTGAACTATTTTTGTCCGTTTTGGATCGTATATCCAACGAAATATATATATATATATAAAACTCAATACAAAAAGTCTAACACATAGATAAAGGCATAAAACACTCACTACTATATTTCGACTAGCGTCGTCATCAAGTAGAAGTACCCCTGCGAGCAGCCGTGGCTGAGCGAACTGTCGAATGCGACAACAAGCGTGCTCTCTACTGGCTAGCTTGCGCAAGAGTAACTAACTAAAGAGAGAGAACTAACTAAAAACGCAAACTGAAAATAATAGAAGCAGAAAAGAAGAAGGCTAAAGCAATGTATAATAAAATAAATTCAAAATTAAAATACTGAAATAAAAATAATGATAAGAGAAAAAGAAAAAAATATATTAAAAAATGAAAGAAAAAATAAATAGATAAAATACAATTCATAAATAAAAAAAAGTATATTAATATATATATATATATATATGCCGAAAAATCACCATAAATAAACATGTGATGCAAACAATTAAATTAAACCACAAGGAAAAAAGAAAAAAAAAAGAAAAATTGCTCTGAGGTCTTTCAATTTTGTCATCAGAGAGCAAGCAAATTTAGAACTAAGAAGATAACATAAAAGATATCATACTATTTTTCTTTGTAAAATAATTTGTAATGTAATACTTATTTTTACTGTTACAAAATTTATACTTCTGCCTATGAAAAAGGTTTTAAATAAAGACCGAAACGTTGGCAATGAGAGTTTAATTTGAACCTGAAGAACTGACCGAGTCCCGATAAACTTTAGTTTTGTATATATATATATATATATATAATACTCAAAATTGGAAAAAAAAACAATCCAAAATGGGCGTAAATCAGCTCAAAAACGAAGAAAAGCAACACACAGAGAAAGAGACACACTTAAAAACTCAAATTTTCGGATGATCCGTCTTCAGGAGAAAAGAGAATGGGCGACCAAGCACGCTGGAAACACAACGGTAGGGTTTCGTATAACGATTGATTTTGTATAACACGTCACTTGGCCAGCTCCTTTTCCTCTGTTAAATCCTGTTAGCAGGAAGTTAGATTGTAGGATTGAATCTCTCAGTCTGAAGACGTGAGTCCCGAGACTCTGGTTCACTTTTAGGATATATAAAAACACACACCCAGACACACATGCATAGTCAAAAATGAACTTTGGGGACCTCAAAACATGTAAATTCTTCAAAATGTCGAATTGCTATTTTTAATCATGTCAAGAATTACTTACAGTAAAGAAAAAATTATGCCACCTAAGTTCAAATGCCTCATCAAAAGTGTCAAAAAAGGACTTTGAGTACATAAAGCATTTAATGCCTCAAAATCTCTTTGATCAATTTTTTTAATAAATACTATACTTTACTTACAGTAAAGTGATAATATGAATAATAACAGTTGGGATTTTTTTTATTTAAATTATTCTTTTATATATGTCTTGTTTTAGTTTAGAAATATTACTTTTTCCTTGATCTCAGTTTATTACGTAGATGGGTATTTTATAAAATAAGACGTGTCTAAAATATAAGGATCATAAGAGAGGAATGCATATGCATGAAGTCATTTAATTTTATGCATAAAACTGTTTTGCACTTTTGCTCCAACGTTTGCTTTGGCATCGTTTCAACTTTATTTACACAGAACTTTTAAAAATACTCATTCTTTTCAACATCAAACTTCATTTAAAATAAAATGTTTAAATTTTGAACAAATATTGTTTCTATATTTCACTGTTGTTAAAAGTAATATAAGAAATAGAATCTTTTCCAAGTCTGTAATTCAATTTTGTGAAATAGAAAGCAGCAGGGGAAGCTGTGGCAAAGAGATAAATCAATCTTCCTTACTTCATTCCTCTCCCCCTCATTCAAGGTTAATTGATGTTACGCTATATATTTATTGTAGAGGTATAGATTTGACCTGCGCTAGAAGGAAAATCCAAACCTAATAATAATTGCAACTTATACTTTGTTAATTAAACTGTGTTAATGAGTATATACTGTTCTAATATTTATCCAGTTTTAATAGATTATTACACAGTATTAGTATTTTGCTTTTAGAATTTCCCTACAGAACTATTATTTAAACAAGTGCATTGACAAGTTAAGGCCTTTAACTCGCATGACGCTGTCGCCTAATTTTCGTCAGAGCAATACAAGGCAACATAACATGACATTTGTGAATCAAATAATTTACCCATCTTGTAGTCTTGAATATTGATCTGGGAGCCATCCATCACTGTTTGTTTAGTGAAAGCTATGTGCCATTATAGTCATTCAGTATTCATCTCTCTCATTATGTCAACATTCCATTAATGACATTGACGTTTACCTCTTCCCTGTTTCTAATCGTTGTTTCCAAGACAGGTTTTTTTTTTGTAGTTTTCTAATTCTCTATACTTATTTCTCCAACTACCCCCTCTTTTTTGCTAGTAATATTGGATGTTAGGTAATTCTATTATTACACTTTAACATTACTAAAGTATAGTGAGTATGAAAAACTTTGAACTCGAGATTTTGACAGAGTTACATGTTGTGAGATTTCCAAAGTCCTTTTATAACATTTTTTCGATGATGTGTGTGTATCTGTGTGTTGGGGAGGGGGGGGGGGGTGCATTCAAAAATTTGTGGGCACGTTGTTGTCCAGATAGTTAGATGGATCGAATTGATATTTTACACTAACCTAGGGTCATATAGTGTAGATGTACTCTATTGTTTAGGGGCAATATTCCATGATAAGAAAATTTTTTTCCAAAATGTATTTTTTGTAATTCATACTAATTTGTAGTAAACTTCAATATTATGAGTAACTTAGTGCTTATCATTCTCTTGGTTTTGTAGAGATCTTTATTCACATACATGTAAACTGATGAATTCGTGAACCCTGTTTTCTTTAAAGGCCTCAATCATGTCTTTCCGTCGAAAACATAATATCGAAATTTTGAATCGAAGCAATACTTTCCTACTACTTTCATATAGAGGATAATTGAAAGAAATAAAGAAGTATAATTTCTGCCCAATCTATTATATCCCACAAAACCTTGACGGATAATATTAGAAATTGTTTTCAAAACTGAAAATTGAGTCTTTAAAATAAATTGCAATGCTCTCTTGTTAATACGCACGTAAAACTTGTAAGTAATTATTATGAGATCACTGTTAGGTAACAATCTTTACATGCATGATATACAGAGATAGGCCATAAATTTGTTTGGTTTGTTTTCAGACCTGGTATTTTTTTTCTTGTTCAAGAACCCTCTCCCCTGCACTAATGATGAACAAACATCATTGTGAACCCTCCCCAAGCGCTCTATTGTTTACATAGTTTGAAATAAACTCCGGTTGACAAAAATCGAACCAACCCAAAACACTATGTATATCTTATCTTGGATTTTCATCTTGTCAGTGGATGCTAAATATCTTTGAATATTTATTAAAAATATAAATCTTATATAATTACTGGATAAGTTGAAATGAACAAATTTCGTAAGGTCGTTATGTACAAAAAAATAAAAACAAAACATATCTCCCATTGTCTTGTATGATGTTACGAAAAACTACTGTCTATTTTCTCCTGCAAATTAAATTCGTATGTTAAATTTAATTATGTTCAGTAAACACCTATTTAAAGCAAGTGCACTTATTGTGAATGCCTGTTTCGCAGATTAGTTTGAAGTTGTAAAGAAGTTTGTCTAAAAAACTTTCACCAAATGGACTTTTCCATTAAACGTTTATACTTACAACAGTAATAGTTAGTTAAAATTTACTTCATTTATGACATGAACTTTGGTTTATCCGAACTTTCATTTTTATATTTTTATTGAATTTATACTTTATATAAAAGTATTAATAGGAGAGCATTGTAATTTATTTTAACGACTGAATTTTCAGTTTAGAAAACAATTTGTAATATTATCTGTAATGCTTTTGTAGGATATGATAGACAGTTTAACTTGATAAAATAAGTTAAACTACAGATAAGGAACTGTAAATTCGAGAGAGTTTCAATCCGAGAGTGGATGCGGCTAGTACTAGCATCCCTGCTGCTCGGGAATGACTGCGTTCGCTGCTCGGCGCAGGCTAACAGTACAGGGCAGACCACCCAAGTGTGGCCTAATAGTACTTCTCTTATATTGAGAAAGTGTTTTCTAAATAGGACTTACTTTCCTAACTTAGACCTGTATGACAGGAACGGGATTGTCTGCCTCCGACGAGTTTAAAAGGTTTTCCAACATGTTTCAAATGAAGCTTTTAATTCCATGTAGCATTTGCTTTGTTATTTTTATAAATTTTGTATCTATAACTTATCAGATTAACGTATTGAAGGCACTAGATGATTTCCTTGAAAAAAAAATTAAGTTTCAATAACTTATTATGGTTGGATTCTGATAAGATTTTTAAGTTCCTGTAAACAATTGTGACAATAGAAGAGGTTGCCATTGTTAAAAGTTGAGTTACACGTTTTTAGGGTTATAATGACTCATCCAATAGTTCATAATTTTTTATATGGTTTTAATTACATACTAATTTTAATTAGATGCTTTTTTATAAAACAGAAGATGTAGTTTAGCGAATACAAAATTTAATGGTTTACTGTTAAGAATACGATAAATAAGTATATTATCAAATTAATTGACATCAGTGTCAGTACGTGATTTATTTTAATGTTTCTTTATCCATTTCTCATACAGAACGAAAAAGTAATCAATATTATAGCATAGTTTTTACAAATGTAACTTAGTTGTCCTTTTCAGTGTTATATTTTTCCTTCCAATGTTCTAAAGTCTATTTGGGATTACATGGCTTCATCAGATAAACCAAAATTCATTATGTATTGGGCCCAGTATACTGATTGGATATCAAATACAATGTGACAGATAGATCTTTATATGTCGTTTGGTGACACAATGATATTTTTAGAATTTACAAAGTAGACAATGTTCTTTTATGTTACTATTAGTCTGGTATAGCATTTATGAAAAAATTGATCTGAAATGTTGACGGCTTTACATATTTTGAAGTCCTCAAAACCCATTCTTGACTTTTTTTGGATGATTTGGGTGTGTAGAAGGTTGGGTGAATAAATCAATTTTGAGACAAATTATTTATGGATGCATTTATTGACACGTTCCTATTATTCTTGTCCATAAATATGAACACGAATGATATATCCTATAAACATTTATAAGAATCATTTGTATCCATATATTTGATCAATTTTTTGATCAATTAATCTTTCATCTAAAAGAGGAGTCCGTCTATACAGTGTAGAAATGTCCTATTGTTTTTGAGCAATATGAATCATTGAAAAATTCCTTTTTTGTCCAGATGTGAATTTATATATTTTACTTTCTTTAAATTATGGACTCTAGCTTGTTGAAACGTTGCAATAATTATTAACTAGCAGCAGCATTAAAAAAAAAAAGATTTCAGAAGTTATGAGTTCCCGGTAATTTCAGGTTTGGTATAAAATGTATAGTGTTTAAATTATTATTGCTTCCGAAAGTTTGTTGACAAGGTAAAAGTTAAACCATTTGACAGATTATAACGAAAATAGACTAAAAAATACCACCTCTGATGGGATAGGATAAATATTCTTTCTTGAAATCGGCAGAACAGAAAGGAGCGATATGATACATTTTATTGTTTTAAAAAAGTTTTTTTTTTAACTCTATTAATCCTAACTATAGAACAATGAAATGTTATAAAAACAAACTGAAATTAAGTAAGCTGTACAAAAAATATCAAGAAATTTCCATGACATCAAAAGTCAATATAGCTATAAAAACTGAAAACTCAACTTGGAATATTGGATATCCTGCTATATTTGCTGGATTTATTTGATTGACGTGGGTATTTTTTATCAGTATGATATGAAAAATTATTAATAATTAAATATTAATAAAATAAAAATTAAAGAGTTTTTTATGAGTCATTATGATATGTAGAAATGTTTAATTGTGACAATTATAAATACAAACAATTAACTATGTGTCTTACCATGGTTCCCAGCGTGTGATGGATAGTTTTCTAACAACTGTGTTGTAATAAATCCACATGTTTTATCCTTTGAAAAACCTTAAGCACAGTTGTATAGTTGTTAAAGTTTTTAAAAGCCTTATTACTTAAGGATATTATTGAATTATGGGAAAAGTACTTTTTTATTGTTCTAACGTATAAGAAGAACACTATGTGTTCGAAACGCGTTGTTTATACCATTAAAGTTTTATACGTGGAGACCGTTTCATTAGCTTTTTACCCTACAATTTTTTATTGTTTATGACAGAGCTGTTTCGAATTACTAACCAATTTTTTGGCTCTATAAACTTGTAATTTTGTGTTAGGTATTTATACTAAGAATATTTTATAAGTTTATAACATTGAATGAGTAATTTTACATTCAGTATGACAAAAGATTTTCTGAGAGCACGTCAGAGAAATGGGGGTCAGGTAGCTCAGTGGCAACGTACTTGCCTCTAAACTGGAAGGTCCGGGGTTCTATACCCTCTCTGGCCCTCATGTGGGAGGTGAATAAATCTGAGAACGTCATCTCTGGGAGAAGACTTTAAGCCGTCGGTCCCGAGCTGGTTCGATGTCAGGTACTCGTTTAAGATCCCTTCTCTAAATACTCTTGAGTCAAGCAAAATTTAAGACGGCCAATGTAGAATCAATCTTCTTTGCGTGTTATCACAAAGGGCCAATGCTTGGCCTATGTGTGTTCCCATGTTTACTGTCACTGCAACCTAACCTAAGCATTGGTTCCAAAAGCTTTGGGTAACAAAATAGAAAACTTTCTAAGTCTTAAAGGCATCATTCTGGTCTGTTTTTTGCATACTGAAAGAAATTTTGATAACATTTGATAACATTTCTATGAATACAGTGTATTGTTACATATATATAAAGGTTTTAATCCGAGTCATCTTGATTGAAAATACTAAACCATAACTGTTAGAGAGAGTTTTATATCTATTATAGAAAATTATATCATTTCTGAAGTTCTATACCACACTTATATTGCAAATTTCATAAAATATTTATAATTGTTCTATGTTAGTTGGTAAAACAGATAAAGTAATGGAAGTTGTAGAGTTGTGGAAGGCTGGAATTTACAGTGGGAATTTTTTTTTATAAGATAATGATACTCTGACTTGAAATTGGTGTTGTCAGGTTCTAATATATGGGTAAATGAGGTTAACTCCCAATAGGAGAGTGTACTCCATCAACGATGGATTAGTTATATTGTTCACAGAACTCACATCTCATGTGCTTCCAAATGCTGCCTTCCTACTCTCTCAGACGAATCTTTGTGGCAAGGTTTATAACTGAATTTTACAAAGTTTTATAGCCTTCAAAAACCACCACCTTTATCTCCTTCAGAAATCAACAAAATATTTCTTCGGAATGGTGTTTCATCACCTTGCTGCATAAGAGATTGAGTCAAGGTCATTTTTATATTTAAATAACCGTTATGTCTTATTAACCCTCTAAGCAGTCTTTACTGTCGACACTGTTTTGTATCTTTTCTTTTAAACGATTTAGGTATAATCTAGTAGTAACATACTGGATTACAGTACCTGTTGTTAGTACTGACTATGGGGCCCGGATAATTGTGTGTACTCGATACCTCATAGGGTCCTAGCTAATCTTTGGTCCTAGCCCAAACGATATCAGGTACTCGTTTAAAATCTATATGGAAGTGTTTACGTATTCACTCGTACACCTGAGGAGTGCCTACTAATGGCCAAAGAATTGATACTACGAAATTTGGTTAAAGACTGGATATTATAACTAATGCATAGGATAAATATAGTTAATACATAATAAATCTGAACTATTTCTTAAATTGGTGCGAAATGACAAATAAGGTATACATTCAGCTTAAACTGGAACTTGGAAGGTGTAAACTGCATAAATTCCGATGACTTTAAAAATATCCAAACGGCGTTACTTTTAACAGAGTATGATTTGAATTTGATTCATTCACAGAAATATAAAGAAAAATGAACAGATTTCGCATCAAAATAGGCAATATAGAATCAATGTTGACGTATTGAGGCAAAGGTTGGTAAATAGAAGCTGTGTGATGACGTAGGAAGGCTGATAGCGAGTAGTTAATATCCTTGCGTTAGTGGGGGCTACGGGTCTACGTGACAGGCACACTGATGTGCTGACGAGGGAGCCTCAATGCACACTCAGTCTGTGTGTGTTTTCGCCAAATATCAATTCTAGGAGGCGGGCGTATAGGTGTATTGAAAAACTGAGTAAATCATCTGTTGTCAATCTATTGGACAATAGGGAATAGAAAGTCCTTCAATAAAGTTGCTCCTATATACAATGCTGTTAGAAAGGCTATGAAAGTGTTCCCTAATGTCTAAATGTCACGCTTAGGGAGCTATTCATAGACCCTTCGTAACTTCCCTAAAGCAAGCGATTTGGATTCCATTTAAACAGTAGGCATACACAACAAATAATCTAACATTTCCTAAGAAACACAATAGCAGTTGTTTCTGTCTGCAAATGTTTGCAGAAAACATTATATTTTACCATGTGGTTTATAGTTGTAGCTCTTTAAATATAACTATGAGAAATTTAAAATTTAAATTGAATTACATTTAATTTAGTATTATAAGTTAATTGGTTCATCTTTGTCATATCATTCTCGTTAGGCATACATTTTTTACGGCGAGTGCAAACCTTTACCATAAAATTGTAATTACTATTAAATCTCTTGTAATTACTATTAAAACTGCAATGATTTTTCTAATAACAATAATGGAGACGAATGTACGTATAATAAAAATGTATGGTGAATGGACTTATGGTCACGATCTCTATGAACCATTTAGTTTTTTAAACACAGAGTATTTAAAATACACTCTATACAACTGTTCGATGGGAAAAATCTTTGAAATATAGATAAAATGATTTTCAACACCATTTATACTATTTCAGACTGTTAGTTGAATTATTAGTCATTAATCTACTAGTTTATGAGGTCCTTTCAACTCATACAGTTTCTTTCTGAGGAAAGTAAAAACGTGAACCTTATTATTTATTGAAAGTAAATTTGAGATTGTATAAATTATAAAAAAAATTCCCGGTTTTGCATAAAACATATTACAATGGTCCAGTTTAAACCAATTTAGCTAGAACAGAAAAAAGTCTATATAATGAATTATAGTAAGGTCCATTAAGTGGTGCGTCTGTAACGTGTGCTCCAAAATTTAGTGTGGTCCCCTCACATACTTCATATCCAGTTTTGAATTATGGGTCAGGAGGATCTGAAATACGAAAAACATTTAAATGTTCCAAATATTTTTTTTTAATTATTACTATTTATTCCTTATAATATAATAATAATTTCGTTTATAGCGGAAGGCCGTAGGTATATTTAGTGTGTGCGGTGTGAGAATCATGCGAAGTGTAGAAAGCATGTGTTTGTTATAATGTTCAGTTAATAGCCGAAGCATTCCAGGCATACCGCTATCTGGGTAGAGAGTTTCAAATTCCCTAGATCTCCTTTTAGCCTCGAATGTTATCAAGATTCTAACTTTTCGTTGATTTGTTTCTTAATATGCAGTAATATTTAATTTTCTTCTAATTTACTTTAGCTTGATTAAATCTCCTCTCTTCTCAAAGTCTCCAGTTTTCTTTTTTAAAAAAAAAGTATTTATCAAAGCTGTTTGGAGTTCTTCTAAATTTATACCTTGTTTCTTAACAAAGTCTTAGTATTAAGTACTATTTAAATGAAAATGATAAAGCATTTATATCCAGTTATTTTGGTTTCTGGTTATTTAAAGCAACACAATTTGAACTAGTCACAAACAAACCAACCCGTTTCGTGAAACATAAATGAAATAGAAGTTTATTCTGTGATTTACAATTTCAACGCCATCATACTGAAATATGGTTCATATGTGGCGTTGTTTTTTATTTTTTTTTAGGCATTTCTATAAAAATCCAAGTGTTGGCATTTTGTAACTCTTTCTCATTTACCAATAATGGGCAGACATCTCTATTTAGAATGTGGGCTTAAAAAAATTCAATTATTAGAACATCTGGAGTGGCCTACACTCAACTTTACTACAGTGAACATAACACAAATAGATTTAGTTTTGGTGTCATTTAATCGGATAAATGTATTATTAAATTCTCGAAATTAAATGTAATAACTTATTTTGTTTTAATATAGCTATATCAATTTTAGAACAGGAAGTCCTTAACCCAGGGTCCATTGATTCCTTATATCTATCAATGGGCCTCGTGGGTTGTGAAACAATAACCCACTCACAGAAATGAATTTTTCATCAAAATTAAACGTTTTTGTTTTATTTACTTTGCACAAAGTATTTGATTTCAGTCTTTCTCATTGTTTACTTTATAAAAGTTTTTACAAAAATAGTAAATTAGTAATTTAATTAGAAATTAGTAATTAGTAAAATAGTTGTACAAACATAGTAAATGTTTACTATGCGAGATTTAATGAACTTCATTCATTGTATGAAACGTTTTATTATTTTCATTTCTCTATGAAAGTGGTCCACAACTTTCACCAGGTTGTCAAAAGAGTACGTGACACAAAAAAAAAGTTTTGAACCACTGTTTTAGAACAATCTCACATGTTATTATTACAACAACGGTGGACTCAACTATACCGCAGCTGTAGTTGTCCTATTGTGCTGCCATTTGATTGGTTTTTAAAATTAACTTTAAAGTTTTTCAATAAACTTTATAAATTTTCTTTGAAAAACATGTCTAATTACTATTGGCTTTTGGTTATGATTGTTAAAATCATTGACTTTTAGGTTTTTGCCTCGCATTCAGGTAGAATGTGTTCATAGGTTTCCTCTCTCTTCGAAGACAGAATTACTAGAAATCAACTGCATTCTTCGTATGATGATGAGTTTCAGCTTGTTCATGTTGTAATTAATACGAGAATGTTCCAGTTAGATATTGTACGTATACTTTTGAATTCTTCTTTTGAAGATTTACTGTTTTCATTACAAATTTAATTTGAGTTGAAATGAGTTTTTTAGCCTAAATTAAACTTGGTTGTTCTGGTCAGCTTTTATTACCTTCCTTTTTCATCCATTCATTAATTGCATCCTTTAAGGAGACTGAGTAGATGAGAGGTTTTTGAAAAATCGGTTGGGCCTCTACCTTTACCAACCCCACAGCCGCATTCCCCTGTATTCCCACATGTTCAGGTACCCTCATGGGAGTTAACTTATTTTTACTACCTAAACTCAAAAAAGAAGTCAGACTTTATAAAAGAGATCAAACTGATCCTTGATTATAAAACCATAGATTTCAAAGCCATCAGTGCAGCTTGACTGTGTGATAAAATCTGTATCCTAGATATTTTTTTAGAATACGCTCCACAGAAACTTTATCCCAAGCATTTTGGTCTCGAAAATCGTGGTTATTCCTCCCAGAATATTATAAATGTTGTAATTAAGGCATTTAATATACAATCCGATTTTGTTTTTATTTTTCATCTGTCAGAATACCAGATCTTTCTTGATACCAGGAATTTTTTTTCTCAATATCGGAGAAGCATCCCATCTTTGAAATCATATATGATCGCTTCGAAGCATCTTTAAAATTTTATTTTGAGGGCATTGTATCAGTCAACATATAGCCCAAACTATTAATGTTTGGCTATATTAAAAGTATAAAAATTTAGTCTACCATAGAGACATTTCTATTTTGTACTACCTTCAAAGACTGTAAATGACTCCATCTTGTTAGAAATACCTATAGAATAGTTTAATAACTTTTCCATGATGGATGTAATATAGGTGGTCACTAGTCCTGTAATTTCTAGCTAAACGTATCATTGTAGTTTATTTTTACAATTTGGGAACCGTTTTCATTTACTTTAGGGCACCACACAACCGATGTGTTGATACCTGGTGCTTTTCCTTCAGGTATGTTGTGCCTTATCAAGAGGCTTATTTACCAAAACTTTCTGATGCTGCGACAGAACTTAATAGTTATCATTTGTAGAGCAAAATTACTCTGCCAACACTTTAAATTAACGAAATAATCGTGTTATGGCAAAACCTAATCGGAATTCTAAGTTTCTTCATTCAAGGATATATTACTAAGAATAGTTGCTGTTTTTTTATTAAAAACAAAAAAGTATTTTTCCAAAAAAGTATTACCAATAACTATGCGTGTGTCATTGGGATTCATTAAAGGATGTTTAGATTACTCACAACACTATCATTAGACAACCATCCATTACCCCTGAAAAACATCATAAATACGTGGTTTATTTAAGTTTGTTTTTAAAATTATGAACATTTCATTCTTCCTTCTTATCATATTAACTCTTTAATAGACCTATAAATTTTCTTTATTAAACATATAATTAACAATTTTGAATGACTCGATATTGGTAAAAAATGTCAGAAGTCTATATAAACAAATCGAATAAGTACAACAGCATACGATTTTTCCAGGTTTAGTTTCGAGTTTTTAGAGCTAGATTGAATTTTGCAGTAATCAAAATTTATTGAGTATTTTTCTTAGCATACTGATTGTAGGTGTTTTCAAAAAAAAAATGTATTCCTCTGTGGTAAGTGGTATTCCGAAAAAAAATTTACTGAGTTCATAAAAAAACAGGTCTTTTTCTGTCGAAATAATTTCCACGAATAGGTAAACAGAGTATCCTTTCTTAAAAAGCTAGTTTCTGACATTATTTCAGAATCATCCGTCAAGCTTAGTGACCAGTATCCACAAACTTCAGAATAGGTTAAGTTAGGTTTGGTTGCAGTGGCAGTCCCACAAGGGAACACACGTAGGCGGAGCATTGGCCCTTTGTGATACCACACAGTGAAGATTGATTCTACAGTGGGAGTCCTAAATTTGCTAACTCAAATGTATTTAGAGTAGGGATCTTTAACGAGTACCTGACATCGTACAGGCTCGGGACGACGATTTAACGTCCTTTCGAGGGACGACGCGCTCAGATTTATTCACCTCCCGCGTGAATCTATCGAAGGCCAGGTGGGGATCGAACCCCGGTCCTATCAGTTCAGAAGCAAGCACGTAACCACTTAGCTAACCTGGCCCCCTAACTTCAGAATAAGTTATAATTCAAAATTTTTATATTTTAAGTAAAATTTACTTTCCCAGTTATGAAAAATATGATTTAGAGCTTTATTGCCTTATGTAATGATGAATTATTCATTATACCTCTGGGATATACTAATTTTAGATAGTGAAATAACATTTAAGTCCTCTTCGGTTAGTGGTATATGAAAAGGAAATAATATCATAATTTATAAAATGTTCTAATACCTCTCTTCGTGAAAATAATTTCAATCGGAGTTTATATAGCTCCTTCAATCATGAAAAGTTATTTGTGGGTATTAGTTCTGTAAGATACGTTAAGTGTGTGACCAATATCAAACCCACAAGCAGTCATAAGGAAAAATTTGTTCATTCAACCCAATACTGTCCTTTCCTTTTACTGAATTCGTTTAAAGATTTTTACAGTTAAAGCTATTATTATTTTTTTAATAATGTCAAAATCACCATAATCTAGAGTCCTTCTCAAAATCTCGAGATGATATTTTTTTCATGATTACTGCTATATTTTACTTATAATAAAGTAAACGGCTTTCTAATTATAACTGTAAAAAATCTGGAATATTTTACACCTACACTCAACATTACTATAAATAAATGAAATGGGAAAACAAGACTAAGATCTTTCAACAGTAACAAGCAGTCTTCGTCAGAATCAAAAACCCAACTGAAACACTAGACTCTGGAAACAAACATCTGGTGAAGGTTTGAGAAGAGTGGGAGGGAAGAGTGGTATTTTAAAAGGATGAAATTACAGGAAAGGACAAATGATGGAATGAAGTTCCTGGATGAATATATTTATGTATTTGAGCAAATTTAAAAGATTCAAGAGCAAATTACAAAATGTCTCTTCATATCAATGTAGCAGTCTAAAGAGACCCATTTAATAAATTAATTTAATTTAATTTTTTTATTTGGTTAACTGATCTGTTGATTCGCTCTATTGATATGACTGTTGTTGCTTTTGAGGATGGTTGTTTACCAAAAATGTATCATTCAAATAGAGATATACCTCAATAGTTGTCATTATTAGTGTAATATTTCGCTTGGAGTATTTAAGCTTATAAATATTCTTAGGAATACTATTCCAAATGAAAAATGACATGTCTATTGAATCAACAAAAAAAAAACATTTTTCGATGAGTCTCAGACCCTCAGTTGGATCCGAATAATAAGAACTTGTCTGATTGTTCCAACTCAACAATTTTAAAGTTGTTATAACTAACAAAATGTTTATAGCTACAACAAACCTAATGAAATCATTAAGTTGATTCTATTATTTTGAAAATACTTTACTAGAGTGTATTTTATAACTTAATAGCGATAGTTTAATTAAAAGAAAACAAAAACTCAATTAACTGTCAACGAGTTTGATATTATGTTTGGTTATAGGTTTGGCCACTCTAGTTTTGTAATTGTTAGAGAAGCCAAAAAAAAACAGTTCTGTTTTCGCATCATATACAGTAGAGTATCTGTAGCATTTCTTTTTATAATTTAATGAGTTTGTCTGTACTTATGATATTAACTGTTTAAAATATCTTCAAATATTTTCCATTAAACATTAAAAGTGACTAGAATTTGTTGAAATATTTTAAGTCAATGTAAACTAGTCTAACAAATACAGCAGGTATTCCATTTTTTTAAGTTGAGCTTCCGGATTTTATAGTTTAATTGCTTTTTGGAGTTATTCAAAGTTATTAAAAAACAATTTTTAGATAACTAACTTGTGATTGATTTTTTGGATGAAATTTCTTTTTTTTTATCGTTAGTCGTTTAACGTTAGAAAACATTTTTCAAAATCATAAAATGTACGTTAATGCATATTTCCATTTTTGTAATATCTATAAAAACATATTTAGCTTATCTTCTCAAATGAGCTATTCTTTTGTTTAATTGAAGTACTATCTGTCCAATGGTTTGACTTCTGTGGCACCCACAAATTGTCAGAATTAATCTACGGCAAAAGATTTAACAAAACTGACATTTCCGGTAATTGAAAAATTTTGGGATTTTTTTCTGTTAGTGTTATTGTCATTTCCATAATAATTCTATATCTTCAAGACTTTAGAATTAGTTGTTTAAGAGAAAAGAAACGTGTCTAAAAATGTATTTTGACTAAAGCGCTTCTTTCAGATCATTCAATATTGATCCAAAAACAACAAAGCACGTTCTATACAATACTATAGACATCCTATACAACTTTTGTTGTAATATGAACGGTGTGGCCTTTAGCAAATCCACAATCTTTTGTATACACACCCACCCATCCAAGTATACACTGACAACGTCGAAAAACATCAGAAAAGCACTTTAGGGGTTTCAAACATGTAAATCCGTTAAAATGATGACATCAATTTTTTTTATGGTTACCATAAGTCACTTATAGTAAAGTAATCTCATAGCCAAGTGATAAAACAGTGAGTTTGGTTGTCTAGATATCCTTTTGATATTAAGTTCTCTTAATGCAACGTAAAGTATAACCACAACAAATTATACTGGGCTAAAAGTATGGATTTTTATTCGTACTGCTTATGTGATGTTATGCACTAAATTCTTCGTTTTGTAATTGTGAATAGTGAACAACTGTTACAAAAACCGTTACCATTGGTTTTGCCCAGCAGCTATACAGTCTTATCGTAACCATGACTATTTCTTTGCTAATTTCACCGTTTATTTTCTGAGTTGACTCCTAGCGTGGAGACAAACTTTTTAAATACATTCCCGCCCACATACAATCAGACAAAAAAAAATTGCACATGCATTCAGGAGACTAGAAAAATGTAAATATTATTTAGAAATTTTCAAATCAAATTGATCTTGACTGCTATATTTTCTGGAAGTAATATGAGAGGAGTTTTATATTATGAAATTAAGTTATAATTGTTATTTTTAATTTTTTATGGTTGTAAAAGTATATTTGTTTTATGTCAATTGTAGTTTCAATTTATATAAAATTAGAATATACATTAGTAAATACTTACACTAAACTTCTTACTTTACTTACTTTACTTCTTACTTAAGTGCACTGAATCAGCGCAAGAAAGAAAAACTCATAAGTATCATTTGTTTTTGAATAAAACGCCAGAAGATTGTTTTATACAATTCCTGCTTGACATACTATGAGGGATTTATTTGCTCTCATAATAAATTAAGACGCAGTTTTTAAGGTATAGTGGGGGTAGTTTTCCCAGTAGAATGAATGTAAGCGAACTTTTGGACCCTATAGTTAGATGCATGTCTTAACACGTCAGTCATTCGTGCTTCACCAGACAGAACAGAATAAAATAACGTCTCTTCATGCTAAGGTAATCCTATTTGTTCATAGATCATGTTATATGATATTATTTTTCATCATTTACTTTATATTTAGTTTCACTTGCATTGTATTCATTTTTTTTACGCACGATACCTGTATTAAAAGTTAAATGGAAATTATTTTACTTCTTTTTCATCCATCAATATCAAACAAACGAAGTGTTGATTCATAAAAATTTTTATTTTAAAAGTCAGAATTTATGGAGCTAATTGAAAATAATTTCTTATTGCAATACTTAAACAAAATTTATTGGAATGAAATTAACAATGCATAATTAAATTTCTTAGTCCAGTTGTTGCAATTACCAAGCAATTGCAATGAGACGGTTTATTTCCTCTACGTATTTTATTGTTACTTTTCAACTACTCACTATTAGGGATTAACTTCTATCAATTATTATTTGTAGCATTCTGCAAAAGTCGTCTAAAATTTATTATATAGAGTAAATTAAGAGGTCTTCAACTCGTTGCTGTTAGATTTTCAACAAATTTTTGAAATAGATATAAAAAAAAATATAAGATAATTATCCAGTTAATAAAGTATATACCAGATAATTATGGACATTCACATTTTTTTGCAAAATCATTATTTTAATTTTCTAGTTCAATGCTTGATCTAAGTCTACCTCGTTTAACCTTTGAATGTTAAAGTTCTCAGCTTGCCTCCATCTTTGATTTCAGTCTCCTCTCTTGCTCTCACTCCTCTCTTCATCCCTGTCATACACTTCTCCCTCTCTATACTCATATCGCGCTCTCTCTTTCTGCTTCTGGTCCCTCTCATATCCTTATATTTCGCTGTCCTCTTGACACTTCACCCCTGACCTATGTAACAATGTATCAATTGTAATAGCTTTTTGTTTTGTTTTGCTTATTTCAGTGACATCTAAATCAGAGGGTTTGTTATTCATTTGTTCCACTATACAAATCAAATATGTTGATTCAGGTTTATACAATTAGAATATTTAAAAGTACGTAACATATGTTTACATGTATCCATAATATATATATATGTGTTCCTACACAATGTAAAATATAATTATGAGAATTAATAAAGCTCTCATAGTTATTGAATCATGCTTGTTAAAATATACTAAAAATAAAGGTCCAATGTTTCTTCAATAGTATCATTTGACAATATATAATCAAAAATCAACTGTTTTGGTAGTGTTATGTTTGCACTCAATGATTAAATTGTAATTGTAAAAATATAACACTTTCAATTCCTAAGATTATTATGAAGTATGACATCCTTTGTGCACGTGCTTTATGCTTAAGTGATGTACATATTATTATCCAAAAATATGGTTATCAACTTTTTAAAACAGGGTTATTTTAAACTATTTTGCTTCCAAAAAAATTAGAATCACTGACATTTATTTTTTTTTACAGAGAAAGACTGAAGTATTAATAAATGTTTTTTCTCACAAGACCCTGTTGTAAAGGAGTTCATTTATAACGGCACGTATCACACTAGGTATAAGATTCATCCATCTATGTATAACATATGAAATTTAAATAAAATATACAAATCAAATATTACTCATTCTATGAGTAAATAGAATATTATAGGATATACTTAATATAAATAACAAAAATATATACATATGAATCTAAAATATTTACATACATTTCAATATTAATTGTGTAATTTCACTCAGAACATTTCCAACCGAATATTAGATAAACATTTATTGAAGTCCTGGATAAATTGTTTCAATATTAATTTATTTTCTTTGATATGCCAATCAAGTCCTATGGTATTTAGTATATTTATAATGGAGTCCTGTTTGTATTAGTCTTTGTATATCAATTTGTTTCATCAAAAATTATGGACTATAGCGTCAATCAAACTTTGACATCAACCCACCCCCTCCCCCACATATTACATGTGTAATTTCACTCAGAACATAGTTCCAACGAACTACTTGGGACCTAAAACATTTAATTCCGTCAAATGTCCTGAGATCAATTTGTTTTCACGATCATTATACTTTACTTATACTTGTATAAAGTAAGCAATTCATAGTCCTTGATTGTATGTTAGTATATTTATAATTTGAGTCCTGTTTGTATTAGTCTTTAGTACTGATCAGATTGTATTTCATAACGGAGATTATGGACTATAGCGTCAACTTATTCATGTAACTTTGGATTCAACTCCAAGTTAAAGGCTCACAAGTTAACATTCTTGGTGAATAGTTATTTGTACATACCAGCAAAGCCTTAAGACCTTCCGACCACGAAAACGACTCCTTTCCCTGACTAGACTGACGTCCCCAGTATTGACAATGCTTACTGACCTAAACAAAAACTGCAGGATGAGAATTTAGCAGTAGTGGGCCTCTAGTTTTGAACTACTAATTACGACGTGCACTGTTGTGCATGGAATTATTCGTTGGTGATTTAGAAGCTTACTATAGGCTATACGTAATATATAGGCTATCGTAAATCATACGATTTGGTTTTGTATCGAATGTTTTTCTGTGAAGATGTTTTTCAATTATTTCTGTTTATGTGATATTCGTGACTGTTTGAAATCATGATCTTGATTTGATCAGTGTTATATGATTTCTAAGTGGAGGAGGTGCGTCATTGTGACTGTGGTGTTGCAGTGAAGGGCGAGAAGAGCGGGTGGCTCGGTACAAGGAGGACCGCCGCCGGGAGCTGGCTGCCCAGTTCGGCTCCAGAGAGCAGCAGACCTCCTCGGTGAGGACAACGCGCGCCTCCCGCCTCAGGACCCAGGCCAATCAGTCTCCCAAGGCCCCCCCATCCCCAGGTCAGTAGCACACACCAGTAACCGTGTCTTTTGCAGCCGGTGCCAGATCACAGCTGTCGTTTCTGAAAGCCACGCTTCCATGATCTACATAGTTTGCAAGGTTTTCTACTAGATGAATATATCACATTACCATTGGGTTCCTTAAATTATATTTATTTATATATTTGTAATAAACTAAAATAATTAATATATTATTAGGGAAAACTAAACCTAATGTATTTATTTTCACTATTATATTTAATTTTCAATTTAATTTTATATTTATTTTCGTCATTGAAAAGTTAATTTAGCGAAAATCTTTCCTTGCATCTTCCGAATTCAAAGCCAAAATTATGTTCACTGTCTTCAAAGCCCTATCTTCTGATTACTTGGAGGTACCAAGGAGCTGATTAGATACATTACTATTGAAGTGCTCAACCATCTCACGTACCTTGTCTTCTTAACCGGGATGCTTAATCACTGTGACTAGCAGAGACTCTTGCGATGCATTATTATTGACTACACATAATGATAGCATCTCCTAGAGTTATTCCAATAAACTCTATCTCGCTTTGATATAGCAAGATCAAACTAATAGGGTTTTAAGTCAAGGTTTGCGGACTTGAAGTTGTTATTTATCGAATCGTTTTTCATAATTTCATATTATTGTATATGTGTAATAGAACTAAGTAGACTTTCGGTTACCATAAAGCTAATAATTTATTAAACTACATTATTAAGGAATTGATTAATTTTTCATGGATAATGATTTTTGTGGACTTTATATAACTGAAAAACTACATGTTTATCTTTGAATGATTCAAAAACATTACGAAAACCTAATTTTTCCATTTAAATAATATTAATTTGAATATGTTAAGTTGAAGAAACAGATTATTTGTGTGTTAAATAATGAAGACAAAGAGTACACTTAGTTCGTCAAACTTTTAATTGAATTGGCAGCATTTTCCAACCATCTGGATATAATGATACTATTTGTATGAATTTAAACACTAAATACATACTAAATAACCTGGTGTAACCTACACTCATCCTTCCTATAAGTAGCATAATATCAAATTTGATAACAATCAATGAATTTTGGCTTTTTATTTTAATGTTGTTATTGTTAGACGTAATATCAGACATAATAAATGATATATCCTTTGTTCAAATGTGCAATAATAATAAACTGATAAGAAAGTTAAATCATTTGTAAGTTTAATATTTTATAATTATTATTAAACTCATTGAACTCTTCCGCACCGCAGCCATATCTGTGGTATTGTGCATCTCATTGTGTTTTCTAAATTTAATTTCGGTTTAGAAGTTTTTCAATTTTTATCTTCATTTTATCTTCAAAAAGACATTTTGAATTTTGATTGTCTTCTATTCAGATAGAATGTGGTTAAAGGTTTCTGCCTCTTCTAGACACAGAGTCTGATTTCTCATTATGATATTAATAATGCAAAATTCAGAATAGATACTATATATATTATTATCAACTTAATTCTTCCTTTGAAAATACCGTATTTTTTTACAAATAAGTCCTGTATAAATAATGTATGCAATAAATATTGTATAAATTAAGCAAGAATGAACTTTTTAAGCGTAGTAGACCTGGTTGTTCTTGTCATCTTTTATCTGCTTTCTTCTTCAGCCATTCATCAATTGCAATTCTATATATTTTAGCAACATATATGTCAAGCTATTGTTCTACTATATTTTGGTCTTTTTATCTCCCACAGAGGACATTCCATTTTGTACTAGTCTCAATAAGCTGCAAATTAGTCTTTCTTTATAAAAATGCACAAGTGGGAGAGGAATATTTATTTTTTCAGCCAGGTGGTAGTACAGATGGTCATTGCTCCAGTTATTCCTAGACTGACTTGTTTCTTTTTATACTACACAACTGATGTATATGATGTCATTGGTTTTACCACAACAACAATAATAATAATTTTTGTAGAGTAAAGTGAAGATTGGATGCTAGAACTCGATGTACAACAAAATCTCTTAATAGAGAAGAATGCTATTGACACCCTTACCACAAAGCATTCTTCTGCTTTAAAGTGACCCATTTTTACGTAAGATGTAAATATTATGCATCCAACAGTGTTGAATGTTTGAGAGGTCACAAAGGTCCGTATCTTTTACACGGCTTTTCCAGTTTAATCTTTTATTTGAAGAGACTCAAAGAATATATCCGTGTCTTTGGTAGTTCTACCTTAATATCGTATATTACTGCTGCCATTTCTTCTCTTGTAAAGGTACGAGTGTATTGACCGTTTTAGATGTATCGAAACTATTCTCCTTACCATCTTTCATGAAATTGGTGGGCAGATTCCATTGTTTGAAGGCAGTATGGTCAATCGTTCCTCTTCCTCTAATAACAAAGTCATCTCCATATCATTGCATGTCATGATTATTTCATTATTTAAAATTTATTTTATGACTTTCATTATTTAGAATATCAATTAGGTAGTTGAAAACTAATTTGCACAATAAAAGCAATAGTTTATTTCTCTGAGAACAACAGTCTTAATTATTCTTTTATTAGATGTGTATAGTCCATTCTATAGTTTCACGATTGATTCATCTATATGTTAGTGCTAATTAATCAAATCTAATGAGCTGAGAACCTTTGTGATTCCTTTTATGTCCAAGAAGCCAGAGTAATTCTTTTAAGACTTCAGTATTATCTCTATTTTGCTAGCAAAGATTTTGGGGACAGATTCTGTCGATTTTCCCTTATGATAGATATGTTGTCCCTAAAGTTCTCATATTACTATGAGAAGAACATTTGTCATTTTTTGTGTAATATTACTTTTTCATATTCTAGTAGCTGCACTATCATAAAGAATGAAAAAGTTTCTTCGCCATTTTTTAATATTAATCAAAACAATGGAGTTATTTAAGACACTGAGAACTATATGTTTTGAAAATCAGTTATGCTAAAGGGTGCTATATGTAGATTTATTTCAACGAAATCTCTAGACAACCATGCTTCACCACTGATAGCATCATAAATTATATGATTGCCTGACATTTATTGATATAGTTTTTAAAATATTATTCTCCTTACATGCATTAACGCTTAAGATATCTTCATATTATTTCGATTAAACGTTAAAACAAGAATCATGATTGTCTCGATTCTATTAAAAAGTCTTTATGTTAAGTTAGTAATCTATTATTCAAAGATGGATTGTCAGTTTTTATAGTTACTTTGCCCTGTTCAGTGAATGAAATTTCTTCGTAAATACGTATTTTATGTTGATTTTTAAATACATTTTATTTTTCTATAGTTAGTCTTTTAGCGTTAAAAAAAGTTCTGGAACCATTCAATGTATCATAACTTCCATTTACATCCATGTGATTTCGATGAAGAGATACTTAGCTCACCCACTCAAGGGTTGCTATTTTGGAGTATAATTTCATTAACGGTGTGACCTCTATTGCAAAACAGTCCTTTTCTGTTATTTCAAATTTCTGAAGTTTTTTTTCAGTTGATTCTATGGTCAGTTGAATAATGATCTTAAAGTATCAATTATCTAGAACTAGTAATTTAGTAGAAATAAAATGTTATCTATAAGCAAGTTTTGCCAAAAAAATTACTTCCTATGATGCAACATTGCTAAAAAGAATAACCCTGTCAGGACAATTTTTGGTGTAAAATATAAATTTGATCCATGCATCTGTGTTCCATGTTGAGTGCCACAAACTCTGGATATACATACGCACACATACACACACACAACACACACACACACAACACACACACACACACACACACATATATATATATATATATATATATCATCGAAAGAACGTCAAAATGTATCACGGTACCTTGGTACATGTTAATCCGAGAAATAGTTCAAATCAATATCTCGAGATCAATTTATTTATGATTACAATACTTATAGTAAAGTAATTTAATAAACTTGATTTATTAAATTGTACTTACAGTTAGCTTGCATGAGTTTTCATATTAAAACGCCTATTAAACTGAAATTACTAAGTATTTAATTTTAAAAATTGTACATATTTCGTTTTTAGTGGGAGTTAAGATTTTTTAAGATAATAATTCACCATAAACATCACATAACACAACTTGGTATGCCAATTTACAACATTGACTTTAAATCATAAATCAAAATAGATTTGTGAGAAAACCTTTGAAGACGGTTGAGTTTTGCCTTATATAAACTAAACTAAATATCTTCCTTAAATAAGAAAAACAACAATTGAGATCAAATTGAACAAATCATGTGGACATATTGCCTTGACTTTAAACCGCGTTGAAGGAATCACAAGACTGTAGAATAGGTCTAAGTTTTCTGAAATACTTAAAACTTGACAACGGGTTATAGTCAATTTTCATAATGATTTCGATACTTTCTGCTCCATTAACTAATTAATCAATCAACAAAATTGCTGCTGATTACTTGAGAAGTATTTTAATTTTTTTCAAAATATTTCAAATATTAAATTTAATGTAACTATTATTTTTAATAACTATTAAAATTTTATAGCTTTTTATAACTATAACTATAAATTTTATAACGTAGTTAAATTTTTAATTAAAACACAAATGAATCAAACTCCGAATGCAGTAAAGAGTATTTGAAATCGTATTTAAAAACAAGATACCATAAACCTTGCGACACTTAGGAGTATATTAATGTGTATTTAGATAAATTCGAATGGAATCTGAAATATATATGATCGACCGTTATTTGCACTTATTAAAAAAGTTTGAGTTTTTTTACAAAATGTTAATATGAAATCTGTTATAGAGGTAGTTATTTACCTAGCTACTAGAGGAGGTGGTAAGACTTCTGGATATACACCCACTGTATGGGTATATAAAGTAAAAGGATATAAAGTCAAATTTATTGATGCTTATAGTTTTAATGAGATTTGATGTTTCTGTTACACTTGGATTTATTTTATTTTGTCCTTTTTGTCACGTTTCCAGTGTAACTGTTGCGCGTGTCAATTGGTATGTTGCGCGTTATAGCATTGAATTGCCCGCCTCCGTGTGGTCCACCTTGGGCGTCGCCATGCGACGGCTAAAGGGTAAATCGTTCAATAACAATCTGACTTGATTTAGAAGCTGTGGTATGACCGAGAGGCTCAGGAACGCGTATAGGACAACACAGGTGTCCTTAAGTGAAACTGATTTCAGCAAGCTCCTTAGACTTTACGGGCGGGTTGTGACCCAGTATTTTGAGACGTGTTTCATATTTTGATGGATGAATGCCTTTGTGGATACAACGGTGTCAGAGACTAATGGTGCCTCTGTCAGCATGGGATGCCACGCTTATTAGTCCACAAAATCCTTCTGAATACGAAGATCTAGATATCTTGGCTGCATCTTTGGATTCAACACTCCACTGCCTTTCACTCCCGTGAACCGTGTATGCCGTAACCTAAGAGAAAGTAGCCGTAACCCTGTTCTCTAATGAATTTTGATCTTACATTTTCAATCTGGAGTAGGTGTTTTTATTGTTTTTTAGAGATTATAATTAATGCTGCTTGTTAGTTTTCATTCACCTGTCATATTCGGCAATTACTTCACTGTGCATTCTGAAGTGTAAGGCTTAAAGTAAGTAAATGCTTCGTATAATTGCTAGAACTCATTGGAACGAAGTAGTGTCCTTGATGCTTTCTCACGTTGTTTTAAAAAAAATAACTATGTCCCACCACACATCATAATATTTATTTCATACATATCGACAGTTTTCATATGTAAAGATGTCGAACATTCATTTTACGGCTGGCTCATCTTGGATATTTTTTAATTTACAAGATTTTCTAAAATTTTCCAGTAAGTAGCCAGTTACGTCATTCATTTGACTACCGACCATATGATCTCAACTTCCTATATAACTTAATTTGCAGTTTTACTAATTAGAATTATACCACAGGCATAATTGTTTGAGGTGGATCTCAACCTTCAATAACCAACGGCGGATATTTTCCGTGAATTTCACATTTTTCCGTTGACTCTTAAAGTCTTTTCCATTTCACCTAACATTAGGGAAACACAGTTTCAGAGTGAGTAGTCATGAGTATCAAGCGCACCTTCATAATTTTAGATAAAACGTTAATTATTAGTAGATTGTTATTGAAAATAACAATCTACTAATCTACTTGAAAATAATAATGTGGCAATTTTGCCACATGTTTAATGTGGCAAAAACGTTTCCACATTGAAGCCTATTTTCTGCCCATAAGATTACCTGGATATTTTAGTTGTTTCATATTCTTAACAGCATCACTACTAAATTTAAATCAATGAAAGGAGATTATTGTTAGTAATTAAGGGGTTAACACTAGTAATATCAGAGAGTACACCATATTATCTTAGCGTTGTCCTGATAGGTGTTTGTAGTCCTTGAACTGTTTCGAAACACATGCGAAACACGAGCAAACTGTGTTTGAGGAGTATGTTCTTGATGATTATTGATCTATAGTGCCGATCAAGCAATAATTCTTTTGAAGGAATGCATAATCTAAAATATAGTTTCATTCAAAAATTGTATAAAATATTTTTGTACATAGAATTTTTTACATCCTGCATACTTTATTAAGTTTAGTATCATTTAGTAGAGAAATATTCATTAATATACATCTAGAGTAACAACTCCATGTATAATTTTGTTTAAACCACGTTTGAATATGCTGCATATAGTTATTTACGTATCATTGATATTGGTTTGCATTATAATCTGCCTTGAATTATTGCGGTCAATCCGAAACTGAACACCTTGTTTTTGAGTGATAATTATTGGTGAGCTATAGAAACTTTTCAGACGGAGTCTTCTGTACTGTCACAGAATTAAATACATATTTAATTTAGTTGATATATGGTATTTATGATATCGTTATTGTATGTTTGTTTTTTCTCTCTGGATACTCCGTGATAGTTATGCACGGTATCTTACTGACCTAATGTTCAGTGAAAAAAAAATTAAATTCAACTACTTTAATGCTAAAGTCAAACTTATGTTATGCTTCTTTCATTTTACCCTTCTGCATTATCCTCTCTGTTCGCAGGATTGAATCCATTCCCAACCTAACAATTCTACGTTAGTTTTACTTTTTCCTGTAACACCACTAGGCTTGTCTCCTTAATCACCAAACTAAATTTATTTGCGAATGAGTATTTAGTTTATAACTATTATTAATAGTTTTAAATATAAACCACATTTGTTCAATCAACTATTTTTTTGAGAAATAATATATTTTCTCATTTAACAAACATTCTTAAGTCATTTACACTAATATTGATCCTACTTTTCTGATTTTTTATTTATATTTTATCCACTCAAATTCGCATACAATTTTTGATTGTAGTGATTCGTATTACGAGTTATTTTTATAATTAATACGTCATACGTTACTCCTTATACGCTAAATACATTAAAATATCTTGTTCAAATTCATTTCAACGTTCGTTATACTCGTACAATAGAAGGAGCCAAAAAAAAAAAAAAACGGTCATTGTCCCTGAGAGTGTTATCTGCATGTGATTATAATAGCATGTATAAACTAACTTTTTCTTTCCTTCTTTGCTTTCAAAGTAAAAAAACATTTATTTTAATACGAATAGTGGGGATATGTATTAATTTATGAATGTGATATTTTTTGTAAATTATAAATAGGTAATAACGCTTCACAATTTTGTATCATGTCTCTCTGCTCTTACTGATTTGTTCTTTTTTTTTCTTTTCACAACTTCACATAATACTATATATCTATGTCTTTAGTAAAAATAGTTTCAGCGTCTGACTACATTTAAAGGTGAAGATTACGATTTACAGTAAGTAATATTCTTCTTGCGACATTTGTACGTCTTCTATTTGTAATAACGACAAATCCGCACATTGATTGGGTGGCGTATGGCCATGGGCTTACACACTGTCTTAAATAATAGGCTCTAGTAAAATAATTTCTAATGTTTAAATATCTATTACTGTAATGTTTTACAGTAAAGTGAAAAAATGGTTACTTTTATCAAAGAGACGAACCTGGTTGACCTTTCTATTTGTTTAACCATTTTTTTGCTAAGTTATGTTACTTTTTGCAAAAAAACTGGGTAATTTTAAGTGCAAAACTCGGCTAAAAACAGTTTATTATCTGCCTGTGATATATGCATTTGTGAAGTTGACCCTGATTTGGACAAAGCATGCTACATATATAATTAGCCGCTAGTAGTTCTAGGAAGCGACCCTTGGATGAACGGGAGTGCGTTGTAATTGGTGGAGAGGGCTGGTCGCAAGTCGCTTTCGCTGTAGGCTGGCAGTGTGGCCGGGTAAGGTGCGATGTTACCCTACATGGCTTGGCGGCAGTCCTGCGTGGGTCGAGCTTCCTACACACCGTCTGGCCTTCGCGCAGTCTCCTTCCTACACCTCCTCTCCTTTATCAAAACTCAATCTTTTCAAAATCTTTATCATTTAATTTTACTTTTATTTCTAATAATCGAAATAAATACATTTAAATTGGCTCTATTTATATGAGAATAGTGGGCTTCTTCGAAATGTACTGAAACAGAATTTATGCTTAATTTCCGAATGCCACGCTTCAAATGAGTTTCACACATCTGAAGTGCCCATGAAAGAGGTGGAGAGTGTGACCCACTTTTAGTGACACCCATATTATGTGCAGCCTCTTCCATACTTGATTCAACATCTCTACTCTTGTATATTTCAATAGAGTTCTTGGCATTCATCTAGCCTCTGTCATGAGATTTTACGTCAAATTACAGATATGGTGTTTTCAAGATGTAAGTAATTCAATAAATGTTCATCAAAATTGTTACTAGTAATACACCGATATATTTCGGTCTCTATCAACCATTTTCGAGGATTTATCAATTAAAAAGCAACACTGCAGTTACCAAAAAATTATAATATTTTAAAAAAATTAAAATGAAACTAACAATAAACAATGAACTAGTAACATTATACGTAGTAATCGTATATGAGGTTACTAAAAGGTTGTAGGCATGGTGAGGTTTTACGCAGGTTCTGGTTAACTTCATAATGAAGAAACATCATGGTGAGGGGTTCAAAGGTGTCGAAGGGAAGAGTAGTATTTTAAAAGAGTGTAAAGTGCAGAAAAGGACAATAGTTCAGAGAGGGATGTTAGGGTAAAGAAAGGAGTGCAGGAGGAAAAAATAAAAAACTATGCGCTAGCTGTCAACCATTCTTCGATGAGGCTATTGCTCTCGTCAAGAAAGAATCAAGTTTCAAGACTTTATGAAAATCAGTCTATATAATTGTGTGATTGATACTAAATTTAAACTATTCGTATGAGTACAAAGAAAGAACTTCATGTACATCCAATTTTAGAACCTTAGGATTTCATGTACATCAAATTTTGATGAAATTACATCCATGTAAGTAGAACACTGAATATCATAAAGATATTTTCTTAGGATGACCATAGGAGGGGTCGTGACTGTCTGTAACGAGTATGAGCTCTCCCTAAGAAAGACAACTGGAGGGAGGAGGACCGCTCCTTAAAACTTAATATTTATTTATCTTTGATTAAATTCAAACCGTATTTACAAAGCACTATATGTATAGGAAAAATTATAAGGAAATAGTGGAAATGTCCTGAATCTCTAATTGGGTCGGAAATAATTAGAATTTCCTATACATCCAACTTTGAGAAACTTTACCATATTTATGAGACCATAAGTTGTGTAAAAGCATTTTCAAGAAATTCTGTAGAATGAATGTTTATAAAAAATAAAAGAATAATTTAATCCCCAGTAAATTAGATTATATTAGCTGTAGATTTGTAGTCTGGCTGAGTCGTTGATTTGTTTTAAGATGATGGTGTTTTGAACTATGTTTCTTTCCATTTTCTTGGCTGGTATTCTTGGTGATGACTCCAGCTTGCACGTCCATCATCAGGCGTCGTGAGAGTGTGATCGATGTCAATCGAAATTGCAATTGTTTGTATAACCCAAAAATATTAGTAGGATTAGAATTTTGTAATATATTCGATCAAGTGTAGGTATATTTAAATATAGAAATTTGATCCAAGGAAACTTACTGAAATTGAAAGTTGCCCAGGGCATAATCCAGAAAAAGATACTTATTACGGCCGATATTTCGAAGGGTTGTTAGTAGTCAGGAAGAGACTAGAGGACGATGGGTGATAGGGATTGTTGTCTTCCACGTTACTGATCAGATGCCGCTGACTAGATTAGAATATATTATAAAATGAAATACATATTTCAAGTATTGATAAATACTCTTAATTTGCATTCTGTTAATCTTATTAACGTATGTAATATTATAATAATCAGGTGAATGTAAATTATCACCTACTGTTCAATTTCAAGACTGAAAGTTTTCAGGATTAATTATTAGTTACGGATTAAAGAAAGAATCGAATGCTTAGTTTTTATCTGTAAATATTTATTAAGTACCAGATTTAATATTTCGTTCCTATTATTGTGTAATGTAGTCAGTTCGTCTGTCAGTGTGTTGAACTTAAATAGGGCAAAACTTTCACACCATGATTTTTAACCTTTTTGAAAGTGGTTTGAAGGAAAAACTTTCAAGGATTACTTGAATTGCAACAGTGTACAACTGGTTTGCGGAATGTAATTGAGCGTACTGTAGTTTCGGTTTCTGTTATTTCCTCTGTAATTAGCTGCATCGTTAGTCAGGTAGGAGGGTTCGTTGAGGTCATTTCGACTATGAATTATAAAGAAACTAGCGTGATTGTCTTTTTGACGTTAATCATAATAAAGTTGACAAATTATTGAGTTGAGTCGTTGCTATAATTACAGTTGATGCAAATTATTTAAATCCAAACAAACAATTAGTTTTCTAAATAGCATTGTGTAATGCCCCAAGTATGCACTATGACAAGATGAGGTTTTTGCTGCGATTCGTGATTTCAACTTAAAACAATTCAGTGTAACTGAACACAATAGACATGAAAGGATTCTCGCTTGAATCGTCTGCAATACTGAATAAATAGGTTAATAGAACAAAAGAAATGAAATGTAGAGGAGGGTTAGGAGATGATAAAATTGGTCTTGCAAGGCCAGACTGGCACGAGTGCTGCTGTTCCTTAGACGACGGTCATTTCTATGCCCTAGGTAATTAGGGTCTCTGTGATAAGACTGTCAGTTGAAATGATAACAGCCTTATCGCTCATTATACTGTCGCATACTAGTCTGCACTTGTATGTAATCATCTGGCCTATTAAATGTGACATACATACGCCTTTTCAATAATATAATACAGTTCAAAAAAATGTTTACTGACTCTTCAATTTTATTTTTCTTTAAGTGAATCCAAAAGAACACATAGGTTGTTTTAGACTCTTCCATTTTCATTCTTTGATTAAAACAGAGTACATTTGATCATTGTTTCTCAATCTAATTTATTGTTGATTCCTATTTCAGGCAATCAACATTTATGTAATCCTACAATCAACGTTCCCTGTTGATGTTGTGCGTGCAATCGTGAACTGCTCGCACATACTCTGCACACAACAAAACTAATCCAGCGCACAAAAAAAGTCAATATACAGTCGCCAAAAAAAAAAAAAGTCTAACCTTTGAAAAAAACGAAGTAGAATTTTGAAATGTAAAATACACCATTTTTCTTATGTTATCAACTTAGTACAATCGTGAAATGTGCTTTTTTTCTAGTTTATTATTTTTTTAAATTCAATAGGATCCAATATAAAATCAAGAAAAAAAATTGCAAAATAATTTATTTTTAAAAAACTTCCTATAATCACTTTTGTTTTTTAGACAAGACATTTTTTAATTTCATTGATCATATTTCAAGACCATAGAAATTACAATTTTTTTGTGAGTAATGTATATATATCACGCACTGTGGTCCGTAGTCTCCTCAGAGAGCTTGTGTGTGTGCGCAGATACATGAAAATTTAGAGGGAACGTTGCCTACAATTCTACATATTTTTGAAAAACGGAATTCATACTTTAACTAATATTAAGTAAATTGTGTTAGTGTAAGCAAAATACTTGAATATAATCACAGTGTTAAGAAATATGTTAAATTCTCAAATGAAATGAAACAAATTTTGATCTTGTTTAACTTTCGAGCACATTCGAGGTCCACGGCTGAGAAACAATGAATCAGAGTACTTATTGGCAATGTGCAATCTACCCAGTAGAGACGAGTGAATGTTGTGTTGTGCTCAAGTAAGGAATGACCTGCTACCAACAATAGTTACTACATATAATTATATATATATATTATATATATATATATATATTCAAAATTTAGGAAACAGTCCTTTGTAAATACATGTGAGATTGAATTTACGGCCTATTGTTTTTTTTTATTAATTTCTTGGATAACTTTTCCAAAGCCCTTCAGAGTCTTTTAAATTCACGAGGAACTAGGTGCATCAATGTTTTAAACAATGTTCAATAGGTTTTAAGATAATGTATATACGTTTTACACCCTGAAGATGGTCGAAGACGACCCAAACGTCGGAAGAAATATAATCATTGAAAACCAAAACGTATGGTGAGTTGATGTACATAGTTCCTCGTTATATTTTAAAAAAGACTCTTAAGGGCTTTTGGAAAAGTTATCCAAGAAATTAAATTAAAGGTGAAAACTATAGGCCGTTTAAATTATCAATCTCATATATTATAATATATTATATATTATATATATATTATATATATATATCCATGATAAACGAAAAACGGTCCGGCAGGACAAATATAACAATTAAATATAAGCAGTGACACATAGAAGAAGAATAAAACCAAAGACTCACTTATTCAATATTTCGACCGCCTAATTTTACGGTCGAAAATATTGAATAAGTGAGTCTTTGTTGTGTTTCTGTTTTTATGTGTCACTGTTATAATATATATATAATATATATATATTTATATATATATATGATCAAAGCACAATATGAAATGGGAAAACAAGACTAAGATCTTTCAACCGTAACAAGCGATCAAAAACCCAACTACAGTACAGAGTCAGCGGACTCTGACAAAGACCGCTTGTTACGGTTGAAAGATCTTAGTCTTGTTTTCCCATTTCATTTTGTGGTTTGATCATTTATATATGTTGGTTTGTAGGTATGAGTCTCTTATGAGACTCAACAATAATGGAGTCTATTAAACTTATGTTACAGTATTATCCACCTATCTGATTGTCTTGTTATCAATACCTGGATTAATCATGCCTTGACAATTATCTAAAATCTTACAAAACAGAATAAATGTATACAACTTATTCAGATACATGGCTCAACACAACACCAAACCCATGTGTTTAATAACATAATTTACTGAATTTTGATTATTTTAATCCTAAAGATGATAGTTTTAATTTTTGCCGTTAAGGTAATAATTTTTGTTTTTGATTAAAAATCATAGTTGTTTTACTTAGCCAACATGTATGTATTGGTCATTAGTATTACTCGTAATACAATCAACTTCTGTGTAATTTAACATAACCAAATGATCGTGGGGATAAGACATATCAACAACTAGTCAAACTTTTAAAAACTTAGCTAACTCGTAGAACCAATACTTAGTGGGTAATATAAATTTCTATTAAGAACTCAAAAATAAGGTGAACCAGTTTCTATGTCACTGCATGTAAGAACCTACATTGTCCTGAGATTGGAATTGCCCAGGCGAAAAATGTGAAGAGTAATTTACCTCCATTCTTATAATAGGTGGAGGTCTGTTTGATTCAGATATTGTGAACGTTTGTTTAGCAACCAATGTGAAAGATAGTTACTTTTAAAAAATAGTCAGTCTATTGAATTATCATAATCTTCAAATAAAATAGTTTATAATGTGTAACAATATACATATGAACTCACTCATGGTACACGTACGAATTCTAGCAGAGGTACAACCAGTCTAACAACTCGAGTAGTCATGTGGAAAAAGTATATCTCCCTCCTTACTATAAAATCGCCATAATAGCCATTTGACTGTAACAGAATTCAACATCTGACATGAATTACTGACATTCCAAGTTATAGTAGCACAGTAAGCAAGCAGTAGAAGGCCTCTGGCCTGGAACTGCTAGTTACGACGTGCACTATAGTGTGCGGATATATTCGTTGGTCGTTGGTAGAATTCTACTTGTGTGAATAGAGTGTGATTCCGGATCATACTGGATATTGTAAAAAGGCAATACAATCATAAGAGTTTTTTTTAAAAGTATACATTTGTAAACTGATTTACGATAACACTCGCTTTTGTGACTATAGCTGTATCATCTTTCTACCACGCAGTGATGTGAATGTCTGAATGATAACTTAATAAAATCGTGTTATGAACGCCACAACAAATCGAAAACATGAGTTGAAAGTGGTATTTATTATTAGACATTATCGAAATCAATGATCTAAATACCCTTTTATCCAACTCACGAAATAGTGACACCTAACAATAAGGTTACTCACTATAATTGTGTATTGTAGCACTGGTTATATAATAGTATTGGGTAATTTAATGATCTAGATGTTAAACCTGTTTACATAAAACCCCGGAAAATACCACACGAATTAACATCAGCTGCAAATTGTTGCATTGACCCGTTAACCAAACAGGATATAGTCAAGAAAATCGATGTATCTGAACCTTGTGAGGAAACAGAGGCTGTTATCTAGTTATAGGTCTATATTATGATTTAAAGTAGCTGCCAGTATTTTCCATTAACTTATCGACCAAATCGTCCTTGATCAGTGGCAGTACAGTGGCGTATTTCTACGACATTGTAATTCAAGGTGACACATAAGAAAGTGAAAGAAACTACTTAGATTGATCTTTAAAAAACTCCGTGAAAGTAATCTACATACCAATGTAAAAATCTATTATCTAAGATATACAAGAAGGAAAATGCTAGCTCTAGCGGGAACAGTCACTTTTCATCTGTATCGATTCCTTCTCAAAATCTCTCGAAGTTTATGTTCCCAAAAGCCAACCTTCAGAAATCTCCAGTTCTTGCACATTTATGTAAGCTGTTACAGCATAATGGAGGTGGTTAGTGATAATGTTACCACATTCAAATAAGAAATTTATAGTTTTATGAAATACAGCAATGACTTGTTAATTCGACTTTTAAGTCATGTAGGTTTCGTCCAGTTCGTCAAGAATAAACTCAAAGATATGACTGAGCCAGTCAGATTCAAAAATGAATCTGAGCCAGTGATGAAACGAAGAATTTTATTTATACCTTGAATTTCACCTACTAACGATAATACACCTTCAGAAATTGTTTCTTGTCCGCCATCCGTAATAAGTTTGATCAGCCGTCGGAATGGAGAAATTCCAGCAACCAACCCACATCAAGTACTGGCCAATTTAAACTAGGTGAGACTCGTGAAACAATCGTAACTATTAATCATCAAAGCTTTGGATGGCGGTATCGTTGAGTGCTTGGGAACCTCCATTACGTTGTTAAATTAGACGATGGTTATATCATCAAGCAACATCTTGACAACACCACTCCACTGACGTTAATATTCAGCAACCAGCTAAACATATTGAACTCACACCTATACCTATAACCTCAATAATCGAACCAGAGTCAACCCCATCAACGTCAAATATACCAAACCGAACTCAAGGGTAACTCCTTGAGTTCTTCTAGCCGATAATCCTCCAACAAGAATGTCGTTTAAGGATCCAGTACAACAGCAACCGCTATGACGTTTCGTGGAATAGTAAATTAGGTTTGAAGTATTTAAGTTTAGGTGCAAAGCTATAAAACATTATATTTGTTTTTGTCAAATTAAAAAAAATCTGGAGTAACCTGCACTCAACTTTACTATTAGTAAACATAATATCAAACTCGGTTACAACCAACTGATTTTCTGTTTTGTTTTAATGCAGTCATGCATTTATATTAACCAGTTATGTATCCTTTGCTTCCATATGGCTATAAATATTGAAAGGTGGCATGCAATCTTGAAATCATTGATCAATTTGATATATTATTAAAATTATTAAACCGAGTGCCTACATCTCATCCGACTTCTACAGTCCTCGTCCATAGCTGTCATATTGTACATCTCGTTTATTGAAAGCCTTAATATTTACAGAGAGAAGTATCCCTGAATTGTACTGTTTTTTGTATGGCTTAACAAAAATATTTATATGGTTCCAGCCATTTCGAAAATGTCAACTACTTGATTCCTAGGCATTTACTTGTTTCCAGCTAATCAGTAAAAATCAAATTATTTACATTGAAAACAATTTATCATTCGTCATTATATCAGATAGATCTTTTATTGATATCCTTCAGAAAGCGTTCTAGGGCATTGTTTCTAACCAACATATAGTTCAAACCATCATTTTTTTTCATTAATTTGTTTAATATTTCATCTCTAACAGAGGCCTTTTCATTTTGTAAAATAAACAGGAAAGTAATCATTTTTAATATAAATATCTAAGTAGAGATGGCTACTAATCTATTAGTCAATCCTGTAATTATTACGGATAGTGATAGATCCACTTATCAATATACATGCTTGTTTTTTATAAGAAATAACCGGTGCAATTGTATGATTAATCTTACCACAGCAGTAATTATACCTTTATAAAGCCAAAGGTAAGATTTCGTGTTAAAACTTTATTTTTTACAAAATTATCTCACATCAGAACTTCGCTTTTGTTCCCTTAGCCTGTGTTCCATGACTTTTTCAATTGAATCTTTGATCTAACGAACCTCCAAGAGTGTGTCCGTAACTGTCATAGTTTTTGATTAATCTTTTTCTCCTTCAAAAAGGCATAAAGGACTGTTTTAGATGGTTTTGTATTCAGACATTTCTTCTTTACCATTCTTTTAACAATAATAGACAACATGATGCATGATCTGAAAGACAGTACCATCATATATTACTCTTCTATTAAAATGTCTTATGCATATCCTTGTATATCACAACCATCATTGTATAGAGCATTAAGTAGGTTATACACAACTGATCACTAGAATAGGAGTAGCACACCTCTCACAGAACATTCTTTTAGTCATCACAACTGTGGTCGATGTAATACGTACACTAATTATTCCTTTATAATATTTCTGTAAATGTACTAATGTACTGTAAATGTACTTCTACATTCATTAATTAAAATTAAAAAAACCTGATTCAAAATGTTTCTATTTTGAAATTTTTGGTAAAATTGAAGAAAAAATCGATCTTTCATCGAATCACCGAAGAACTAGCTTAAAAATTAGTCTCCGTTCTGTAATAAAGAACGAAAAGATACATTTCCCATACTTCAATTGAACACAAAGTCAATGGGTTTATAAACACACCAAGAATTATATCTGACATTAAGTTTTGTTTAAGGGTGCAACCTGTAATTTGATTTGTTAGATTAACTCTTTTTTTGACAAAACCATCATATTATTGAACTCATCAGAAATTATATGTTGATTGGAGTTTATTGTTTACTCTTAAGAATTTTATTTTTCCTACATATATTAACTCATTAAAACATTCAAATTTTTGAATTAACCTCTGAATAACAATTTTATTTTATTCAATTCAATTAAAATATTTTTAAGTCCATGTAAACAATGTACGGAAATGTAAACAAATCCGACAAGTACAGCAGATGGTCTATTATTCGAAAATGAATTTTTGGTTTTTACAGCTTAGCGGTGATTAGATTTTAATAATTTTTTTTATAAATTGCATATAAATGCAATTATAAAAGCAATATAAAAGCAATTTTTTAAATTGCTTTATAAATGGCAAAATTGTTTTTTCTTGGATTAACCTTTACCGTTAAGAAATCACATTCCCAAATCATAAAATATATCAGAATGCCCCTTCTTTGTAATGTAAAATTATTTAAAATAAAAAACTCGTCAACTCATTCCCATAAAAGCGTGCTTCTTATAGGTATAATTTCATTCCGATTGATCAGACGGTATGTCTTTCTTGAAAGATTTCGGATTCAAGCATTAGTGAACACTTTTAAATTTTCTTTAAAACAATTTTTTTAGTTATTTTAAAAATCTGAGGATTTTTTCTGTAATTGCTTTTGCTACTTCCATCATAACGCCAAAATTCCAAAACTCTAGAGTCAGTATTTTAGGAGGAAAGAAATGTTGTGTAAAACACATTTTGCCCAAAAAAGTGACTTTCCCATCATGCAATATTGCCCCCAAATAATAGGCCACATCTATAGTATGTAGGCTATCTTTGTGTAAATAATGAATTAGATTTATTAAACGGTCTGAGCTGGAGTATTTCCAAGAAACTTTTGGACTTACATGCACCCACACAGACACAGACATGTCGACAAAATTTCAAAAAAGGATTTTAGGGACCTCAAAGCTTGTAAATCCATCAAATCTGTTAATAGAAGTGCTAAAAAAAAGTGAAATAATATAATGTCTCGCAAAATTCATCAGTTATTACTTATTTGATTACGTTACTTTATAATTAGTGAAAAAAAATTTTTTTTAACGAATAATTTTGTTCCATTTGTTTTATTCATTAGAGAGTTGTTAGTTTGAGATATTAAAAAGTTTTATTTTGTTCCTGTCAAGGGAATAAGTTACCAAGTATTTTTACATCAAATATTTTAAAAATGTGGGTTGGTTTTAATTTTAAGAATATTAATTTAAATATTAAACTATATACCGGTATGACGAAGGTCAATATACATTCGTCCGAGGAGGTGTAAAGTTTTTTCAGAGCAAGAACTATTAAATCCCTGCCATGAATTCGAAAAATTCAAAGGAGTGAGATTAAGTTGTTTGTTATCTATCAAAATAGTTATATCTTATTATGAATTTTTATTTTAGTTTCTTAATAGTTTTTAGACTGCTTTATTACTATAATATTAATTTTTTCGCAAAATACACTTGTTATATTTCATTTAACTTGATATTTATTTATTTATCTGTTTTTAGAATATAATTTTGCTATTTTCCAATTGGAATTGTTGTTTTCAATAGCTGGTCTTTTAACCAAAGTTCTTTCTTTTAGATGGCGTGAAGCAGAAATGTGATTCGTTGACCCTAGAAAGTTTCTCCAGACAGGTAATTTTATTTCAATTATTTAATGTCAGCTAGTATATAATAAATTGGTGCTTTCACATTCCAGATTATACTGCGTCTCAGCAAGCTTTTTTTCACTTCGCACATCATGTGAATGATGTTAATGAAAGTTGAAACCATTGCCATTAGAATATTATGAATGTAGTTCACAGAATGTTTAATTTTAAACTATTATTATTAATATCATTGATACATATCTATGTTTGTAAAGTGTGTCTATCTATGTGTCGGCTTTGTTGCCATTGTACTACTTAAATGAGGAAATGAAAATATTTTCATCCAATTTGAAAGGAGAGGTTACATTTCATGTAAATTTCCCCTGTTAAAGTTTTGGTGCAAATAAATTTAACATTATTTTTAATTGAAATTACATTAAACAGAATTATAGTTTTAGAAGCCACAGTTTTCGATTACTTGACAGGTCGTGCTCATTGCTAGGGCTTTACCAATAAGACAATTGTTGAATACACTTTCAAGAGTTCTGAGTGGAAGCCTAGGATCATGTCAATATCAACTAGTACATCTGTATGAGATAGATATTAGTGATAAACGATACAAAAAACCATTGATGGCAAAATGTTTTAAAAACAAATAACAGATAATATTATAAACAGATAGTGATTACAAATTTCATTCTCTACAACTAGAGCATGGTTCCCTTTAGCCTCATCTAAATTTCAAGAAACGGTAAAATTAAAAAAAAATTGTGCTTCAGTTAGTTTAAATTTTGATATTCAACAACCAGTGACGCAGGTATTCTTTCCAAACAAGCTATATATATATATATTCTTCTCCTTCTCCTGATGACGATGAGGTCGAAATATTGAAGTGAGTTGTTTGCTGTTCCTACGTATTCTGTTATTTTAATCGTTTGATATATATATATATATATATATATATATATATATATATATATCAAAGTTTGTGAAAGAAGGATGGAAAACATATAGTAGGACTCACATTCAATATTTCGACCCTTTTAACGGTCGTTCCCAGAAAAGGAAGTTGAGTGGTGAGAAGATGAAAGCCATTGGGCCACAGAGTATGTGCTGGTTGGGCAAAACGAAAACGAATAAAGTAGTAGAAATAGTTAAAAAAGAATAACATGGGGGAAAATATAATAATAATAAAAGGAATCTTTGTAAATATAAAATTCAATTGAACAGAAAATTAATAAAAAATAATAAATTCAAAATTAAATTTAAGAAAAAATCACCTCTGAATACTACTTAACGGTTCAGGTTGATACCTGGGTTTGAACAGGTATATGTAATCCACTATATATATTCCAGTTTAGGCCTGATATGTTCCATTCATTTGGACTTTATTCCATTGGCGATAATAACAACAAGAAGAAGTAAGATAATTATTAATTACTTTTCCAACTTTCACACTTTCTTTGTTCAACTGTTCAGAGGAGGAAAGTTTGGCTCATTTATTATTTGGCAAAAGAAGTTTGTATCAACGGATTAATAGTAATTGTTATGAGTTCTTCTTTTTAATTGATTTATCCCTAAATTATCCATAACTTCTTTGACATTATCCCTAAATTGTTAGATAACCTTCATTGCTAAGAATTATATTCGTGTTTATTTTAATGAATTCCGATTCACCTAAAATGTGGTTTAGATTGTCTACAATCCAGAATTTATGTAACGCATGTATCAGTATTTTAAATTAAGTACTATCAATTTACGTATATTATTATTATTATTATTTTTCAACATGGCAGCTCTCTAGTATATCTATGAAAGCGATAGATTGCGGATATCGTTTTTATATAGAATGGGGGCCTAAGTCTTGATAGACTGTGGAAGTTCCTGAATCGTTTCCACTGCTTTACGTTTACTGGGCGTTATTGATCTTGTCAGAGGTTCTACTTCCACACCTATGTCCTCAGTCATTGTCGGAGTCCTTTCTTTATAGGTAGAGCTTGTAAGGAGAATCTGCGATAGTATTCCCAGTCCACCATGACTGATATCTTGGGTGGCCTGAGTCTCTCCCATTGTGCTCCAGGTAGTCGTTAATCTTCATCAGCATGGTCATCTGATCACATATCGTTCCTATAGGTTAGCTATATCGAGCGTTGAAGCACTTTTCTGTATGATACTGGTAGTGTATCCGGGTTCTCTAGTCGTCAGCCAATCCTAAGAACAAAGTCATATAATTCTCTGTCTTAAGTGATAATCTTTTGGCAGTTCCAGTGTTGCTAATGAACTCCTTTGTCCCTTCCTGCCAATAAAGTAATTCTTGAGTTTAATAACAACTGTATTGGCAAACTAAACTCGAAAGCAAAATTGATTAACTATCTGCATATAATATATTGTGAATTATTGAAAAAGGGTAGGAACGTCATATGTAAAATATTTTTAATTCTTTTCCCAATCGTCTAGAATATGCATGTGAAACAGGAAAAAGATAGAAGCCTCCCATTTTTAGATGTGAAAGTTATACGAGGTAGAAATGAAAATCTCTTAACTGATTGATATACAAAACCTACTTGTGCTGGAAGATTTCTGCATTATTACTCTTCTCATGACTCAAATGAAGAATTAAATTATATTAAAAATTTAGTTAATAATGTGATTAAAATTAGCAGTTCATGTTGTCTAAATAACAATTAGAAAGGGTTAAATTATTATTAAAGAGAAATGTTCCTGAGTATTTGGATTGTATGTTATTTATCTTAATATTTAAGGCAGCAACAGTAAAATTTCACTGACGAAATTTATTTGAAAGTTTGGAGCAAAAAGTGCACAATTGTGTGTGAAAAACTAGATCAACAAATTAAAAGAAAATACTGGAAATATATCATATGAAAATGGATCAAACTTCAGTTAATTACGGAGTGATATATCGAAGTTGAATTGAGATATATAAAGTTTATATTGCAATCAATTTTTTGAATATAGCTTGTTAAAACATATAATTGTTAAAAATTGCGAAATTTGTTTTTATGTTTGCTTGTTAATGTCAATGCTATGCATTAATGTTGTTTTTGATAACATTAATTAATTAATTAATGATCATTAATTAATGATACCAATATGTCATTAGTGATGCAATGTTGTGATTATATTAGAATTACTATGCTTGAAGGTTCTGTACTCTTAATATTATTATTCCTCTAGTAATGCAAACTTTAAGTTTTCTTATTCAATAAATTCCTACTTCTTATTCCTGTCCTGATATTGGTTTTTAATTAAGCTATATAGGCTTTCATCTCTTGAAACACTGTAATAATTCAATTTTGTTTATCTACATATTTTTTTATTGATGCATAGTTTTTCTTTTCGTCTGTTTGTAGGGCTGTGAAAATGGGTGGAAATAAAATAGAAACATTGGCATTTGAGAGTTTGATTTGAATATGAAAAATTGACCGATATCCTATATTATGTTAGAAGTATTCACATAAAGATATATTGTTTTCTAAACACTAATGATTTAACATAAAAAAATCAAAGTTATAATAGAATGGCGATAGAATTTTTCCAAAACCTTGACTCTTTGGTACAAATTGTACTGCCAGTTAAATAATAAACCCCATATACTTCTGAAGCAATATTATGTCCGACATTCACTAGTTTTAATGGCTTTAATTTCCTCCCCAGGATAACTGAGTTATTGCAGTCTCCATCCTCTCCTTCGTAACAGTAATTGCATGCCATTTCATATTATGTTGCTTGAATCCCTACATAGTTGTTGATGCAACGTCAGTGTTTCTTAATAATTGCTTGAACGTTTTCTTGATGTTGTTGAAAGATACTATCTCCGATTACTTTCAGGCTAACGCCAAGATTCTAAATCGCTATCTACTTCCTCATCAAAGTATCGTCACCTAATTCCTACTCCCGTCATGCTTTGTGAATTTACTATCGTCCACAAATTACAACAATTTGGTTTTAAAAATTAATTTTTATGTATTACCGTATTGTATCAACGTGCAATATTAGTATGGTAAATACAAAAGTAACAATTAATTGAATAAGAAGGACTATGATCTTTTAAATCACTCGAGGACTAGCAATGGTTACAGTACAGGACTTTCCAGAGAACTGAGATCAATATAACCAGAATTACCAAGGGTAACACTGATGAAGTCTAACAACATTAACAGGAGTTGTTAATTACATTAACAAGCAAACATAGAAATTTTCCAGGCTTGAATGAAACTCTGAAATATCCACTCTTAAATTAAAAACGTTTTTGACATCCAACAAAATTGAGGAAAACAATAATCAAAAATATTACAACAGTAAGGAGTAAAACAATAAAATAAATCAAATCATTTCTATGTTATGTATCTCAATTTTTAATTTTCTATAAATAATTTATAGTTTTTGAGCTCCCCGAAGTCCATTCTTGTGTTTTTTTTATTATTCATTTAATAATAAGTGCGTATGTAGTATGGTGGTGAATTTCAAAAAAATTGTGAGCACGCTACAGGTGAAACCGTTAGATAGATTGGGTCAAATTCATTCAGCCAAAGGAAATAAACTGTCCAGCCTCGAGGGAACAACCACCCAGGCAAGTTAACCCCCCCTCCGAACACCATGACAAGGTGAAGGCACATCGGCATGTTCCATGAAAAGTTTTTGTTTAATAAGACTCAAGATAAAAGGTAGGCAACATAACTTTCAGAAGCACAAAACAACAGAATCAGCTCTAAAAGTTATCAGATAAATCAGGAAAAAGTATTTAGGGAAGACTATTTCATAAAAATACGCTACTAGAACAATCAAGGAATGCTACCTTTGGAACATCTTTAGATGAAAGACTAAACTTGAAGAGCCATGTAACAGATACATTGGTTATGGTCACAAAGGCAATGGTCTTTATATTACAGATTCTTTATTAGAGTTTGTTTAACCCCAAATCTGCACTTTGGCTCTACACTGCACAAATAAGACGGAGGTATCATATGTACTATTAGTTTTTTATGCTAAAGTAAATGAAAAAGGTTCCCAAATCAGTATTAGTAAACCTGCTCTTCTTACAGCACTAAAAATTATTTAATCTACCTCGCTTAGATATTTCTACCAAGAAAGTGACATCTGCATTCTATTGAGACTTACAGTGCTCCTCAAACTAAATCATATAGGCAACTTTTAGGTTGTGAATAATGATTACTGGATTGGATTATCCTAATTTCGGAAAAGGTGAACTTGTATGGTATACTCATGGGTTAAAAATATTTTAAACAGGTAAATATAAAAATATTACTTACATCATAAAATCGAGCTGGGTATTTTAGGCGCAAATTGCAACACGGTCTTCTGGGCCGACAGGCTTGCTATAAAGTATTTTGTGAAGTGAATTCTAAAAACAAAAACCTACCATATACATTTTATCAGACAGTTGCCCTGATGGAATTAGAAATCGATGGTTTTTAATTCAAAATCATGTTGAAATACCTGATCTCTCTTCATAATCCAGCCAGCAAAGATAAGTTATCTCTCATTTGAGTTCTTGAGTACAGAGGAATGGGACAGTATACCGATTTTAAATGGGTGGAGCCAAACTTCTGCGGCCTAGACCCTTTTTGTATCATGTATGTCTCAAATTAATCAAAGATTAAATGAATAGATGACAAAGGAAACGGATGAAACATGGCTAGAACAACCATGTATGCTTCAATTAAAAAAAAAAAATATTTTAGTTGAATTTAAATTTGTAAACAAATAATAAATATTCAAAGGAAGCATTGAAATATATATATGGAATATCTAACCAAAGATTGCGTTTTTACTTAACTTATTTAACTAATAGAAGCTCTAATTAACGTCATATGAAGAATTCAGACTTTGTCTTGAAGAGGTGGAAACCTTTGAACATATTCGATGTGAATGTTGGGGCAATCACATTTAGGAGGTTAAAGATGTTTACCAAATCATGCCCAAAGCCATTGGAAGTTAAAGATGATTCTCGAAGAACAGTTATGAATGAAGGAATTTTAAAATGAAGTTGATTTTAGTTGATAAGTAGATAAAACAAAATATAAAAAAAAATTGAAATATATTTTATACAAACTATATTTTAGTATGGCTTTCGAAACTTTCGTTTTCGATGTATTGTTTTATTGTACTTCGAAAGTCTAAATGGTATTTCAGTTTCCTCAAATGTCGGTATTTTACCCTCACATCTAAAACTATCTTTGGTGTATGGAGCAGTGTTTTCTTGTGGTCAGTGTGATTGACGTTATTTCGAATGGGTTTATTTTCATCTGGATCATAGCAAAACTTGTGTATAATTTTCAAGAGGGTTTAGGTTGTTCGTCATTCCCAGGTCAGCAACATTTATTTTTTAAAAAAAACTTTCTTGTTAAGGACAATTGTTATAGGTTCTCACTCTGATAAACAAAAAAGACAAAATTAAAGATGTAATCTTGACTAATAACGTAATAATAAAGACGATCTTGATTGATACCTCAGATATTAAATGAAATCCTGTAAACCCGGAAGGTAAGTAATGCATAAATGAGAAGCACCCATAAGTAAATATGCATTAGGGTAGAAATCATTGAAGTTCATATTATGGCTTTTTTCTATTACCTCTAAATTCTGTACAGATGTGTATTACGCTTTCACAATGAATATGAGGTGATGAAATCAATGAGCTGTGGAGACTAGAAATAAATAAAAAGGTGAAACTAAAAAAGAGAAACTACTTTATATCTTGTGTGGTTGATTTTGTAACATAAACCACTTTAGAAATTGTAAAGAGAAACTACATATTATTAACAGTCCTCATCGGAATTTCAAACGAAATGGATATAGTGAAATCGTATAGTCTGAGTACTATCCGTAGGAAATGTATTTATCACTTTCAAAAAACAAATTATTTTAAAAAAAAATGGTGTAAGTTTAGTAGAAAATTATTAGTTGTGCAATCAGCAATTGTGTGGTATTTACTCCTATTGGGGTAAATGGAAAACAAAGTTTCCACATAAAAGAGGCCTTTTTATTCTACACGTTTCGAACACTTCGTCTTCATTGTCAGGTAAATTTCCAATTGAAGAATTGGAGGACTGAACAGACTAACGTTCAATGAATAAAATAAATAATAGAATAAAAAGACTTGTTCTGTATGGAGACATTGTCCATTGACCCCCGTATTTGTAGGAAAATGTTTAGATAATCTTCATTTAAGATTGTGCGGAAGAAGAAAGATGCATACTTTTCATTCATGTAATAAATATAAAACTTTATATTATATAAAATAAACCTCTAATGATATATTAAATATACAATTCAGAATGCAGGCCACATTGACTTTGGTAGGAAGCAAACTAGTTTGCATTTTTAGAAAACAAATTGCTCCTTTAAAATAATAACAAATTTAAATGAAATAATTAGTTTTTTGTGCAAACATTTTGGGGTTTAAATAAACACATCTTATCATAGTATAATTAGGCGTTTTCTACATATATATATATATATACGTTTGTTTGATGATAGTAGAAAATAAACTGTGAAATTTCCAAAGTTACTAATACTGAACGTTAGTTCCAAAATCGTTGAAAAGAGAGAAAAGTTAGATATTCAATTTCTGAAGTAGTCCAAAGTTGGTCAATATCATTAGATTGATATTATTTTAAGCTGAATGATTATTTTGGTGCCAGTAGTAGGAAGAATGATGTAACTGTCATTAATTTCCTACACACGCTCTTGTTTTCAATTCTTCGATGTTGTTAAACTGTTTGCAGTGTGGTGTCACGAACCATTCTGCGTAACACTCTCATCGTTATCTTCTGATCGATCTATGCATATTCATAATAAGTAACATTTTTTTTAAAAAAAAATACGATTAGTAACTATTGATAATTTCCCTATCCATAATACATTTTTAACTTTTTTTTTTCTCGTATGTTAATCATGATGTTTTGAGCTATCCTGTTTCTATTAGTCTTACATGTTTTCTTTAGCTTTCTACTTTACACATTTCATATACAGGAAAAAATGTATAGGAATTTTGTAAAGAATTTATTTTGGCATTCTCTTTCTTATCACTAAAAGTAACTCTAACTACTTATCCAACTACTAAAGATAAACATTATACAAGAATGAGAGGTTAGAGTGCGGTTGCCAGTTCGGAAGGCTCCATGAGAATCCTCTTGCCGATTGCAGTTCTGTGATGCCTCATGGTGAACTTTGTTATCTTTTTCTAGTTGTGTTATTCCATTAATTAATATTTGGTTTTATATCCAGACTATTGAATGTTTTTATAGTTAGCAAGTGTTATGGTCATTCTCTTGGTGATTATATCTGGGTTTTCATATAACATTTGTCTTGTGGCTTTTAGTGATGGTCACTGTGTCTGACATCAAGCACATGGGGTTTACGGAAAATATTGAATTATCTGGGTAAACGAATGATAGAATAGGAAATCTAGAAAAACATTGTAGAAAGCTGTCTGAGGTAAATAGAACGGTGAATCGTCAAAACCTCCCGAATAGGTAACCTAATATAACTCCTCATGTGTGTATAATGTTAAAATTTACTTTATACTCCCTACATTCTTAAATTTTTAGCCTTGATTTTACTATATAGATATTAGTTTCCTATTGTGTTTATCATAACCTTGAAAATGGTTGACGTATAACGAAAGATTTCGGACAAGTAGTTTTAGGTTGCTACTAGTGTTAAGAAATTGAACACTGAAATAGGTCTCTTGGATAACTTGTTTACATTCTTCCCATATGCTGCCTAAATTTCCCCAGTTATTTGAAAACTAGTGAGCCCGAAGTTTTCAAACTAAGAACAAATAAATCTATTTCTAGATAAATGTATTTCTATAAATTTGGAATAACTTAAAGGAAATTATTATGCTATTTTTTCCACCACATTGTTTATCACCATAGGTAAGACTAATAAATAATTTTTACATTTTTATTATACCTTTATTGAGTAGTTTTAGCATTAGTACAAGAATGGCTTATTGCCAATATTGATTTTCTGAAATGAATATGTTTAGTATAATATGAAAATATCGCGTTTGTTTTAATCTTTGAACTTTTTTTCCCCCTACCAGTATGGCATACTGGAGTGTCATGTATATGACAATACGTAGATTACAACTTTCGTTATTTTATAATGGTCGCAAAAGATCAATCAGAATATTACGAGTAGTTGCCCACTAATAGATTACAGATGACGGCAGCACTGTTGCATTTCGAGTAACTGCGCGGGAAATTGAAAAAGTCACTGACTTATCAATCCGCCATCGTACTAGTAAATGTTTGACAGTTATTGCCGATATGCATTTTGCTTATTTAATTTGCAAAAAATAAAGATGTTTTCTCACATAATTTGGTATGTGTGTTTTAGTAATTCATGATGTTTTCCTTTTGTAAAATCCTCTAGAATATTCTATTGGTATCATAAAACTATTTATCACAATGTCTTCTTGTAAGTCAGTTAATTGTGTTGAAAATAGAATAGTCCTGTTTTGAAAATGATGTAATGTGGACCATCAAATATGTCTAGTTTTCTATGGTATTTTTTAAAATATGGAAAATGCTTATAAAACTCGTTCACTAATCTGTAAAAAAATTTGCACACTTTTCTGAACGTACACTAGAATAATTAATATTGTCAACCTCATCAGAAAGGGTTAAAATTAAAAAGGGTAAAATTAAATAAACTTCCGTAACAATTTATTAGAATTTAAGAATGTATTTGTAGCCAATATCTTCTTGAATATCATGAATTTAGACCATGGGATATAAACCACTCCTGATTTTTACGTTTGATATGCTTGAATATTATGTGACGTTCTTCGATACGGATAGAGGACTTGGTTGGTTTTATGCGGATAACACAGTAGTCGTCTTTAGGAATTACAGTTTTAATTTGTCACAAACATTTTAAACGAATACTTGGCTACTGTTTCCACCTGCTTCTCAGACTTGCAGCTATCCGTGAATCTACATGGGCTTCCGTAGAAAAAAAACCTCCTCTTCTTCCTGTATTCATAAGTGATAAGTTACTGGTCTGAGTGCTCTTGACACCATGGAGGACTGTGGCATGCAAATTACGCCACACTCTTTCCTACTGAGCGTGAAGCATTCGTAGATAGTTAGATGTGCAAAGAAACATCCTCCATTCATTAGTACTTTTTTTTTTATTGTTTAAACTATTCCCCAGCGGGTGATAACGTCAGTTGTTCACGGGCTTTTTATTTGATCGGTGATTTACAGATTCTACATTGGAAGTCCTAAACTTTGCCTACCTCAAGTGCATTTCGAGTAGCGATCTTTAACGACTACCTGACATCGTTGAGGCTCGGAACGACGGCTTAACATGTTCTACAAGGGACAACGTACTTAGATTTATTCACCTCCCGCATGAATAAATCGAGGGCCAAGTGGGGATCGAACCCCGGACTGCCAGTTCAGAGACGAGTACGTTAACCACTGAGCTAACCTGACCCCCCTTCATTACTACTTACTATAATTAAATTGTAAAAATCATGAATGAATTCGATGAGGAGATTTTAACAAATTTAGCTCAAGATCTATCCTAAAGTATATCCTAATCTTTACTTATACTGCTAATTTTAGAGACTGAAAATATTTTAATTTGATCGTAACTAAAATTAACGTCAATTTGTCAAAATTACATATATTTTTGATAACATCGAAGGTCAATATTTCATAAAACTTTAATAATTCTAACTTTGAGAAGAATATGAAATATTATGAACATGTTCTGATCACTCGATTGACGAATATTAGTGAAATATACAAATAACCGCATACGTGAGTATAGTGGATATATCCTATACGTATGGATGAGCTGTATTTTTTTCAGCGAAACGCATCACAGTAAAGGTGTGTTAAACTACATTTGTAAGTTAAGATTTTTTTTTCAAAATTACTATTTACAGAACATTTATATTTTCCATACAGTATATCAACTTGGAGTAATCCCTACTTGTCCCATTCAATGTCATTATCTTAGAATATTTTTCATCAGTATCGAGAAAAAAGGTTTTATTAAACATAAAAATGTTAAAAGCACTTGCAATGAGCTAATTGTATTTGGGAAAAGTATAAATTTTTTAAAACTATTACAGCTTATAGTAGGTGGACATATAAGTTTCAGTGAATTGTACGTCAACAGGTACTTTATATCTTTTTCTACTATACTGTGCCAAGTTATTTAAATAATTGTTGGCCAGTTATAAATAAGCTTGATGTATATAGTTATAGGTTGTAATATAATTATGATATGTTATTTAATAAAGTTATATGACATATTTTTGGAAACATTCGTTTTAAGAGATTTATCACTACTTAGTTCGTTTTATTACCTGCATTTTTTTTTAGATTTTGACGTATTTTTACGTTTTTTTAAATTACTAAGTGTTTATCTCTCATTGCCTGTTATTGGCGATTGAAATAGTAGAATATTTGTGTAGACTCTTTCTCATGGTGTACATCATCTGTTAAAGCAAATTTCTTTAAAGAAATAAAAAGGACCATGTAAATGGAGCTATTGCTGTTTGATCGAGCTGTTTCTGCATAAATCTTGCCAAAGGATACAAGTGGCCCTTACTTCTGTTTTTGATTCCTTAGGTAAGGATATTCTGCTGTAAAAGTATATAAATTTTGTTAAATCAATAATTTAAGTCTTTTATCCTGTGTAAGAAGCCGTATGCAGTAGTTTGGTGCTGATAAGAAGAAATGAATGCATGGATTATGGGTGGCTTATCAACGGCTTCATTCTTGTTTGGCATTAGTGGTATATGAGAGCAGGCAGTCAGCAAAACAAGACGGAAGCCCTTCAACCTGTGTCTTTGGTGACGGGCCAACCCGGCTTTATTTAGTCCAGTGCTGCCCTCCTTTAGAGAAACGATTATTTTTTCATTAACAACATGCACTCTGGTGCATGAAGAAAACACTCAAGTGAGAGTATGCTCCCACATCGTACCAAAAACTATATGCATTCACATTTATCCACTGTTATTATATTCACGATTTTAATCTCCACAAGGGGCTGTTACGAAAGTTTTTGCAAAAAATTTGAAGTGGTCAACTCTCAGCCTTAAGTAAACATAATGGCAAACTCGTTGACAATCAAGTGTTGTTTTTATTTTAACGTATGTATCGTGTAGACGTAAAATCAAACTCTGTGGTGATATATATTATCAAACTCATAGTTAATTAATTTAATGATATCATTTGTCTTAATATGGCTATATCATTTTATCAACTGTAACACGTTTTAACTGCTGATCTAAAAAACATTTGATATTAAACCTATGACAACATGAGTATGTTAAATTGTTTTCCAGTTTATTTATTCATCTAAAGAGATTCTAAAGTGTTTCAATACATCTGTGAGTTGGTGTTTAGAATTTTTAATTTCAGTAAAATCGGTCTTTGAGCCTGACTTTCTACCTTCACAGAGAAAAGAATAAGTACAGTTTTCTCTGTATTTATAACATCTAGACCTTTCTGCTTTACCAATCTTTCGCCGAATTAGAGAGCATGACTCATAACCTTAAAGGCAGATCATCAATCATTAATCTCTGTATAATAATGAGGGTATTTGCATATCTTTGCGAATCAAAATATTCATTATTTAGAGCATCCAGGAAAGTGTCAACACTACTTATCACCCCAGTATAGACGGTAGCACACGTCCTCAAAGGCAGTTTTTAGTGGTCACAGTTTCAGTTGTGGTAGATATTATTCTTACACTAATTCTTCTAGACTTAAATTTGTTTAATCCATTCCATACAGCTTGGATTAAAACATCCATATTTTTAGTTCTGGTTCACAATATTCGAAACCATACTATCTAAAGCTCCTTCAATATGCAAGAAGCAGAAGAAAATGGTTTGTGTAAGACTTGTTACTTACAATTTATAACAACTTGTAACAAGTAAGTTACAAGTAATTAACTTACGTTACGTAAGTACTTACGTTATTTGTTTTTTATAACAACTTTTTTCGATTTGGATCTGCTGATTTATCTTTCAGATTGGTCTGTTGTTTCTTTCGGAATCAATTGTAAGTCCAAATCTTTACATTTTATTGAAAAAAAATACCTTTTTGGTTGTTTTAGGAATCATAGGTTTTTTCAATTTTTGCTTTTGTCAGTGTCATAATATTCCCAAAGTTGTATCATTCAAGAGTTAGTAGTTTAAGAGAAAAAAAATACTCTCCAAAAACACATGTTTCCTAAAAAAGTGATTTATTTGAATGGAATGTATATCTAGCTGGAACCATGCAATATGGTATTTGTGAAAATTAGATGACAACTGACGAGTTCACCTTTATTACCGACAGAGGATTTGAGTTTGTAAGGATTATGTTTTAATCCTTCGCCTTCATCATGAAGAAAGTTTGCCTATAAATATAAATTAATTATTCTAAATTAATATCAACGTCTTTCTTAGAAATATTTTCAGTTATAATTAATTCCTACTTTTTTTCTGGAATATATGAGTATATGTGCTCCAGATGTAAGGTGTCACGCCCTAATCTAGTGTAGTCCATCGAGTTGTGGATTCTAAAGGCTTTTTTTCAAGGTTTTGCCATGGATATTGATATTGTACAATACGTTGGAGCTCTATAAGGGTATAGCCCATGGTAACTCTTGCAGAACTCTTACCTAATAGTTAATACTTTTTGTCCAAAGACAATAGATCGAACTATTCTAATGTGAATTCCCGATTCATCACACTGATAATGGATGATTAGCTATCGAAACAGGTATAACTAACTCGATTATCCATAAAATCAACTCATAGTTAATGAATTTATTTATATTATTTGTCTTAATATGGCTATATCATTTTATCAATTATAACACATTTTAATTGCTGATCTAAAAAAAATACTCTCAATTTGATAATGATTGATGAGTTAATTAAGTTTGTATAATTCAGTAACTTTTTATATTAGTATTAGTAATTTTTGAGAAGCAACCCTGAACTTCAGTTTTAAATTTTCAAGATTAGTGATCAGAACGTGTGATTTTTGCTTCAATAAATTATTCAGTCTTTGTTGTTTATGCTTCCAACCAAAGTCACTTTACGCTGTTGAGTTATTACGATGAAAACTGAATAGTTGATACTTACTGAAATGTGTAAATTTACGAGGACACTGACAGAATTAATAATCAAAATTGCATTTATATGCATTGAAGATTGTTGGTTAGGTCTAGAGGGAAATTACTTTGAGGGATGAATGCTGATGGTTGGCAACAGTGGTTAAGCTAAAGTGATGCAAATTACTTTGAACAGGGTGGGAGGGTTGAATGAGGGATTGTTTGGAATGAGTCAGCAAAAGATGTGATGGATCAGTACTTGAACATCGTGCTTGTCTCTCACAACTGGCCCTTCGATCTTCTAATACCCTCTTTGTGTAGCACAGGCTTTAGAATAAACCATTTTATAATAATTTGCACGAATGATTTCTAATTTTTAAATTGTTAGTAATTTTAAAAATACAACAATAGCTGGAAACCTGGATGATACGGTTGCTGTCTGCCTGATCGATGTCACACGAGGGACTACTTTCACTTGTTTAACTCGTTTAGTATTCCAATGAATTCTAACTTGGTTTCTTTCATCATCTGTTCCGTTTTGTGTTGTTTTTTCTTATAATCAGTAACACAGAGTTTCTTTGTTTTATTCGAAATCAGTTGAGATCTATCTTTACCTGGATTACCTATCCACAGAATGCATGCTTATCCTCCTTAAATAATAGGATTAGGGAAAGTATATTCCAATTAAAATATTAAATGTTTAAGACCAGAATATCCAGTGGAAATTTCAATGACTTTTTTCATTGAATATGAAAATTCATAGAATAATAAACAAAATTATTTTATAGTAAACTAGAAAACGAATCGCGATTCCATTAATTAGACCTTTGCCAGTGTTACGACGTAGATATATTCGTTGGTCGTTGGTAGACCTTTGTAAGAATTTATATTAATAATTTTTGTGCTTTATATATTAAGGATTTTGTTGTCCTCTTTTAGCATCCCATAATATAAATTGAAATAACTTATTCATTAGATTGTAAGGTAAAAAGATAATGAAATAGTCTCTACGTATAGGAATTTAATCGTATAAACAACGCGTTTCGAACACGTAGTGTTTTCTTCAGGCATTAGGTAAGAGTGTGTTGTTAGTGGTACAACTAGCGGTCAGTGTGGTTTGTGGTTGGACAGTTGTCCAACAATTTAATATAGATTAAATTTCTATATGTGGAGACTATTTCGTTAGCTTTTTACCTTACAGTGAGTAAATACTCTTACCACATAATAACTGATTCCACTACCTTAGAATTACTCATTAGAGTTATGGATCATTATAAATCAATTTAAATTTAACTTTTTGTATTTTTTAATGAACTATTTTAAGATAATTGTTTAGAAAATAAAATTTAATTTGAATTTCAAATGATCCACAAATGTTTTAGTACATCTAGAATTGATTGATTTAGTCGTGGCTTTCTCATGCATTGAAGAAGAGCTGTGACAACGCCTCAAGTGATAACGACTTGTAAGGCGTAGATATTTTCTAGTCAATTGTATGGAATTTTTTGCGATTAGTCAAGTTATTTTATATCAGATGCCTCATTTGATTGTTGTCTTTCAAATCTTATCAGACAAACAATTGATTGATGGAGCGCTATTATTTATTTTTCAAATCAATTCACAGACTAAAACTGTCCATGAATAATGATAACATTAAAGTAATCTGTCAGCTTGCTGGCCACTAGATTTAACTCAAGCGACACTAATCTTAACGACACAATGTTTTATTTAATGAGCTAATGATAGCAATGTTAGTATATAATACAGTCTCTGGTTAGTAGAAGTGTTTTTTCGCTAATACCATGCAGCCAGGAGATCATTTATTATTGTCGTATTCACAGAACAACGGTAGCTATCTTAAGCCAAAGTTTGCAACGATTTTGCAAACCGCATATGAAAAATAACATGTTTATTTTTCAACTGAACAAAAAGAGTTCAGTGATTATTTGGCGTCGAAGTTTGCTTTTTTAGAATTAAAGTTTCTTCTGGGTTTATTTTATTGCTTCAACCGACAAAACTTACTCTTGAAGGGAAACAAGAATATGTTTTATTGTCGACTGAGAAAGTTAAATCTTTGACATATATAGGAATACGAGACAAAAATATAAAGAAAAGAAACTTAGATGTGTATCCACAATGCCAGGAGCTCTTTTATTTTAATATATTTTAAAGTTATGAACTGAAATACTTAAAACTTTTGAAGAAAACAAATCTTTTTCTGATGGATTTGTCTTTCCAGCTCTGAGTGTTAATCGGTATGACTGGATTCATAATCCTTTCATAATTAATCTAAATTCTTCCCTTTGGATTACATGATAGAAAAGTAATATAAATGATATAAATTAAAAACATTAATATTGACTAGTCAAGTATAGTATTTAAGTTAAAAGATTAGTACAAATTTCAAATAATAGTATAATAAAGAAGCTCTAACAATCTTATTACTTTTCTCTACTTCTTATGTGTGAACTTCCCAAATGGGAAATGACGTACATGGGAAAACAAAAGAACATGAAATATGGAAAATTTCAGTGGAAAAAGAACATAAAGTTTCGTTAATGAAAATCAAACAAAGCAAAGACTTGCTTGATAAATGTTTTATTAAATATTATTTATTAGAAAATATCAAATTAATTTTCTACATACCATATATGAACTAAATATAATTTAATATGAACTTTTTGTATGTATATTAATGGATAAAAAAATTTCACATAAACACGTGAAACAACAATCAATGATCAAATCACAATAAGAAATGGGAAAGCAAGACTAAGATCTTTCAACCGTAACAAGCGGTCTTCGTCAGTCAAAAACCCAACTGAACACTAGATGCTGAAAACATCTGGTGAGGAGTTGAGAAGAGTGGGAGGGAAGAGTGGTATTTTAAAAGGGTGAAAGCACAGGAAAGGACTAATGTCCAGAAAGGGATGTTTGGGGAAACAAAGCCCCTTTTATTATCAAATTCTATAGTTTTGCCATACCACGAATCATTGGACCCCCTTCCAAGATTAGCCAAACAACTTTATTTTAATATAGTGTTTTCTAATCGTAATAACGTGGGTAATATGTTAATAAAAAACTCTCCAAGCGAATTGGAGTCCGCTGGTATTTATAAAATTCCGTGCAAAAATTGCCATAAAATTTATATTGGTCAAACTGGAAAATCATTAAAGACACGTGTAAAACAACACCAATATAACGTAAGTAGACAGGAAAAAAGTAGTGCCTTATTCTTGCATATAAAAAATGAAAATCATCATATTGATTGGACAGGAGCTAAATTTATTACCTATGAAAAATCAAAGTTGTTAAGAAATATTATTGAATCGTCTCTAATTAAATTTATTAGATCTAATATTATAAACATTAGTAACGGTCTCTTCAAACTTGATACTTTCGTCACGAGGGCAATAGCCTCTTCAAAGAGGGTTGACAGCCAGCGGATAGTTTTTACTTTTTCTTACTGTACTCCTTTGTTTCCCCAATCATCCCTTTCTGGACATTAGTCCTTTCCTGCACTTTCACCTTTTTAAAATACCACTCTTCCCTCCCACTCTTCTCAACTCCTCACCAGATGTTTTCAGCATCTAGTGTTCAGTTGGGTTTTTGACTCTGACAAAGACCGCTTGTTACGGTTGAAAGATCTTAGTCTTGTTTTCCCATTTCTTATTGTGGTTTGATCATTGATCGTATATTAATTACGAATTAATAAAACATGTACGAATTATGAAACAAATGTGTTGTGTGTAATATCTCTGCTAAATATTCAATATAGAAAAATATTAAATATAAGAGAGTAAAGTAAATTTAAGTAAGGAGAGACAAAAATAAAAAGATAAACAAGGTATCATCACTTTTTCTTTTTCTCCTTTCCTGAAGACCGCAAGAAAGCCAAAATGATCGGGAATCATGATTGTTAGTCTCTTCTTGCTGTTTCCTAGTTCGTAACTTTAATTATATGTCCGTTTGCACCGTCTGTTTTTCATTCAAAGCGTCAAGTATTTAATATATTACATATAACACATAAAGTTTCTTATTTTCGTTAAAGAAAATTTATCTATAGTAAATTATAAATAATGTTGAAAGGTTGGTAAGATAAACAGGGTGGAAACTTCTGCTTTATGGTTTTAGGTTAAATAAAATAATAATATAATGAGAGCATAACGAAAAACTTCTAGGAATTAAAGTTATATTTCCGTACTTATAAAATATTTTACTAAAGCCATTTAAAACATTTTAAAAACTCAAAACATCTGGAAAGTATTCTGCAAATTTTCTAAATTACTTCGACAATTTATAGAAATGTTTTCTATTTTTCTTTTATAGCACATTGAGAGGATTTTTTTTCCCATCTCGTTCTTTATCAGTAATAACTGTTTGAAGTCTAAAGAGTTTCCTTAGTTTAACGACTAGAATGCTTTAGTTTTTATATTAATTTTATTTATCTTTTTGATAAGTGTGTTGGAATACCTTACCATTCAAAAAAAAAACAGGATTTTCACACAGTAGTGTTGTCACAATCTTAATATTATAAATTATATTTGTTTGTTACTACTTCGGTATTTTTTACTCTAAATTAGAAAAGAGTTATTATCCCATTTATTTTGTTATGAACTTTCGGTACATTTTCTTTTGTAAACCTATTTTTTTTTCGATAAACTTTCACATTTGAAAATTAGAAATAGTTTTTATTTAGGACTTCCTGATTTACATGGTTATCATAGAAATGTTTTGTTTGTTTAAATAAATATCAAGACTGATTCCATTCAGTTCAGTTATTTGGGAGAAAATTTAACTATATTAATAATAAAATTAAAGTTTATCAGGACTCGGTCAGTTCTTCAGGTTCAAATTAAACTCTCATGCATGGCAATGCAAGACAAGGCAATGAAAGTTTAATTTGAACCTGAAGAAGGCAATTAGAGTTTATTTGAACCTGAAGAGGACAATGAGAGTTTAATTTGAACCTGAAGAAGGAAATTAGAGTTTAATTTGAACCTGAAGAAGGTAATGAGAGTTTAATTTGAACCTGAAGAGGACAATGAGAGTTTAATTTGAACCTGAAGAAGGAAATTAGAGTTTAATTTGAACCTGAAGAAGGTAATGAGAGTTTAATTTGAACCTGAAGAGGACAATGAGAGTTTAATTTGAACCTGAAGAAGGAAATTAGAGTTTAATTTGAACCTGAAGAAGGTAATGAGAGTTTAATTTGAATCTGAAGAGGACAATGAGAGTTTAATTTGAACCTGAAGAAGGCAATTAGAGTTTAATTTGAACCTGAAGAGGACAATGAGAGTTTAATTTGAACCTGAAGAAGGAAATTAGAGTTTAATTTGAACCTGAAGAAGGTAATGAGAGTTTAATTTAAACCAGAAGAACGTAATGAGAGTTTAATTTGAACCTGAAGAAGGCAATTAGAGTTTAATTTGAACCTGAAGAAGGAAATTAGAGTTTAATTTGAACCTGAAGAAGGTAATGAGAGTTTAATTTGAACCAGAAGAAGGTAATGAGAGTTTAATTTGTACCAGAAGAAGGTAATGAGAGTTTAATTTGAACCAGAAGAAGGTAATGAGAGTTTATTTGAACCTGAAGAAGGAAATTAGAGTTTAATTTGAACCTGAAGAAGGTAATGAGAGTTTGATTTGAACCTGAAGAGGACAATGAGAGTTTAATTTGAACCTGAAGAAGGAAATTAGAGTTTAATTTGAACCTGAAGAAGGAAATTAGAGTTTAATTTGAACCTGAAGAAGGTAATGAGAGTTTAATTTGAACCAGAAGAAGGTAATGAGAGTTTAATTTGTACCAGAAGAAGGTAATGAGAGTTTAATTTGAACCTGAAGAGGACAATGAGAGTTTAATTTGAACCTGAAGAAGGAAATTAGAGTTTAATTTGAACCTGAAGAAGGTAATGAGAGTTTAATTTGAACCTGAAGAGGACAATGAGAGTTTAATTTGAACCTGAAGAAGGAAATTAGAGTTTAATTTGAACCTGAAGAAGGAAATTAGAGTTTAATTTGAACCTGAAGAAGGTAATGAGAGTTTAATTTGAACCTGAAGAAGGTAATGAGAGTTTAATTTGAACCTGAAGAGGACAATGAGAGTTTAATTTGAACCTGAAGAAGGAAATTAGAGTTTAATTTGTACCAGAAGAAGGTAATGAGAGTTTAATTTGAACCTGAAGAAGGTAATGAGAGTTTAATTTGAACCTGAAGAGGACAATGAGAGTTTAATTTGAACCTGAAGAAGGAAATTAGAGTTTAATTTGAACCTGAAGAAGGTAATGAGAGTTTAATTTGAACCTGAAGAAGGTAATGAGAGTTTAATTTGAACCTGAAGAGGACAATGAGAGTTTAATTTGAACCTGAAGAAGGAAATTAGAGTTTAATTTGAACCTGAAGAAGGTAATGAGAGTTTAATTTGAACCAGAAGAAGGTAATGAGAGTTTAATTTGTACCAGAAGAAGGTAATGAGAGTTTAATTTGAACCTGAAGAGGACAATGAGAGTTTAATTTGAACCTGAAGAAGGAAATTAGAGTTTAATTTGAACCTGAAGAAGGTAATGAGAGTTTAATTTGAACCTGAAGAGGACAATGAGAGTTTAATTTGAACCTGAAGAAGGTAATGAGAGTTTAATTTGTACCAGAAGAAGGTAATGTGAGTTTAATTTGAACCTGAAGAAGGCAATTAAAGTTTAATTTGAACCTGAAGAGAACAATGAGAGTTTAATTTGAACCTGAAGAATTGTCCGAGTCCTGATAAGCTTTAATTTTGTTTCTATTTCATGGTTGATACTTTTATCAATATATTTATAATTGTATCTCAAATAATCCTTTTGGAACAATGAACTAGTGATTTCAATCATTTCATTGGCTGAATTTTGGCCACAATTCAATTCTTGATTCATGTAATGAAACAAGTAATAATTTAAGTCTTCAGGAGAAAAACCTTGGTAGGGGAGACTAAAACCCCCTAGGGCTACCCCAGAAATATGTACATTGGAAGCAATCACTCAATAAAGAATTAATTATTCATTCATTCATTCAATTTAAGTCTTCCATTACTAGTATGTTTTCTATACCAAAATATTTCTGTTCTCAACATGTATATTATTTCCAAAACCAAAAGATTTAAATCTTTTTATGATTTACTGGTATATTGTAGACAGTGGTAAATAAAAAATACTAAAAATGATGCTTATCTCTTTTTTCAATAATTAAAAATTAATCATATACGTAGAGTTTAATCTATTTTAATCTTTTAAGAGAAATAGTAAAAATTGAATAATTTTTTTTAAACACTTACTTCAAACTATACAAACATACTTCGAACTTACTTCAAACAGGTTTATTTGTTGTAACCTGTTATATGCATTTACATTATTTTAAATAACATTATTGATAATATATATATATATATATATATGGTTTTACTATATATATGCTATATATGGTTTTACTTTGTACAGTACCTTCTGTTTTGTTTTCTACCTGATGATGGCTAATGTGAGCTGAAAGCTTGATATAATATAGATTAGTAAAGGTATTCAAAAACAGTGTAGTTAAAATGTACCTAGGAGAGTTACTCCACCAATTAAATGTTCAACACCGGAAAGTGTTCAGAAAAAAGGAACAACTACTGAGAAAGATCGTAAATACTGAAGCCGCTGTGGCCTTCAACAACATTTGTTTAGGAGAAGATTTGCTGCCCATTTATACGAATATATATATATAGTATTCAGTAGTGTTCTTACAATATTCGTGTATAATAAATGCATAAAATATACACTCAACTTTACTATAAGTAAACTTAATATCGAACTTCTTGGGTATATAATATATAATGTCTCATTTAAGCGTAATATTTAAACTTATAAGCTTATTTTTGTATATCAAACCACTGATGCAAATAATCTCATTAGTATAACTACAGGAGTAATAATATTTTTGGAAAGCTATAGTAAAAATTTCCTGATATGAAATAATCTCCAACAAGAGAACATGGCTTTGGTTCCAATAGCCTGTGGATCTAGTTTATCTGACCTTCATCTACATTGAATACTTAAGACAAATTTTCCCATTTAAAAGTTGAAAAATATTCCTATTTTGTCTGGAAAATGTTAGAAGCATCTAAGAAGATAGTAAAAATTTCCTGATATGAAATAATCTCCAACAAGAGAACATGGCTTTGGTTCCAATAGCCTGTGGATCTAGTTTATCTGACCTTCATCTACATTGAATACTTAAGACAAATTTTCCCATTTAAAAGTTGAAAAATATTCCTATTTTGTCTGGAAAATGTTAGAAGCATCTAAGAAAAAAAGTCGTCTTAAAATAATTTTTAAGTGTTTAAAAAAATCATTCTTCTTTTCCTTTGTCAAAAATCTTATAAATCGAATTTACACTGAGACAGTGTTATCTTTCTCCTGCGTATTGTACTCTTTTATAAGGTTGCTGTAAATGTATGCTGAGGAAAAATATATTTGTAATTAGCCAGTTTTGGATACTCAAATCAAATTTAAAGCCGGCTTTTCAGTATAATTATTATAAACTATTATAGCTGGTAGCCTGAAATTATTGAAAATAATAGTTATGAACTATTAGACTAGAATAGTAACAAATAGGATATTTATCAACAACATATTGGGAAAGAGTCTATAAGTAACATTGTACATTTTGTATTGTCTTGTTTTACTTTTTGCATATTGTGTTCTTTGCTTCTGGTCTTTGTTTTTCTATGTAGGTAATCTGTCAGAGTTATTTATAGTTTTATTAATCTTAATAGATTTATCGTTAGTCTGAAATAACAATAATGATGTTTTAAACCCTTTTTTTTATAGGCAATAACATTGTAAATTTTATTTCTTTTTTTTTTTGCTATTCCATATTGTGTGTTTGTTTTTTCTGGTGTTGATACTATGTGTAAGTACGAGTACTTTTCCAATGTTCTTTATGGTATTATTAATTCTTTATAACTAATGATTAATTATTTTTAACTTACATAGTAACCGGTGAAAGGTCGGCCGTTAATTTATTTTCATCATTTTTATGCCTATTTCCTCGAAAACCAGTGTAGTACTTTGCATAGTCACATAGTAATACGAGTATAGTGTTGTGCAGTATATAATGACAGTAAAAGTATATGTTATTTTTATATTTTTTATAATATAAAAATGGTATATGTTTAGAAGCAGTGAAAGATAATTTACTTTTTAGACATACGTGCTCATGTGTACTAACAGTTATTACATGAAACATTACAGTCAGGAACAGTGCAAGAGGTATTACTCAATGTATAAGAATGACAATAAAAATATATTTTCCACTAGTTCATTTTGCAATCTAATATTTTATATAATATTATTATAAACTTCCGACTGACCTCGTAACTTGTTGATGGAGTCATAACATTCGATTAGTCCATTCGATGATGATGCAGCCTATGCGGTGGAAGGGTTCTATCAGCAAGTTAGGAGGTATGTCGCAAAGTTTATAATAATATTATGTTTACTAACCTCTGTGTACTAACAAATAACAAATTGCCTGTATGTGATGTTTTACCTTAAAGTTATTTAAGTTTTATATAAGAAATAATTCCTAATAAATTTAAGGGAATAATATAATAAAATACATTATTTTTTTTAATAATAAATTTAATAATAAATAAATTATTTTCTATTAAAATTATTTGAAAACAACTAATGCAGTTGTGTTCTTATTTAATCATATAAATAAGATCTAAACTTATATTAGACTGAATAACATTCAGAAAAATAGTTCCTTCATTATTAACTTACAAAGTTTTTTTGTAACTTATGATGTAGCCTATGCGAAACCGGTCGGACGACTCCATCAACAGGTTAGGAGGTATGACGGAAGATTATAATATGTTTACTGACCTCTTATTAGTGTGTGCTAACCTTAACTGTATAAAGTTACAAAGTTGTTGTACGATTTTTGAAGTGAAAATTATAAAGAATTGAAAGTGTAGTAATACATAGATGCAGTATTAGTGGAATCACTGGTTCTGATATCGTCTTGGATGATTGTAGAGCACTCCGTCTGCTGAAGGTGTCGCTCCCGGGCGCACTTGGATGCCCTGTAGCTTGGTAACTCCAGGTTACTCAGTCTTGCAAGACAAATCGCCGGGTAGTCAGCTGAAAGGTATCAAACTAAATTCGTAAACAATACTATTTAGATTGATACCCATCCGATTAGATCCCTTGCAACTAATGATTTCCTTAAAGTATTTTATTAATAATATAAAAACAATGTATACTTAAAATCTAATGTGTATTACCTAATTATTTTTCATCGTTCATATACTGTAATAATGATTACATTTTAATTAAAATTAAAAAAACTGGAAGCAGCTATATTAAATCAATAAATGAATTATATTACCTACGCAATGATTTAGGTTTAAGTTTACTTTTTTGTTAAGTGTAAATGTGCTGCCGTTTTGTATAAAGTATACAACACCATTTCAGACGGAAGTCTTGATCATCGCAGCCCTCGTCTTATAAAAACCCTACCTGCCCATAAAATTTGTCCTATGCTCTAACCTGAGAGTATCTTCCCAATCCCCTTAAAACGCCTGTTGATTATAAATCTCGACTTTCTTCCATCCTTCCATCACATCAGATCCAGCGCGGCCGATTTTATAACTCTTGACTTACCAAACTACAAAGTCGTGAGTATGACTCTCATGTGAAAGTCTAATATGCAGGTTGGCAATACTTACCAACTTTTGTTGGTAAGATGAAAGGGTCTCTGGTGTATAGTTGCTAATTATGACTTGCTCTATAGTGAACATGTATTTTCTTTGGTTGTTGATCTTTGGTTTTGATAGAGTGTAGTTTATACCAGTTTTTTTTTAGTTTGTTGTTTTATATAAAATTGCCTCGATTTTGTTTATATGCTATATATTATATATTATTATAATATTATAATATTATATTATATATATATATTATGGATATATATGTATATATTATATGTTTATATGTTTTGTTTATATATTGCCTCAAATTTAAGTGTATATTTTCAAAGTTTCAAATGATTGATTTTTAATTAATTGTATTGTAAGAGTTTTGGACACTGATTTGTGACTTGGTGACCGTGACTTGGAGTGCTCCAGGGCTGACTCTGTGTGTTTGCTGCAGGTGGCGGAGGGTGCTGCCAGTGCCAAGGACAAGCTGTCCAGAAGAGCGTCTTTCAACCAGTCCCAGGACCGCTCCCATGCCGCCCCCTCCTCTCTCCCCTATCTCGGTACCTGCCCTATTTTTTTTTTCATTTTAAGTTAAGTTAATTCACCACTTATTAAGTTTCATTAATGATTCCTGCTAATGATATTTTAAAAAAAACCGTTAGACTTAGACAAAGAAAAGTGAGTTGAATTTGCTTAATCTTTGTATAGTTGCTTTTAGATGGTATTGACAACGTAGCCGCCATGGCTATTTAATAAAAACTTCATTCATTAAAAAAGGAAAAAATTAAAAAAAATAAATAGATTTTTCTTTTTCTTATAATGTGTTAACACTCAAAGAAGGTCTCTGTGAAAGAAGATAACTCCTTACTTAAACGACCATCCATAGAACCAATGAACATGTACTTTTATTAATAACATTTACTGCTCTATTTATCTATCAGCTGATCCAACTATTTCGCCTTTGTTTTTCTTTCGAAGGGCTCAGAGTAGAAGGTTAACTTATATCTTCGAGTTTCACATTAGGAAATTTACAGGGGCATGTCACTTGATAAAAGTTACCATTAACTTACCTTCTTTATGAAGGATATATTACAATTTTTATGTGTAGATCCATTAAAATTTGTATATGTTTAAACCGTAAATAAAGATTACTGTTATGAAAATACATGATGTGGGTGTATAAAACCCTTCAAGGAAAGCTTCTCCTTGAGGTGTTACGAAAATATACCGATCCATTATGGTCTATTAAAATCACTATCATAGAAATTGTGTAGTTAAAGGTAACTGAAGAAAGCAGTTTGAGAACAGAGCTGGTCAGAAGTGTGTGGAAAGTAAGTGAGGGAGAGGGCTGGAAGAAAGGAAGTCGTTTGAGGCGTTTAGATCCTCATTGTAGGCCATAACTCTATAAGTGAAGTATGTCCATGGTGACAAGAAGAACAGGATCGGTGAGGACTCAAGAATAAGTTATGGGTCTTATTATGGAAGTGGAAGGTGTCTTTACAGAAGGAAGGTTGGGAGTTCACAAGAGTTTACAAGATGCATCCACAAGTGCTGATATTCTCTCAGTTGACAGCCAATCGGTGCTTAGCTTGTATGGTATTTGGATGGTTATGTGTTTTAGGGAGGCTGTATATAATAGGGTAGCGAGGTGTTATGGGTGTCATCATTTTGATATCTTATCTGTAAGGGAAGAAATACAATAAAGAAAGCGATCTAACAAGCTTTCGGTTTGCATAGTTCATTGTTAGTTTTGTGATTATACTAAGAAGAAGTGCAAATAGTTACTAAATATGAGGTAAAAGTTAAAACAAGGAGAGTTTGCGATGGAATAGAATAGATTGGAGATTGGCCGGTTAGCGGTCGGTTACCTAGAACCATTCCTAGTATCACTGTCGGCTTGTAGTATGGAAATTTACTGATCCACAGGTCTTCAAGTTTTGTATATTCCATGTGTCCTTAAGTGTTTTCACAGATAAGTAGAGAACTTCTTCGAACACAGGGACAGATTTGTGGTAAACCAATACACGTGGAAGGAAAGACTGTAGTGCATTTATTTTCGTTTATTGGATTAATGCGTTGTAGTTTCGCAGTTCGGCTTATTGCTAACAAGCAGAGTTTGAATCTTTCCATTGTGACTCTTTAACTATTTGTTCATTAATTGTCTTGAAATTTTTGAAACTAATTAAAGAATAGCTCTCTCTACTTTTTTACATTGATATTCATAGAAAAATCGTATGCACTGACCTATGGGTTGTCTGTATGGGTCAGCTTATCAAATATTATATCATTTATGAAAAACATTTTAAAGATTTGGCAACTTTCTGATCATAAAAACCATTTTTTACAAATACATGTGTGAATTTGTTAAGTTCATGATGAAAATGATGCCAGCTAATACAGTCCGTGAATGCAGTTTTGTTGAAGGATTAGTTGTAGACTTCCTAGAAAGTTTAGCTTAAACATAAGATAAATGATACTTGTTGATAAATTTGGTGCAACAGGTTAACTCAGAGGCTACGTACTCGCCTCTCGAATGGTAGATTCGGCGTTGAATAAAGGAATGGTAGATTCGGCGCAGGAAGTGAATAAAACTGAACCTGTCGTCTCTAGGTGACGACGTTAACCTGTTATGACTTTATAAGTGTTTCTAGGCCTCTCAGACTTTACCACCAAAATCAAATCAGGCCGACTAGTTTAACGTGCTGCCCTTTAGCCACTTTGAATCACTCCAGTGTGCCCGAGGTGACCACGCGGACCACGCGAGGTGCCCGCACGATACTACGTCGCGCATCAAGACTTACATCATGCATCAGTACCAGGTCAGCACACGCAAATCGCGTATCAAAAAAAAAACCCTTATTATAAAAAAAAATTAGCTTACCAGCAGGAGCGGGAGGGGGTGCTCTATGGCACCGGAGGCCCTTGCGCCTCTACCGGGAGTACAAGCACTCGTTTCATTCTTCTTATGCCGTGGACAAACTCGAGGAATGCGTTTCTGTACCTATCACTGAAGGCCTTGAGCATGAACATGAACTGCCGCTGTAGCAAGACGACCCGCTCAGATTCCTCGAACACGTGCTTTACTGTCTCAGGGGCTTCTCCACACGGACACATTGGACTTTTAGCTTTCTTAAACCTATAGAGGACGTTAGCCGTCGGTCCCAAGCCATTTCTATGTGAGGTTCTCGTTAAAGATCTTCTATTCTAAATTCACTAGATTTAGGCGACATGTAAGACTACGGACGTACAATGTTCATTGTGTGGTATCATAAAGGGTCAATGTTCGCGCTGAGTATGTTCTGTTTTGGTCACAAGATCCATTGTAACCTAACTGGGCCTGACCTTGATACATTTAGATTGAACTTGTCAACAAATTCGTGAACAAAAGTTATTTTGAATAAATAAGAGAAGAGTGATTTTATTTATTGTGACACTTTCTTATATCGGCGTAATAACATTAATTCTATTTCATTCACCAGCTTAATTTTCAAAAAAGTTTTATTAGCGAAGAGTTTATGTTAATGTTTCTGTAAAGTAGTTCAGTTTTTGTTTGTGACTCGCTACATCAGAATTATTTTGTTGATTTCAGTCGAAGTTGAATGGGTTTGACTTATCTATTTGGCCCGAAATAATTTGGTATGCTGTGAGTTTCATAGTGAAATGAAGAGCTATTGTAAGCTAGTAGGGCATACTTTTATTTCGACTAGTTTGTTACTGAACTTTTTCATGTTATTTAATAGCCTATATGTTTATTTGAGCGGAATCCTTTAAGTATTCCATTTGACTCTGAGCGTTGGGAAACTAATTAGGTATAATTTGATTTTATGAATTGCTGATAACTCTTTAAAAAGTTACTCTTTATTTCTGAACCATTATATACTATTATTATTGTAAAAATATTGTTATTCGTGAGGCGATTTATTAATTCGCTGGGCATATTAAGAGGCAACCAATCTACTCTAAAGGAATTTATTATACTCTAGTCTAATAGTACCTATGCGAACTATTTGAAAGGGATGGATTAATTCGCAGTTGGAGTTATGTTTCATTCTAGTCTAGTAAATGTCTACCATACTTTGAGATTTGACATATTTTGCACGTATCTAAGTAATTTGGAATAGATTTTTTTTGATTTGACAAATAATAAAGGTGTTTAATTTGGAAGATGTATTATTTTCTTTATAATTTAAATTCAGTTGGATTGTTATTATTATAACACATTACACCCGGTTGTTCTGGACAACTTATATCTGTTCTTTTCTTATTCATTCAGTACTTGCATCATTGAGGATGCTAGTGGATGTTGCGCAGAAAACACCAGACTGAAGAAGTTTAGGTGTGTTTCAGTTCAACCTTTTTTATCCGGTACAACACTACATTTCCATATGTTCCGGGACAAAATTGAGAGTTACCTTTCTTCACTGGCTAGATTGTGATGATAGATCAGACATTGCAAAACTGATTTGAATTAATAACAATGAATTTAAATGCATTCATTGACTGTCTCATGAAACTATTTATCCTCAAATATACTAAAATACTCTAAACACAATGACTAGTATTTCGACCTAGAAATTGTCGTATTATATCCAATGCGATTTAGTTATTAATTTTTCACCTACAAGAATAACCTTTATCGAACTTAGGATGATTCCTCGCAATAATTTATGATCACATAGAAAGCAGCTATCAATTTTCCTTGAGAGATATTGTAAATGGCAACATATAAAACAATCTATTAATGTGTGGTTCTATTATATTTTTGAACCTTTTATCTCGCATATACGCATTTTCATTTTTAAACAGTCTCTGTGCACTAAAGATAAGAAATATTTAAAAACTTTTAAGTTTAAGAGGATTAATAACTTTTCTGAGCTGGATGTGGGGAGGTGGTCATTACTCCTCTTATTCCCTGACAGACTTGCCTTTATAGTTTTTATTTTTGTGTTTATCTTTTATATTTATGTTGGCTTTAAAGTTTCATTACTTTTTTGTTCTTTCTTAGTTTATTGTTCATAATTTCCTTTATTCCTTGTTTTATATATTTCTTATTTTCATCCCTTTCTTTGTTCATTATTAGTTATATTTCTTTTTATCTTCTCACCTTTGAAGTGGGTCTGCGGCGGTTAACCCTGCTGTTTTCATCTCCCTGTGCATTAGTGAGCTTGTTATTTTAGTATTTATTCTCCTGATGATGGTTAAAAATGGATGTTTCAATATTTTCAATTTTTCAACGGTGGAGTTGTTGGGACCATTAGATATGAAAAAACGTTCCCGCCTTTTGGGAAGTTCAAAGTTTTTATGACAACTAGTTAAGTCACGTAATAATAACACTTAAAAACCTGTTGTAAGGCAAATAACCAGCTGAGTTAAGATGAAGCTGGAACCAAGCAGATATCACTGATTCTAAAACTCACCTACTAGGATGTAGAGTAATGTTTCGTATTAGGTTATATTAACAGAACTTGTAGTCATCTGGAGTGTGATTTGTTGTTTCGAGTGTTTCTTCTTTCTATAAATAAAGAAATAAACAAATAATAATTTCAAATAGTTGCAATGAAGATCGTAAGCATCATAATAACACCAAAATGTGGAAGCTAACTGGAATAATGTCTGAAGTTGATAAAGAACTAAGATTTTCTACTCACGATGTTGGACTTCCTTTCCTACTGAAAACTTTAAATTGCTGTAACTTGACGAGTGTTCACCGTAGAATAGATATATTCAATGAACTTGATTCCTACAGAAATCAAACTGTTTAGTAGCAGTAATTTCATATCTGTTCCAGGCCCCAGAAGAAAGAAAATTAATAGTTCTAACAAACTAGTTTTTCTTAAAAATTTTGCATTCGTAATGATTCGGAGGAAGTAAAAGACGTAAAAATTTTCGGTTTGAAGTTTTGTGCTATGAACAGCGTTACAAGAAATAAACTCATCTATTTACTGATAGACTAAAATTGCCTGGTTGTTCCTCTAAGGATAAAAGAGGTTAGCGCTCTTCAATTAACAGTCATATCAAAACCGTAAGGCAGTAGTAGCTGTTGTAGGTAAATAAATCAAGGATATGTCTTTTCCATATGATTTAAACATGATTTACCATCTTTTTTGCACAACTGTATTATCTTCATCCTACAACTACTGTCTCTGATGGTAACTATATTTTATTAATACAAAATTCAACATTTTCGTTAGATACCCACGTTCGTATTATTGTGTAAAATGTAATGAATTCATGGCAAAGATGGAAAATTTAGAAGCGGATCTGCTTTGATCTGCTGCATTACTTCATGACATACCAGGAGGAAAAGTGTGAGACATCGGATGTCCAAGCAGAGGTCCCATTTAGAAGACGATCTGTTTCAACTCTCAATTCAGGTCCATGTAAGCTAAGTTACTAACCGAAAACCAATAGATACCGGATAAAGTTATAAAAAAAAAATGTTGTTCAACAACAGGATTGGAGATAATATTATTTTCTTCAAATTTTTATTAATTAAATATATAGTCATATATTTTGAATTTCTTGAGAGTAGTCTGATATATTGACTACTAAAAACAGAGACCAATAACTATCTGTCGTAAGATTAGTATGAGAATGTCAGTGAGAGCAGTGAGGACCAGAAACCAGCTCGAGGATGTAAGGTTCAAATACGCTTTGTTGGTTAAATTACATTGCATTCTGAGGAAAAGAAGGAAATAACAACTTCGTGAGAGCAGTGAATTGCGTGAGAATGAAAATCCAATATGTGAGAGCAGCCTGGCAGGGACTGTGAGGACCAGTAAGTCGAGTGTGAAGACCAGGAGCTAATCGAAGAAGTGGTATGATAGGGTCATTGAAAACCTGAATCTAGTCCAGAAAAAAATAGTCTGTATTACTTTACCAAAAAGTTCTCTTTTTCAAAGTCTGATATGGCAAAACTATACGAAGGAGTTTAATGCATCCTATTTCATATTTCAAACCTTAAGTAGCATGTTTTGAAGGATTAAGTTGAAAATACACTCTGCGTGTATAAACGTGCACGCACGCACATACACACATAAACATGCACGCACACACATACACACATAAACAATCACACATATCATTATAGAAATATATTTCTTTACTTTTTTTTACTCCATTATTTTAAATTCATAATATTTTCTCATTCAAGAACTATATGACATCAGATGTCAGTGTAAATGTTTTATTATAAAAAAAATTTCGTACAAAAGTGCAAGGGTGAAATATAGAAGGTGATATGATAATTAGGTGATAATGATGAGTGATTAATGTAACTGACTTGAGTTGATGGGCAATCGTTTCACATGATTGCATCAATTACAGATGTGTGTGATGTGACTACAATGAAGCGTGCACAATTCAAAGGTTTATCTGTGTTGAGTGCATCGATTACATTGAGGAAAGCATGCCTGATAGACTGAGTGTTGATGAAATAGCAAAGGCTCATATCGGCATTGCTGTTAGAAAGTTACGGAGGCCAGTGCAGGGAAGCGAGACCGCTCTCACCTCAACCACTGGAAATATAATGAACCGGTATGTGGGGAATCACCGTCTCGTCCATGTCCTAGACGTCCCGCTCGAATAAACAAATCGCTCGGATAAAGGTCTATGTAACCCACTGTTATGGATGACTTGTGCTTTCATGTAAGATGGCCATAAACTAACTAGTCTTAGATGCAATGTATCAAAATAGATGATCATATTGAGTAAATCAAAATGAATTTTGTCATTTTCATTTTTAATATATAATTATTGTTTTAAGCGGAATTTTGTTCACTTAATAAAGCCTTAATCTGGCACAAAGTCTAATAAAACCTCCCTCCAGTTTGGTATATATGCAATTTCAGCTTCTTATAAACACATTTTTAATAAAGTAGTTTACAGAAAAATAACAATCCTTTTGTACTTCAAAAACGATCATGAATTACTAACTATGTTAAGGTGCATTTAAATTTGCGGATTGTCAGAGGAATCAGACAAGAGGAAGTCTCCACGTCAGTTAGTTGCAGGTTAATGTTTCCGTAGAATATACGATAAGTACCTTTTCCTTGTTCAATATAAATCAATGAATAGTAGGATGTAGCACATCAAGGGCAACTGCATTACCTTTGTTCTGGTTTAAAAAATATAGCTGGTACCATGATTATAGGACATAACATTTTATTGCATATTTATATAGTGTAAATTAGCAATATATTTTATATTTCAAATTTATAACTATATACTATAAACATTTATAATTACTCTCAAATTATATAGCCTATTTGTTAATATACGGTAATGAATAATATAATAATATAATGTTTCTGTTTAAATAAAAATACAGTCAGATGTAGTGAAATTTATACTCCTATATTAATAGGAGAAATATATTAATGCATGAAATTTGCATTAATTATTTAAAAAAGTATTCATTTTAAATATTCATATAATAACTATTTACAAGCACATTATGTAAAAATAATTAAAGTGTAATATATTCCTTTGGTTAGAATATATCATTTTCTGTGCTTATGTAAATAATTCCAACGAGTAGTAGCATATTATCATTATTCTATATTGAGTTTTGTCGTCCTTTAACTGTCCAATCTTTCTCATTGCCCAATATATTTGTTTTTTTTCCATGAAATACCAATTTTAGGTAGTCAATTAGGATGTCATAACGATCCTAATTTGCGAAGGGAATGGAAAAATTCTTGGGATCTCTATATTACATTTTTGTTTACTATAATTTATCTATAGTAAAAATATTACACAAAATTTAGCCTTTCGAGAAAGTCGAAACTTTCTGAACATCGGTAAAATGAGAAATCTTATTGTGAAGATTTATAAGATACTGGAGATATATAGAGTTTATGAATTAATTTTCACAACCTGATTATCATTTCATTTATGTTTGTCAGTAGGGATTTCCATGGTTTAAACGTAGAAGTAAGTTATAGTCACCGGAACATAATGATCTATTCTCGCTTAGAGTTAGAGAAGGACACTGGAAAGCCTTAGCTTAAATATGGATTTATTTATTTTTCTATCAGCAGTGGCTGCAAAGACAATTTATTTTAAGACTGCTTGTGTTGAGTTTTTTGCATTGTAATGTAACAAATGATATAGTATAGACCTGATGTGTACGGATGGAGTTGTATGTACAACCAGTACATACCAGTAGTGTCCTACTAGTATGTACAAAAGGATTAAAGTTCCACATTATTATTACTTATTTAAGTTGTGTAAGATTTCCCTAAGAGTGAGTTACAGATTAAGCTGATTTGTTGACAATGGCTGTGTTGGGTGCGTGTTGTTGTGCGAAGATCCTGCTCAACAGGTGCCTGTCTGCAGCCATAGCGACCGACATTGATCCTAGACGCGCAGCAGCCGCCTTGTGTCTCCCAGCCACTGCCTCTGCCCCTGACCCACATACACGCGCCCACAATTAGTTTTTATTTATCTTCGCCTTCCACATTTTAACTTCATTTATCACTATATATTTTTAATAATAATGGAAACTGCTGAGACAAGATTTTCAAACATCTTTAATATTATATATAGATAAAAGTATCGACCGTGAAATAGAAACAAAACTAAAGTTTATCAGGACTCAGTCAGTTCTTCAGGTTCAAATTAAACTCTCATGGTCAACGTTTCGGTTTTTATTTAAAACCTTTTTAATAGGCAGAAGTATAAAATTTTGAAACAGAGACACTAAGCATTATATTACAAATTATTTTACAAAGAAAAATAGTGTGTGGGTTTCAACAGCAACTGTCTAGTCTGAATGAACTAGTGTTACTGAACACGTGTTCTTCAATATATATATATATATATATATATATATATATCATCCAAAGTAGACACGAGTTCAAAATTCAAGAAGAGTAATACATAGAGTAAAGAAAATCATAAATTCAAATTTTTCTTCTCCTGAAGACAAATTGCCCGAAAATTTTGAGTTTGTAAGTGTGTTCCTTTACTCTCTGTGTTACTCTTCTTTAATTTTGAACTTGTGAATATAAATATATATGTACATAAATAATTATAACAAGATTTCAAAATGAACACGTAAAATAAAAATCAGAAAAATGACTGTGATCTTTAAGCAAAAACAATGATCTTCGTCAGAGTCTCACTTTTTCTGTGATACTCGCTGACACTCAGATGTTGATATACTGGTGCATATGTATAAGTGACGGCTCAGTTATCGTCATTTGTCTTCGGAGAGACTCGCATCTTTCTATTTCATAACGAGGCAGTGAGAAATATGTTAGTGAGTTTTTGTTATCTCTTTTATATGTGTTCTTTCTGTGAATTTATCTTTATATACATATACCGACTGTGTGTGTGCGGGAGAGTGAGAGAGAGTGAGTGACTGAGAGAGAGATGATTCAGGAAAGACTCAAATGTTCTACGATATTAGTATGTATTACATTTTCAGAACTGCAGCAAACATGTACACTCCAACCCTCTTATAAATAAGCCTCCTTATGTTAGTAATATGAAATCATCGAGAATAGCTGATTGTGAATAAGCACGAATTGAGATGTAACAACTTACTTATCAGGAGGAAACTTATTATATTTTATTATAAATTGTTATTATTATAATTATTATTATAAATTTATTATAAACCCTAGGCATATTAAGAAAATTTTTTCATATTCATATTTAGTATGTAGTTAAAATTCATCTGCATTAAATTATAAAGTTAAACACACTATTGAAGAACAAGTAATCCCTCTTTTGAAGAGAAAATGATATTGCTTTACTTAAATTATTATTGTTTAATAATATCTTTCTTATCAATGTTAAAGCCGCTCACATATTTTATGAAATAATCCTGTGTCCTGTCTAAGGTATTGAAGCATAAAACTAGTTTTGATTCTTTGGTGAATCATGGTTTCAGACCATCAGGTGTGCTAGGTTTTCTGAATACGAAGCCCTAATGACATATATTTAGGGAGAAAGTTCCATTTCGTGAATGGTCCCTGGAGTCGCCAGATCTTTCTGAACGAGATTTTTTTTTCTTTGGGGTTACTTTATTGACTCCACGTGCTGCATAACGTTGTAGCCTGTGTCTTGTTCTTGTGATCTCGATGAGTCACTTATAATATGTAATTATTCTCTTCCAGTAGAAACCCCTCTGTTTACTCAGATTTTTACTGATTGTCCTAAAGTGCGTAGAATTGTTAAAGGTAGTACTGATGAGAAGGTCGAATAGCCAATGTGGATTCATTAACTGATTTTCGTATTCCTAGAATATTGCTAGAAAGAGGTGTGGTAATGTTTGGAATCATGGGCGAGCGTTGCTCCGGTTATGACTCCGCTAGCATACTCCGACCTCTAGAATTAGGGAGTTATATATATCAAAATTAATTATTCAAGTATAATTAGTTTTTCCTCCTTTCCCTCTTCTAAATAATAATATACATTTAATGAATGCAAAATGTGAAATATTGTCAAAATTACATTGCAATTCAGCAAAAAGAATTCCACAGTAAACATGTCTAGTAATCTTTAAACGTTGAGATTTTTAAAAATTTTAACCCTTGAAAAAGCACTTAAACATGTTATGACTGAATCATTGATTTGCTTGCATTTTGATGCAAACATTGCTTGGTCTGGAATAATAATGATGCCCTTGGCAAAGCATTGCCTCCTGGGGAACTACATTTTCCTAAATATGAAAGTCATTTCACTAATCTTGAGTGTAAATGGAATTTTCAGAATGAGAACAGCTTGAACTTTTTATGGTTCACATCGAAATATGGAAACATAAAGACAAAAGCATTAAGACGAAAGCATATCTAGAATTATAACATTATCTTAAGGTTATATAATTATTATCAGAATCTGAAATGAAAACCATGACAGTCGTAAAACTTTGGGTAGATACCAGAGTTTTTTTTAAAAGTCACCAGGTTTCTCTTTAACAGCCTTCTGATAGACAAATTTAAATTGGGTCTAGCCATAATCTCCTATTTACAGGTGATCCAGAGAGCTATGAATATTCCATGATCAGTAAAGGTTACCACCAGACTTCATGTATAGTGATAGTAATTATAACTAACATCACATAGTGATATTCAACATAGTTCGGAACAGCAAATGTACCAAGACGGCCATCCTGACAGGCAAAAAATATATACGTTCATCTTTTGACTATTCTCCATAGATAGATGGATATTCAAAACGATCTAAGTTGAAACCCATAGAACTATTTACCATGTGACTGATAACCAAAGAGGACACCAAAACCCTCTCCTATCCTATCCCACTCGTGCAAAGCCTATCTCTAAGGAATCGACTCAAAACAGATATTCTTCCCAGTGACCTCGAAGACAATTTTAACTCAGTAACCAGACAAATACTTCTGATATTTACTTACTGATGTCATACATCCTGCTAAGTATGTAGCACATACTACAATAGTATGTTACACACAGTAATAATTTGAAACTAGTACTAGTTGAAACTGCTAAATGACAACTGCATATATTTTTGTTTGTCGTTGGTTGGATGATGCAGTCTCCGTGGACTCCCTGTATTTGGAATTACAACAAAGAAAGTGAGTTGCACTCTAATGAATTACCAGCACATAAATAATGCAAACATATTTAGATTTTAAGAGAAAATATTATTCAATTCATAACTGGAGTCATGGTTTTATGTTGTAAGCGAGCGGAATATTTAGCTGGAGATATTTTATGAAAAATGAAATATACAGATAGAGCCACCTAGTCATAAATGAAATACTTGGATAGAAGTATTACATAGCTTTTCATTTATTACCACTATTTAATTTATTATCTTTCGTAAAAGTATGATTTATATTCTTTTATTTTGTAAAATATACATATCTAAACATTTCAATCAACTAATTGAACAAAATGAGGACATAAACTTGAACATATTAATTTATTAAACTAAATAGATTTAATTATAATTATGTACTTGTTTTTATTCTGTCAAAATTGATTTAAACAATGAAATTGTGTCAATAGGAGGTCTAAAAGCAAGTTGAGCGGTGTGTTCCAAAATTTTTATTTAAAGTGGTTTTTAAGCCTTACAAGTTTTATACTTAATTACTATAAAAGGACAACTGCTGTATTAGTACACATTTCGAAAATTCTGCCTTCACAATTATTATATTTTTACTTTACTATATAAGTAATGTGTAGTTATCGTGAAAAAAATCAGTCTCGAAAATTCGATACAAATCCGATAGCTGAAAAAATCCTCAGATCTTTAAAGCAATTATCATTTTTTTTTTCAATAAAGAGTAAAAATTTTGACTCATGATTAAAACTAAAAGCTTTTGAAGACGGATCAAAAGAAAATTATACCCACAAATAAATCATTATTATGTGGGGTGAGCTGAGATATTCTTTTCAAAATTACATAAACCAAAGGGTCATTAGAGTACATTTCCTGTTTTCAGAAAACTTTTTTTGACCCTAAACGGTTCATTAATAAACAATGAAGTTATCCCCCTAAAAATGAACAGAAAATTAACAATGTATATAAAAAAATATCATGAAATTTTAGTTATCATATTAAATTTCAGTATGGTAAAGCTATAAAGTTGAGTGCAGGGCACTCCGGTTTTTTTTGTGTAGTTGGCAGTATATAGCCACTTGAACACAAAATAATTTAATTGCGTGTGGGTTTGATACTTTGACCGCGTTGAGTGTAGACTGCTCAATATTTCGTGTGTTCATGTCCACTCCTTCACTTCAATCATCCATTCTTCAGAAATACAGTGATTAGACTTTAATATTTTTAAATAAACCTTGACTTTTTTTCAGGTAGTTTTACTTTGATGTGTAAAAGTATTGTATTTTTTCGAGCAACCGGCAACCCAATTTTCGATTAAAAATCGATATGAAAATTTTTTTTTACTTTTTCTCGGCTCAAACCAAGCATTGTGAGCGACGAAAAAGTGTTTCAACTCGTGCGACTTTTGATAAAAACATTTATTAACAACATTAAGTAAACTACGAGCGCAATATTTATTTAAATTTCTTTAAATTCCGATTCATAGTCAGATGCATCAAAGAGTTGTTCTTATTCTTCTTGAGTTAATTTATCATCAGTTTTCAGTAAAATCTGTTTCTTCAGTTTCTTCTGAGTGTGAATCCCACAGAAGTCGTCTTCTGTTCCTTAACCAACTGATGCATGTCAGCTCAGCCCTCGCGTTTATAACGTTCACTCAATTTGTGAGTTCTTTTTTAGGTAGATGCTTTTGCGCGTTATATTCGAATAAATACTCTACTACATTTATATTTTAGTAATAATTATAAAAATAACTCAATAATCCATCAAATCAGAATAACAGTGTTTGATTGATTGTTCTCCAGAATATTTATACTCTTTTTTTCAAAAGTGAGGTAAATTTTACCCCACTCTAAGTCAATACCTTGACTTAGATATTTTTCATCAGGATTCTTTTAAATATAAAACTGATTATAAATTTTAATACAGGATATTTAAAGATGTTTTGAAAGAGTTGATACATGTAAGAACAATACAATTATGAAACTATAATAACTGTAAAACCAACTCCAAAAAAGGATATATTTAATTGTGCACTCCAGGATGAAGGATTGTTGCCAAGTGAAAGTCTTGTACACCACTCTTTAGCATTTCTTATTGTCAGACATATTTTAACAGTGTTAAAACTCCACTGTTTTTTGGGTAATATTAGAACCTGGGAAAAGTACTCTTTTGTTTTTTTTATAAAAAAAACAGCTACAATTGTTATCTCCACTGATTGGAGAAACATATAATTTCGTATTAAGTATTATGTTAATACGAATATGTCATCATTATTTGCTTATAATATTGGAAGAGTAGCATTAAATTAAAGCTGAAAAAAGTTCTAGTTGTAGTAATAGAAGTTTTATGTAAATAAGCAACTTCACAATAAACAACATATCTATTACTGGGGTATATGGAAAGAATTAGTTTCTAAAATTAATGCACCATTTAAGGCTTAAAATGAACTCTTAAGAGTGTAATTGACGAAAAAATGAAGAAGGAAAACAGACTCAAGGTGGATAGAACTTCCAGAATATTTATATTCTTTTTTTTTTTTTCAAAAGTGAGGTAAATTTTAAATCACCGGATAAAACACCGGGTCTAATTTAGTAAAAATCTCGTTCTTACGGCTACTTGTGAAGAAAATACTAAACCTTGAAAGGAAATATATATAGAATATGAAACCAGACATTGTCCTGTTGACTAAGACTGCAGTTGACGTCATACGAAGAATAAAGACTCTGGCGCGAAGAGGCGGAGATCTATGACACATTGTATGTGAATGCGAGACAATGGCCTTGAAGATGTTAAAGATTTCTGGCAAATCATATCCAAAAGTGAAATAAGTGGAACATACTTCTCTACGCACAATTATTAATCTTATTAAAATCTATAGCTAATTCGTTACTCTCCTATTGACTAAGAAAGGCTAATAGGAGAGGTTTGATGGCAGAGGTGTTATAAAGACCGAGCAAAAATCTTGTGCACCAATCTTTAAAAACTCAACTCCTCAATTCAACAATGGTAAGAATAATAATATGTCAGATTGTTCTACGTCAGTGATTTTGAAGTTTCTTATAAGAGATGTATATAGCCATGACAAAACTTATTAAATCGTTAAATTGATTATGTATCATTTAGATAATTATTATTATTATTATTATTATTATTATTATTATTATTTGAGGGTGACTGTAGCATTGAATCTTAAAGATTATTCTACTTCCCCCCTTCTATACTAAAGTACCCCAGCAGTTAGCTTCAACGACTCCAAAGATCTCTGAATTTTTGCTGGTTCCAGTGATAAAAGTTTTTTTTCCATGGTTTTGATGAGTGTCACGAAGCACCTACCTCTTTGCAACAAAGGTGCTTGACAGTAAGCCAGCAGGTGCAACGGTGCTTCTTCCTCTTCTTTGCAGAATCTGTACAAACCGTCATTGAGCCTATTCAGGCTCTCTACGTTTTGGGAGAAAGCTACTTCCTTTCTCCTTCTTCGGGTCCTTAGATGCACTTGTGGGAGGTTGGCTCCCACTAATTAGCGCTTTTGGACCCTCTGCGCTTCCGGAGGATGGTCTCCAGACTTCTTTCTCCTTAGTAGCATACAGGGGAAAGCTCTGTCGTGGTATTTTGTCCGCTCCGGCAGAGCACCGCATACTGGAGTAAGGATATTTACTCAAAGGGGTCTCCTGGTACCTTTGAGGCTCCTTTCGTAATATAGTAACCCCCGTATCATCAATCCTTCGGCATGGATTGCATAACACCTTGGATTGGGGCTGAAATAAGAGGAGAGGATTTGGGAAGTTGGAAGGATGTGAAATGAAGGTGGTCAGGCCCAGCCGCTGGTCTCCTTCTCCTCCATTTTCGTTTGTCCCTGCATATAGTAGGTTAACAGGGTATCCTCGTGAAGGTCGAAAGTCGGAGTGAGTGCTGGAGGCTGTTAGAGGCGCGTAATCACTTCATGACTACCCCATTTTGATAATGCTTTACCAGAGAGTTTGATATTACGTCAGATAATATAGTCGCATTAAAATAAACTAAAATCCAATCAATGCATTGTCAACAAGTTTGATATAATGTTTACTGGTAGTAATGTTGAAGTTAGTCTAAATTTTTTAATAATCAACAGTGAGGAGTTCAACTATAATAAACATATTTTAAAAACTGGTAATATATTTTCTATTAAAACACATCAAACAAGTTTGCTTATTTCCAACGCCTAGATTTATAGGCTTTCACCTTTGCATATAAAGTAAGAGAAAGCAGCAATAACTGTTAGGAAATGGCTACATAAGTTGTCTGATTTAAGTAAATTAAAAAGAGAAATTAACTAATAATTATAAGAATAACTCAATAATCCATCAAATGAGAATAACAGTATTTGTTCGATTGTTCTCCAGAATAGTTATATTCCTTTTTTTCTTTTGTAAATTATGTATCATTACCGCCGATACATAATGTAGTACATCATCTGATAACTTTCATTTATAATTTGATGAAGTAAAGAAATTCGGTATACAAATATGGAAGTTGTGCTTATTGTTATTATTGTTTAAACTGATCCCCTAGCGTGAGATAACGTCAGCTGTTTACCGGCTTTTTGTTTAATCGGTGATTCTACAGACCATTATCCTAATTCTACAGACATTGGGAGTCCTAAATTTTGCCTAGGTTAGGTTAGGTTTCAGTGGCAGTACCACAAGGGAATATACGTGGGCCGAGTATTGGCCCTTTGTGATACCACACAATGAAGATTGATTCTACAAAGGGAGTCCTAAATTTTACCTAACTCAAGTGTATTTACAGGAGGAATCTTTAACGACTACTTGACATCGTACAGGCTCGGGACCGACGGTTTAACGTTCTTCTTTAGTCTTTTAGTATTCAGTGTTTCTTAGTTTTAAGTTAGTTTAGTTTCCACCTCAAGGGAATATTTTAGTAGCTTGAGGTGTAGTGATAATTTGTGTTGGTCTTCATTGTGTATTTATATGTCTTCGTTATATGTTTTCTTTAGTTAAAGTGCAACCGATAAGGAAATTTTGAGTACCTGGGCACTTTACCTGTGCTTTAGCTCATCTATTACTCGTGGCCTAGGTACTGTTTTGCGGAGTAACTGTCAGAATTTGTGCTTAGCATTGCGTTGCCCGCCCTCGCAAGGTCCACCTCGGGCACCTCCATAGTTTTCCATGATAGTAGCTAAATGGCAACTTGTCAACTAGGTGGTCTGGATTGACTAAGCAGTTATGGCACAAAAATGCCGAGGAACGCGAAGATCAAAACAGGTGTAGCATCCTTCTCCCAGGGACGACGTCATCAGATTTATTCACCTCCCACGTGAATAAATCGGGAGCCTGGTGGATCTCGAAATCCGGTCCTATCAGTTCAGAGGCGAGTACGTTAACCACCGAGCTAACCTGGCCCTTAAGTTGTTCTTAACCATTACACTATTATTAGCGCTATCTCTAACTTGGTACTTATCAACCTTGTGAGCCAAAATTTAAGGTATTTTTATCACGCAACACTATTATTCCAGGTATATTAAATAAGAAATTCCAACTCACAATGATTCCTGGAAAAGCGGACAAAAACAGTTTCAGTTTCCGAGTAAAGCACCTTTACCTTCTTAGTCTGATGTCGGCAAAAACTGTTCTTTCAATAGTTCATGACATGATATGAATTATTAATATCGTGTTAATAAACTTTGGCTAATCATGCGCACACATTGAATGAGTGAGTGTGAGTTAGCAAGTGAGGTGTATGTATGAGAGAAAGATAGAAAGAGAAAGAGACATATTATCGTATTTGGATTATGGAACCTTCAAAACATGTAAATCTGTCAAAACCTTTTCTTCAAAATAGTAATATTATTATACTTTCCTTAAATTAGGTAAACAAAAATATTACATACGTTTATACATTAAAAAACTGGATACCGGAGGTCTGAAATAAAATTAAAAATATAATTTCTAAGTTAGTTTGTGAAGTAATATTATTAGTAAGTAAGGCGTTAGTTGCAAGCCATCTCTAAGAGCTCTCAGCACCCTTACACCTTTACTACTCAGAAGGAGCAAACAACTTAAAGTCCAAGTTCTCTGGCTCATAATTTATTCTGGTCATTACGAAAGGGTCCAACTCCCATTTTCCTTTATTTCTAACCTTCAAAGTTTTCCCAGGCAAAACTAATTTTCAGTAACTTCAAGATAACTATTTTACACTTCAAACTTTATTATTATTTTCTCAAATAAATGCTGTTGAACATTAGCCTAAGATCAAACTGTCTTTTAGGTTTACTTTCATCTTTCTAACTTTGATAATGTTCAGCACCAAATGTAACCATGGTTATGTAAACTATGTAAACCAAATACAAAACAAAGGTAATAATATGCAATTTTCAAAGAGTCAATTTATGTCTAGTTTATATATTTAGGATAAAAATATAATTTTTTGACTAGGGAGCCAGGTTAGCCCAGTGGCAACGTGCTTACCTCTGGACTGGTAAATACGGGGTTCATGGGATTTATTGACATGGGATGTGAATAAATCCGAGCACGTTGACCCTCGGAGAGGACTTTAAGCTGTTGGTCACGAGCCTTTATGACAGATACTCGTTAAAGAACTACTCTAAAATAAAGTTGAATTATGTAGAATTTAGGACTCTCAATGTAGAATGTCCATTGTGTGTATAACAAAGGGCATATGATCGGCCTATGTGTGTTCTCTTGTACAACTACAACCTAACCTAACGTAACCTACCCATTCACTAACTATAAAGAACTCATCTGTTTATAAATGCAACAAATAAAAAAAAAACTCTTTCCTTGTAGTAACTGGCAGAAGTAATTGCGAATGGTATATTGATAAATATAAAAATAAAGGTAGACAATAAACATAAATTATAGACAAATGTAATAAACATGTTAACAATAAAGGTAAACAAACTAGCATGAATAAATTATTTTTGTTGTAAAACAAATTCTAACTATAACTAAAATGAAAGGAGGTATATCATAAAACAAGGTGGATGATTAAAAGTTGTTTCAAACTTTAAAAGGACTGAGTTTAGACTACAATAATTCAAACATTTAAATGAGCAAGCTGTCTTTTACGTTGGTTGGGTCCACCTTGAGGGGCGGGTCACGTTTGAGACACGCTTAAAATACAGACAATAGTAGATAAGGAATGAATATCTTTTTTTTTTAATACATTACTCATTTTAAGTAAAAAAAAATTAGAGTGAGCTCCACTTTAAATATACGGAGTGGATTTTATATAAATTGTAGTTTACAAATTTTACATAAGCATATTATCAAAGTCGTTCCTAATCCATTTTATGTTAATTTATTTTAATGGGCCCATATTCATTTTGCATGCTATAACAAATATTAAAATTTGTATTCCAGAACAGAGTTTTCCAATTATCATCCCTAACTGCTTACTTGAAGTCGAGGAGTTTTTTTTTTTAGTTTATTATGATTTATTCTGCTACCGGACTATAAAGGGATTGTGTTCACGGCGCTTTTCCATTTGAACTTTCATAAATCTTGCTTAAAACTAATTCCCTAGTTTATATTTATTTGTTGAACTGAGTGCATGTATCTAGTCAGACTTGTTCGCATGGCGGCCATACCTCTCAAATGTTGTACCTTTTTGTCGTTTCTAAATTCAGCTTCAGCTGCCAAGTTCTTTAATAGACTTCATAATGGTCCTTAGAGAAGTGTCACTCATATCTATTGGTTTTAGATATAATATGGCAAATATCTTTCACCTTTTAAAGTCTGCTGCTTTGCATTGAGGTAGATTGTTCATAAGTTTCGCCTCTTTTAGACAGTTCTATATTCTTCCTATGATGTTAATTGCAAAGTACATAAGTACTAGTTATTAGGACAATTTTAATTTTAAATTAATTAATTTAAAAAAATTAAAATTTAAAAAATTTAATTTAAATTTAAATTAAATTAATTTTTAATTTTAATTTTTTTAGGATAATTTTTTTTTAAAATGGTAAGAAATTTTACATTTATGTTAAAGCCTTCCCTTTTAACATTTATTAATTTCATTACATATCGAAGTTAGGTTTGAATGACCTTATTCAGTAAAATGGACCCTATTGTTCTAGCCGCCTTGAGTATCCTTCCTTCTTCATCCATTCTGCAATTATGTCCTTAAGAAAATTGGGATGTTCTAGACATATCAGCAAAAGAAATCTCTAGGCTATACAACGTTTATTTGGGTCCAAACATTTCCAACCCGTCCCCTGTCGTATTTCCTTATATTATTCTATGTCCACGTATCTGCATAAGAGTTAACTTATTTAGCTAATATTAATATTATTATTTTTTGAACGACTATACAGAGTAGACGGATGACATCATATTCCTTGAAATCATGGAGTTTCCAAATAATTTGTGATAATTTGTTATCACTATGACGACCCATGCAAAATATAATATGAAGAGCATATCATAAAAGGCAAGACAGCTTGCTCATTTAAATGTTTGAATTATTGTAGTCTAAACTCAGTACTTTTAATGTTTGAGAAAACTTTTAATCATCCACCTTGTTTTGTGATATATTTCCTTTTATCTGTATCTGGCAAGTTATAGCCAAACTATTAATAATTTTGTTCTAATAAATTTTTGAAAAATTGATTCTCCCATTGAGGCATTTCTATTTCGTGCTCAGTCTAAAATGTCTGATCATGATAGGGAGACTAACAGCGGCATCCAGACCTACATAGGACAAATCAACGAATGATATATAATTCACTGCAGCTAATGAATTAAATTTTTGGAATCAGAAGCAATAGCTTTAAATAGGGTTTTGTTTGCTCTAAAAGAAGGAGGAAAAGGTGACATAGGGGTGGGGAATAAATAGCTAGTTGATCAAAAAACCTCGGCACCACACACTTCCGAAGGAGGTCGAGTATCACTCGTTTAGACCAAATTTCTGAATATCACTCATTCTTAATTTTAGTTTATCAATGGTTGGTATTTAACCTGTATAAAAGCACCTAAGTATACTGGTCTTTTAAAATGGTAGAACTATTATGAACTCCATGGAAACGTTTGTGATAAAACTGTGAACCAATTAACTGTGCTGCAATCAAAGTTGACTTTACGAAACAGTTATAGTCTTCCACACTTGTATCAAATAGCAGCTTAAAGGGCGTAACTTTGAGATAGTCTTAAAGATTTGTTGATTACACTCTCCTATAGTTATAGCTTTCGATACACTATATGCGAGGTGATGACGCAGATTTCAGTGGTGTACTATCCGGAGTAGTCGACAGAGAGAGTGAGAGAGTCGTACGACGTCGAACTAGTCGAGGGACCTGACAGACTGGGGCTAGTTTCTAGTCTATCCTAGAAACTTCTTGTCAGTTCACTATTTGATAATGCTACTATAAGTTAATCATGACCATCTGTGTTGTAAAGTATTATACCTGTAACATAAATAATCAACTTTATATTCAAGGAATTTAAATATATGTTTAAATATATAGGACTTCCGCTCTAACCTACATATTTAACAAAAATTGATGTTTTAAAAACAATCACATATGAGTTTGAGAAATAATGAAACGCATAAGTAATAAATGTTTTAAGTTATTCTCTCTTATTTTAGTAAGATGTAAATTACAAAAGTATCCTAAACTGTAATATGTGTAAATATATGGAGGTTTGATATTACAGTTGTATGCTCCTCTTATGTTAATATTTACATTATCTAGATTAAACTATAAACTGTTCAAAAGAATTTATTTGAGAGTACTAGTTTATTTTTATTAACCACTTTTTTCGTTTACGTAATTTAAATTTAACTATTGTATAATTACATTAAATTGAATACATTTTGTAATTACAGCTTTAAAATACGAGGTGTGTAAATAAAGTAGTGAGACTGGCAACGTCGCTTTCGATCTGGCAACGCTGGAGACGCGTGGCCTTGAGTAGCGTCAGGTGCACGTGTGATGCGCCTCCAGTATGAATCTGAACTCGCCAAGTCATTGTTTGTCCGTAGCGTTGGTTTTCGTGAAATGGTTTTTTCTTGAGCGTTTTAAAAATGAGTGACCTCAAAGTTGAGCAGCGGTGTGCAATCAAATTTTGCTTCAGACTTGGACATAATGCAACCGAAACTTTTGAAAAACTTCAGGAGGCCTATGGAGAACGTGTTTTATCAAGGGCACATGTTTTTCGGTGGTTTAAGAATTTTCAGAAGGAAGAGAGTCGATTGAAGATGAACCACGAAGCGGAAAGCCTTCAAGTGCAAACACCGATGAAAATGTCAACAGAGTACGGAACCTTGTGCGTTCAGATCGACGCTTGACAGTCAGAATGATCGGGAACAGTTGAATTTGAATCACACCTCCGTTCATCACATTTTGACCAATGAATTGGAGTGGGTGTTGCATCACGACAACGCGCCCTGTCACACTGCCATCTCAATAAACGAGTTTTTGGCCAGTAAAAACATTCCTGTTGCTCCTCAGCCTCCTTATTCACCAGACTTGAGTCCTTGTGACTTTTTCCTCTTCCCGAGATTGAAAAATCACCTCAAGGGAACTCATTTCGGGACACTACAAAACATACAAACTGCTGTAACCGACCAGCTGAAGGCCATTCCAGAATCCGAGTTCCAGCAATGCTACAATGATTGGAAGGACCGTCTCCAGCGCTGTGTGGCTTCCGAAGGGAACTATTTTGAAGGTGACAATATCACATTGTAATTATATTTGAATAGAAAATTTAAAAAAAAATCAGTCTCACTACTTTATTTACACACCTCGTATGTACAGTTGCTTGTATACTTTGAAACACTATTTGTATAAATATAATCAACATATACGTATTGACGTTTGTATCCAAGCATCATTAATAAAGTCATAAATCTCTACAACACTTGGTCTGCATTCTTGATGTATTAAACTTGACTAAATAAACAACACCAAGGTGTGACAAATATGTAGTTTGAGCATGAAACATTGCCTAGTGTGCTAATATTGAGTTCAACAGCGTTTACCTCATAAATTATAAAAACTGTCAGATCATTTTAACCGATTCAGAGATAACAGTATTAATCACATTTATAAAACCATAAAAGTCTTCTCACTTACAAAAAAAATCCATATTTTTGCAGGACTTTGTTAAAATTGTAGAATACATTATTTACAATCTATTTGTAATTTGTAAAATTATGGTTTGTAAATTTATATTAGTTGATATTAGGCATAATAATTTTAATTAATTAAATGACAATATATTATTGATAGGTTGTTCGCAGTGTAGGGGAAAACCTAAGGTAACTTGTTGTGAAAATTTAATTTGTTAAAATATATTAATTTGGATATATTAACCTAGTAAACACTAAGAAGAAGGAGGTTCTAATCTTAAATAAAGACAAATTAAAACCTAAGAGAAAGAGTAAATACAGAGAGTGGCTGTGTTTTACGGTCGCAAATTCCTCTATTTCTGTAGTAGAACTTTTAAACACAAACTGCTGTTTGGTACGAGTTCGGAGGACCTTACCTGTTTCATAAAGGTAACTTTGATTGTAGTTCAGTATTATTCATCAAATGACTTTCTATGCGTCTCATAATATTTCCACCATTCTATAAGGCCAGTATACTTAGGTGTTTTTCACAGGTTGAATACCAACTATTGGTGAACTAAAATTAAGAATGAGTGATACTTAGAAATTTGGTCGAAACGAGTGATACTCGGATGCTTTCGGGAGTGTATTGTGTAGATGCCGAGGTCTTATGATCAGTCAGTTACTTAATATCCTACTCTATGCCACCCTCCCCTCCCTCCTTTTTCAACATCAAAAAGTACCCTGATTCTAATGATGGCTTTTGTATTCCGCAAATTATTAGTTGCAGTGAATTAGATGTCATTGTTGATTTGTCCTGTGTAGGGTCTGGCTTTCGTTATGACTATCAGAGAGCTTTAGTTAACAACTAGAGTGTACAAGTTAGGAAAAAGAACGTTGTTCTTTTTTCAGGAATGCTACAGTCTCTAAGTCAGGTTCTCACTGAAGATATAAACGTGATGATAGAGTTTCTGAGGAATAACAATGCAGATATCATTTATTTTCATTTTAATATATTAAAATTTTTAATTATTATTTTAAAACTTATATACTTATAAAAGTCTGATGACCGATCTTGTTTATTTGTTTTCTTGCCACCGTGGATTATCTGAATAAATAATTTAATATACGTAATTTTGTGGGAATCGAACCCATGACCTTTACATTGGAGCTCCAGTGCGCTACAGTGAACTATATATGACTTTACAAATAGTGGCATTAAAAAGAAAGAAGAATGACAAATACATTCTCTCAACATAAGTCAGGTAGAATTACTGACTCCAGATGTATATTTATTTCTGTTATAGAACTCAAAAAATCATCTATAACCTAGAACTGAAAAAGGAAGCTGTTGTCATGTGTATGTATGATAAACATTGATCCACCGCGCTTATGTAATGGAACAAGACGAATAACTGAGGTGCTTTACGATAAAATCATTGTTTGTAAAATTATAGCATCACGGTTTCAAGGGGAAATAGTTTTAATTCCATGATTGAAATTTGTTTTCTCTAAAGAGGATAACATTCCTTTTTCAAGGATTCAATTTCCTATTCAGTTAGCAGTTGCTATGACTATTTGTAAGTCTCAAGGAGAGACTCCACATAAAGTTTTAGTTCATTTAGGTAATACAGTATTTCAACATGACCAGTTACATGTTGCTCTCAGTAGGGTCATTTAGAGTTAATGCATCTACGTGAACATGATTGCATTAAAAAGGAAAGTGATGGATGATCCAACGGGTCACTAATTGAGGTATTAATGTATAATAGTTGGTTTGAAATGAAAGGAGGAGGTCATTTATCAAAAGTAACAACGACCTTATTAATTATGATATTGAAATCAAGGAAGGAAGTTAAGTTATCGGACACTTGGTGCATAAAGAGAATGGAGAAAAACGAAACGTTTGGTAGGATGTAAGAAAAAGGTTTTACAGCGTAGCATGGAGACAAATGAAAAACATATCATCTTGAAAGAGGGTATAAATAAGAAGGAGATGTAGATAATTTCATATCAAAGAAATAAATAATAATAATAATAATGGGGGTCATGGGAGTGTTGACACTGAAGGCTTAGTGTCTGAATCCAGTAAATGACTCTAGTTTTATTTATCCTGGGAAATGTAATAAGTCAGACATTTTAATATGAAATACAGCCCTATCGCTAAAGCCGTTTGCCCCGAGCGTATATCATAACAGGCCTTGTTATGATATTTATATAAAATATGCCTTCTTTAATAAACTTTAGTAAGGAAAAGCTAATCCACCAAACGTATTCTGATAAGATTATATCAACTAAGTGTGGTGATTTGTTTTCATGATGAATCAGAACTTATTGCTCTTTCAACCCCTTCCATTAAAATAAGAAAATTAATTGTAATTAACTTGGTACTTAGAAAAGAAGAGAAATCGTACTAGTGTAGCGCGCATCCTCCTTCCATGTTCATTGCATATTAAAAGCAACATTTTTTAAGCTCAAAACTCCATTATTGCCCTCGGCTCTGCACAAATAAATTGTCATTTTCTCTAAGTAGACATTTGTTTTCCATTTGCCTTCTATTTTTTTTCCTTTTCCATTTTTATTTAACCTCCTTTAATTCCTCTCTACTTAGCTTTTCCATTTGTTTCTTAATATTATTTTCCTAAAGGACTTTATGCATGCTATACATCAGTCATTCATCAAATATATATTATTTTTTTTGGTTTAACAGTCTTTCTTTCTTTTTCATTTCAATAATTTATAGGATTTAAAAACAGATTTTTTTTTGGTTAACAATTCGAATTGTAAGCTTTTTAAATGTTATATTAATTCATACATTGAAGTTTTTACTAACTATAAACTATATATTTAAATTGGTTGGTAATAGTAGTTCAGAGGTAATAAAGAATTCAGTTATTAATTTTTTTCACACTGAAATCATTACTTCAATTAATGTAATAAAGAAGTAATACTTTATACTTATAACTGTGGTTTGTTTTCGAACAGTCTAATTTGGTCACGTCATGATTGTTTTTATCTTGGTGCTCCATCTCGTCTTGTGTGAGGGTAAATTACAGAATACACAACATTCTTTTTGATTGGATGAGTTATTTGACTTCAAATTCTAGGCCACTTTAAGGAATGAGTCCTAACGCCTAAAAACTTTCTTCTAATATGTTTTCCTACAACATTATTAACAACAACTTATTCCTGTTAACAATTCTACTAATTTTTTTTTGTAGATTTTGATATCTTCAGTATTATATGGTACTCGTTGAAATATAGTTCGTAATTTTGGGGAAAAAAATACAAAAGAACTAATTTGAATGATGGTTACTTTCTCATCATTGGATTCTTACAACATAATCATGGAAAAAACAGTTTCTCAGGAAAAAAACACGCTGAGCTAATCTAATATATTTGTTTTATCTTGTATTATACTTGCAAAATATATAATTTTCTCTCTCTATGTTTTGATCAAATTGTAGCAATGATTTATTTAATAATTAAATTGCAAAAATAAAATAGAATAACATCCCTCGGAATATAGTAGTAGTATATCCCTCGACCATCTTCTCTTGAGCAGTCTTGGGGGATTCTGAGAAGGTGAGGAGGAAGCAAGGATTCGTACAATGAATTTGGGTGAGAGGAAAGGTTGTTGTGAAATGACTTATAATGACCAGAGTCTAAATTTTGAATTGATGAAATTTTTAGGTCATTATGAAGGGTGTAGTTTTTTAGGGAATAAGGAGCATTTGTGATTCTAGATTGCAACGACTGTATTCTATGAATATTGGATGGTTTTGCACAACCCTACAGTTCAAGTCCACGTCGGTCTCAGTAATGTTTTGCATAGCAGTACATTGTTATGTAGCGTCAATTTCGAGTGTTTATCTAGAAGTCTGTACTGTAATAAGAATCGTCGTTTCAAGTCAAGTCTTTTCAGTCGGGTATGAGGATTTCAGGTTAGTCTTTTGTTAATGAAGAGCCCTAAGTACCTGACAATGTCTGCAGTTGGAAGGAGACTGAAGGAAATTCTGTTTCTAATTTGTCATAAACCTTTCCGTTGCTTAAACATAACCAATATAAATTATTGTATATTTTAAAATCAATGGTTTAACCTATCAGGAAAGTTTGTTTGATAAATGCATTATTTTAAGTTTCGGGCCTTGTAGTTTTATATTTAAGTTCCATTTCTTCCCCTAACATCGTTACTGCCTTACAATGTTTGACAGTAGTTGTCAAATATAAATATTTCCCAATATTTGTAGTGATATTGGGAAATGGTGCTTTTTTTAACATAAAAGTTGCGTGAACACTTGTATTTATATTAATATTTAAGTGCCACTTTTGTAGCCAGTTTCCAATGCTATTTAGGTATTCTTGGAGAGTATCATTATTAAAGTATGTTTATAGTTTATCAACTGAAACAGTAAATATCAGTTTTTTTTCAGTTGTTTTTTTTTTCAATTTGTTTAAGTTCCAAACTGTGCACAGTGATTTAGCTAAAAACTATAAACCTCTAATGTTTTAACTCCAACAAATTTCTAGTAGTAAATGTTAGCAAGGCATGTGAACAAGGTTACTCAAGATGGCAGTGGCCGTGCAACACATTGGTTAGCTTTATGTTTGTTTTGTTTTGTAATGGCACCACCAATGAAGTTCTTATATTCTAATTTGTATGACATAGGAAGTAGATTGAAGGTAAATGTATAAATGAAGTGTAGTTCACATTTCAGACAGCTGTTTAGTCCACATTCAGTAATTCTGTTTCTAATTTGTCATAAAATTGCAACCTTTCCGTTGCATAAACATAACTAATATAAATTATTGTATATTTGAAAATCAATGGTCTAACCTATCAGGAAAGTTTGTTTGATAAATGCATAAATAAAACTAATTTTAAGTTTGGGGCCTTGTATATATATATATATATTATATATATATATATATAATAAGATATATTATTTACTATTATTTACATTTCTTCCCCTAACATCGTCACTGCCTTACAATGTTTAACAGTAGTTTTTCTTATGCAGTGAATTACCTGATTTTCGTGTATATATCTTCCACTTAGAACTCCAAAGACCTCAATTTGTCTCTGATCTAAAAAAGAAAACTTTTCTGACTTTATGAAGTTGCTAAATATACCTAGTTACTCTCAGTAATTAAGACTTATATTAAACTCTCTGCATTTAGAGGGGGTCAAATTAGATTTCTGACACCGATTCTATTCAAAGTTTTATTGGTATTAACATTAATGTATATTTTTGAAGTTCATTCTCAGTAATATATGGTCCGCTTAGAGCTAAACCAATACACATCAGAACTGAATGCTCCTTTTGTCATAAACTGCAAGGTAACATTAAGTTATTATTAACTCAAGATACATCTGGACTTGAGGTTGCACATCCCGTTTATAACCTCTCCTATTTCACTTCATTGCTTTCCTTACGCTTCCTTAGTTATTTGACCAGAAGAATGTATCACAAAAAAAAAGCAGAACAATCTTTTTATTAAGTTTTGGTTATATTTATATTGTGGTACACATTATATATATATATATATATATATATATATATATAAACATATATATGTAAATTATATCGAAAGTGACAGAAGGATAGATACTGACATTACTCACTTTTAGTATTAGTGGGTATCTTTTTGTTGTTTTCTTTATAATTATTATCTTAAGTCCTATGGACCCTTTCATTTAATTGATATATAAAAGGATTTCACATAAACACGTGAAACAACAATCAATGATCAAACCATATATGATCATTCGTGGTTTGATCATATATATATATATATATATATATACTAAATTTCTGTATATAATATTTATATATTACTATAAATTTATAGAAAGAAGACACATACAATAGATCTTAAAGCCTCAAAATCACAAAATCTCTTGTGTTTTCTTTTATATATGTGCTTACATGTATATGTAATCCTGTACACCTCAATTTAGGGATAGTTATAAATTCATATACGAATATTAATGTACAAGCCCCATATGTAGTATACGTGTATTTCTTCAACTTTATCATATGTATATCAAGATATCTAAAAAATATTTAAACATAATTGATGAAGATTTGTCGAAGGTTCGTAGGTAATTGTCAAAACTAAGTTCCATTCTCGATTTCAGGCCTTCCTTTTGTAAGCACAGTGACCTTTCCTTACCATTTATGCTGGTTTCATGGACTTAGTTTCAGTAACTGTTTCTGTGTACAGGTTCTTGGGTAGTTCCTAGTTCCAACACGAATGTCAAAACCAATATTCCAACTTCGAGAGTGAGGGATTGTATTTCTACAATATTTCGATCGCAGAATACCCTCTTTTAGACTTCCACTAATTATCTTATTTCTTTCGTTGGACTTGTACGAAACACAATGTTTTTCGTTTCGATGCGCCTATTACCTTCAAACCAGAGTCACTGTGATGGGCACTATTATCTCTTTCTTCCGTAAATTAGAGCGGTATTTCCTTTCTAATCTTCAATGACTGCTTCGGTATCTAAATCCTTAATCAAATTTCTGACCTAATCTCTCAGATAAATTTAAGAGCTTTGTAAGAGGCATATATTTTTCTCCTTCCAGTTCACACTTCTCCTGACCTCAATTTCTACCTTGATTTATTATTATATTTTTCAGCATTTATAATTGTTTACCTATTATTTTTATTATTTATCTATTAATATATTTTTATTATTATTCTGTTGCTATCTTCTAATTGTTATTTATTTTGATCTCCTTCATCGTCATTTAGTTAAATTTTCTTGGCTCTATTTGACATCTTTTGTTGACTATTTATTTACATGTTTGTTTTTAATTTTTAATTTGTTCAAATATTTCCATTTAGTTTCTTTGTACTCCTCTTGTGCAAAATAGCAATACTGCAGATTGTGTTTGTATCACTGGATACGTTTATGCCATTTGGCTACTGCCATTAAAGCAGAGCACTTATATGATAACGAATGTTGAAATATCGTGGTGAGTCTTGTTTGTAACTGTTAGTGTTTTTGTTCCTGTTTATAGTCCAGTTGAGCCATTTCGTTTTGATGCTTATGTATATGGGACTAAAATAGATCAGAACTAAAATAAAATAAAAGTTAACCAACAGACAAATGTTGAGTGAGACATCTGGCATATTGATCATCAACGAACTACTAATATTAAAGATAGAATATGGGTTATAGTAAGACAGAGTGAAGGGAGGAGGGTTCAAGGACGTGAGACTCTAAAAATAGATGTCATTATCAGTACAGACAGTGCATAATGAATAATACCTCTGAATTCTAGGGGTGGTGGCAACCCTGTGCAAACTAAGAAAAAGTTAGCTGGACGGACTAAATCGAAGAATATGGCACGGCGCGACAACTTTTAGGTGTAAACGTCTTTCAACTTATGTACCACATCTCCCTTTCCATCAACGTGGACAACTTTATTTTAATTATTCTCCGTTCTCAGGATGCTTCAAAAAAGGCGAAGGAGTACGTATTACGTAATGTCCTGATTACCGAAAGTTTTAGACTTTAATAGAAAATAAACTCGTGTTTAGCAAAGTTTATGTGCACGAACGTTTTCCACAAATGCTATCAATTTCTACCAATATATCTATTTTGTATTTATAGTATAGTAGAAAAATATGATAATTTTAGTCGTTCAACAAAGTACATTTCAAAAGAATAATTCAATCTAGGATTACCTTTTCAAAATTAATTTTTCGAATCAAGAATATTGTTGCAGATTTTCCATATTGGTAATGAAGAATCTTGTGTACTTCATCTCTCAGAGAACATGTAAAGTCGGTATCATATACATGATATAGTACAGCAGCTTTAGGATTGACGTCCTTAGGTTATTAAGTTAATATACATGAATATAAATTAGAACACTTCAGGTAAAATGAACTAAACATCTGTAGCGTAGTAATATTCCCTTGATGAATCAGGACTGTGTTTTTTTATACCTTTTCAGTAACAGTAGTAAAAAACGCATAAGAAGAGGGAAGCACTCAATTATTCTGTCTGGTATTTCTCAATGTCTTCATTTTACTATATTGATTGTGATAAGGAATCTGAGCGAAGTTTATGTTGACAGTGGACCGCCGCAAGGAGGGTATTCGAAAGGGTCGTCCCTCAGGTGGCAGTTCCCCGTCTAATGGCACCTCTAGTCCCTACACGTCCCTGGGATACCAGTCACCAGTGCCCCGCTCGAGTCAACTTGTTCGTAAGGTCACCTCCATTCCTAAGAAGAGTCTCCTACCTCCTGAAACTGGTATACTCTTAGCATTAACTTAATGTTCATTTTTGTTTGTTTTGTTTTTTATCATTCTTACTTATCATTGTAAGTACTGCCTTCCTTGTCTTTAGCATTTTGTTTATTTTTATTATTTTGTTACTATCGTACTCAGTATTATATTTTCTGAAATATCAGTTACTAGATTAATAAATTAGTTTCGTTTCTTATGCTACATAAAAATAAGTTATTTGAATCACCTAAACAGTTATACTGGCATGTCTTGAAGTCATAATGAATAAATGAAAGCGCATCGTCACTCTTTGGTTTCAAAAAAGGAAGTGTGCCACTAAAAAGAATCATACTTCCTTTCGAGAATGCTGGCAGGTGGTCATACTAGTTTCATTCAGTATAATGTCAATGGCCAGTTCTTGTATTTGCATCTTTGGATTTGAATTGAATAGTGTCTTTCTTACATTTTCCAGTTTACATAATGTCTTATATGTAATATCGTATTATGTGATTGTAAATTATTTGCTCTCATATAGTTCAAATGGTTAAATAATTGAAGTCTGAACAAATCTATTTACATTTTCATCAAAACCATATTTTCAGGTGGCTACTTAAATTCAGTAGTATCTACAAAATAATAAAAGAAATATTTATGAAGACCTTAATAACTTATACCTCCAAAAAATATCTGTTGTACAAATAATGTATCCCTTCTTATATGTAATAACTGCTATAACGATATTCTCAATAGTTTTGTATGGCTGATGAGAAATTATTTGTGCTAACATTACGAGGCCTAAAAGTAAGGTGAAATATATGCCTATAATGGGCATTGTAGAGTAAATTTTTTTTAAAAAAATACCGAAAAATATAAACAAAAGTATACTAACATATCTATCGAGACAAGTCATAATGTGTACGTTACTCTTTAAAAGAGTCAACACACATAACTGTCGAGCAAATCCAACACAAAGGACGTCAGACTGCATTGTAAAACACCAACCACTCATGACTGTCGAGGTAAACAAGCCCATGGGAAGTCATATTGTGTTCTAAAACTAACCCCAACATACTTTCGGGGTAATACAAAGCAGTGATAACTACACAATAATACGAGTATAATAAAAATAATTACATAAAATTTTAATCTAGCCTAACCCAATGGGTGTCATATTCATAGTCAAATAATAATACACATAACTGTTAAGAAAATTCAGTACAGCATATATCGTATTGTATTCTAATATAGGAGTCACATAAAATTATCGATTTAGCCTAACACAGTGGATGTCGTGTGCAATTGTAAAACAACAATTGCATACAGCTGTCATGCTTACCTAACTATTTGGATGTCATATACCATTGTAAAACAGCAATTGAATATAAATGTCATGGTGAACCAACTCAATAGATGTCCTGTGCTATTGTAAAACAACAATTGCATATAACTTTCAAGGTCACCCAACTAATGGATGTCGTATGCCATCGTAAAACAACAATTGCACATGACTGTCAAGGTAACCCAACTGAATAGATGTCGTATGCCATTGTAAAACAACAATTGCACATAACTGGCAAGGTAACCCAACTGAATAGATGTCGTATGCCATTGTAAAACAACAATTGCACATAACTGTCAAGGTAACCCAACTGAATAGATGTCGTATGCCATTGTAAAACAACAATTGCACATAACTGTCAAGGTAACCCAACTGAATAGATGTCGTATGCCATTGTTAAACAACAATTGCACATAACTGTCAAGGTAACCCAACTGAATAGATGTCGTATGCCATTGTAAAACAACAATTGCACATAACTGTCAAGGTAACCCAACTGAATAGATGTCGTATGCCATTGTAAAACAACAATTGCACATAACTGTCAAGGTAACCCAACTGAATAGATGTCGTATGCCATTGTAAAACAACAATTGCACATAACTGTCAAGGTAACCCAACTGAATAGATGTCGTATGCCATTGTAAAATAGCAACACACATTACTCTCTAGTAAATCCAACACGATGATTCTTGTATAATATTGTAGAACATACTATCTAGCATTACGAGAATATTAATAAATGATACATTATATTAAATAAGCGTATATTATATGCAGTCATTATTATTGGTTGCTATATGAGGTACGCAATTTTGTTTTATACATATTTATTTGTCTTTTTTTTTTATATATTCAGCGCCAATTACCATAACGAAAGAAGAAGTCAGAACTGCTTCTCCAGCTGCTTTGGTGACCCCCATTCAGTCTTCCAAGAGGAATAAGTTTGGGTAATACAACCTTTTTTATATTCCTTACATATAACTGTTTTTCAACACCTTCTCTTTGTATTTTCAAGCTAATTTGTTGGTCTTTTACTATTGTTGTAAATAAATAGTCCAAACTAATTGTTGACAAAGAATAATTTTGAGTGGAGATTGATATCGAATTAATTTTGTACTAATGTTTTTGGGTGTATCTTTCAGTAGTTGTTCTATTAAATTATCGGGAGGAATAATTAAATAACTTTGTAAGCATCTTTTATCAGGGTAATCGTGATATCAGATTAAAGAGTAAAATTTCTAATAATAATATGTCTCTTATATTTAACTTAATTATGATAATAATATCGATTGGTCAAGATCGTAGACATGTCCTGTCTATTCAGAAACAGTAAAAGTGGTTATGATTTTCCGACGATATAATTAATTATTGCAATTTAATGTTACTAATAATGTATATTGTTTTTATTGTTGAATTTATTTTCTGAAATAATCATAATAATAATTATCATTAGTTGTGCAATCCGTAATTGTATGGTATTTACTCATTCTGAGGTAAAATGGATAAACAAACAAAAGTCTCCACACAAATGAAGTTTTATTCAACAACAACAACAACGCGTATCGAATACTTTATGTTCATCATCACGGAACTGTGTTCTTCCTGATGATGAACACAGAATTTTGAAACGCGTTGTTGTTGTTGTTGTTGTTGAACAAAACTTCATTTGTGTGGAGACTTTTTGTTTGTTTATCCATTTTACCTCAGAATTTAAAACATATATTTCCTTACTCTTTCAATGTGAATTTACTTATTCTTCTTTCTCTTGAAAACAAGTGTGTGTTTTTCAATTAATGTTATTTGTATAGCGAAATAAGTCTAGTGAATTATCTTACTAACATTATACATCACATTGAAAATATTGAGCCATATGTTTTAACTACATAAGTGTTAACAGGTGTCGGGAGTTCTCCATTTATCCTGTGTTAAATAACATTTATTCTTAAACCATATTTAAGATAATTAAATATATTTAAAAATAAATAGAAATAAATGATTAAATATCAAAAATTTCTATGGATTTCTTTTGAGGTTTTAGCAGAGAGTCCATTGAAAATGGTTTAGTTACTTAATAGCCACATTTAGGCTATCTTCTTCCTAGATTGTATATTATATATTCTAAACTGAAATTATAAAATTATAATTCCATAATACACCTATAAGTAAGAATCGATAATTAATAAGTACGATTAGTGAGATCTTTGCAATATATTTTTGATAAAAAAAGGGTGAATTGTGGAAAGAAACTTTTTTATTGAAAAAAATAATGATTAAATGGAATGAAAGATATGAATGATTTAGTCGTATGCGTTAACAATTATGTGAGGCATTATATTAGCAATTTTCTTTGGTTTTCACTTGAGAGAGTTTGTTGAAATGAAAAAAGAAATAGAAAGAAAGGAACCATAAATATTTGTTCATATGGATTGTTTGCAGTTAGCCTGGATAATAAAATGGATTAGAAATGCTGGATTTATAACAGTAATACAAACAAGGAAAACTGAATACTTTCTTCTAAAAATAAATCATCTGAAAAATATCGGTCAAATATTCATGATGAATTAATTTCTTGTATTATAAATAATTATTTCATTTGCTGTAATATATTTAGGCAGTACATTTCATCTTAAAATATGTCAAGGCCCTAGCTTTAATAGCTAATTATCTTTATATAACAAATTCAATTAATTATCAATCGTTTGATAGAATAGGTTTATTGTGGAATCGGGATTCCGTCAATTTTTTAGGTTCAAAAATCAAACTCCTGTTACCAATGTTACGGTTTTATTTAAAACATTTTTCATGGGCGGAAGTAAGAATATTCTTATTCAGAAAATCCCAATTATTACAATACACCTATCTTTATATAGAAATTATTTCAGTTGATTATTTATTATGATAATTTTTAAAATAAACTTTTTTTACTAAAAGATTACTTATTTTGATTTCTATACTTGTTAAGAAAATTGAGGGAAAGAAATTTGACGTTTTATCTTGACTCTTGCAATAATACAATATTCTTGCAATCGTTATCACTCCTTAACCATATTAAAACAACTAAATAGAATATCTTGTCTTCCTAAAATCATGTGTTGACCAGAGAAAAGATTCTAATAGTTTTGATAAAATAAGATAAACTGACTATCCCATGATACAATGTTAGCCGAAAACAATTGGTTACTTTTCTACGCTTTAAAAGAGCAAATTCGACCGTTTTGGCGGTCTAAATATTGAAAAGGGAATCCTTTGTTACGTTTCTTTCTACGTGTCACAGTTTATTTTAAAAAATTCAAAAAATTTATATATATATATATATATATTATACCACAATTAAAAGAAACGGTCCAGCGGACTTTTATTAAATAAAATAAATTCAAAACGAAGGAAACACACAGAAAGACACAGACATAACTCACATCGATATTTCGACCATCGTCGTCATCAGGAGGTGTGAAGAGCGAAGAGTCCCGCAGGAATCACAGAGTCCGCAGAACCCGCGGTGAGTCACCGCCCTGCCTTCCTGCGGGACTCTTCGCTCTTCACACCTCCTGATGACGACGATGGTAGAAATATCGATGTGAGTTATGTCTGTGTCTTTCTGTCTGTTTCCTTCGTTTTGAATTTATTATATATAATATATATAAATCAGCGTATAATCCACAGTAGGAATCAGAAAAATGAAAACCAAATCAAGCGGTCTTCGTCAGAGTGTAATTCGTTCAGTATCAGTTTGTTGTAGTTGAAATATTTTAGTCATTTTCTAATTTCCTTACTCTGGTTTATCACGTAGTTATTGTGATTTTTGTTATATATTTACATAATTCTGTTAGTTTTTAGTGCAAACATGAGGTAGTAATTTAATTACATTGAAAATTATTTGGAATTATTGCAGTGAAATATATTCATATTTCATAAACAAATGTAATTATTGCATTTGCCTTTATTTATAATTAAATCCAGTGAGCTTACGCAGCTAGAAATAAGTTAGCACTTGTGTAGCAGTGCTTGGAACTGCCGGCTAATGTCCTCCGTTACATCAAAATCTAGCTCAACCTTGGGTACTTAAACACCTTCGCGCTGGACCAGACCTGTCAGCAACAGAAAATTTATTGCCCTGAAAACAGCAGTAGAAATGCTGATAGTTCCAGTACGTTTAATTTATGCGGTTAGCAAGTCAATTCTTTTACTTTTTTTACTCCAAATGATTAAAGGTTTTTTTAAAATTGACAAAAGTTTCGTTGAAACATTTTTTTTTGTAATGCGATTTAAGAACTTGAAATTAATTACTTAAAATGCAAACTACACCTACAGTAATGATTCCTAGCCGTTGTAACCTCAATTTTAATTTTCGGCACAAACCGTTTAGTTGAAAACTTAATCACCCTTGCCTTACTTTATGAAAACTAATCAATGAATTTGTTTTTTAGATTTTAATTGCTTTTCTTTTTTATATTGTGATAAGCTTTTATAACATGTACCTTACATTGAATTAACCAACACACTGCCATTGATTTAATTACGGAGTTTGAAAAACATTTGTTCAATTTATTTTTTCTGTTTATTTTGACATTAATTGAGTCATAATGAAACTGGGTCATTTACCAACATGCAAACCTGCTTATTCATACGAAAAATAAAATATAAATGATTTTTTTTTTAATGATAGTGTATGCGTGCGCTTGTTATAATAAAGAGGCAGCACAGCTCAAATAAACAGATTACCATTAATTGGGATCATCTTCAGAAGGCATAACAAATTATCCTAACCACTCACAATTAATTTATAAATTGATAATCAACTGGAGAGTGCAGACCGTTCCCCTTGTTACCTCCAGATGGGAAGATGCAAACAAGCACTTTTAATAACCACATACCGTGTTCATTAAGGCATTCGGTAACATTTCTCATTAGTTACAGGGTGTTTGAATGTCAACGTTTAGAGTAGTTCTGAAGGCTGGAAGCCAAAATGACATGTGTTTTGCCATTGTCACAATTATAATTTTTAGTAATTTATTTTTATGATTTACATGGATTTATGTATAATAAAAATGTTTGTAACCTATGTATATCAACAACGTGTTTCTCTGATAAAAGTGTTTAATTTTAATCCTTAACTGATTTGAATTATTATTGTAAGAACGGCTCAGTTTTTCATAAGTACAGAACATTAGACACTGCTGTTAGTGATGTAGACATCAAAAGCCTAGCTACATTCAAACACAATATCTCTTAATTTCTCCCTTCACAGACCAGTTTTCCATAATTGTCAATCACAGTCAGACGTGTAGTGGTAGGAGGCTTTCTGTTTGAAGATTCCAAGTCCAGTCTCAGCCATGACTGCACAGTTTTGATGTGTAGGATGGCAGGGATCCTGTTCATCCTGTCTCTCCGAGTGGATGCGTAGCAGTTGGTTCCAAGCCTCTGTATGTCACGTATTCCTTAAAGATCTCTAATCTAAGGGTGATTGTTTATAACTTTATTCCGTACTCCCAATGTAGAATCAAACCGATTATGTGTGTCGCCTATAACTAAAATGGACACTAAAAATAAGCCGCAGTTTCCGAAAAACCGAACCGGGTGGACGTTGGAACAAACAAACAACACCGTTTTCTATTTCTAGTAAACTCATTCACTTTGTTATTAACAGAGGTTATTGTTTTCTTATTATTTACATTATATTATAGTTTGTTACCTATAATATGTTATAGGCAGAAAAGTATGTTTACTATAGTAGCAGCATTGCCTTGACGATTGATATTTTCCAGAACAAGTGAATACAAATACATCACAGTTTTTGCACAGAAGGGAAAAGCCTTTAATTGTAGGCGTATTATTATTATTATTATTATTATTATTATTTGAGGGTGACTATAGCACTGCGTCTTAAAAAAAGCTGTTGTACTTTCCCTCTTCTGTACTAAAGTACCGCAGCAGTTAGCTTCAACGCCTCCAAGCATCTCAGTACTTTTGCTGGTTCCAGCGGTAAAATTTTACTATGGTTTTGTTGACTGTCCTGAAGCACCTACCTCAGTGCATCAAAGTTGCCTTACTGTCAGTCAGCAGGTGCAACGGTGTTTCTTCCTCTTTGCAGAATCTGCACAAACCATCATTGATAATGTCCATTCAGGCTCCCTACGTTTCGGAAGAAAGGAACTTCCTTTCTCCTTCTTCGGGACAGTCTTCTTAGGGTCCTTAGGTGCACCTTTGGGAGGTTGGATCCCACTAGTAGGTACTTTTAGACCCTCTGTGCTTCCGGAGGGTGGTCTCCGGACTTCCTAAACCTGTAGTAATCAAAAGTAATGTTTAATTCATGTGTTTTTTTTTTCATAAATAACTTCTCTTTCTTAAAGTAAGTGCTCCTTTGGAAGATACTTTATTTAATGATAATTGTATCTGATTGTGCTGAACAAATATCACCTCAAAAGGGTGGCCAAAATCTATTCACAGCTTTGATTCCTAACGACTGGATAATACATTTGCATTAATGCATTACCGAAAATGTAACTTATGTTAACTTATTTAACTTTCCTTTAATTCATATTTGATTTAAATTTACGGAAATGTAGCCTTTTTTGTTTCATTATTCAACATTGCAATTCTTGGTAGATTAAGAGATAATTATATTTATAATTATGATTATATAAATATAATTATAATTACATTTCATATATTTTCATTAACAAATTATATTTCTGAAGTATGTTAAATTGTGCGTATTTCCCCTGAAGTAGAATATTCCTTCAAGTTTCTTCAGCTTCAGGTGATTGTTCATTTGAAAATAAAAAAAACGCCTTAATTATTGGCAATCAAAGGAAAAGTTGAGCAGAGTTGATTTTACATTAACTGTGTATAAAAAAAAGAATACATGAAGTGATATGCTTGATTTTTATTTTAATTTAACACCTAATGAAATTCTCCGAACTTACTTCCTGTAAAATGGAAGTAAGTAAGTAAGTAAGAACGATCTTTTTCCTCTTTCCTTTTTTTGTTTTGTAATATCCACATTAATTCGCAAAATAATTATGGTTATCATGTCTGTTATTTATCTTCTAGATAAATATGGTAAACAAATAATTGCATAGAGGTCAAATATCCAGAACCTGCAATGTAAAAGTAAAATCATCGGTGATTATACATCTCCTAAGTTCTTGGTATTGGTGTGATCTGTTATATGTTTGATTCAAGATTTGTTAATATCAATGCTATAGTGCTAAAAAACTTACAGTTTAATCATTAAACTAAATAATTTAGTGATTAATTAATTTATTTAATCATTAATAGTTTTGTTACAGTTTAGTGCAACTATGTTACATGACACTGACGTCAATTTTTTTTGCGATGTAGTTAGAGTTCATATTTGATGGTTTTATTATGTTTCTTTGAAACTTTATGAACTACCCTGATCTCATTATGTTTTATTATTGTAGGAAAGGAAAGTCATTTGATTCTGAACTACATCCCAATGAAGCTAAACCTAATAAAAGACCTCAAGGAATCCTGAAGAAATCTACGCAAGAAGACACGAGCACACCACCTGTCTCTATATTGAAAAGGAAGTCTTCCAAAGAGGAAGGTATGCTTCAGCAAAATACTCTTGCTAGAGGTCTTTATTCATGCTACTCAGATTGTTTACAGTCATAAAACATTTATATCAAACTGATATATCATGGTTTTTCTTGGTTATGTAAGCACATATGATTCTTTGAATTAATCTAAGACATATTTATTCTACATATTGTATATATAGAACATGATTTCACGATAAAATCGTTAATTTCATTCATTTAATATAATCATTATTTTTATTAATTTAATATAATCATTTAATTTCATGAAATAAAAATGGACAACTAAACCACAGTATGAAATCAGAAACATGACCAAAACCAGAGATCTTTGTCTGAGTGCAGTCCAGTATCATTTGGGATTCTGACGAAGACCACTTGTTTTGGTTGAAATATATTAGTAATTGCTGATGTCTTACTGTTTTACACTGCTGATTAATGCATAATATCATAAAAGTTCTTATGTTGTCTGATCTTGCTGATATTGTTGGTTTCTATGAGTTCTGAATTCTTGAATTTCATTCATATAATTGCTCAAATTATATGTCCATTTCTATGAGTCACGATATTGTATACTCTGTATACAGTAATGGAAATGTCTTTAAGCACACGATTCAGATCAATAAACAAATAATGGCATATTTTTAAAAATATTGATATTTTAATAACATTTTTTTATAATTTTGTCACTATTATTACAAATTATTTCGAGAGTTCAATATTCTAAAAGTTTGATACCTCAGAGTTTTCAGATATTGTGGTAAAAGCCGTCTTAGAAGCGCAGTGTTCTTAACTTTTTTTGATAATATAGTTTTGTTACTTTGTATCAGTACAACCATGATGAATGCCTTGTTTCATTGGGTATATAACCTGTTATTTACATGGGAATTTTTTTCAAAAATTATCCAGTCTATACCCATTTCGTTTGATTTGACAAATGAATGAAACATTGAATTCTGAGAAGTATATAATTGTCTTTGTTTATTGAAAGTTTTTCTATTTATGATTTCTCTCTCTGATGATGTCACTATTAATGAATTCAAAATCCCGATTGGTGTTTTATTTTTATAAATTATGCTCAAGGTTATATTGATTTCTCCTATAAATTAAAGAAAATACCGTTTATAAGGTGAAATAAATTTAAATGAGGATCGTATTCAACAAATGTCCAAGTACTGGGGTTTGTCCAATCAATCCTGCTCTGCTATTTACGAACTCCTGAATAATTTAAGGCTTTCGTGGTTGAATCGACATGTAAAATTAATAACAGCATTTGCTTCTGTAGGACACCTGCGTGAATTCCTCAGTGCGACCTTCGCTGTCGCCTCCTCAATCAGTTAGGCTAACAGACCGTGTTGTGATATTGCTTGGGGTGAGAAACACGTAATGCTTCTTTGACTAGTGTAATAAATAATAAGAACTAGTAGCAGTCCTCTGACTTCTTTAACCTTGGATAATCTTGCACTTTCAAATGTAAGTACCGAAAAACTTGGTTTTCTCTTTATTTTTCGTTTGTTGCTTTATATACTCGTAATTGTAAGTAAGGTGCGTTTCATTTTTTGTAATGTGCAGTTGATTGAATCATTTTTCAAATTTGTGAAATACTCCATGGTTATTAACACGCTAATTTAACTACTATGGTTTCTTGCTCTAAAAGATATCTACGTAGAAGTAACATCGTCAGATTTAATCATTTTGAAAACAGACAATGGGATTATAATAGTCTTTTTTGAAATGAAATAATAACGTTACAGTGACTGGTGGGCGATGGTCAGAGACAGCAAGTGGAAGCAGAGGCTGGAGTGACAGGAGCCGCACTGGCCACAGCAGTACGACCCAGTCCAAGTCGAGAGGAATCCTCAAGAAGCATCGCAGTTTAGATGAGCCAGCCCTGCCTCCAACCGAACACCTCTCCTTTCAGGTTGAACACTGCTCAGTATAATTAACGACTTAGTCATTATTGTTATTTTAATTGAATTGCATTAGGTTGTTATGTATATTAGAATTCCCATATTATCAAACTAACTCTGATCTTACCATCACTTTTTAGTAAAAAATATTTATATTAAATTTCTTTAAGAAATAATACTATTATCTTTAATAGTATTAAATTTCTTTAAGAAATAATACTATTATCTCTTAAAGAAGTAGTACTTCTTCGCTAATTTACAGTTCTTCTGAAGTTCTTAAAGTGAGATATTTAGTTTGAGGAACCTATTTTTTAATCTGGACTTCAAAATATTTGTTAAAATAGAGATTTGGAGATTTAGGTCTGTTAAATGTGATTAGATCGATAATATGTAGTTGTCCATGCGGAGGCTTAACATAGTAGTTGTTAACTGAAGTTTCATACCACACCGAATTCTCTCTTGTTATCGTCACTATAGAAGTGACTGTTTTTACATTGTCACTAATCGTGATGAGTGTTTGCTGCCTCTGGGTAGATTATTGGACATCAGAGCAGACCCTCACCTCCTTTCGTTTACACTGCATTTGTTGCTACAGTTGTCGAATTTATTCTAAAACAATCTTACTTCCATTTTATCATCAAATTGGAGCTATGACTACAGAAGAACAGCAATGGCTGCTTCTTTTTTCAATATATTTAAGGTCAAACTATACTAATTCTTTGGTCGCATATTTCCATACTACTCCACCCTTTTTTCTACGTCCGCTACATAAACGGAATCTTTTTCATTTGACAGAATGTTGAATCTCTTTGATTCACTTTGACTGACCTGTCTAGTTGAAGCTTTTGACTAGTAAACAATGTTAATTTGTTTAAGTATTGTAAATTATTTTTTTTTATTCAAGAAATTTTTAATTCTTTTAAATAGAACTGCGAAATAGAATGCCTACAAACGAGATTTATATATATATATATATATATATATATACTAGCCCGTCTTTAACGGAATCAAAAATTCGATGATACATGGTATTCCAAAATATCATTCAAGAAATAGAATAGTAGATAATCTCTACTTCAGGTTCATAGAAGAACAAAGAGTTGGAAGCCTTACAAGTTTTATACTTAACTAGCAAACGTACCCGTCTGTGACGGAATCAAAAATTCTATTACACTTGGTGTTCCAAAATACCATACCAATTATAGTATTGTACTAATACTATAATTAGAAATTATAGAATTTTGTACAGTGTTAAACAAATGCCTCTGTATACACCACATTAGCTGTCTGTCCTTCAGGTTCATGGAAGAACAAACAGTTGGAACATCTGACTCTTCAGTAAGCAAACCACAGTTGACCATGTAAGAAAAACTTGGTCTCACTCACTTCAATTCCTGCGGTAGAGTTTCCCCTTGCGGCTTAGTTATCGTCATTGCCAAACAGATACTGACAGAACATTGCAATTGTTTGAATGGAAACGGATAGTGGCTCGGAATCAATAGTACGCGTGGTATCAATAGCACACAGACTCCCCAGTACCACACGGCAGTACCATGCCTCTATGGCGTATCTGTGCAGAGCACGAACTGAGTGTCGTGTCCCGTTGCACATTTTTTGGCACTCAAGTTTCGTATCATGAAATGTGTTACTCTTACTAAATCGCAGCATGATTGGTGCTCCTACATTAAGTTTTTACTCATGAGCAAGCAGTCCTGGAGCAGTAACGGAATCAAGAAATTTAGTTGGATAATGAACTATTTCCTCATCACTAATCACTCTCTTTATTGATTTGTAAGTTCATTCCTCGGCTTGATATAGCGTTAGAACTTGTTTGTTGATTTTTCCTGTCTGTTCATAGTGAGGGTTGAGAATTGCTCGTTCAGAAGGCCATTAATTCTGAATAGATAGTACATCTTGAACTCTGGGAAAAACCTTGTCAATATGCTCAAATCGCAATATATTAATATTCGCAAATGAAATTAAAATCAACTGACAATACCTGCTTGCTACACCTATATATTTTCAAAATAAGCATGTCTGTGAACTTAGCCAAAGACAGCTTAAAAGTTCTTAACTTCGCTCTACACTGAATTTTAAATCCGTTCAGAGCCTGTATTTTAAGTTAGACATACACAAATCTAGTGTCAACGTTTCAGCTTCATGTGTTTTATGGTGGCTGAGTTTACTTGTGACAATTTTTGCCGAGAAACTGACAGACAAAAATTTTTCTAAGGGTGGATTCGGTTTCTCTAATTTATAAAACCTAAAGAAAACTTGTAATGAGTCAGTTCTAAGCAATGTACAGACAAAACCTTTCTTTTATTTATTTAGATAGATACATATAATACAATATACAATTGCTCCATGGGAACACAATTATAAACAATACGGTCCATTAGAACAACAGAAAAGACTTATTTGCTGTCATGATCAAGGAACTATCACCTCTCAAGTTCTTATAGGCTAATCTCTCATCAACTGTAAGGTTGATAAAACCCTCAACATAATGGTGAGTGTTTTAATGATGAAAAGTAAGACACTTTACGTTACGAACATTTGGATGAGATAATATATTTACATTTTCTTACAGTAGTTTCTATAGTTTTTTGCCCTAGAAATAAAGGTGAAAGCGGCAATTTATTTCTTTAGCATTAATAACTCTGTGGAATTACGGTTGTTTCACGTTGTAAAAATTTTAAACTACTGTATAATATATTCTGCAATTTTTGGGAAATAAATTTTGTAAGATCAAATAAGATCAAGGTATTAACTTCCTATTAAAAAAAAATAAATTTTATCAACTAATTGAACAATGAAATAATGAGGAAAGCATAGATGATACCAACAAAATTGACTAAGCAATATAACAAACAATCAGAGGACATTATCTTTTTTTGACTTACCTGGATTGATAAAAATGAAGATTTTTTTCAAGGATTAGTTCAAAAGAATTTCTTTGAATATTAAATTAATTTTTTTTTTAGCCTTAAGAACGATATAATTTGGTTGCATAGTTATCTTTTTTTGAAAATGTTAAAGAAAATTTATAATGGAAAGAATTTCTAAATAATGGATTTCTATAAAGCTTATATTTCTGTTAAATAGAAAACTAAAAACTACTGTTCGATATATAGTGTTTAATAAACGTTCTTAATATCATATCAGAAAGGGAAAGTTTTAATATTAACCAATATAGTATACAGTCAAATATTAAATCAAATGAATTCATATCTATATTGTTAAAACTTACTTCGTAACTTTTTTTTTTTTTTTTTCTTTTTCCACCCAGCAGTACCCCTGCTGGTTGGGAGTTTATTAAATAGTTTACAAACATGTGTCACGCTGAGTATAACATGTTATTATATTCTACTATCTTGACTATAACAATTTTTAGATTATTCAATTACTTAACTTAATTAGTTACTTCGTAACTATTTTTGTCTCTAAGTATGTATGACCTTTAGATCATATCTGCATATATTTTGTCATTAGTTTTCTATTAATGCGCTACAGTTTATATAGTTCATTATAATTAGAAACTTTTTATTTTAAAGAAATATTTTAGTGGAAAGAATTTCTAAAGAATGAGTTTATATATAAATCATTATATTTTATATTAAATGGAAAATTTCACAAAAAATATAAGAACTAAATAAAGTCATTTCTTATATATTGTATAAAATTAATTTTTTAACAATATATAACAAAAATACAGATGGTAGCACACACAATTGATTGAGCAATGTAACTTAGTCAATGACTTGATTTTGCCCTGGATTCCCTTCAGTGTTGTATGCATATCCTTAAAAAAAGTGTCAGATTAATTAATCATTGCTCTTACCTACACTGTTACTTTAAAATATAGATATTAACTCAATTTAAATTATACATTATTTAATAGATACTTTATGAGTATAAGTCAGAATACGATTGAGCATAATTAAAGTACATATTTGCTTTTTATTAAAATATGTAAGATAATTATTTATTTAATTTCTTGAATCAACCTTAGATATAATAGGGTTCATTTTTTACGCCTCATTCGACTGATGAAACTGAAACTGTAACTACATCAAAGGAATAGTTAAGTATTATGTTTTTCTAAATTAATATTTTCAATATATTTTTTTTTAAAAATCATAATCTCTAAGAAATTTTTGAGTGACTTATATAGTTTGTAATTGCCAAGTTCAATTTTAACTTTAAAATTAAATTTATAACTTTTATTTAACAGCGTCATCTTAAACATGTTAGTTTTATTTTTACTCAGAGATGCAAGGTTTGTATCAAGAGAGTATTTATCAAATGAATTCTAACAGATAGCATTTGTTAATAAATAGTGTCCAAAGAAAGTATTTCTTATTTAAAATAAAGATATTGTTTTGGGGAATCTATTTTAATCAGTTGGTTCAGGAGAGTACAACTTACCAATTGATGTTAGAAAAAAGAAAAAATTGAATAGTGCTGATTTATCTAAAAATGTTTAGTAGTCCAGGTTATCTGTTTTCACGTGTTTCTAACCTCGGTATATGTACATGTCAGTAATAACCATTTAACATGAAATTACAAAACTATTAAAAAGGATTAATTGATTATATTAAACTTATCAAGTACAAGTGAATGTAATTAGTGTATTTATAACTAAATAAAAAGTTATCATTTTTTTCTAAAATAATATGGAATTAATCTGTGAGACCATAATGTCTAACAGTAATGTTCGTTTCCTAATTTCACCAAATGAATAAAATACAAATAAATCAAACAAAATTAAAACATCAAACAATCTAACAGATACAATTAAGGGGTACCAATAATTGTTGACGGTAGTTGTGGTTCAAATTTGTAAGTCAAAGAAAGTCCAGGTAACTTGTTCAGAAAATCACTACTGCTTTAATTCATTATGATCTTTTTATTTTGAATTGTTGATAGATGCTTACCCAATTTGATGAGATGTATTTTACTATTGGGAAGCAGAAATAATGAAAAAACAATATGAATTATAATGATTGCTATTCACAGAATTCCATTTGATTAAAAAACTGCTTTCGGTTCTGTTTAAAAGTAATTTCCAGTTGTGCTAAATATTACAAAATATGATAAGTACATAAGTACATTAAACACTATGTACTTATCACCGTAGTTGTTGTCATTTTCCAACGAAAATTTACTCCGTATTGTTTATTTTTTGGTTTTTATTACAAGTTTTATAGTTAAAGTTGGTCATATAAATATTAAAACAAGAAGAATTCTTACAATTTCAATTCATTTATTCATTTAATATTCATTTCAACTTATGAAAAGAAAATCTCAAAACGTATAGTTTTGCTGTTAGGTTAGGTTGCAGTGTCAGTCCCCTAGGGGAACACATAGGCCAAACATTGACTCATTCTAATACTACATAATGATGATTGATTCCACATTGGGAGTCTTAATTTTGCCTAACTTAGGTATATTTAGAGTAGGGTCTTTAACGAGTCCCTGACATCGTACAGGCTGGGGACCGATGGTTTTACCTCCTCTCCGTGGGATGACCTGCTCATATTTTTTCACCTCCCTTGTGAATAAATCGAGGGCCAGAGTAGGTATTGAATTCCAGACCTACCAGTCCACAGTCGAACACGTTGCCACTGGGCAACTGTTGTTAATGTATCTTTTTTTCATATATATATATATATATATATAATTTGTCTTTCTTCTAAATTTTTTGAAATTATGAAAATCTTGAGTTGATTCAGTTTTACAAGGGACTGAAATACAATGTTCCCTCTAAGCTGCGCGCATGCGCAATCACACACTGCCCGCAAATCTCGGCGCACAAAAAAATCTGTCCAGTGCATACAAAAATCCACATCACCTATTAATAAATATCTAATGTTAGACATATCGATATTAATCATTAAATGTCGTTACTACTAGATCATTTATGGGTAATAGAAATGCCAAGAAAAACTTTGTAATTAGATATTTTAAGGACAATGTGTTACAGGAATTTGAACTGTATCACAAGCTACAGCAAAAGTCATTTGTCCAAATATGAATGTTTTAATGTGAGCACAATGTTATGTCTGAAAGGTTTATATGTCTCACATCTTCCAGAACAAGACCCTCAGCCAGGCCGAAGCAGGACTCTCACACATAACATCTACACATTCAATTTTTCCGATTTTTGTCTCTTTTTTACTAGTGATGTTGCTCACAATGATCCTCAGTTTGATCAGGGAGCTTATGTGTATGCCCAGATACGTGAAAAATTAGAGGGAATATTCCTTAAATATATATAACAATTATTGTTGGAGTAAATTTTACTTATGTCAGTTGCAAAGGGTGTGGTGTGGTAGAAATACCGCCCTATTGTATCCATTTTTATAAAATAAATATATTTGATAAATTTGATTCTTCTAAATTATGAACCGAAAAATGTTTTGATTAAAAAGTGTTACAGTAGTTAAGTCAAGCTGAAGTGTTACTTCTTAGGATAATCGTGATAGATTGTGAACAAACAGTTAACTTAAGTTTGAGGTATTTTGTATCTAATCTCTGCAAACAGGGCCAACAGTTCCACCAATATTTGCATTATATCATTTTATTTCATTCAACAACTTTTGATTACTTTTTGAACCTTTGTTAATTACTTAGTATTATTTGATTCAAGTCAAATTTATTATATCGAATGATATATTATCTGATAATAAAATGCAGAAAAGTCACATGAGAACATTTATTTAATATGTAAAGTAGTTAAAAGTGCTGTTTTTTCCATATAGAAATAAGTAAAAGGGTATTGTTGGCATATCGTAATTTTTTTTTTGTGATGAACTTATCGGATACCTCATTGTATTATTAATATATATATTTATGCCACATAAAATGATAACTTTTACAATGAAATGTTTTATTATGTTTTTTATAATTTTTTTGAAAACTGTATAGTTCAAATAAGAAGAGAAATTACACAGAATCCAAAAAAGGGTGTTATTTCTGCTGCACTTTGTACATCATTATATCTTAAATGAAGCATAGTGTTAAATCTTAAAATCATTCATATAAATTTCTTTGTAAAATTGGTTAACATTGTTTAAATTAATTTTATATTTTGAAAGTTGTAATTTAAAGTTGTAAGCATTTAATAGGTTTTGATGATTGTTTGCAGAATGGGATCGAGGAGTGTAGACCTATCCTTAGAAATCAGTCAAGAAGATGTTCTTTAGAGGAACTGAAGAGAAACCAAAGTCCTGAGTCACAAGTACAGGGAATCCTGAAAAGAAAAACAAGTCGGGAAGAATCAACAGAAAATGAAATTTGTGGACTTCCTCAAGGCATACTGAAGACTAAAAACGTAAGCCCTGTCCATGCAGGACCCAGCAGCCCGGCCAGAGAGTCTCCTCCTGTCACTGAGAGCACCAGACCAATACTGAAGAAAAAATCTCACTCTGAGGAACTACCTGAAAGTAGCGTTCATGATCTGGGCCCAAGGCCCATATTGAAGAAATCTTCATTTGATGAAGAAGAACTGCCTGTAAAGCCTATTCTTAAGACTAAGACTGAAGAAATACCTTGCTGTGACATTAAACCAATCCTTAAACACACAGAAGAGTCCTCTACTCAAGTCAGCCTTCGCCACAAAAGTCCTACACATGTCAACATGACGCACAGAAGATCTCTAGACCCAAACTTTGTGTACCAGAGGCCGAAATCACCTCCCCTCTCGTCTGATCAAATAACCTTCTCTATCGCTGAAAGAATCCTCTCATTCGAAAGTGTCCAGGATACTGAAACAGCCTCTGCCAGCTCCTCTCAGAGGTAATCATAATTTTATTATTATATAAGCTGTATTTTAAATACTGGTTTTAATGGGCTCAATATTTCTCCTATAGGTTATTTCAAACTTAATTAAATTAAAATGTAAGATTTTTTTTAAATATACCTTAAAATGTTTGAAGAATTTGATGTAGAGAAAGAGTACAACGTTGGTAAGTTTTTAAAATTATTATAACTTAGAATAATAAGAACCTTTTCATATTAAAACTTTCAACTTGCTCTTATAACTTCTTGATGGTTGCATTGGTTACACCCAAGAAGGAGGATGTACTTTGTGTTAAGTTGGTGGGGGAGTATGAGAGAGAGAGTGAGAGAGTATTCCACTGTAACTGCTACTATGAAAGATTTTACCAGTTATACACGAGAGATGGATATTTACTGGAGGATATTAGGAAAGATGGATATTTCCCTAATCTTTCCTAAATTAGGGAAAAAGTGTCCAATTAGTAAATAACTCAGTTATACGTATACGTTCTTTTCTATTTTCTTTATAATAGAATGTACAAATGAAAAACTTGAATGATGGCCATTGTGTTTTGAATATCATACAGTCTCAGTACTTTGAAGTCTTTAAATCAAAGAGTTTAATAGCCGGAACTGAGCACCCCTTATTTGTTTTATGGTTACAAATTATAAAAAGCTTACTTGTCCGTCTACCAGATACAATTAATTGATTCTATTGTTGGATTGCATTGACACAGATTCTGACTTTCTCCAGTAGTTTTGGCACTGACATATTGCCAGAATGGGTCATTGTCTTAATAATCACCGATTGCTTGCCAACCTATCACTAAGAATAACATCTCCTCTTTTAATATTGTCACTTCCTTCTATTATAGGGCTTTTTTCGTTTATTACCGTTATTCTTGAAATTTTGCTTAGAAATGTGATTCATACAGCTGCAAATTATTTAATTTTTTTTGACATAAATAACAGGGTCCTTATATTTTTAAAACTAAAATAAAATAGAATATTTAGAATTTATAAACATTAAAAGAAATTAAATGGAATATAACTGGTATGCACAGATGGAAAGGGACCATAGAATGAGTAATTGAAGGGCATTTTGATAATCAGCTGTATTTCAGTTAGCCCTTTAGTTTTATAATTATTATTACTATTACTATTGTTATTACAATATTATTATATAAACAGATAGTAAAATTACTTTCATAAACTGTATTGAATAATTTAATGGAATATATTAATTATATACCTTAATAATTTTACCTTCCAATTGATTAAAATTTAAACATTTTTATTGACTTTCATTTGTTGGAATCAAAAATTTTAATATTTTTCTTCAAAACTTCAATAAATTAAAAATTTTAATTAATCTTTTACAACTTTTACTCCTCTAGCAGCCTTTTTAAATAATTTTAATTAATTTTTTTTGTATATATAAAAAATGTAGTATATTAAAGATACTTATTATTAAAAGTATATCTACAAAATCACGGATTGTTACTTTGTGTTATAGTATTATTAATGTAACTCAAAATTCTGAGGATAATTGCCTTATGCATTATGTTGATTAAATACTCTGTTCATGGGGTGGTGCTGAGTTGGCATGGCTAGGCTGAGGCCTGATGAGGACTTGTTATCATTCGGTCTGAACTAACGAAGGAAGAAATTTCATAGCTGCAGCATAAAGTAGGATGCACACATTTTGGTGACTTAGCAACAACAACTATTCGATTAATACTACACAGAAGTGCACTTGAAGTAAGAGTAATATGAATGCACTATGGTAAAATTATCAGCTATGTAATGTACGGTGTAACATACAAATTATTGAATCTCTTTTTTTTTTCAATCTGAGAAAGTAATTGTAAAATCAAATTCTCTAAATTAATTTAAGGATTGCAGGTACCTAATGCTTTAATATATAATGCGATTAATGAAGTTATAACCAAACAGTTCCGTTTTCTGGGACGCTTTGGCAAATCAGATGATGGAGATCTTGAATACTGAGTTAAATTTCTTTAGTGTTTTACTGGTTTTTGAGAAACTTTAAGGCAAAATGTGCAAATTAATTTATGCTTTCTTTTGCAAAGATAAGAATTGTAAAACGTTGATAGAAGCATTTTACTTGATTAATTTAAAATTGAAAGTTTTAAAGATGCTGCTGTTTATAGTGTTCGATTTTTTACTTTTTAAAATTACAATAAGTAAAGGTTTTAGTATCAAATTTTTAGTTTCTCTCAAAGATTATTTAAATAAAAACTGTTTTTGTTGAGCCGATTTCAAAGCGACTGAATAACTTTTATCCTCATAAAATTTTTAAATATGAAGAATGGAAAAGAATATTAGTGCTTTATATTTTGTATAGTTTGTTTGTTGCTTAGGATGTATTACAAATATTTTCATTTTTAGTTTAATTCTTTTTGAAACTTACTACAGGAAAATTATGCTGTTAGCCCAAACTTTTTCAAATAACTTTTGTACGAAACAGAATGCTAAATTGAAATATTGATTGAATAATTAGATAATTTTCTATAATATTCACAATTTTAAAGAAATTACTTCTTTGAAAGCAAATTTACTATTTACTATTGCATTTATAAGATAAATTGTGATCAACCTATTATAGACATCTATATTCTAGAAGGCTGTTAGAGGTGTAAAAGTTGTAAAAGATTATATTAAAATTTATAAACAAATCCAGCACTTTAAATATTACAACACCTTCAAACTTGTTTGGAAAGAGACAAGTTTATGAATGATTTGAAAAAAATATATATATAAGTACACACAAAATGAAACTAAATTACCGGTGATTGCAAACAGTGAAAACTTCATACTTTTCCGTTATTTTTTTTCAATATTTTATTTTATTATGCTCTTATCATGCAATATAATTGTTATTCTTTGTTTGAATGAATAATATTTAAGTGTAAAATTACCTCACTCATTTAGGCAGTATTTGAGCCTTAGGAATAACTTTTCAAATAACATATCAATTTATGAACTTCATTTTATCTGACCAGAGGATTTCAAGATGTGTATTTCAGTTGAAAACACAGATATCAAATTTTGACCCGAATATAATACTTTAATTACTCTATATTTCCTACAGAAGCACATGAATGTAACTGTGAAAAATTTCGCATAAACACGTGAAATAACAATGAATGATCAAACCACAATATGTTATGGGAAATGGGAAAACAAGATCTTAGTCTTGTTTTCCCATTTCACATTGTAGTTTGTTCATTGAATGTAACTGTATTGAGGTATTTCTTTGATGATACTAAAATTAACTAAATTTAAATAAATATTTAATTGAATTTAAATCGATAGTTGGTTGGAACCATTAATTATAACTAAATAGATTTAATTAACGTTCATTTGTGCGTCTAATTGAATAAAACTAATTAAATCACAGGTATATGCAATCATTTAAGTAATTGTAAAAATAAATAGACTTTATAATTTTAAGTTGTATTCAATGAAGTCTCAGGGTATATTATTTTAAATAAAAGAATTACAACAACTGTCTAGCAAAAATACTTCACTGTTTTTATTGCAACCTTAAAATGACAACAGTTGACAATTTCCATAATAACCCCTCATAAAGTTGTTAAAAAACTTCTTCCTTACAATTCCAGTCTTTAAGTGTCCATTATTTCTTCCACGAATATTTTTGGAAATCTCCAAATAAATTTTAATAAAATAATAACTACATACGTGATTATTCCATGCTTCGAATAATTTAGTGTGGTCAGCCCAGTTCGAACTTTAGACGTTGGACCATATTCCTCGTGATTACCATTATACATGTTTTGGCACCAATTTGGTCGATCCCTTCCTTTTTGAACTACTTTATTTCATTTTCCTATTGGCTCGTGAGCTATGATATATGAGGAACTAATAGTCAAGTATGATCTGGTATGCTTGCTGCTAGTAATAATAGTTGAGCGTTGGAATCTAGACAATGACTGTTGATTTTTTTCATAAGGTAACTGACACTTGGTAAGGAAGTAAATTTCTGAGCTTAGCCTCTATAAAGGCTGATTTCTAAAATCTTCATATTGTTACAGAATATTCCTACTGTACATGCTTTAGTATGGCATATTTAGGGCTTCCTTTATGGATTTGTATACCTGACTGTATCATATCACGTTGGGACTTATGGATAGCCAACGTATGTTTTCCTCTTGGAGGCAGCCATTTAATATAATTCGTCTAGTTGGTCATGTCCATCAGGTTGTACTCGTATGTGAGTTGCCCAATTCATCTCACGCCTCAATTGATATTTAGTCTTCACTCATTTAGTGGTTTTTGCTTTGCTCTCCTTTTTCAAATTTTATTTCTTTTATTTTTTATTGTATCCAGCATATCTTTTTTTTCTGAAGATGTATTCTATCCAATTCGTTAATCATTAAGTATTTCATGATTGTATATTACATTTATTTATAAAATTGTATAAGTTTCATGGTATAACTTATATTTTATAAGTGTTGAATAATCAACTAAAACAATTCAATACTATGATAAGATTTTTGTGATGGTTTATTTAGAAATTGATAAATTTGTTAAAATAAATATTTAATTACTCAATTAAGTACGATTTATTTTAAATTTATTAGTATTAAATGTTTTCAGGATTCATTAAAGATACATTCCCTAATTGAAGTGGTTTTAGAGAAGTCATACCGAATGTTTACGTTTTTTCTTTTAAATTTATAATAATTTATTTTAACTGTCTTCTAAAAGTGTGCTTGTTGAAGTTAACCTATGTTTACCTTTGAAAAATGTTTATCGACCGTTGAAAATTGCTTTAATTCTACTAAAACATTTGTGAAGAAAAACTAAGCTGCCATAGTTAAAAAGTATTATTAATCAGGGATATCATAGTTATTTGCAACTTGAATCTAACCTTACTGATTCCATGAAAAACTCTAAAATAGATGCTGTCATTAATGTTAGCTCTAAATTTAATCTTATCTCCAGAAAAAGCCAGCATGGTACATGAACTGTTCTGTTCTATTTTAAAATCCATACAGCGTCTGACCTAGTCAAATGCTCTAGTCTTAATGGAAGCGATTCGCTGGGATACTATTTAATTAACAACGATTTTGTCTTAAAATTTAATATAAGATCAACGATAATAAGTCATTAAATTATAGATTTAGTTTTGACTTTTTAACAAAACATCGATATCTGAAGAAGGCCAATATAAAACATGAAATATTACCTCAAGATTTCTTTTATAGTAAAGCTAAATTCTTTAATTCATATATTACATCAAGAGTTATTGTTGATTATTAATGTTTCATATATATTAATATATAAAAAGATTTCACATAAACACGTGAAATAACAATCAATGATCAAACCACAATAAGAAATGGGAAAAAAGACTAAGATCTTTCAACCGTAACAAGCGGTCATTGTCAGAGTCAAAAACCCAACTCAGCTGGGTTTTTGACTCTGACGAAGGCATATATATTTAATATATATACATGATTGCTTCAGGGTACGAACCTTAAGCAAATCCCCAGGCCTATATCCCTAGTCATCCTTCGAGCTTCTAAAGAGGCATTTATATGTTCTTGGGGCACGCTCTCCTCCTGGTCTTAACCTCTACCGTAATTAATTTTTCTTAAAAAAAATATTTTTTCTTTACTTTATATATTATTAATATCCTATTGATCTCATTGTTTTTACTTTTTTGTTTTCATACTTATCATTGTCTTGATTATTATTTGATATTATACTTTTTATCTGGTTTTATAAATAAATATTGGAGGGATTTCTATTTTTGCTCTCCTTCGTTGGGGGGCAGCACTGGGCTAATTTCTCTGGAGGTCAGTTGCAGTTTGCTTCTCAACACTAATACTTCATACTTCTTGCTGATGACGATGGATGTCGAAATATCGAAGTGAGTTTTGTAGTGACTTTCTCTGTTCTTTTCTATGTGTTAATATATATATGTATATATATATATATATATACAATAAAATAAAAAACGAAGGAAACACACAGAAAGACACAGACATAACTCACATCGATATTTCGACAATCGTCGTCATCAGGAGGTGCGAAGAGCGAAGAGCGAAGAGTCCCGCAGGAAGACAGGGCGGTACTGAACTCGGAAACCGCAGCCAGTACCCCACCACTTACCACCAAGCGGGGGAAGGGAGGGAAGGAAATGAAGAGCCAAATTAAGACGTAAAAGGAACGAGTAAAAATTATAACTATAAAAAATTATAAAAAAGTAGATAAATCAAATTAAAATTAATAAAAATAATAAATAAAAAGTAAAATAAAAAATAAATAAAAAATAATAAATAAATAAATAAAAAATAATAAATAAATAAATAAATCATAAATAAATTATCGGTTGAGGTTGAGTCCGGGGGAAGAGCGAGCATCAAGTAAGCATATGTATGCCTCCTCTGAAGCTCTTAGGGTAACTTTATTGTTGGATTCGGGGATCTGTTTCAGGATCTGAACCCTGAAACAGTCATTGAAACTGAGTCCATGCGAGTTCGCATGGATGGCTACAGGATAGTTACTGCGTTGGCCGACTGAAGCCCTATGAAGTCATAGTTATAAAGTTTATAGTTATAATTTTTACTCGTTCCTTTTACGTCTTAATTTGGCTCTTCATTTCCTTCCTTCCCTTCCCCCGCTTGGTGGTAAGTGGTGGGGTACTGGCTGCGGTTTCCGAGTTCAGTACCGCCCTGTCTTCCTGCGGGACTCTTCGCTCTTCGCTCTTCGCACCTCCTGATGACGACGATTGTCGAAATATCGATGTGAGTTATGTCTGTGTCTTTCTGTGTGTTTCCTTCGTTTTTTATTTTATTGTAAAAAAGTCCGCTGGACCGTTTCTTTTAATTGTGTATATATATATATATATATATGACTTTAAATTACACAAAGCACGACATAGGAAAAGGAATAAAAAGCACACTTACGGATTTCTCAATATTTCGAACTGTTGTTCGTCATCAGGAGTAAACTGGAAGAGAGGTCGAAGTGAGAGAAATCTCCCCACATCGAAGGACGGAGCGCGAATCATATATGTGTATGTATAACATATATATATATATATATATATATATATGAAAAATAAAACGGTCTTCCTGAATAATAAATTGCAGAAAAAAATAAAACTCACTTGATTATATTTTAACATCCACTATTTTTTACGGAAGTATCATAGCAGATAAGCTAAATATAGAGCATTAACGTCTATCTTTGATGTTCAAAGGCTGTACTTAATATACGTACTTCTCTATAGGCACCCTTGATACTTATTCTAATAATGTTGTGATCATCATGTTAGAGAAATATGAATATACTTATTTAAGAGCAATCAAAGACAATAATACTATTATAATTTTATTTTGTGTTTATTCTGACTTTATTTTGTGCTATAAGAATAAAATAAAAGTGGTTTGAAGCTAATTTAAATTGATGGAAATATTTTCCATGAAAGTAATTTTTACTTTATATAGATGAAATTCCTTTAATTTATTGGAAGATTTTCTAAATGTATTATTTAAATATCATTACTTTTGTTAGAATAATACTAAGGAGGTAATTCGTATTAATATTGACACTATTAATGACAGATAGCGATTTATAAAACAATTTATCCAGGGTCTTCGTTCATGCTGAATTAGTTCTTTATATAAGTAATTGGAGTAATTTTACATTAATGTCTTTGTATTGTAATTAAAATCGACCATTTAGTTTGATTTAAGTAGGAAACACTTACTTCTGTTTTTTTGTTACTTATATTTTATTATATTGTATAGTTAAATACACATCTGGTTTTTTTTGAATGTGTGAAAATACCACTTTTAATTCGTGCAATATTAAAGAATGTAAGTCATGTAGACTACAAGTAAATTTTACAACTCTTGCTAATTCAAAAGGAATAAAAAAGTTGAATTTTTTATAAGTAGTGTGAAGAACTCATCAGCATCCTACCTAGGATGAAAACTTTAAAGGTCATTGTCTGTTGGATTTTTGAGGTTATACACCTTTTGTAAAGTGTACTTTGTTTTCTGCTGATATATTTAAAATGTAAACAAAACACAGTGGAAAGGCAATTTGCCAATTGTGGACCATCTTGTTTTAAGCCTGCCAGTTGTCTTGGAGACCGCAAAGCTGCCCCTCTCCAGACTATTCCTGGCAATCGCACTCCCTCTCTCCTTCGCAATTCGCCCAGTTTATAATCAAAATTCGTACTTTTCATTTCATCTTCATGAACTCTCATCTGTGAATATTGTTTTTCCGTTTAGCACTTTTGGTATAGTTCAATAGGTATGTGGATTTTCGTTATGTTCAAAAGTGGGAATACATATATTTTAAAATATTATCAAGATGTATTTAAATTTAACTTGAGTTAATTTAGAATTGTTATCTTTTCAGTTTTCTATCATAAAACAATTTCAATTAAGATTGAATACGTAGTAACTGTAGAATTCAGTTTGGAAATTTTTTATCCTTGTAAGTTAGGAGTGGCAGCATCAGAAAACTTGATTGTTTTGCAATATGTTTGCTGCACTTTTAATGGTAGTATTGATCAAAGCAATCAGAATAAAATTATTGTGTTGCAAATATAAATTATTTCATTAAATTTGAAACAAAATCGTGCATTCAAAATTAATGGTAATTAATATTATTCCACTTTATTATTTTCAAATGTAATTTCCGTTTTGTTTCGATGTGTTGTATTTTTAACTACTATTAAATGAAAAATATGGAAATAGTGAGAAATATATTCTTAAGCATTTGTACAATTAGAAAACTTCAATACTGTTCTATTTAAAAGTCTGTTTAAAAAGTTGTTCAGTTAAAACAGTCATCAATTTGACATCCAATCCTCTCAACTTACAGAAGTGTTCATTAGAACTGAAGCTATAACTGTAGGTTTATATTGCTAATTACTGCTTCCTAAACTAAGTTTTCTGAGTCGTCTTACAATTTTATTTCCCTGACGAATGTCTAAACACTAATTTCCATAATAATAGTAATGATAATATAATAATATGTAATTACTTGGTTGGTACCACCACTTATCTTAACATTAGGAAAACTTTCTTGGATTTAACTGATTTAATGACTCATTTGTTTTTCCCTGTCGATTAAAACTTTTATCAGATTTTGTTACAATTGTAATTTATATTATTATTATTATAGTATTATAATTATTTTATGAAAATTATAAACGGTGTGGTTTATTTCTGCATATTTATTTAATGCAGAATTAAAGGACTGTTTTCTATATGCTTAGATTGCTCAGTTCAAGTACCTAATGTAAATTTTAAGACCTAAATTGCAATTTTCTCTTCCTCTGATATTAGATTACACAATACTGTAATTACTATTTTTTTAAAGTTAGCATTGGGTGCCTTAAGAAAAAAATAAAAACAAAATTCTTGTTGAACTAAAAGACACGGTTGTTTTCCTTTGTCGTTTAAAACTTTTTTTTTAGGTTATCTTGAATAAACAACGATATTTCAAATCTTTCCCTTGTTTTAACACCTCTAATTAGTTCATGAAAGTAAGCCATTAAGCTTCATTTATTTTAGTTGAAAACCAACCGCATTTTCTTAATTAATTGTTAATCAACGGAGAAGTCAAATTTATAGAAGACATATTAAAGTGAAATAAATTTTGAAGTTATTCTATAATAACAACTTTAATAAGGCATCTTTTACATTACTATTTCAGTTCCTCATCTTAAAAGAGAAATATGATTAATTAAATATCTGTAACTAAATTATAGCATCATTTTAAACTGGAATAAGTTTGAAGATCGTTTACATTTAATGGTCTGATTAAAACTTGGCTTTATTTAATATAATTCATAATTTATATTATTCACAGTTCATAATTCATAATAACAATACATTTTTTTTAATTTACTTTACTACATTCCCTAATGTAGTCCTTATAAATGGTAGTTTCTTATTTATAACATAAAGAATTTCCATTGAATATATTGATATTATATATAGTCCATTACTATTTAACAAAATAATGTTATGTTATATAATTTACATAGGTAGTTTCCAGAACATAGGTAGGAACATGAAATAATTCCAGTTATAGTTTCATGTTGGTTTCAAGTATAGTGTATTCATTAAGTACTATAAATAGATGTAATCATTCATCCTCAATAATAAATGAAATGATTGATGGATTCGTCCTTCTATTCTTTTAGTATTTAGTACAACATATAGAAGGGAATGATTTTTCATTATAAACAAAATTTAGTTGTTTTTAATACTACAAAAAAATGATGTTACAGATGGAATTTTATTAAACGTTGTTCGTTTATATATTAATATTCCATTACCATGTGAGTAAAACATCAAAGTGATTCTTCCTGAACTTGGATTATTTACTTATTTTTTAAATTATGTTATTAGAAATAATTAGTAATAAACAAATTATTTTTATTTAACACGTTTTATATGGTTATTTATTATTATTAGATCCATGTTGTTATAGTAATGTATAACATAGAACTAGTATTTATCTTGGTACAGTTCTTTAATTACCAGATAACTGCTGATTTCTTTAAGAAATTTAAATTAAATCACAAAGGAATACTGAGGATTTGAAAGTGTGTAGCGACCGGTCTTGACAGCCTAGACCTCTATAAATAAATATGACATGGGTGCTCTACTTCGAATGGATGTTTAGATTAACTTATATTTTCCAGTAGTTTGGTTTGTGCTTACATTCTATTAAAGCAAAGATATCTTTTAACACATTCCATTGATTAGAGAACTATGTTTAACATTTCTGTTTTATTATTATGACCTGCTAGGGTGCTGTAACACTGTTTGATAACTCGTTGTAATTTACCCTAAGTCGCAGATCTTGATTAAATCCTAAAATAAAAACCTATGGGACGAAACAAGAACTTAAAGCTTTGATAAAATCGAAACATTGGTAGAAGAATGTTTGTTTTACATCTCGTTTAGATAGAATAAATAAAAGGAAGGCTTATTCTTCTTGTATCTTTAGTTTAATACAGGACTCAACAAAAATATTTTTAATAACTAGTACAACACAGAAAACACAGAACATTCAAACACCAGTCTCCTTGCTAAACCATTTGTCAGAGGTGTGTACACACCTGGGTGCTTTTCATTACCTTATGACACTTCTTTTCGGTTTACTTCCATTAATGTAAAATTACATTTTGGTAGTTAAATAATTATTAAAAATTAATATTATTGTTATCATTAAATAAATAATTCCCAGATGCATTGTTTTAATTATTTTTTTTTTTTTTGATAAACGCTTTTATGCAGGTAAAAAATTCCACTCTTCCACTCTTTAAATATCAGTTAATTATATTTACTACAAGTTGAGTTTGATAGTGGGTAAAGATATCAGTAAAGTCAAGTTGAGGGAATCCATATTCTGTTTAATACTATATACACACACTAAATTTTTGCAACTGGCTTTAGTACTTCTGGATGTCTTCTCTGTTGAATGCCTCCACGAGTGTAATCAACTGTCTTTATTTTGCGCTACATTTACTCAACAATGAACCCTTACCTAAATGCTTTAAGTATTAAGAGGAATGAAAGCACAAACTAAGATTCAGACAACTTTAGACATCTCTAAATGAAGTGGTTGAAACTCATTTCTCGCTCCTTGTCTATCCTAAACAATATCCTATTATTTTATGGGACTCATAAAACCAAAGTGAACGCACACAATTTATGATCATGATATCAATACATTAATTTTATTTTACCGTCATAGTTTTCGTTATTTTCATGTTATCTTTATATATAAATCAAAATGTTAAACTATCGGAAAAGAAGCAAGAAGATAGGTTTTTAATATTTTGACCCTTTAAATAGTGGCTTCAGGAAGTAACTTATGAACGAGATGGTGGAATTAAAGATGTACCAGATCAATGGACGTCTAATGCTGCAGTCTTTCGGTGAAAGAAAGAACGAAACTTGTAGAAGAAACAATATACTCTGAAAAGAGTAGAAGGAAGAAAAATAATATTAGTTATCACCAGAGAAGTTAGAAAAATAAAAAAATAAACATAAATAAATAAGTGATAGAAAATCATGGAATAAAAATTAATTAATTGTGTAAGTTTAGATCTGAAAGATGTGATCTCTTCAGAAGTTCTGAAGTATTTATTCTCAATCTATCCAATAACATGAAGAAGAAATAAATATTTGTGATCTAGGAGGTAGATCTGCTCCTCGCCCTACCTTCAATAGTGAATTAATCTTTACTATTATTATTCGATATTTTTAAAGAATTGTTTGTCCTCGGTTGTCTTCCAAGCGACTCACATCTTTCTGCCTGATAATAACGCAGTCGAATGTAGCAGTGAGTTTTAGTTGTCTGTTGTATGTATTTTCTTCTTATGAATGTTGTATATTTAGTTCGTCGAACAGTTTGTAGATAATTGCTTGTATATATAACAGGATACCACGCAAGCACGTGAAATAGAGATTATCTGAACCACAGTAAAAAATTCAGAAATGTAACTAAGATCTTTCAAGTGAGATATTTAAGATCTTTCTGATTGATCTTCGTTTAAATATCACTCATAGTCATACTCAAACATATGAGCGAGACCTTAACGAACACCATTTGTTTTGGTTGAAAGATCTTTTCTGATTCTTATTGTGGTTCAGACGTTGATTTCTATTTCTCGTGTTTATTGTGAAACCTTTATATATATATGTTTAAATGAAGGACTGCTTCCAACTTTCACAAATATATATATATATAAACTAGAATTTTCAAAAGAACACACAGAAAAGAAATCACTGAACTCACTAATATATTTATCTATTTTGTTTATTTTATCTATTTTATTTATTTATCTATTCCTGACGACGAGGACATCGAAATATAGTAGTGAGTTCAGTGATTTCTTTTCTGTGTGTTTTTTTGAAAATTCTAGTTTATTGAGTTCGAAGAATCGTTTCATCTAATTGGTTATATATATATATATATTTGTGTATGATGGCAGCAGATCTTCTTTCAAACATGTATTATTAAAGTTGGCAGCAGCTTCTGCGTTGACCAATTTATGGCTGATTTTTTTCTAGTTTCCTCACTAGTTTACGGTAACTCTCGGGTATTTTCCAGAGAAGTTCTGGTAACGACATGAAGGTAAACACTAAACACTTTCAAAACTTTATTCTAACACTATAATTTACGACTTAATCTAAAACACAAGCTTTCGGCTTACATTACTGATGTAAGTAAGAATATATATATATATATTCGGTTTTTTACCTGTAGATGGCTAATGTAAGCCGAAAGCTTGTGTTTTAGATTAAGTCGTAAATTATAGTGTTAGAATAAAGTTTTGAAAGTGTTTAGTGTTTACCTTCATGTCGTTACCAGAACTCCTCTGGAAAATACCCGAGAGTTACCGTAAACTAGTGAGGAAACTAGAAAAAATCAGCCATAAATTGGTCAACGCAGAAGCTGCTGCCAACTTTAATAATACATATATATATATATATATATATATATATATATATGATTCGATGCGATGTTGACCAATGGGAGTAGAGTTACAGGTCCAAGCGTAAGGTCCCAGTCGCCCGCTGCTCAGAAAAAAGCCTTTGCGTTCTGCCAATAGGTATAGAGGTTGCACAGTCCCTCTGTGTTAAATGATGTTTGGCAGAAAACATTAGCCTCACTTTACAGTGAACTCCTGTTCCCTTATTCCTTTCTATTATTACTATTACTTTACTTTACTATTACTTACTATTCCTTTCCCCGGACAACCCATAGAAAACTATATATATATATGTATATATATATACATCATGATTTGTTTTCTTGACCCAATATTTATATGATGTAATTTTCTTGAGGTTTGAGGTCCAATGATTAAAACTAGTCCATTTGCCGACGTTTCGACATATATTTATGTCATCTTCAGGGATACAACATGATTGTTTTATGAAGATGACATAAATATATGTCGAAACGTCGGCAAATGGACTAGTTTTAATCATTGGACCTCAAACCTCAAGAAAATTACATCTATATATTATATATATATATATATATATATATATATATATATATATCCAATTAAAATTCAGTGACACATAAACTGAAACACAACAAAATAACCATCATGGTATATATATATATATATATATAATGCGAATAAACAAAACGATTCTACGAACTAAATAAACTAAATTAACAGAAAAAACCCACATCCAAGAAATTGCAAAAAATCACTACTATATCTTGATTGACTCGAGACCAGGTAGAAAGGTGTGAGTCGCTCCAAAGACAAGTGAGGATTGAAGTTGAGTTTCATTGAAGAGATACTCAGTCAGTGTGGATTGAGTGGTCCTTCAGTTAACTACTGCGGTTAAGCCCTCGAACAGGTCTACTTTCCAAGAGACAAATAAGTGCTTGTTCTGAAGCTCACAAAGTGACAGAGTTGTTGTTATCAGTAATCTGCCTAGGATCAAAAATTGAAAAATGTTAACTTGTTTTTTTAGTTAATGCTGCTATTGCTTTTAAAGTTTTCAAAGTTTGAACACTCTAGATCGAGTAGAATATTAGCTAAAATCACATTATAGACAAAAAGATCACTTTTCCATGATGAAATATTACCTGAAAAAACTTGCTCACATCTAGCTATAGGGTCCAATTTTTGGTAATACATGAGTTTCATATTGAAAAACTATGGTCTTTAGCGTACTTGCAAACTTTTAGATACACACCTATCTATCCATACATATACATACATCGACATCATCAAAAAAAAAAGTCCGAAAAAAGGACTCTGGAGAGCTCAAACATGTAAATCTGTAATCCCCTGATCATTTTTTTTTATGTTTCCTATATTTTATGCTGTATATTGTGAAGTAATATATTATTTATTTTCGTTTTCTTTTACAGTTTATGAATTAAAAAAGTCTACAAATCTTATTAACTAATTGAATATCTTTAAATATATGTTATTAGCTCTACATGACGATTCTTCTTTACTTTATTATGATCACAAATGACTATGTGTATGTTAACAGTACAACAGGTTTTTCTTTACTCCAAGTTTAGTTTTTATAGCTATATTGACATTTAGGTTTTATAGCGATATTGCAGTAATCAAGACGTTTGTTTTCTTTTTATTATATTATAACTTTTAGGCTAATTTTACGACGTAATTTCGTTTTTCTATAGTTAGCTGTTTAGGATTAAAAACAGTTTTCGAAATCATAAATTTAACATATGGACCTTTTTTGTTCATGTAATTTCAGCAAAAAAGGTTTAAGGTCATTCTCTCAAATGGTGCTATTTTTGGGTATAATTTTATTTTGATCCATCAAGCAGGGTGTATCGTGTCCAGATACTTTCAGAATTGGTCAAGAGAAAATATGTTGAATAAAATGATAGTAGCCAAAAAAGTGACTTTGTCATTTGTGATGCAATATTACCCAAAACAATACGGACAACATTGTCTGAAAAAAAATTAACATTCAGAGTATTTTTTTTTCTTAAAATATGAATTTATCCATCAAAAAGTGTGGTCTGTAGCATGTCTACAAACGTTTGAGTACACACACACACACACACACCCCTCGCCTACACACCCATACACACACATCACCCGAAAAATGTCAAAATAATATTATGGGGACCTCAAAAGATGTAAATCCGTCAAAATCTCAAAATCGATTTTTAAAGATCAATAAACTTTACTTATAGTAAAGTAAAAAGATCCGACTATTGTCTTTGTCGAAGTTAGTAAGTATGATTACGATATCGTATCTTTACAGATTACAACCACACTTAACAATTATGTAGAGTAAAAATCTATTTACGTGGTGGGATCTAATTATATTAACCTCTCCAGTAATGAATTATTTGAAAAGCGGAGTTAATTACTGTCAATCGGTATTATATATCATTATAAACCCAAAATTGACTTTCTACGAATGAAACTAGAATCAGGACTATTGTACTAATCAGTCCTAAACTTGACATTGACAAGTCATTTGGTTTAAGCCTTCAAGATCTTCTAAGTGTAGAGGTCACCAAACATAGAAGTCTTAAAAATAGATCACTGCTCTCCAAAGATCTCTGCGAGGCAGCAATATAACTCAGATAACTTCCAGATATCATAACAAGACAGACAAGTCAAAGATATACTCAATAATGGACAGACTCGATTATACATGAAAAATAGATCAACTTCTGAAAGACCCAAGAAAATTCACGAAACCTAATCACCGTAACTTAAGATAGAAGTTAACAAAATTGTCAAGAAAATTAACAGAGGAAAAGCATAAATAATTGTGGCGCTTACGTCAGGAGAATGGACTTAAATATATTTGGGTAGGGTAAAAGTGCACAAGCCTGACATTCGTGGAGACCCATAATATCACAAGTAACCACACCCACGTATATCCTAGCTAAACTACTGTACAAGTCATCACTCCGCACTTTCCAACCAGTTATTTACTGATATCATTTGATGACTTCTTAGATATTTTGAAAGCAATAAATCCTGAAGGAACTGTTAGACCTGTGGCTCTCGAATATTTATGACTGTATTTACTCGGATCAAGGAAACATCGCCCTACCTCCTTCAGTAGACAGAGAATGGAAAATCTTTTGTGGATATGTAGAAGAAGAAGTCAATTCGCGTCCATAAACAGATCTATGTTTCTTCAAATTGACGGCATGGCAACGGATTCCCCTCTGGGTGTTACTCTTGAAAATTATTACTTATCCCACATTGGAAATAAATCATTAAATAATAGCCCTGTATTGAAGCTTTTTATTTATTGTAGATATATAAATGATTGTTTTTTGTGGTCACAATAGGTTTTGAAAAATATATTTTCAAATTCTAAAATAAGTATCAGATCATTATACAAGCATAAAAAACTGTTTCATCCTGGGAATTATTCCACCAGAATATTTGTTCTAACAAATATTCTAACATAAACAAGCATTTATTAATAGTGGTTAATATTAATACAGATTGCACTCCGGAAATGATAAAATATCAGATACAACTCATAAACTAATGGATTTAAAAGGGTGCCTAATCATTTGAATAAGCCATGTGAGGCAGAACAAACGCAACTCACATTAATCTTATGAGGAAGTTATATTCTTATGTTTTGATCAATACATTAACGAGGCAACACTCAAAAAGCTCTTAAAAACTTGTAACTCTTAAGATTCCATTTCTTTAACAATTTTTAGCGTTTATTTCCTTGATATATATATATATATATATAGGTGTGTTCTCTAGTCGGGGTTCGGTCAATTTTCCAGGATAAAAAATCAAACTCTCGTTGCCAACGTTTCAGTTTTATTTACAAGCTTTTTCATAGGCCTACAAACAAAGAATAATAATAAATCACATATCAACATCAAACATATACACAATATGAAAATGGATTGTTACAACTTATGAATATTACAAGCAGAAATATTTCAGAGATACATAAAACAATATTACTTACGGAAGTAAGAATTTTTTAACTAAGAAAATGAAATTTACATTATTTAAAGGAACAACAATGTTAACCGGACAAAACCTTCGACTAGACAAATAAGATAACATTACAAATAACCTCAATACTGTTCACTCTAGGGAACTAAATAAATCAAATTTAACTAAAACTCTGCACGACACTCCAGAATAAATATTACTTGAATTAGTAATATCACTTTTATGATTAATCGAACTTAGATCCTTTTTAATATACGAGTATAACATCTCAAGTGTCTTCCTTCTTTGCTCATCTTTTTCTTTTCCTATTATAGTTGTGTCTTCAAAATCGAACGTGTGACCTTCGTTTATGGCATGACCAGCTAAGGCTGTTGCGTTACTTTTATTTGTTCTTATCGAATAATTATGTTGGTATAACCTTTCTTTGAGAAAACGACTAGTTTCACCATAGTAACACTTGTCACAGTCTTTACATTTGATGGCATAAATGAGGTTACTTTGTAACTCCTTCGGTATTTTTTTTTCAAATTTGAAAATATGATTTATTTTTTCTTTTATGCCAGTGTAACTTCAGGTACGTTTCGTTTGAAAACTTTTCTAATTGATTGTGATAAGCCCCCAACATAAGGAAATTTGAAATACTTCTTATTTATAACTTCCAATTCAGCATGAATTTCATTTGAATGTGCTGTCTTATATTTCTTAACCAATATCGTTCATCTAATTTCTTCGGATAACAATTTTTCTTTAACAATAATTTTACCCTTTTCTTATTTTCATTTAGAAAACATGGACTACTTATTTCAATAACTTTTTTAACCAAATTTTGGACGCAATTTAATTTTTGGTTTATAGCATGAGAAGAAATATTATTGAAAAGTCTCTAATTAAATGTAATAGATCAAATATTATAAAAATTAGTAACGGTCCCTTCAAATTTGATACTTTCGTTACGAGGGTAATAGCCTCTTCTAAGAGGGTTGACAGCTAGCGGATAGTTTTTTACTCTTTCTTACTGTACTCCTTTGTTTCCCCAAAACATCCCTCTCTTGACATTTGTCCTTTCCTGCGCTTTCACTCTTTTAAAATACCACTCTTCCCTCCCACTCTTCTCAACCCCTCACCAGATGTTTTCTGCATCTAGTGCTTCATTTGGTTTTAGTTTCTGGCGAAGACCGATTGTTACGGTTGAAAGATCAGAGTCTTGTTTTCCCATTTCATATTGTTGTTTGATCATACATTGTTATTTCACGTGTTTATGTGAAATCTTTAATATATATATATAAATATATATATCCTAGTTTAAATACTTGCCGTTAAATGTATTATATTACATGTATATATTATATATATATAGGTGTGTTCTCTAATCGGGGTTCGGTCAATTTTCCAGGATAAAAAATCAAACTCTCGTTGCCAACGTTTCGGTTTTATTTAAAACCTTTTTCATAGGCCTACAAACAAAGGATAATAAGAAATCATATATCAACATCAAACAAATACACAATATGAAAATGGATTGTTACAACTCATGAATATTACAAGCAGAAATATTTCAGAGATACATAAAACAATATTACTTACAGAAGTAAGAATTTTTTAACTAAGAAAATGAAATTTACATTATTTAAAGGAACAACAATGTTAGCCGGACAAAACCTTCGACTAGACTAATAAGATAACATTACAAATAACCTCAACACTGTTCACTCAAGGGAACTAAATAAATCAAATTTCACTAAACCTCAGCACAACACTCCAGAATAAATATTACTTAAATTAGTAATATCACTTCTATGATTAATCGAACTTAGATCCTTTTTAATATATAACATCTCAAGTGTCTTCCTTCTTTGCTCATCTTTTTCTTTTTCTATTATAGTTGCATCTTCAAAATCGAACGTGTGACCTTCGTTTATTGCATGCCCAGCTAAGGCTGTTGCGTTACTTTTATTTGTTCTTATGGAATAATTATGTTGGTACAACCTTTCTTTGAGAAAACGACTAGTTTCACCATAGTAACACTTGTCACAGTCTTTACATTTGATGGCATAAATGAGGTTACTTTGTAACTCCTTCGGTATTTTTTCTTTCAAATTTGAAAATAAAGATTTATTTTTTCTTTTATTATAAAATGCCAGTGTAACTTCAGGTACGTTTCGTTTGAACACTTTTCTAATTGATTGTGATAAGCCCTCAACATAAGGAAATTTGAAATACTTCCTATTTATAACTTCCAGTTCAGCATGATCTTCATTTGAATGTGCTGGTTGCTGTCTTAAATATCTTAACCAATATCGTTCAACTAAGTTCTTCGGATAACAATTTTTCTGTAACAATAATTTCACCCTTTTCTTATTTTCATTTAGAAAACATGGACTACTTATTTCAATAACTTTTTTAACCAAATTTTGGACGCAATTTAATTTTTGGTTTATAGCATGAGAAGAATGGTAGTTCAGGATTCTTGCAGCACTGGTAGGTTTTTTAAACCAATCCGTTAAGATATTGCCATTTTCACCTCTTATAACTTTCACATCTAAGAATGGCAGATTTCCATCTTTCTCTACTTCACAAGTGAATTGTAGACGATTATGAAAAGAATTAAATATATTTAATACATTCTCTTCTTCTCCCTTTTCAATAATTACAAACAAATCGTCCACATATAATTTAATAAATTTCACCTTCGTACCTAATTTATTGATACTGTTTTCCAATAGTTCAATCATAACTATATTTGCGAGAACTGGTGAAATTGGTGATCCCATTGGTAATCCATATTTTTGTTTATAAATAGTACCATCAAAGGTGAAATACCTTTCAAAGGTGAAATATAATTACAAACCACGGAAACCGATTAAATAATTTTTCAAATCGATTAAAAAGGCAAAATGCATGTATAGAAAGTTGCTATAAGAAAACTTATAAGTTTTTAAGAGAACATAGAGAAATTGTGGTTTGTAAAAGTGACAAATCTGGTAATACTGTGATAATCAAAAAAGAAGAGTATAAAGAAAAAATGAAAACTCTCTTAGAAGATAGTGAAACATATTCAATCACAAGAAGAGATCCTTCATCAACATTACGAAATAAAGTAAACAAGATAGTTGATGAACTGAAGAAGACACTATGTATAGATCTACGTCAAGCTTCGAAATTAAAATCTTACAATGGAATAGCACCAAGAATATATGGTTTAGTGAAGCTACACAAGCCAGGTTTTCCTCTCCGTCCTATCGTGTCGTTCATTGGAAGTCCAACTTATGAACTGTCTAAATATATAGAGAAATATCTTAGTTACATTACTAACAAGAATGAATTGAATGTAAAAAATTCATTAGAATTCAAACAAGCCCTTTCAAATCAAATACTAAGTGATGACGTAATTATGATTTCACTAGATGTTCAGTCGTTGTTTACTAATATACCTTTAGATCTAGCATTTGATTTAGTAAATAAACAGTGGAATAAGATTAGTTCACAGGTTGGAATGTCGAAAAAGGTTTTCCTTTCTATACTGGACCTTATATGTGAAGCAAGGTATTTCACCTTTGATGGTACTATTTATAAACAAAAATATGGATTACCAATGGGATCACCAATTTCACCAGTTCTCGCAAATATAGTTATGATTGAACTATTGGAAAACAGTATCAATAAATTAGGTACGAAGGTGAAATTTATTAAATTATATGTGGACGATTTGTTTGTAATTACTGAAAAGGGAGAAGAAGAGAATGTATTAAATATATTTAATTCTTTTCATAATCGTCTACAATTCACTTGTGAAGTAGAGAAAGATGGAAATCTGCCATTCTTAGATGTGAAAGTTATAAGAGGTGAAAATGGCAATATCTTAACGGATTGGTTTAAAAAACCTACCAGTGCTGCAAGAATCCTGAACTACCATTCTTCTCATGCTATAAACCAAAAATTAAATTGCGTCCAAAATTTGGTTAAAAAAGTTATTGAAATAAGTAGTCCATGTTTTCTAAATGAAAATAAGAAAAGGGTGAAATTATTGTTACAGAAAAATTGTTATCCGAAGAACTTAGTTGAACGATATTGGTTAAGATATTTAAGACAGCAACCAGCACATTCAAATGAAGATCATGCTGAACTGGAAGTTATAAATAGGAAGTATTTCAAATTTCCTTATGTTGAGGGCTTTATCACAATCAATTAGAAAAGTGTTCAAACGAAACGTACCTGAAGTTACACTGGCATTTTATAATAAAAGAAAAAATAAATCTTTATTTTCAAATTTGAAAGAAAAAATACCGAAGGAGTTACAAAGTAACCTCATTTATGCCATCAAATGTAAAGACTGTGACAAGTGTTACTATGGTGAAACTAGTCGTTTTCTCAAAGAAAGGTTGTACCAACATAATTATTCCATAAGAACAAATAAAAGTAACGCAACAGCCTTAGCTGGGCATGCAATAAACGAAGGTCACACGTTCGATTTTGAAGATACAACTATAATAGAAAAAGAAAAAGATGAGCAAAGAAGGAAGACACTTGAGATGTTATATATTAAAAAGGATCTAAGTTCGATTAATCATAGAAGTGATATTACTAATTTAAGTAATATTTATTCTGGAGTGTTGTGCTGAGGTTTAGTGAAATTTGATTTATTTAGTTCCCTTGAGTGAACAGTGTTGAGGTTATTTGTAATGTTATCTTATTAGTCTAGTCGAAGGTTTTGTCCGGCTAACATTGTTGTTCCTTTAAATAATGTAAATTTCATTTTCTTAGTTAAAAAATTCTTACTTCTGTAAGTAATATTGTTTTATGTATCTCTGAAATATTTCTGCTTGTAATATTCATGAGTTGTAACAATCCATTTTCATATTGTGTATTTGTTTGATGTTGATATGTGATTTCTTATTATCCTTTGTTTGTAGGCCTATGAAAAAGGTTTTAAATAAAACCGAAACGTTGGCAACGAGAGTTTGATTTTTTATCCTGGAAAATTGACCGAACCCCGATTAGAGAACACACCTATTCTATCAAACGGTCGATATATTATTGAATCTGTTATATTATATATATATATATATATATATATATATATATATATATATATATATATATATACATATATATATATATATATATATATATATTATCCTAGTTTAAACACATGCCGTTAAATGAGTTCAGAACCACTTTTCAAATATTGTACCCAGATTTTTGAAGGATAACAAAAATATAAAATATTTAACTGCTAACTGCTTCGATATTTAAATTTATAAATGTAAAACTTATAAATACTCAGCCATGATGTGTTTAGGTTCGTTCCTATTCTTTCTGGCGTCATATACGCTGTACAATTAATGAAAGCAATGACCTAGTAATGATGCTTATATTACAATCGGTAACGAGAACCATAATGCTTCTTCGTAAAACATGTAAATGGCTGCGGGTTTTGAATTTCACACGCTTTGCTAATTCGATGGACTGTTTCAATTCTCTTAACGACTCAGAGGAATCCTTATTAGTCACAGTGATGCAGTTAGATCTCCCTTCGTGTCAGTCACTAACCATAGAATACATCCACTATCCCCTGTATTGATCTTACTAAACGTTCTTTTGAAGTTTCAATTTACCAGTTTTAACTAATTGACATTTTATCTATATTTCTAATTTTAATTACCAGTATTATTTGATTGTTTCATATGAAGAGCCCAGTCATAATAAGGCAATAATTTGTTTCCTAATTGTGTTGTGTGTTGAATATTGGTGATCGCATCCTCGTATCTATCTAAACCACTTCTACCTGATAACATCTTCGCAAACACAACATTATCATTCTTCTGATAATAACTGTATAAATAAATTTATTTCACAATAATTAATCGATTTCCTTATATCTTCAATATACTCGTATCATTTCATTCCTCGCTTTCATAAATGTTACAGATTGCAGAAAAGATATTTTTCATTGTTCATACAACGATCGTAATACGATTATATGTATCGACATTTCCGTTTTATGTGCTCTGCTGAGGCACAACATTACAGTACTTCCTCTACTATTCTGTTGCCGGTATTATACGCCGAAAGTTTGTTTAAATTGTTTGAATGTCACTGAAGTTCTTCATAGTTGATACCTTTTAATTTTCTAAATATAACTTTTGAAGAATTTTTTTTCCAAATAACTTTCACTAGTCCTTCTGCCAATTATTTCAGCTTATCTTTAATATTATCATTCCAATACACGCACATTTTCATTTGAATGACAAATAACATTGAATGATACTAATGTTAAAGAACAACAAGTTTAAAATATTAAATAAATTGGGATGTGTGATTTGGTTGCGTGAAATATTTTACTTTTTTGTACACTATATTTTTGTTAATGACAACGCTTTTTTATATAATTATAATTAAATTTTTCCAAATTCTGATAACTGACTTTTATTTATAAATATCAAATATGCCTGGAACGTATATAGTAGTTCTATCTTGTATTTTTAATAGGTATTTAAAAAAACTGGTATTCACATAATGACAGACTAACTCATTTTGTTTTTAGAAATCCACTGAAGGCTTTGTCAACTATTGATATTTATTTTAAAGTTAATGATTTATTTCAATATGTGGTAACCATTGCTGGACTGTTACCAGCTACTGGTCTTACCCTGTGAATGGTCCTCTTGGGTTACATACGCCTCCCCGTGACCATTTACGCCTCCTTTACGCCACATGCTAGTATTAGTTGACATCGCAATCTTTACCTTACCTTTAATGTATGTCATTATTCTCTTGAAAATGCCAACTGCTTAAAAAAAATAGAGAATGGTTAGTAATTATTTTATATTTATGAATTTTAACAGAGAAATTATGTTTGTAAATATGTTATGCATTGTAATTGTTAGTGAAAGCTGATATTGTTAAGAAGTAAAAACATTTACTTTTAACGTTATTGTTTTTAATAACGGAAAAATATTTTCCCATAAAACAGTGTTCGGTTTCACTGTAGGCGTCTTACACCATTGATTTATTTTTTCTTTACATTCTAACGAAAATTTTTAAAATTACATGCAACAGTACAAGTTTATTCAGCTTTTCATTACTATATGTACTTCAGCAACTTTGTTAATATGTTATTAAGATATACCGTTATTAATTATATTGATATATAATGTTCATTATTAATAATTTTTAATATATATATATTATTTTAATAATATTAATAATTAATATGTAATATAATGATAATAAATTTACTTTAGTTAAATTTTTAATATGCTATTAGCTATAGTTTAACTTTTAAGGATATGTTAAACTGTAAAATTAGATACCTAATGGTTATTCTTTACAAAGACTTGTGAAGAAAGATGTTCTGCACTCAGTTCAATGTGAATTCGCTTACTATCAAACACGTGAATAGTCAATTTAATTTTACTGATATTCAAAGAGGAATTGAGTATAAAGTACGTGCAATACTTACTTTTCTAACGCCCACCTTATAGGTAGAACCTCTTCTTGTTGTTAGGTTGGAAAGTGTGGCTCATTTCCTATGAGACGCCCATCGCGATATTTGCAGCTAGATTACCTATTAGGCTCTACATAATGGAGTCCAACGTTTTTTCTTATCTAATTTATATTTTACTTTAAAATTTAAATTAATTTTAATTTATTTAAAATATTTTTAAAGAGTACTTGTCACTTGACAGTCTAGTGTTTATCGAAATTTGGAGTCGTATGGATTGCCTACAATTGTAAGTTCATTACTAAGTCACATAAATTCATTAACCCCGTTTGTACTCAGTATACACTATCGAATAGCATTTACCCTAACTTAAACGTATGTGGGACAAACACAAACAAACGTGGGTGGTAATATTCTACTGTAATAGTGGTTTTCTGAGTCTAATGTTAACTGCTATCTACTCAAAGCCAAAAGTCATAAAACTTGTATCAACACACTCTTGTAGTGACATAAAGAATAATGTTTAAATTGCATACCTATACAATTCATATCTCTTTTAATGCCCAGGAAATATAGAACAGATGATAAGGATGTAAATTGACAGCCTACTCTTTGCAGTTTTCTTAATATATTAAAATTATGTTAGAATTATTGAATTTGCGTTGTACTTCTCAGCTTTGAAGCAAACACAATTTTTGATCTTAAAGTTTAATTATTTAAACAAATTAAACAATTGAAACAAATGTCAATTTGATTGATACAATTGTATCAATAACTCTTTAGAATTGATACAATGCTTCAGAATAATAATGTCTAGAAACTAATCATTTTCCGCTGTTTTAATATAAGTAATATGTTAGTATAACTTGCTTAGCGTCATTGGTTATTGACTGGTTTAAACTCAAGAGACCATTTTATTCTGCAACTTGACGGTTCAGTGAAATATTGTTATTTGTGTTGATAATGAATTGAAACTTGACAAACATAACTGAGAAGGCTGTCAAGACAATGACCTCTTCTTTAGATTCTACTGATAATATTCCATCTCTCTTATCTTAATCTCAGTAGTTATTCAAATAATATATGTGTGTCTGTCAAGTTTTCCTTTGCAATCACTTTTCAAGATTGTGTAATAATTATGAATATTTACATACGTGTATTCTTATTTTATCTCTTTTTTTCCTTTATTGTTCTAGATGATTTGATCTTACGTTGGTTCTTTATAATCTTTTGACCACTGTAATACTTGTCCTTTGGCCGCCTGTCAGGTGACATTACTGTCTTTTCTATATAATTAAGATCTTTTGATACTCATCGTGCAAGTTTGTTCTTTCCTTGACACAAACACGTGTTTTTGTCATAAGACAACACACTCGTATTATCTTGTACTTAGAATAACACGACTATGTGACAGGCATGGTGTCACACGTTGGATACACTGTCCTCTTGTGAGTGTAGCAAGGGGCCGTGGAGGACAGTCTCTGAGGAGCGAAGTGCACGTGTAGAATGAGGGGACGAGATTTCACTTTGTCCAATAGAAGTAGGTCTATAGGGCGAGGTCAAGCAGGACGACGATGAGAGTTGTCAGGTATTGTCGAGGATGAAAATGTCGAGGCAGAGTTGTGGATGGCTCGAAATCAATTCGGCATTCCACTAAGAGAGTCTCATGGAGGTGAATGCGAGTAGACTACTCATCTCCTCGCACTGAGTATTAGAAAAGCTACTAAAGGCACTTCATTTTAATGGAATGGTCTAAGGCGTTCATCTATTTTAAGGTCACTTCATATCTGACATAGAAGATAGTCTCCATTATTTTGTAATATATTACTGACAGTGGATGTTATTTTGTTAGTCCATAAAAATCTATCATGCTAAAGCAACTTGCGTGACTCCTGTGAAATTATCTTCTTGGAATGAAGTCTCTAATCCTATTCTACTTTTGACAAATAAAGTTAAGTATTGTAAGAAATTATATATCTCTTAAGTGTGGTTTTATTAAAACAAAACTGGTTTTAACAAATAAAACAATCAAATAAGTGACCAAAAAAAATTGCTAAATAAAACAATTCTCATTTGAAGAATGATTACTATTATCACATCTTTTGTACTCTTTATCTTTAAGCATTCTTTCAAACAAAGTCACTTATTTATTAATTATTCTATCAGACATAATTCTCTCGTCAATGAAATTGTTTTATAAAATAAATTTTACTTTTATAATTAATTACTTGTTATTATTCTATTCGATAATATTAATTTTAGCCTCTCATGGGCCTTGTATCACTATGCTGAACTTTATTCTTAAATGCAGGTTTTATTTATTACCCTCTAATGAAAATGTTTAAAACATTAGTGATACCGGTTTACTAGAGAGCGAAAGGGTGAGAGAGAGATTTGCGAAAGTTATGACTAGAAATGTTTGTTTGATAATCTTTACAGGAATAGTAACACTATGTCTCCTCTCTCACTTTATCATTCAGTAATTCAGAAAAAAGGGGCCAGGTTAGCTTAGTGGTTAACGTACTCGTCTCCGTTCTGGTAGTCCAGGGTTCGATCCCCATCAGGTCCTCGATTTGAATAAATTTGAGTACGTCTTCCCTCAGAAAGGACGTTAAGCCGTCGGTTCCGAGCATGTACGATGTCAGGTACTCGTTAAAGATCCCTACTCGAAATGCGCTTGATGTAGGCAAAATTTAGGACTCTCAATTCGATAGAATCACCGATCAAACAAAAAGCAGATAAACTACTGACGTTTCACTCGCTAGGGGATCGGTTTAGACATTAAAAAAAAACATCAGAAAAAGGTGCAGTGCTTTTCTTGTACATTAATAGTGTAATTGTAGTAATCTCCGTGAAGCTAAAATTCTAATAGCCTGTAGTAAACAAGCTAGAATGCAGAGTAAGTTATTGGAAACAAAACGAAAGAGGAGTAGTTTGAAGTGAAATAAAGTAATGTTGTTGGGTGTTGGGAGAGAGAGGGTGAGGGAGGCGGCTCATCCCTAGATAAGTAGAACTGCGTCCGGAGGGAGGCTGATAGTGTGAGGGTCTGCGATTTATGGTGACAGAGGCTGTCTTTGTACTGTGGACCACACGTGTCGGACTTTCCTATTACCAAGCAATCAGCACCCCTGCCCTGCTGCTCTGATAGCGAATACACAGCATAGTTGATAACCTTCCTATCGTCTATCCACTTCATTAACCAACCATTCTTTGAATATTTCTTACAAACCACTAACGCAGCCTCTAATCTTTGTAATAATTCTCATATCAGTGTAATATTTTCTGCTTGCAATTTATTTCAATTCATGTGGAACTGTTTTCAACAAACAGTTTTGTCGATTTAACGAAGAAACATTCTTAGTTATCGGTTTGCTAAAGGCATAACTCTTGTTTTCTCCCTGCATTATGCTTTTCTTTAAAGTTGTATCAAAACAGCACAGCATTCTCTTCTCACGTATGCCATTTATGGTTCAATATTTAATAATAGTCAGCTGTATCGTTAATACCATATGATGTTATCAATCCAACCATACACAGATATCTGCATAATTTACTAAGGCAGGTATTGTCCCTGCGACGGTAGAGGTATACGTGAGACAATATTAAATTACTTTCTTCAGCTTAAGAACGGAAAAATGTTTTGTTTAAAAATAATTGTAGAATTTAAGCAGAGTTGAAATCTTGTTTCTTGATACCATCGTAACAGATTGTGATCAAATAATTAACTTCAGTTTCATGTATTAAGTACTTCGTCACCAATTAGGACCTACCAGTTTCAGCAATTTTATATTACAATCATCTTATTTCAGTCAAGCACCCTCACTCTTTGAACCTCTTAAAAGAAAAAAAATCAATAAATACACAAGAATATTATAGTAAATTATAAAAGTTCCAAATATTTCACCACCAGATCAATTTACTTACGGAAAGTATTTAAAAAAGATCTTGTTCCCATATGATATTAATTTTTAGTAATGAACTTACCTGATGCCGCCACATCTCAAAATATGTGCTGTTTATTTGAGACAAAGCCCAAATTTATCAATTTGAAAAATACAACAGTAGCTTATTCTTTTTGTTAATACCATTGTTATAGTTTTTTTTTCGAAAGTAGTACCCCTACTTGGAGGGAGTTTATTGTTATAGTATTAACGTATTGCGTTAATTGTACGATAGAAGGAACACTTTAAACGTTAAATAGAATATAAATTATGTTGTATATGTTTATATAGGAAACATCTAGAAGTATTTTTTCATATTTTAATGTAATTGGGACAGAAATAAAGTATAATTAACACCAGAAGACAAGTAAAGCAGCTTTATGATGGAGGTGATGGCACTTACCCCAATCAGTCACCTGTTCTAATTAAAATATAAGTAATAATTAATTATTAAATAATAATCATTATAGAAACCATTGAAATGTCATGCTCTCCAAATTGTAGCAAAATATGTTATATAATATAGAGTATCATCTAACGCAGTTATGATCCAAAGTTTTTCGTTATGCAATGATTTCTTAATTATTAGCAAAGTCGTCTGCTTTTGATTTTGTAACTTGAGAAATTAATGAAAATCCGTTTTGAAGAGTGCCAGTAATGAAGTGACGTCTTGGTGAAGGTTGCGACAGCCTTGACGTGTATTGTTAAGATCCCAGTTTCCACATTTCGTTATAAAGCTGATTTCGCTGTTCCTTTTGAGCAACGATTTAGAGGAACATTTCTTCGCTTTGGTTCTTTAGCAACTCTTGATGTCCGATTTGAGTGGACAAGTGATCGCTTCACTAACCTTGCTTAGAGAAACTACTCACATATTTCTTTACGCTGAAATAATGATATTAAAAGTGACTATTTTCTAACAGCCGTTCCTGTTATCTAATTTATCTTTATAATTGTTGCTGCTATTTTTATAAATAATAAAAATATTGGATACAATCCGAATTCTCAGGAACTTCAGAACAAAAAATGATAATTTTGTAATGCAAAAGCTAATGCTAAGGTAATGTAATCAGTTATTATGTGGTATTCACTCATTGTAGGGTAAAAAAGTTAATGAAATAGCCTCCACGTATAAAAGTTTGGTTGTTCTTTTTCAGACATAAAACCAAGCTTGAGAGTCTTCACAGACACTATACGTTTGAAACGCGTTGTTTAGATTATTCAAGTTGTATATGTGGGGAATATTTCATTAACTTTTTTACCCTACAAGAAATAATAAATAAAAACAATTATATTATTTATATTATTTATTATATTATTTTTAAAGTGATCAAGTGAAATAAGCTACTATTTTCAACGAAAATTTACCTATACTTTATGATTTAACTTCATTTGTTTTTTGAATATTTACGAATACTGTTATCTTCACTTTGCAATAAATTGCATATAATAATGAAAACAATATTTTATGATTTTTCCGGATATATGTTTGAACGCCTCTTAATACACACTACAATTCTTAAGTATCAACATGCCGCATATTGTACTATTTCTTAATATTAATTAAATTTGCCAGAATGATAATTGGTTTAATTAGCCTTCTTTCTTTTATTATCCGGTAAAGTAGAGGTTAAAATAAGTAAATACTAGTAGTTAATATCTTTTAAAATCAGGATAATAATCAATAATTGATAGGAGTAATTCATATTTAAGGGCAATTACTATTATTGGTATGAACCAGAGTGCTGACAGACTTCATTTATGCACCGCCCCCATATTCTCATTTTACAAAGTCTGCTTTGTCGTTACATAACTACTTCAGATTAATGATCCGCTGAGGAGACGTCAGTGCTCCACCTGTAAACCATCTTTTTGATGCTTTAAATATTTTAGAATGTTTTCTAATCTTAAAAGTAATTAATTACAGTACAAAAAATGTGACTGCTACACACTTAGTTGTACTAAAATAAACCTATTACCAAACTTTCTGAATATCAGTTTAAACAGTCGATATTTGAATTCGTATTAACCCATATTAGAATACAGAATTAACCCGTGTCCTAATCCTGGTACCGTGTTAAGGACTCACTATTAATAACGTTTCATTATTAATAAAGTTTCTTATTATGTATTAGTGAAAAATCGTTATTATTTAAGAAACATTTTCTAGAAAATAGCTAATAATTGTAAGAAAATTATTACGAATACTAATTAGTAAAATAAATAGTAATATTTATTATTACTAATGAGTAAAACTATTACTAATTACTTATGTAAAATAGATGGATCTGACTACTTCAAGATTTGATTTCGTTCAGATAAGAAGTATTGAGGATTACGAAATTAACAGATCTGTAATGTTAAATACTGATTACAAAAATATTTACCCACTACAAATTTCTCTAGTGTAGTTTATAAGACTACATGCATGTTGTTAGTATCACTGAAGTTAGCAAACATCACTTGGGGGTCAGGTTAGTGAATAAATCTGAAATCTGAGCACGTCGTCCCTCGGAGAAGGACGTTAAACAGTCGGTCCCGAGCCTTTACGATGTCAGGTACTGGTTAAAGATCCCTACTCTAAATACACTTCAGATAGGCAAAATTTAGGACTCCCATTGTAAAATCAATCTTCATTATATAGTATCACAAAGAGCCAAATTTCGGCACACGTGTTTTTCCTTGTGGGACTGCCACTGCAACCTGACATAACCTGGTAAACATCACATATTAGTCTTAAATCGTAGGTACTTGTTGTAGTCGTCCTACGGGTCTCACAAATAGTGCATCTGCATTCCTGTTAGAAGATTCATACAGGTCTGAGAGGTCTCGCACATTGTCAGTCTTCATTCAAGAATGCAGATATACTATTTGTGAAACCTGAACGATGACTAAAGCAACTAATTTCTCAGGTAAAAGGGATTTGTATGTAATATAATGCTTACTAACCTCTGTAGCACTTACATTATGAATGTATTCTTATGAACTGGTTGAGAAATTTTGAATAAACAAGATTTTCTTGTTAAGACAATAAAAAGTATTTACCTACCATTAAAGATTTTTTAATCCTGTAATTCCATTTAAATGTTTGAAAAGGAAATGAAATTAGCATTTAGTCATTTTGAGTGCCACAAAATTTTTTAGTGAGTTAATCCCACCGATTTGGAAGAAAGTAGTATTTAATTATGCATCTTGTAACTTGAGAGAGAGATGTGTAAAAAACATTATTTTCTACCATTCATAAGCACATAATAAAAACTTTTATTCACAAATCATTGAATAAAGGTGGTCTTATTAACAAAGTTATAAGACTGAAGTAAATAGTAAATTCCGCTTCTGCGGTACCCTTAGAAATTTTAGGATATCTGCTTTCAGATTTGTACTTTAAGGACATTGAGATTTTGCTACCCTGAATTCCGTTTCAATAACCGTTCCATAGCTGTTATCATGAAATTAACAACATTATTTCTATTGCTCACTCATTAAAATACCCTACCTCTCATATTGACAAATCTTTAAATGTTGATAAGCGAACGTTCCCCAATCCTGTAACAAAAGCCCGTTTAATGTCTAATGACATAGTTTTCCCCTATATTTGAGTCATAAGAATTTATTGATTTAACCGACCCACTTATTGGGCTTGCTCATAATCCTGATTTAATTATAGCTTTTTTAATGGTAATAACATTAATTAATTGGCTTTGTTATTAAGTTGTGCTTTTAACAGTACCCATACTCCGTAATTAGAGGTGAACAATGGAGTACCTTGTTACTTCATAGAAATAATTAGAACCATGTTATTAATACGTATTATGGAATCTTCCTTAATTACATTTAATAGATCAATGTTATAAACACTAGTAATAATTTATGTAATCTAGACTCAGCATTAAAGAGAACAACAGCTTTGTTTACCAGGGGTCAAAACTAAGAGATAGTTTTACTTATTTTTTCCTTAAATCGTTGTTCTATCATGACTATGACTTGCCAGTCCGTGGTTGCCTTTTATAGTTCTTTATGCCCTTTAAAATACATTCACAATGTCACTGCAGATATACGATTTTACTTGTTTTAGTTGTGTATGTGTGCCTATGTGTATATTATATAAATAATTTTTTTAAAAAAATGAACCTTGAAAACTGTTCAATGTTATTATTCATGAATGCTACATGTAATATGACTATAAAATTTCTTGACCTATACATTGTTTATTCATACGTGGTGTTTTACAGTATTTGTGTTTTATTAGTGGTGAGAGCATACTATTTTGTGGTATTTTTTTGCTATATGCTCATCATATATTATAACTTTCATTCGACCAGTGCATTTTGAGTTTAGTTAACAGACCATGCGGCTTACGTCAGGTTGATTCTTTCCTTTCTTCAGGATGTCGGAGGATGAGGATGGAGTCAGTGTGGGCCTGAGCAGAAGTGGAAGTGTGTCGGAGAAGGCTTCCATGTGGAACAAACTGGAACAAGAGAGCAAACAGCAAGCCCAGCAATACCTCAGAAAAACACCTAAAGGTAGAATAGTCGTCTTTACTCTTTTAACATAAACAAGAAATATGTATATATAAAAAACTTCATTTTGTATGAAACCTACATAAAATTAACATTTGGTGAGCTTGTAAAATATTTCTGGAAAAATAGAATTTCCAATTAGGGGTTGACTTTAATAATGTGTTAATTCAGTTCTTGGCTATAGTTAGAATGCGTGAATCATTCGAGAAGCACCACCAATTAACAATGTTCACCTTCCGGTGTGATATAGTTTTTATTACTCATTTTTACTATTGCACTAATTACAGCTAAAGGTTTTGCAATTGTTGTGAATTCCAAATTGTTTGTAAGAGGTACTAAACAAAATATATTTTAATAAATTTTGTTGGCTACTGAATTGTATATATTTATACAACTATACAATTTATTATTTATTCATTATTTTGTTTTTTATTTTTAGTATTTTATTTATTATTTAATATTTATTTATACAGTAAGTGTATATATTTATTGTTTTTCTGTAATATTTAATTACTATATCGCAGTTTAATAATATATGTGATGAGGAGTTTTAAAAATTACGACTCCATACAAAAGAATTTTATGCCAAAACTTACAATCCGTTTCGAACACTTAGTGTTCTTCTTCAGGTTTACATTTATACTGTTGAGGGTATTATCGTAACAGGGATCTAGGAAGGACCTAGGAAGAGTTCTTCCTAAGTCACTCTTAGTGCAGATATAAACCTGAAGAGGAACTAAGTGTGCGAAACGCGTTGTTAGTTTTGACATAAAACTGTTTTGTGTGGAGACGTAATTTCTGAAACTCCCATAGTGAGTAAATAGCACAGTACAACAGATTGCCCAAGTAATGAATTTATAAATATACTTTTTCTTATAGTTACTTTACTTGAAACTCTTTCCTTCAAAGAAAAATTGAAGTATCTATTTCACATTATTCTACAGTCGTAATATTGACATGGAGAATTGATTCGATAAACGTAACGAATATTTCTCATGTTTCCGTAGGATGATTCATAGTGGCTAAAAGTTTTCCCGTGCTTGGTTACAAATTGCATAATGTTTGGGATGTGAGAAAAAACAAAATGGTATTTAGGTAAATCAAAAATTATTCCATTCTCTTTTTTGTTATTTTGAAGTTGTTTTTGTGTATAAATGGAAAGTATATTTTATAAGGGGCAGTTATTGAGTTGGTTAGCGATAAAACTTTTCTGGTCCTGTGATTTGGATGCAGGACATAGATTGTAATCTATAGGACTTACTAGATCTCCTTTTTATACACTTACTCATTTTGACTATTACGTTTTAAACTAATGTTTAAAAGAATACAAAACATTTTTAATACTGGGCAACAAAACTCTGATATTGGAGTCCCCTGATGAACACGGGCTGAGAAAACATTACTCTGAGGTAACATTGATGAAAGTTGCTTTCAATGTGTGATGGAAGTTGGCACTGAAAGATGTCTGTTCAATTCACCCATAATTGAGGCCAATTACATGGGGAGAAATTCTTGTGCTAGTCGTTTTTAACCCTAAATTGACTTGAATTGAATAACTTACTTTGATAAGTGAGTAACTGACACATGTTTAAAAAACATCAAAGCTATAACTTAAAATAATTATAATCACAAAAGGAACCGTCTTTCTATACGAGTGCGTAGTCGTATTTACTTTGCACCAAGTCTTAATTAAATTACTTGTCATTCAATCATAGAAGCATTTAATGCTACTCAAGAGAGGGGAGTTTGTGCGTTTATGTGGGAGCGAGACAGACAACTTTCCGTCCAGACATCACATGTAATAATATCTCACACAGAGATAGCTTCGTTGCCAGCTGTGACAAGTGCATATCTAAATTATTCTTCCAGAAATGACATTTTTCTTTCCATTCGTATCAAGATTTTAATGAAACATAAGTTATGAGCTTCGTTGATGCTAATTATTTACTTTATCAGAGCAAAATAAGTGGTACGTCATTTTGCTTGTGTGTAGACTTTCCTGGAAGACTTTTATCATTTAGGGGTGTCTCACTCTGCAGGCTGCACATCTGTGAATCTTTGCTCTTCTCTAGGGACAAGTCTATTTAGCACTTGAAAGTCTTCTTTGTATTTCTTTACGCTGTAACTTGTGAGCCGTCGGCAATTTATGTTTAGATGACAGATTGCATTTAAATGGCATGAGACTCCTGCCAACGTACTCTACCATATCTGTTTCAAATGTTCTCTCATTAGTTCATTTTGTAATATAAAAGAAGTTACACTTTCTAATCTAAACATTATAAGTTTTCTCTTTGATATTTATTAATTTCGTGTTCTGTGTTTTGTTTGGATGAAATATTATAATAATATGTGACCAATTTTTGCAAATTTTACAAATTCACCTTTCTTAATGCCGCAACAATATTCAAGTATTTTTATTACTACAGAATATAGGAATTTAACTGTATATATTTATATTAAGTTGTTAGAAATATTCCAGTTTTTGAGGCTTAAGTCAGAGTTAAATATGCGCCATTTTGGTTTTATTTAATGTGTGCATTACTTTGAGGGTTTATTTAACAATGCCATAACATCACATCAGGGGAAAAAGTTTATCAAGTATTTACTGTTATCAGTTATCTTTGAGTACAGTTATCTTTAGCCTAAAGCTTTCATTTTCCTAACAGTCTGGCTAATTACTTTTAATTTTTAGCTTTTATTCTCATATTATTTAAATGAAAAGTTAGTATTTTGGATTTAAATTGGCTTTATTTCTGTTGATTGCTTTCATGCAATTAATTACCGGAATAAATTCATTGTACCTAGCAAAACATTTGGTAAGAAAGTAATATTTTGAATCATAACGAGTTAAATGGTGAAATATAAAGAACAACGTGCAACGTTTCGCAACTGTTGTTCTCACACAATACAGGAAACACTGGCTTGGTTTTTCAAACTTAAAGGTCTCTATAAATAATGCTTCGGATTAATGCAATCATAAAAAAATTTAAATATGACTGACGGATAGAGAAAGAAATTAGAGCTTAATAGCTTATTTATATTGGTTCTATATTAATGTAATATACAGAATTTCTTATACACAAAGAAGTTCGAAGACTAAACATACTTTTATATATAGACAGACATTTTATTTTCTTGTTGACGGAACACCTTCTGAACATGGTAAACTCTTTTGGAAACTGTAAATATTATAAAACAGTCTAAACAGTCTTTGTTTTTATGTATCACTGCTTTTTTTGAAAAGGGAAAAGTTCAAATTTGTCTACGATTACTATTGTTATTACAATAGCAAACAAAATATTTTGGTATCGGTTTCGTCCTTTAATCTGTCCTAAGCTGTTGGATTGATTAACAGCAAGAGGTCACTAACTCCAGGTAAACTGACTACTCAGTAGATATGTATGGCTTTTTTTCACATTAATTAGCATTACGAAAATATATAACTATGACGTAAAGGAAACGTTTTGCTGATGCCCTTTGTTACAAAGCAATTCTCTTTTTTTTTATTTTTTTTTTTTGAGCTAATCTGTGCTAAGGATAGTATCTGAAATTGTGAACATCTAAACAGGATTGGCAGTCAATGGTGAGGTGGAGTGAAAAGCAGTGGCGTAATGACACACTGCGAGGAATTTGAAAACCACTCATTTCATGTATTATGGTAAGGGGGTTAGGAGAGAACTGGAAGTCTAATGAGGGGAGTGGGGTTGAAAACTACTGAGTCTGTGGCATTCAGTGGGGAGACCGCTACTTAAAGACATTCAGGAAGAGATTAAAATCCACTGGCTTAATAATGAGTTTTCAGGAGTTGTGGTAGGGGGGGAGGGGGGCTAGTTTAATGCTAACTTTTGTTGCAGCGGCAGAACAGCGGCTTTAGCTACTCCTTTGGCATCCTCGTTCTTGGGCTTGTGTCCACGGGTAGGAAGTCCGCTCTTGTTCTGGAGCTGGATCCCAAACCTTCATTTTTCTTCTCCCCAGTTGTAGCTGTCTCTCTTAAAACTTTATCTCGCCCTCTAGTGGGATCCGACATCGCTTGCCTATCAGCGTAAGAATCATTCAGATGTGGATGGCTATGGCGGAATTAGGCTTGTCTGGCCTATCGCGATGTGGTTAACGTCTGGACGCCTTCCTTCTCTCTGTAACTTTTCTTGCAATCACGGTCAGATCAGACCGAGTCCTGATAAACTTTTATTTTGTTATATAGATATAAAGATTTTACATAAACACATGAAACAACAATCAATGATCAAACCACAATAAGAAATGGGAAAACAATACTAAGATTTTTCAACCGTAACAAGCGGTCTTCGTCAGAGTCAAAAACCGCTTGTTACGGTTGAAAGATCTTAGTCTTGTTTTCCCATTTCTTATTGTGGTTTGGTTATATATATATATATATACTGCAAACAGTAGCAGTTTGCTTCTCAACGCGAGTACTTCGCACTTCTTCCCGATGATGATGGATGTCGAAATATCGAAGTGAGTTCTGTAGTGTCTTTCTGTGTTCTTTTCTATGTGTTAAAGTGTATATATATATACAAACACTTTTTCTTTTTCTCGGAGTTTGGTCAGGGTAAATATATGGAATCACCCTTTTGCCAACGTTTCGTCTTTATTTCAAGACATCCTCAGGGCTATAAACTAACAAAAAAAAAACAATAAACAATGGACATTGTTCTACTCTAGAAACATCATAAGCAAATTGAAAAAAGAACTTACTGAAGGCTGGGTTCTGCTACACTACAACAACCGTTAACTGTCATTACATGTGCTGTTCCAAGAGACATATTATTGAAACACTGTTAAACAAAATACGTTATACATATTTTATACAGTATATAAATGAAACCACTCTTATTTCATAAATAAAAATAGTTTCGATTTGTAGATGAATTATATTGTTTTTATGATATTATAATAGATAAAAGTTACATGCCTTTTGATAGTAATCAATAGTAACTTATTGACAGTAATAAGTAAAAATATAATTTAAGGTTCAGAATCATTGGTAACTATAATTTTATTTGGTATGGTTAATCAGTGAAAGTACTTTTAGCTGTCTTTCTATTTTTAAGAAATTAACTTCCCTTGTTTAGATGAATCACTGAGCAATGCTTAAATTTAATAGCTGGCGGCAATTTTAATGTCTTCTTAATATATATTCAAAAGGGCCAATAATGCAAACTGAAATGTCGATTTGAAATAGTCGTTTTTGAAGGCTGTTCATAATTTTACTCCTGAACCGGTTAAAATAAATAAAATATGTGAATTCAATTGATACAGCCCTGAGAGGGTTAGTGGTTGGGGAAGGAATTGTACGAGTATGCGACTGAGATTGACACAGCTGCATTGGTATGCCAGTTACGTTCAATTACATTGACACCAGTTCAGTGTACGAGTATTTAGTATGTGTATGTTTTCCAACAATGGCAACGATGTATAGGCTATTGAACGTTATTCTAACTTAGTTTTCAAGACATTCAGAACCCCCGTTACAATTAGCACTCACCTTACAGGCTGCTTGATCAAAGAAGGACGATGACATACTATAAGTCACTTATTAATCTATATATTTTCTGGACTCACTTATATCTACAAAACTACGGAACCAATTCTTAATAAAAACCGAAATAGACATTTTCACATATTTCCATAAAATACTATTTATAATTGGACCAGCTGAAAAGAACATTTTTGATTCACACCTGGAATCGTCATGCCAAACTTAAAAGACCTAAAACAACGATTCTTATTACTGTATAGACTTCTCGGGATACACTCAAAGTAGACGTTCCACAACAAAATGGAGCTGTACAAAACATTACTGAGGTTGCTTAATTTAGCCTCTGATTGTTATAGGCGTTTGTTTCACATCAAACTTTTCTCTCACCAAAATCCATTTGTACAAAACCTTGCTTTTTCCTCACCTTCCCAGAATTATCCAAGACGACTCAAAAGAAGATGGCTGAGGGATCTACTGCCACGATAACTTACTACAACCAGGAAACGAAATGAAAAAAACCACTGGGTTTCATTCTTTCATTATGTGTCTCAAAGCTAGTTTTGTTACTCTTACCAAATAAGTAAGAGTAACTGACATGAAAACAAAAAAATGACAAATGACTGATGAAAAATGAAAAAAATGACTGATGACAAAAAAAAAGATTCACACACTCTCTTTAGTTTATGCACTAGATAAATCGTCATCATCAGACAGAATAAGTACGATTACTTTTCCGTTGATGCCTATTGAATTGACAATACCATTGTACATTAGGAAGTTTTAGTCCAACGCATACTTGCAAGAAAATTTAATGATGTGAGACTGATTACTGATAAATGAGGAAGAGTCGTCGTATTTCTACAGCACCACTGGAAGACACCACTTTTTACTCTCTACATTGTAATAGTGGTCTTTCAGGGTTATATATAAAATAATAAAAAGATTGTTAAGAATTACTGTTGGTGTGTACAAACATCGCATCTGAATTTAAAGTCGTACAACTTAGACGAATGATGAAACATAAGAATCTATATTTCAGAAAGCTACATATTCTTTGAGTATTTACTCGGAATTTTTTCTATCTTCTCCATTAAGAAATATTGAGTTTACTGGATTCTGAATTTAGGGTAAAAAAACTAGCACTACTAAACCATATTTCACGTCTCGTACGAAGTATATTTCTTCCTGCAAATATCATTGGGTAATTATTATAAAAAAAGGAATAAATTGATGTCATCAACATTTGCAAATGAAAAATTAAAAAAATTGTGCTTAAAATATAATGGTCGAAAACATTATTTATAATTTTTCGTTTTAATTGTTTGCAATAAAAACCAATGTGGAACAACAAATGGTGTGTGCTATTCTGTTTTTCCAAACACAGACTTGATTCCATATTTTTGTTTTATCATGTTTGACTGTACAGCCGGCTTCTCTAACTATTATCCCCACTCCTGGTTTTACGTATATCTTGTTTTTACTCTTATCAATAATGACGGTATCAGTGTTTATTATTGACTTTTCGGTGCAACTTATACTTGGAAGATAATAAACACGTTTTATGAAAATGGATGAAACACAATTCCAGGAACCTAAAATTTTAGTGTTTCCTGAAATTTACCTGTAAATTTATTAAATTACCTTTTACTCCCATCATTTTTCCCTTATCTTCACTGGTATCAAACTCACAGGCTTCAACTTTCATTTACTCTTTTTATGAAATATAGAGGTACCATATGTATACCCGATGGTATTAATGTTCGGTCAAATATTTGATTTAGTGAATTCTACGGACAGAGACGCCTCCAGTTTCTCTGAGTATAATAAAATAGGTTTTACAAATCGGTCAAACAGTTTTGGGTAAGTATGAAAAAAAAAGTTATCGTCAATGAATTTCAGCTGGTTTTTAAAGTTAACACAACCTAGTAATCGAAATAATATGGCACTTTTCAGTTTTTTAAACAAAAAATTAGATTTGTAAAATACTTGGCAAAATTTATTTCAAATAGTTTGGCTATGGTTATCATATATGGAATAATAAAATATTAGAAACCTATTATATGAGGTTACAAATTGGAGAAGAAGTCAATGTGCATTAAATTTGAAAAATTCATGTACGGATTGCTATGATAGTATGTGATGTAGGGTCAGTAAGTAAGTCTGTAAGTATGTATGTAAGTGTCAGTACTCTTATATTTGTGGTTTGTCGATATACATTAACTCGTGGTCGTATGGTCTCCTTGAGTCGTGAAGGAGTTGTCAGACTAGGCAGGGTTGGACCTTCTATTTTAACAACAGCCTCTACAATGGATGTGGTTGGGGAATTCTTTGGGATAGACTCTGTACTAGGGGGTTTGGATTTTCGTGCCCTCATTGGTCACCAGTGTGTTAGTGAAATGGTCAATTGATTCCAACCTGAGGTCTCTTTGAATATCCACATTTCTGCCATACCAAGGTATCCCAGCCAAAAGGCGTACACATTTATTCCGAACTACCTGTATGAGAGTTTTATTAGTTCTTGCGGTTTTTAACCAGGTCGAGCATCATTATGTGATATGATCAAGTGGTATGTTGTGTCATTTCAGTATTTTGTACTACGTCATATTTATATTAAATAAAGTAATATATTTTTTCAAAAAAGTAATAAATTACACTAGTTTAATTGGTGTAGTGCTTTTATTTAATTTTGATAAGATAGAATTGATACTTGGTCATTAATACTTTTTAATTTTTAGCTAAATAACAGAAAAAAATCTGGAGTGGCCTACACTCTACTTTACTATAAGTAACTTAATGTCAAATTTCTTGAGTATATAAAACATAACGTATCATTTAAGCATAACATAAATATCTAAATGGGATATAATTATTAGTATTGCATTCGTGAGGTAGTACAGATAGTGATTGAAGGACATATCAATTTATAAGCTTATTTTTGTACATCACAAATAATTTATTATTTGCAAATAATTTCATTAGTATAACTACAGCAGTAATAACATTTTTGAAAAACCCATGTGAACATTTCTAGAAACGAAATATTCTCCTACAAGGGAACATGGCTTTTCTTCAAATAGCCAGTGGATTTCTTACATTGTTTACTTGACATCCTTCTACATTGAATATTAAAGTAAAATTTTCAAATTTAAAACAGGAAAATACCCTTTTTTTCTCTGAAAAACATCTTAAACATCGGAGAAAATGTTGTTTTAAGGTGGTTTATAATTAAAGATGCACGATAATTACATTTATTAATCTCTAAACGAAAGATTTCAATTTTGAATTATCTTTTACATTTTTGGTTTTTTACAGAATTATTATACTTTGAATTTTGTGGCTTCCTAGAATTTAATAAGATCATTTTGCTTCCCCTTTGTCAAATAACATATATACGATTTTTTTCTGAGTGTGTGTTATCATTTTCCTGCACAATATTATTCCTCTTACATCTCATATAAGTCAATAAACAATTTAAATTGTTCCTTTATAAATATCAATTTAATCTCAGTGGAATCGCTCAAAAAATTTCTAAGTCAATGTAAACAATGAAAAAAAATATAAAAAATTCGACAAGTATAGCAGGTGATCTCTTAGTCTAAGATAAACAAACAGTTTTTATAGCGTTATTGCTCTTTCCCGTAATTGAAACTTCATGATTTCTTTTTTATGAATTGCTAATTTTTTGTTCCATTTTTGGTCAAATTTTCATTATTTTTTAATGAGCCGTTTAGCGTCAAAAAAACATTTTCTGAAAACACAAATCGTATTGCAACGCCCCATTTGCGAATGTAATTTTGAAAAAAAATATTTCAACTCATTCTCCAAATAATGTTCTATTTTTAGGCATAGTTTCTTTTGATCCGTCAAACAGTATGGCTTGTATCGCTTTCACAAGGATTGAGATTGAATTATAAGTCAAAATTTGTACATTTTATTGAAAAAAAATATTTCCTGTTGATTTAAAATTCTGAATATATTTTTCGTTTGTTTCATTTGTAACCTCAAAGATAATGTCAAAATTTCAAAATTCTAGGGTTATCAGTTTAGGAGAAATAAATGTTTTAAAAAATACGGTTTTTGGCAAAAAAAGTGACTTTCCCATCATGCATAATTCTTCCCAAACAATAGGGATCTTCTTCCCTATGAGGCCCATTTTGTGTAAAATATCAACTTGATCTATCTATGATTCTGGACCGTAGCGTGGTAACAAGCAATGCTAACACACGCACCCACCCACCCACACACACACAGACATCATCGTAAAAACTTCATAAAACGACTTCTGGGACCTCAAAACATGTAATTCCGTCAAAATCTCGAGATCGAATTTTTTCACCATCACTATACTTTACTTATAGTAAAGTAACAAATACAGTAAATATGTACGGGTGAAAGAATTCTCTTCGCGCTCATGTTGGTGTTATACCTGCCTCTTAGTATGAGCAATGTATAAAACAACATTTATTATAATATGAAGTATGTAACTTCAACCCCGTATGACCATAATTAATACGGTTACCATAATGATAATAGATCAGGGGTTCAATACCTACTCTTGCCCTTGCGTTATTCACTCGGGAGGTGAATAAATCTATAGCTACATTACCCGACTTACTACCAATGATGGCAACAAGCTACCTACTCATCCAAACCTCCTTGTATAAGCTCTCAATCCTGCCACCAACCTTCCTCAACTTCACTCAACAGTTACTTCATCTACTTACTAATTTCTCAACTCATGACTAACAGCATTGAAAACTATGACCAACAAGACCACATGACCGCGAATGCGACATACTATACAGATGAGCTTAATATCTGACATGAGTTACTGACAGTACAAGTTATAATAGCACAGTAATCGAGCAGTAGAAGGCCTCTAGTTTGGAGCTGCTAGTTACGACGTGCACTAACAATAATGCGCTGATATATTCGTTCGTCGTTGGTCTACTCGTTAAAGAATCCCTACCCTAAATACATTTGAGTTAGGCCAAATTTAGGGCTCCCAATGTAGATGTTTATAGTGTTGTTAGTGCAACCTAACTAACAATATAAAAGTGAGCCTAACTCAGTTTGAACATTGTAAATGTAATATAACTTCCTTCGTTTTATATATATTAGTGAAGGTTGGTAGCAGTCCTTCTTTTTCTAAACATTTTATGCCAATCTCATGCTTGGTTACCTTTTTTGAGAGTTTCTCTAATGTCCTACAGGCTCTTCTCAGTTACTCGGGGAATATATATATATATATATATATATATATAAAGATTTCACATAATCATGTAAAATACCAATCAATGATCAAACCACAATAAGAAATGGGAAAACAAGACTAAGATCTTTCAACCGTAACAAGCGGTCCTGTTTTAGTCTGATTTTTTAGTTTATTTAAGGTGATTTTAGACATATGTTATGTAAATGTAGAAATCGGTTATGGAAATGAAAGGGTTATTATCACTTCTCTCTCTCTCTCTCTCACTCTCTCTCTCTTCACTCTTTTTCTTTCTTTCTCTCTCTACGTATATGCTACTAATAAGGTTGTCGTGCATCATGTAGTGAAGGATGGCATATTTATTCCCGAAATCCCGTTAAAACAGACGCCGAGATGTAGTGATATTAGTTTTGTTGGTTAGGACGGTAATGGGCGGAGGAGGAGTTGTTTTGCGGTGGTTTGGGCTACTTGAGGTGAGGCGAGGTGACCCGATGAGACGTGCTGTAGGTGATTCACCGTCCCACTCTGCTGTCAGCCTGATGCTCTTTTTAAACGTTCTATAGATAGGGTACAACCTGCTCGCAGTTCAGTGGCACTAGGCCGCTTTGCCCTCCTCTTCTATTCATGCTTTGATTTCTTCAATTAAAATATAATGTTTATGTATATTAGTGCCTTCTCTTTTTTTATCTCGCAGAAATTTCTTTATACCATATATTAACAAGTGTACAAAGATACAAACTTTACATATTGAAACGGAATTTTAACCTGTATTGAAGGTCAATAGATATAGTGATTTGCTATGTGCCAGTACCAAATAAAGAGGGATGTTTACTTTATGTAAGTAAAGTTTGTTGATAAATAAAAGAATTTGTTTGTTGATAAATTCTAGCTACAAACAAAAAAAAACTGGTTTGAACCGCCTCGTGACAATAATGACATCATCATAAATATACACTTGTTTATAAACTAAATTAATAAAAAAATAAATTATGGCCTATAATATTGTCAGAAGTTATTATTTTAAAAATTATAAATGTCTCTAAAACGTAATTCATAACGTTTACGAACAAAGCTTTCAAAATTTCTCACCAGGAGTGCTAGTAGCAATCTGGTGAGAGACGCTGCACTACATTCATTTATTTACCTAATTGACAATGTCAGTGGATTTGTTAGGGCAGCGCTTGTTGTATCACGGTAGTGCTTTTAATGCTTTTTTGTCAAATGTTTTTCTATAATTTCTCTCTTTCATTTTCAATTGGGGTTTAATGTAATATTTGTATGTATATTTTACTTTCTTTTGTTTAATATCACTATCAGTTCAAACAAATACTCCTTTAAAAGTTCGTTTATCACCATTAGAGAACGTTTTTTTTGCATTTTTTATCTGATAAACAATAATCATCGCTTTTTATGGACAGATTTTTATCAAAACAAAAAGCATCAATTTCTTTTATATAAAGTGCTGTTGCGTCTCAGGAATAGCAGAAATTAAATATTAAATTTAGTAATTTTAACTCTCTTCGGTTTATGAGAGAACCTTCTCTCACACACAAACAAACTAATTAGCAAAACTCATTTTCTAGTGGCAGAAGACTTTAATACGTGTTCTTTTGAAAATTCTATTTTGAAATGTTGACTCCATTGAATTCTTTCACTTTTCTATGTTTCAAATAGAGAATAATGAACGTAACAATAGACGGTAGATTACATTGCAGACTTATTGTTTACCAAAGCAGACTATTTGATTTCTGTGTATATGTTTGATCAGTACTGTTGCATCTAATATTAAATATCCTTTTTTTACAGCCTTTTGTTTAATATCGTTTCGAACACGTAGTGTTCTTCTTCAGACATTAACTAAGGGTGAGTGTCTGTGGTACAACTGACTGTTGTCAGAGATTATTATTGTGGTACTCTATGGTGCAATATGTATGTTTTTAAAATATTAAATGTTTATTAGGAGGACTAAATAATAATTTAGTGATTATGTCAGTCAGTTGTACCAGAGACACTCACCCTTAGTTAATGCCTGAAGAAAAACACTACGTGTTCGAAACGCGTTGTTTATATTATTAAATTTCTATATGTGGAGACTATTCCATTAGCCTTTTCCCCTACAATTAGTAAATGTCACATAATAACTGATTGCACTACCTTAGAATTAGAATTTATAATAAACATTTTGACATTAAGGAATATAAAATTACTCGCTGAGAAGTCAAAAAAGCATACTTTTTTATTAAGCTCCTGTTATTTATTTACAAATAAATAAATAATGGTGAAATAATTATTTACTTATTTTATTTCACCAATGTCGTGGTTGGTGAAATCGAAATAAAAGTTTTTATTTTAGAATAAAATACGGATTCTAAAATTATTAGAATCTGATAGCCACATTCGGCTATTAACTAAGAAACAGGAAGAATCTCGCTGACTATGTCATCTAATAATATACTCAATATTTTTTTTTAAAGGACACAATAGTCACAGAACATAAACAATAACATAGATAGCAAACTATAAAATATAACCGGTTGGACGACTACAACAACAATTCACAAGTTACGATGGGTTTATTTAATAATATCTTGAGTAAGAACCTCTGTGAGATTATTACTGTGGTACTCTGTTGTGCAATATGTATGTTTTTAAAATATTAAATGTTTATTAAGAGGACTAAATAATAATTCAGTGATTTATACTTCCTGAAATTAGAATTGTTTTGATAAACACTATGATAATTTAAAGTAAAAACTTGCCTAATGATTAATATGTTGAAATGGGAGTTTTTCACTCATATAAGACTTTTTTGTAACTCCTCTTCGAACTTGTTTATGCATTTTCAGCAGGTATTAGTGGAAGAAGTGTATAGGAGCAAGGGGTTAGTATTCGAAGAAAAAAAACGTTATGAAAAGGGAAAGCTATGGCTTGTTGAGAATTGGAGTAATTTTCAATAAAATTCTGCAAATCAAATGTTATATGAGTTTTACAGTGTTATTGGAGTTAAGCTATTGGAAATATGAAAACTTGCAGACTTTGTTGACTGTTCTTCTTTGAAAGCGTTAATTGTAGTATGTATATCCGCAACGGATACTTTGATTTGTGCGATATTGCTGAGTACGACAAAACACACTATTTATTCGTAACAATGTCATGGTTGGTGAAATCGAAATAAAAGTTTTTATTTTAGAATAAAATACCGGATTCTAAAATTATTAGAATCTGACAGCCACATTCGACTATTAACTAAGAAACAGGAAGAATTGTAGCCTTAACCAACTTTTATTGTGTAATTTCAGAATGATTGCTATATATTTATTTAATTATTCTTTCTCCATAGCGATTTGATTTTTTTTTATCAATTGATCAAAAAGCAACTGAGCGGTGAAACATGAGCTAATTGTTTCACCAACAGAGCTAGTGATCCGAAGCCATTACTCCAGATGTTTCCAAACTTCCTCATTACGTGTCTCAAAAAAATTTAAAAACTGATTATGAAATGTAATATTTACTGTAGAAGTGACAAATTTAAATTAAGTATTATGTTTATTTTGTCTGATTCATGAGAAAATCATGTCCGTGTACTTTTCACTCCTCCTTTGCACTAGTCCTAGCAGTTTGGAATTCATTCCTTTTAACTTCTGACACTTTGTCTTTTCCTAAATTTGTATCCAGTTTACTGAAGATGGAGTTAAAAAGCATACTTTTTGAATTAACCGAAAAATATTATTAAAATTTCAAGAACACTGTTTTTTAAATAAGCCCTTACTGAAATATTATCCTTTATTTTTTTCATTATAAATGATATTTTTGGACCTGTGTAATAGTTTTAGTTTAATTTTAGATTGTTTCTAATTGGTTAAAATTTTAAGGAAATGCACTAAAGTGTTGATGGTTTTGTTATAGTGGGAGTGAGGTCTCGAGTCAACCGAAATGACGTTAACTCAAGGTTCAGCACCCAGCCAGTCACCCTGGGCGAGGTGGAGCAGGCTAGACGGAATAACCAGGCCCTCGAGAGTGAGTATCCTTCACATTCAGTCTACGTCTCCTCTTCTTATCTTACTTCGTCTTCCCTTACTCTGGGTACAAGGACTTCTTTGTCCTTGTGGGTATCTCTACAATCTATCTTCCTACTCACTTCTCTCCGCATAGGGTTTTAACAGACAGGCGAAGTATTCTTAATTCCTGTTGGTTACAATTCCTTGCCTTATAATTTACTAGTTCAGCTACTTATAGAATTACTTATTTAAATCACTTTATCGTTTTACAACCAAGATGGTGTCGAATATTACAAGTATTTATCTATACAATAAAGTCAAACCACGGTTTTAGTTGACTCTAATTTTCGTAAGATTTATATTTCGACTACTAGTTTCATAAAATATTATAAGTCATCATAATACAAATTGTTGTTTACAAAATGCAGTTTCCAGTGTGTAAGAATGCCAAGTTTGCTTTAAAAAAGTTTTGTATGATAACAAGTTTTCATCTACAAAGTTATTTGATACATTGCTACTAGACTAATGTCAGACAAGTAAGACCGGTTTTGGAAGTTTTCTGTCGTATGAAGTATCCTCCAGAAGTTGGACATGGTCCGAATGGGTCGGATGAAGAGGTAAATTAAATGTTGTGCAGTTCATAACAAGTTTGTTTTCTAACAATGATGGTAGCACGGAGACCTGTATTCCTATGTGTGTAACTGTTCTGCACAGATACTACAGAAATACACCGCCATCCATCGTAAGTTAGTGTTTCGTAGAGTCTTGATGACTTAAGTCCTTTCCCGTATACTTAATCAGTTAAATCGTATTGCATAATTATTCGTGAACAAAGGCAGGAACTTGTAATTTTGGCCAATAATTAAGTATGCATTTTAGAATACTGTGACAACAGCAATTGTTAACTTGATTTGGAGTTATGAACTACATGGGGAACTTATTATTGGAATAATAATCATCATGACTGTAGCTTTGGCGCCTCTCACTTCCGCTTTTGGATCAACAGAGCTTCTGTAGAGGTGTAGTACTGTGTTCGGACTATCCGTCAGTCAGTCACTAAATTTGATATTTGATTATTTTTTCTAAAAATGCATGAAGTTCTTCTGGTGTTTATTTCTATCACAGATGGAGACAACAGAAGACTGAAATAAAAGATTAAAGCATACGAATAATCAAATAGTAAACGATTGAGTGACGTACAAGACCGAATGAAAGACTTAACCTACTCAGTTGACTGTTAGTGAAACTAGTGGAGTGAGTAGCCCTACTTGCGGGTTATGATGGCTGACTAGTCTTATAGTGATGCTGCTAAGAAGTGTGTACTGTGGGGAGAGGTGGGTAGGAGCACGCACTAGGTGGTGGTGTTGACAGGTGTGGACGAAGCAGAGGACGAGCCCTCCAGACTCAGCCTGGCCGAGCGGGTGCGCCTGTTCAGTGGTGCCGCCCCCAACGCCCTGCCTCCGGCCCCCAGGCACTCGCCTCCCCACTCTCGCCCTCAGCCCATCCTTCACTCGGCCACCTCATCTATAGGTCTTCCATCACTCTTTCTTATTACTTTCTTGCTTTCTCTATTGCTGTAAACCTTAATCTTAGACTAGCATGCATGTTTAGCTATCTTAAACGGTTCTGATAAGCATGACAATGGTATGACATTCATAATATTTCTTAAACAAACACATAATTTTGATTAGAATATATTTACAAGCTGCTTCATATAGAAATAAATGTCCACGTTTAATAATCATAATTAATTGGAGGTCAGAGTACATTAATATCTCATTCTGCAGTGGCGTTAATATTACTCTCTATAAGAAAAACTTCCAACATTGATTTAAAGAATGTAGTAGGCTGTAGGACTATAGAAAGCAAACATCTGGCAATACCTGTGCCGACACTACACCACTCAGGGGTTATAGCGTAGGCACTTAACTAGCTGTTTAGTATAAGTGGCATTAATCTGTTTAACAGACTCCCTATTTGGAATGCTGTAGTTACGTCAAGTAACGACCATTCCACAAAATATAAATTTGGATTTAACAAATTATGATATTTCAACGTATTTAACCTGTCGTTTCTTCAGCTGCCTTGCATATCGAATTAGTTTTGGTGACAGTTCAAGTGTGTACAAAAGATTAGAATTTTGCACGTGTAGATATTGCACTGTGACGAACCTTGAAATTGAAAACTGTGAGGTAAATATTTTACCCCATTGACAAAACCTGAGAAAGCCAAGTTATCAACTGCTTTAACGAACCTCTGCATGTATCAATAAATATAGTGATTCCATTTAATGCCCTCTAGCAGTTAAAATCATAACTGCAAACGTTATCATGGCTTCATATGTACTGAACAGAGAACAAGGATATTCTATACCTATCTATCTTGATAAAAAAATCCAGAATCTTGTAAGTTTCTGGAAAAATAATAATGATAACAATAATAATAATAAATAAATAATTATTAATAAATATTAATAATTAAATGATCAAGTTATCCTTTAAATATTACTGTAAAAATACATTTTTACCATTTCTGTATGGAAGTGTATCTGTATAATATCAAAGCTACATTACAGGTGAATCAGAATTCGTTAAAACTAAAGTAACTAATAAAGACGAATATTAGATTCGTATTCATAAATAAAGGTCTATCTATGAACTTTATAGGTATCAGTTATAAAAGAAAAATAAATTTATAAACTAAAATATTATATATTAATTTGTATTAAATATTATTTATAAGTTATAATTAATGAATAAATTTATTAATTTAAATTGAATTTTACTTAATGTACATTTATAGGTCTTAAAAAAAGAATAAATGTTAATTAGTTCTATAATCCGGTAAGTGGCTTGCCCATAACTTAAATGGTTACCATATAACAGACAAACTTACCTCTCCTTGAGCAGCACTAAAGTTGAAAGCCTATTGTTGTAGGAGTTAGAAAGAATTAACTTACAGTTCTTATTCTGCACCAATGCAGACGAATAAAAGATTTTCAGACCTTTAACCTCCCCCCAAAAAAAAAAACACTTGGAAAGAACACTGCATCATTGACGAGGATTAATGTAACAATTAAACCTAATAACAAATGCCAATTATATTATTTTACAGTTTTGTAGATTTTTGATATTTTTTAATGCTGTATGTGTCGTAGAGAAAAATATTACCTATCTGAGTGGAGAATGAAACTTCTAATTGATTATGTGCTTCAGATTTTTTTAAAGTCATTAGTTTTTGTAAGATTTTATTCTATATATTATACTTTCAATTTTTTCTATCATTTATCTATATCTACATATATGATCTATAAGTAGTTCATATAGGACATTCAAGACTGACTTACGAATAAAGTTGTGATTTATTTTTAGCGCACACACAACGAGACTTTTTACTCTTGTTTTTAATTATATGTGAGAGTTTATAAATTGTTTTTCACTAAAACTTGATCTGAAAAATTTACAAGACAGTTACACTACAACCATTCATATGTGGAATCATTTAGTAATTTCTGTTGAGCAAAGGGACATACAGACAGACATTTGTTTTATAAAAATATCCCTAAAATGCCGCTTGGTATGTAGTGCCGCCCATGACCACATTTTCCTCCGACTCTTTTCTATGTCAGTGTGTAGCTCCGATGTAGTGATGGAGAAGAATCACATGGAAATGAAACAGTTGTAACTCAGGGGAAGAAAGAAGATATGATTAATTAATTAATTAATTTCTCTAAATTAATTAATATTCATAAATCTAAATTACTTAATTTATTTTCTTTATAAATAAATAAATTTAAGTTAATTTTAATTTAATAAATTATTATTTAATAATTAACTTTCTCTAAATTAATTATTCAAAGTTGTAGCATAATTAATCGAAACAATGTTGTTATGACAATTTTGTTCTGCATAGTAGGTTTACCTTCTCAGGTCCAATATGAGATTCTTACCCATCGGTTTTAAGAGTGATCAAAGAGTCAAGAAAGTTATTTGAAAGGTTTATTTTTAACACTGTCTAGTGTTGAACAGCTTTAAAACTTCATTAGAGTGTCAGTGGATTTAACGTGGAAGCAGTTTCCTAGTCGGCTGGGATATAGGAATGTTACCTAAAATTGATATATATATATATATAATTAATTAAACGGTTCGCAAATATTGCAGTTTTTACTAAAATAGTCCACAAACTTATTCTCACCAACATCAGGAGAATAAGTGGTTTTCTTTGTCGTAAAAAGCGCTGAGTAGTAGAATCCCTAGGACCGACCTATCATGATTGATAAAAAGTGAGATGGGAAAACGAGAATGAGTGGGGATAAAAATGAAAATAAATAAAGATTTATGAAACAGTAAAAGATATAAAATGCCGTTTTGAAATATCATATAAGGAATAAAAAAAAATTAATAAAATTATCTGAAATATTGTTATATATATATATATATATATAATATATTTTTCTTTACTTCACTATAATAGGTAAGGACACAGGGAAGGCAGGTAGGTTAGATATCTTGCTCAAGGATAACGCATAAGGCTACTGGTGTGTCGAATGCAAGAAACTTTTGTCATGTACTACTACCACTCACTCATCTTGTTGGATGGTGGTAGCCACAAACTGTTTCACTTAGGCTCACTTGGTGAACACAGTCTCAGTGTTCATAACAAATTGCTTTTTCACTTTCACAGCATAAAGCTATAGCTTCAATATTTTTGAGAGAGGAATTTTGCTTTTTAAACTAATTTTTTTAAGTTTAAATACAAAATATAAATTTCATTACACTTGTATGTATCTTATCTTCCATTTCTGTTCTTACCTTATCTATAATGATCCTATGTTATTTAGCTCTGTTTTTGATTTCAAATTAACCCATTTTTCTCAAAACTATTAGAAAGCTCCTTACCTTTAGAAACTTCCTAATGCCAATATAAGTGCGGTCAATTCCACTGGACTTACAAGCATTGCACTAGATAAGCTGGGCATGGGCAGTACAAAGGCCTGCTACATTCTTATAAGTACTGCATTAACAGTTTTATTTATGTTCTTTGAAAATAAGCCCAGATTGACTGAACCAGTGAACTGTTCAAACTGATTTGGGTATTTCAATTTCTAAAAATGAAATACCAAACACTAACCATCCATACCATCTTAACTGATAAAATGGTCATGATATCACATGTAATTTAACAGTTTAATAGTATCGTTTTAATTGAGTAAGTTTATTTAAAATTATAAAACCCATTATTATATCCTCTCTGTATATAGTTCAGTCGCTAATAAAAACTTGTTTTCTTAGATAAAAAATCATCGGACATTTTCGTATTCAGGTTTAATGGAATCATCAATAATATCTCTTTTTGTCCTCATCGGAGATTACATGTTTACCAGTAATTTTTATTACTGGGGTAACGGCTTATTTTAAAATTAGAACTGAATTTTAGTGTATGCAAGATAGTTGTTTTTACTTTCTTTTTGTTGTTTATAATCTATATAGTATGCTATAATTATTAACTTACCTCTCGGTACTTCTGAAAGTTGGGAGTTCGATTCTAGTAATGAACCTTTGAAATGACAAATCTTGTGCCAGCCACATTTCAAAGCAGACATATTATTCATGCCTACTCTAGAAAAACTTGAAGGTAAACTACTTTTACCTTCTGTGTAGACCAGTCCAACTCTGCGACAATACAAAGGGTTTTTGCAGCCTGCCTACATATATCTCGTTGTAGCAACAGCACTCTACCTTACTACTTCCTTCTTTTGACCTCTCTTCCTATGAATCACTTGAGAATGCGTTAAAGATCGCAGAAATATAATGTTTTTATGTACCAACTAATGAAAAACAGTATTATCTATTTTCTTTTAAAAAAACAAGATATATTATAAGAGTGCGTCTAAGAAGTACTCATGTTTTCGTCAATAATTTGGTTTTAAACTAAATTAAATATTAACGTAAACATAAAAATTGATTAGCGGTTGATGTTTGCAGACCAGACCAATACTACTCGTATTGTGAGTGTGAACTTTCTACTCGTTAATAAGATTGGTAGATGCATAGCATGACGCCAGTGTGTTAATAGAATAGCTGACAGAACATGAAAAACTAATATACCTATGTAGTAACGCAGTAGACTATTAGAGTCCTCTACCTGGTGGACTGGTTGTGTAAGGGCTCATCAGCTTTCAGTTTGGTAACGCCTCTAGAAGTAGAAAACTACTCAGTCAAGAAACAAATGTCACAGTCAGCTATTACTGCCGTTAATCAGTCCGAGACTAATTCGAACATGGAGTTGAGGAATATGACCGTTAATTCATTTCCGTTCATACAAAATATGTTTACGTTAGAAACTTGACATCTCACGTTATCTGGAGATTGATGTGTGGAAAGTTTAGCTGGAATAGACTCTGGACCACTCACCATTGTTAATCATGTAAAGATTTCAATTTTTTTTAGCAACAGGGTTCAGAGTAAATATTAAAACACAAAATTGATTACAAATTTTATCCTCTACAAACATTGTTTGAAACATTTTCTTTATGAACTTATCAAAACCCCCAAAATCATCAGAAATTGTAAAATTGGCATATCCCCTTGCTTTACAATTTTATATTCACCTCATATTGCTGCTGGTTTTCTTTACAAGTAGTTTTATATTAATTCTTTTTCATTTTAAAATATTAATTTTTTTATTTGTCAGTACCTACCTACTTCTTAATGAGACTGCTAATACCTAATCCTGACGGGTAAAATTGAGAACTGTAAGTTCATGAATTGTTAAATAGTATTTTTTTATGAATATGTGTAAAATAAATTATATTAATCTTTTATAATACTATATATATATATATATATATATATAACTAAAATTAAATGTATATATATTTAAAAACTAAAACTAAATTGTACCGTCATCAGGTACAAAGTTGTGGACCGCTCTTATTAGAAGCAAGGACTGAAATCTGTCCAAGTCAACCGTCATGATACTGAGTGCGTGAGAACTGGTATGAAAGACAACGGGAAGTCCACTGTGCTTTCCAACGAAAGACATATGATTATTTATGCGTAAGCTTAGCTTAATGGTTGCCATAACCACATAAAAAGCATCCAGTTGAATGCATCCTGTCGATAAACGCAGTTCGAAGATGTACAGTAGCACTTAATAGGAATAGAGCAGATGTGATTGCTAAGGAAGAAATAGCACTGATTATAGGCAAATAAGACAGCCTCGACAGAGACATTGGAGTAAACCATATTGGAGGAGTGATTTGTGAAGAGATAATTCTGTGACTTTATGGTAGGAGGTAGAAGCGCCTTCCTTAAGATAGAAGAATTACAGAAGGACTAAGAATGTGTAGGAAAACACTCCTTGATAACAGTGCCCAGCCTGTGAGCACCAGGAATAACAGTAGTTATGAGAAAAGTAATATCACTGCATCCCTCCTAGGACCAGAACTACGATTCACATCAGCATCGACTATACGACTATTTATAAAGTTAGAAGGATAACTGCGGACAGAAAATGTCTTGTTTGATTGGCTAATATGGAAGCTATGTTCATTCAAACTGCCTCAAATTTGATGAAGGTATATGGATATTGATCTGGGATGGCCTTACATTGAATGGATGACAGCTATCAAAATAGAGGAGCTGCTTGGCATTGGATAGTTTAGTAGAAATTTAAAGAAATAGAGATATGTCCACCGACATCAGTGCAAACACTGACATGCAAAGTAAAATGATAGTATTGGAGACTTTGGTAAAAGAAATGGATGAAGCGAATGTTTGGAAGGACATAAGGTGCAGGTCTAATCATGTTTGCCATAGAAACAAATGAAAAAGGTATCATCTATCGAATAGATGTAAACGACGGGTAGAAGTTGACGTTGGCAAGAAAATTTTGTTCATGTTTGCCATGAAATGGTTATCAAAAGATGAGGCATGATAGTGCCCAGAGCAGTGCTTTTGATCTGTAATAATTACCCTGAAAACAAAAAGCATTATGCCTAAGAACAAAATCAACCAGCTGAACAATAAAGAGAGTGAGACGTGGAGTACTACGGTCTCAGAAATGTCAGATAGCACCTAAACCCTGTCAATTGAGTATAAAAGAATATAACATTGAATTTAAAATAATACAAATTTTAATTTTCCTAGAATCAGTGGTGAAGTGGTTTAAATTGATTAACCATTTTGTCATAAAGTACGAAAACAATTCAATACCAAAAAGTGCATTTCCCATGCTCCAATATTAGTGAAAAACAATATGGCTAACATTAAGATTTGTGCAGAATGATGTGCAGAATGATTACAACTATTATTAATTATTTATTATTAATTAATAAATTATTAATTAATAATATTAAATTAATGATGTGCAGAATGATTACAACTATCTATAAAACGCTGGAAAATATAAAATCTATAGTTCATTTGTGCTTGCTTTTACAGTTAATATAGTTTTTAGAGAAATCTGAAGTTTTTTCCTGTTAAAGCTGGTATTATTGCCATTATCTTTGAAAACTAATTATAACACACTAGAATTATTTTTATTAGAATAATACACTTTTTTTTTGTAAGAAAAAAGTTTGTCAAAAATCACTTTTTCGCAAAAGAAAGTAACTTTCCCATGATGCAATGTGTTACCCAAAAATAATTCAGGACATATAAAGTATAGGTTTCATTTATGGGTAACATTTAATTTGATTCATCAAACTGTGTGGAATGTAACGGTCAAAATTTTTGACCGTAATATCTATCTAGTTATCACAGAAGTCAGTTTTCCCTTGAAATGAAAACAAATTTAACTTATGATATATTCTGAAATCTTGTGAACACGATAGTGGTTACGCTTTGGCGGATCATAATAAAATTATATCAAAAGAATACCTCCTCATAGCAGGATGAGCTCTGCGATTTCTTTTTCGAAATAACTTTAAGTGAAAGGCGATATTTTGGTTCATTTTGTGAATTCAGAAAATGTTTTTTTTTTCGCTGAACCTCTAACTATAGAAAAATGATTTTTTGTGAAAAAGTTTTTTCACAAACATTCAATTTTAGTGTTTCACAAAGGAACTATACAAATTCCTTCGATATTACTGAAGTTTGAAAGTTTCTGGGTTTTGTATAAGTTAGTTATAAAGAAGTTTAATGAATTGATGATATGATAGGACAAGAAAACATTCAGGTGTGGTCGTGTATAGTTCTTGACACTTTGTTCAAGCTCCAAGAGACTAAAATTACGGTTGATTGTACATTTCTACCAATTCACATGCAATAATGATAATGAAAGAGCCTATTTAAAGCTACGAATTACGGACACGGAAATCTGTGTCCTTCATTCTCTAGGACGGTTTATTAAGAATTTAATTGTTTGTATTAATGAATGTTTTTATAAAGTAATATTTAATTACTTAATTCATAATTTAATGGAACTGATTACAAAGCTGTATTACAATATATGATACTATTTGAGAGCGTGAGTTTTTAATCATTTTTTCTTACATTTTTCAAAATATGTCAGGATTTATTTCTAATCATTTTATTATTTTTGTACAATCTACGTTCATTCAATTTAATCTCAGTTGAGCCGTGGCCTAGTACCTAAATTACTTATAACTCTATATGTCCTTATATGAGGGATATATAGTTCGGCATGTATAATGTCAGATATTTGTTTCAGAGCCTTGCTTTAACAATCTTAAGCAAAGGCTCCTAATGAAGTCTTAAGCCAGTAATGAGCTCGCCCATAACTCCATGGGTGGTAAATAACAAATGAAGATCACTCTTAATCCTTAAAATAGTATGAAAGGAGTGAAGGTTACGGTGCAGCTTTGATTTAAGAAAGCTAATTCATTGACAAACCTGAATTAGCCCTAAAAAGTGGCACGTTGCCACTTGTTGATTGTCTAGTAACAATATAGACATACTGATCTACAATGACATCGCCATGATGTCATCTTATGACATGTTCGCCACTAATACATTATGCTCGATTTTCAACCTTGACTGCAGCTACATGACAATGAGTTTTTAGTCATCTGTTTATATATTCCTTTAGTCAAATCCTAAATCTTCCCAAGTACTTTTTATATATAATTTGATATTTGTAATTACGTCATTAATGTTTATTAATCAGTACTATTATTTACTATTCATTAAAAAGTTTTATAATGTAATAAGTGCCCCTGTCTTTATATAAGACTTAAATATTAAAGAGTAAGCACACTCCCTGGGCATGTCTCCTCCACTTACATTAAATCAATATTTCTCAACGCTTTGATTATTGCATTAACAACACGAGGTTTACGTCACACCATGAACGTTGTGAAAACTGTGTTTATGCAAACTTCATTTCTATTACAAATCGTAAAGCTTATAAATAATTGTTAGTCTTTTATTTTTCCAGAGAAACATAAAAAACAAACATAGAAATATTGATATTAAACACACATATTTCTAATTAGATAAGGTACTGACCATATTAACGTGTATTGTTCTATTGTTTGAAGGGTTTGTTGTTAGGAACATAGGTTGGAGGTTTCAATCTTGGTCATGATTTTAGTGGGTGATGAATAAATCTTGGTAATTTCTTGCACTGGATGTAAAGCCGTCGGTCTCGAGACTGAACTACGTCAGTTACTTGTACATTTCTACACAATCTATAATGAAATTCTAACTACTTCTTGAATATAATCACAATCATGGAATTCTAAAAACAAAGGATCAATAAATATTCCCGTGTAATATAGTGAACACCATAATTAGCAGTTCGAATACTTCTATTGAACTGTTGTTTTACCATAAGTGAGGAGGTATGTAAGTATTTGAAATTAGTTCATTAGACATCTTAGGGAGAGTCGTTTTTGTTGTCATATGACCTTCTATATCAAGAATGAGAAATGGTCCGTGCTACTAGAAACCAGATGCCTTCAAAGGAGGTCAAGAGAAGATATAAGATTATTTGAATAAAGATATTTAGATGTCAATTAAATCGAATGATAGAATGATCAATGAGCTTCCAGCTCAAAGCATGCTGTATATCCACATTTCTAGCGGATAAAAGATCCTGGCTAAAAGTCGGACACGTTTATTTACTCGCTCTTCGTCGTAGTATTGAACCAGACTGATCCATCAACAGGTCATAGTTGAATGAATTATCATTTTATACGGACAAAATGCGTCACTGCATAATATGAAATGCTTAACAAGGTAAATTTTTAATTAAACGTAATACCAAAAGAGGTTAAGTTTATTTCGTCAATGTTACTATTGTACAGTCTATCAAGGAAATGTTTTCTGATGGTGTAGCCAACATTCGGACATCTAAATATTACCTCGGTGTCGCCAGCGAAAAATCCCATGAATATCTGTATGCGATTCAGTGAATTGATAGTAATTATAGGAGTGCTTTTTGGATGCTTCTGAGGAAAACCTTTATATGTCAAGCCAGGGAATGTCTGTTATTAATTATAACCAAGTTAAATCCAAAAAAGACTTAGTGTCTCTGCCATAAACCATGCAGATAAACCAAAATATTTGAAATTGTTTAGGAGGCGTCTATGCCTGAGTGAGTCACAAACTCGCTCCAGATCCATTGGAATTATGCAGAAACACGGCTACTTACTGATTAAGCCAAGCCTGTCTGGTGAGATACCCACCTTAATGAACTGGTCCAGTTTGCGCAGATGTAGGGTAGTTCCATATTGACTAATTCTAAAGTCTAAAATAAGTTGTGAAAAAAAATCTTCATTTTATTTCAGGCAGTAATTACTTGACCTTTCATTACGTTTCTTTTTAGCTGTGAGAGTACATTAGTTATATCTTTATAAGTAATGGTAAGTTTATCTTATTTTCATGTTATTTCCCAACAGGGTTATATGTAGACTAGTGAATAGTATGTCATTGCTAACAAATGAGATTTGATGTTGGAAGCCGGAAAATCCAGATTCTTCAAATTCCTATACACAACGTTCCTTAAACTTATAAGGATTTAATTATGCACTCCATCAGGTACTCGTTAAAGATACCTACTCAGAGAAATTTTGTCATTCAAAATTTACAACCACCGAATAAGACAATTTTTGACTCCATTCGAAGTAGAATTTTCCTGGTAATATGAACATTTGGTGATGCTAAATTCTCTTACAGAATTGTCACTTAGGCTTTACGTACTCGTATTTCCCCATGATGGATAAGAAGAAATCTAGATAAGGACTCAATGTCCCAATTCCACTGGGTTTGAATGAATGGTGTCAAGTTGCTAACATGTGCAGTCGGTGACTGAAGTAATCACTGCTTTTTCTATATAATGCTTTTTGCATGTTATTGGTTTTGATTCGCAATGCAATTACTAATTCAAGAGAATTGTGCGCTGTAAAAAGTGTAATGGCATTACTTTTTTAATTATTTTTTCTTGAGGCGCATAGCACTCTGATGAAATATCTTACTTAGGTGTTTATAATTATTTTCAAATGGATACAAGGATTTCTTCCATTGTATTACAGTTTCAAACTTGAATTGTGGTTTGTAGAAAAAAACACGAACTGATTTGATATTGTTTAAAACAAGACCTTCTGACATTTGGTATTACATCGCGTCTTATTATGTCTCTTATTGAAGCCATTAATGGTCTAACAAGATAACTTACCAGTCTAGTTCAACTGTTCATGAATGTTTCCAAAGCAAACCTTCATAAATGATAATGACACCCAATTAATAAATAAACTCGCATGGTACGTCCATTCGTTTCAGGTGAAGTTTAAACTGCCAGTAAGTATATAATGAGGGATAGTTACTAAGTAAGATCTTTTGGTAAATATATTAAAAGAGTTTTTAAGGAACAAAGTTAAGTAGTGTTGCTCTTTGAGACCAACGTCGGAGAGGTTATACTATAGTGGCAGATCCAAAAGAACCACCTCAGTCATCTGAACTTTTGTGTTATTGGAGTTGACGAATGGCAAGAAAACCTCCTTTAAGCTTCGTCATGAAAAAAACAAGGGGGCATGATTGTTAGCCTAGCAGTGACCCTAATTTGAATGTAATTACCACCACCAAAGGAAGGTGTTATACTTAAGAATAATTCAGTTTAACCATAAAATTGATATATGGGGTGAAAGGTAGGGTTCTCCGATTAAGGTAATATTAGAAAGCATACAAAGTGACAGTATGGTGTATGAAAGTGTTCATGGACGTGACATTCATGGCAATGAGATTGTGATGATGAAGTTTATGGGCTCAAAGTTCTCCGTCTTGTTTTTTTATTTAGCTTCTACCAATTTATTTTTTTATCTATTCTATTCATTGTTTTACTTTTTTCTTTATTTATTATTATTTAGTTATCTTTTTCCGTAAGGTGGAAGCAATGATAGAGTGCTTGTGAGAGGATGACTGCAGTTCTCCCGAGGAGACATGCGTGGTCATATATTAGATTGGCTTCTCTATCTTAGTGTTCCTAATTGAATTGCTATTTCCCATTAACTAATTGGTCACTGTAGAGTTTTGAAAATAAACTATAATGGTGATTCTGTCCTCGGTGATTCTATATGTTGCACTTCTTTAGCATTATCTCATCGGTTTTATATTCATGAATGTACTGAATCATACAAACATTTTGTGGAAGGTACCGTTTATAGAAAGTGTTGTTTACAGGAGTGTCTCTACTTTTCAGATATTGCTCTGGAGTCTTATTGAAATATCAGTGTGGATAGCCATTATTGATCAAGCTCATTTGCTAGAGTATATATTCTAGAGTCAGTTCCCAGGTCGATCCTGCCTTATGTAACCTATGAATAAGGGATGACAGTTGCATCTTTATAGCGTTGAATCATTCACTTTTCTCATTCATGCAGTCTGCAGTATCGACTGGTTTTCTTAGTAGATTTTTTAATCCGTTTTCTTTTAGGTTAATATTGACATCAACAAAATGATTTCAATGGTAAAACTAGAGGAGTAGTTTTGTTTCAAAAGCTTTTAATACTTACTGTACAGTGGTTTGTATCTTTAGCTAAAATAAAATAGTCAACTATATATCCACAATTGATTGATGCGCTTGGTTCAAGGCTATTCTTTGGTATTTTGATTTCAATGCTATAAGTACCTAACCCCCATTAAGAGGGGAAGAAATGGGTGATAAAATTAAAATTTTAGGAAATATGATAACGAAACAAAAAAAAAGGAATAATTAGACGATTATAAAGGAAACACAATTACTAAAGAATAAAATAATAACAAGACATCAGTGCTAAAGATTGAGTCTCATAGGTTTTGGAACCCCACTCAGGCAAATTTGCCAGCTCTGAAGCTATTAATGCTAATTCAAGAAACCTTGAATGAAAATATTATCAAATAGTATCAATATATTATTAGGGATCTTCAGAAATAAGGAAATTTTATATGTACTAATATACTTAAGTGATCATGTAGCAACTGAAAAAGAAATTTCACTAAACACCTTCTCAGTGTATCTAATATAAAACAAGAATTAATTAGTGAATGAAATTCACTCATTTGACAAACAAGGCATACTCGTTATATCAATAACCTAAGGTAAAAAAAGTCTGAATAAGCACTATTCAAATTCAGTAGTTTTGATAAATGTTTAGTAAAATTAAAAATAGAGTTGCTTTTGAAGAAAAATGAAATCTTGTGTTAGGTTAGTATGAAATAGAAACTTGAATTTATTTTGTTAATTTCCTTTAGTGAATAGCTCGTGGTTTTTATTTATACAACAATATTTTTATCAGTGTAGTAGACAGAAGAAATATTTTATTTTTAATTTCATGGTATTTTTTAACGATATAATGTACTTTGTAAATATTTTCGTAAATATTGTGAACAAGGAGTCAGTTTTAATGACTGTTTCCGTGTAGAGGTCCTGAGACAGATTGCTGACAACAATTCAAAAGTCACTCTGAAAGCTTCAGAAGAAGCTCTTATTAGTCTTTTGGAGAGGTAGTTCTGCTCCTGGGCTTAACATCAATCGTTGATTATTCCTTTTATTTATTTTAATTTATCTTTTGTTTACTTTCTTATTTTTATTTTTGTTTGGGTTATTTACTTGTGCTAATAGTTGTTGTTTTCATTTGTTATAATTTATTTTGCTTTTGTTTCTTTATCTATCATTGCCTCCTATCTTTCTGTAACTTGGCTACACTTTTGAGTGTTTCTTCAAGACCACCGGTCATAGTAGTGAGTTTCTGTTTCATTCTGTGTGTTCTGTATGTCAATGTAGTTGATTTAGTTCGTGGAATCGTTTCATTTAATTGGATATATATATATATACCATGATAAACGAAAAACGGTCCGGCAGGACAAATAACAATTAAAATAAGCAGTGACACATAAACAGAAACACAACAAAGACTCACTTTTCAATATTTCGACCGTAATGGCGGTCGTCCTCAGGAGAAGAAGTGAATTGACGGAGGGACGACAGTCAACTGAAGAACTCACTGGGTGAGGGTTAAAGCAGTGCTGCCGCAAAGGAGACAAATAAAAAAGGAACTAGGAAGTCGAGAGCAAAAATAAAAAAAAATGTTTTTGAAAGGTAGAAAAAGGTTAAGAAAAGAAAAAATAAAGAAAATATATAGAACAATTAAAAAAAAAATAAATAAAAAAAATTAAAAAATAAATAAATAAAAAACTAGCGATTTATTTATTATTTATTTTTTAATTTTTTTTTTATTTATTTTTTTTTTAATTGTTCTATATATGTTCTTTAATTTTTTCTTTTCTTAACCTTTTTCTACCTTTCAAAAACATTTTTTTTATTTTTGCTCTCGACTTCTAGTTCCTTTTTTTATTTGTCTCCTTTGCGGCAGCACTGCTTTAACCTCACCCAGTGAGTTCTTCAGTTGACTGTCGTCCCTCGTCAATTCACTTCTTCTCCTGAGGACGACCGCCATTACGGTCGAAATATTGAAAAGTGAGTCTTTGTTGTGTTTCTGTTTATGTGTCACTGCTTATTTTAATTTATATATATATATATTATATTTATATATATTATATATATATATATTTATATATTATATATAAATTATATTGATTAAACCACAGTAAAGAAATGGGAAAACAAGACTAAGATCTTTTAAACGTAACAAGCGGTCTTCGTCAGAGTCAAAAACCCAACTGAAACACTCTGACGAAGACCGCTTGTTACTGTTGAAAGATCTTAGTCTTGTTTTCCCATTTCTTATTGTGGTTTGATCATTGATTGTTATTTCACGTGTTTAAGTGAAATCTTTTTATATATATGAAACATATGTATATATGCTTTACGTGTAACGACGTGCAAGCCTGATGTTAGTTAGGTGGTATTTGTGATCAGGCTGGGATGTTGTGACTATGTTTTATTATTGCTATCAACTAGTTCAGAAGTGAATACTTATACTTGAACACTGACACAGAATTATAAGTTGAGCAATATTAATTGTATTGTTGCATGATGCTTTTATATATATTGTTTTAGATGTTTGGAATGTCATAGCTCATTGAAGTTTACTAGAAAAGAACTATTGTTATTCGATTTGACAGCCTTGCTGTGTCATATTACTTTGCTTTGCTTTGTATTGCTTTGGTGTTGATATGCAAAAAAAGATATCGTAATTAATTGTTTGAATTAATTAGTGGCTGGCCTGCTGAAGAACCTAAAAGACAAGGCTGATGGTGGAGTGTCAGTGTTGAAGAAGAAGAAGGAGGATCGTAGCAGCGATGACGAGTCTGCGGTCAAGACTACGGGGGCAGACTCCCGGGAGGGCAGTGTGTCGGACTCTGACGTCAGCAGTGACGAGACGACCCTCTCGCTCTCGCCACAAACCACCCTCACCACGTCAGTCCTTTTATTATTACTACATGCACACATATACACTTATATACAAGCGCTAGGATTAAAAAAAAAAAAATCGGAATCCATGGTGAGAGTAGCGCTGTCCTTTATTATGATACAAAATCTTTGTTTTGACACACTCTTTATGGCTTTTACTAGACCAGGGCTTCTTAAACTTTTTTATATAGCGACCCCCTTCAAGCTTAGGAAATTTTAAACGACCCCCTCCTCCATATAATGAAATATATATTAACCGTAGATGTAGATGTAATATCGCACTATTTTACAATGTAAATAAAATAAGGATTAAAGAATACGTACCCATTCATTTCACATATATATAATTGGAAACTACAATAGTATTTTGTATGATTTTTATTTGTATTTATATTTGTACGTAGTGTGTATACTAATTTTAAGATTTTATTTATAACTAGCAAATGTACCCGTCTTTGACGGAATCAAAAATTCTATTATACTTGGTATTCCAACATATCAATTATAGTATTATACTAATACTATAATTAGAAATTATAGAATAGTAGAAAACACCATTATTAGTACAGTGTTAAACAAATGCCTCTGTATACACTACATTAGCTGTCTGTCCTTCAGGTTCATGGAAGAACAATCAGTTGAAACCTCTGACTATTGAGCAAGTAAACTACAGTTGACCATGTGAGAAAAACTTGGTTTCGCTAACTTGAATTCCTGCGTTAGATAAAGTCTCCCTTTGCGACTTAGTTAACGTCATTGCGTAATAGACTCTGAGGGGACCTTGCATCATTTGAATGGAAACAGACAGTGGTTCGGAAGACTCCCCAATACCACATCCAGTCATTATGTCCGCCTCTATGGCATATCTGTGTAGAGCACGAACTCAGAGTCGTTGTCCGTTGCACAGTTTTTGGCTCACTCATGTTTCGTAACATGAAATTTGTTACTGCTATAAATTGCAGCATCATTGGTGCTCCTACTTTAAGTTTTTACTCATGAGCAGGCAGTCCAGGAGAAATAAATTCAGAGTCAAGAAATTCAATTAGATAATGAACTGCTTCTTCATCACTAATCCAAACTCTTTACTGACTTGTAAGTTCTTTCCTCGGCTTCATATAGCGTAAGAACTTGTTTGTTGATTTCTCATGCCTGTTCATATTAAGGGCTGAGAATTGCTCGTTTACAAAACATTTATTCTCAATAGATAGTACATCCTTAACTCTGTGAAACACCATTTCAATGATGTCAATACGCAATATATTCATGTGCTCAATTGAAATTAAAATCAACTAACAATACCTACTTGCCACACCTGTGTATTTTCAAAACAAACTTGTCTGTAAAGTTAGGAAAATACAGCTAAAAGCCCCATAACTTCGCTTCTGTACTGAATTAATAATCTATTTAGAGCCCATATTTTAAGTTAGGCACACACAAATCCAGTGTCAATGTTTCAGCTCGCTATGTCTTATGGTGGCTGAGTTTACTTGTGACAAACATTTTTGCGTTAAACGTCCATAACTTCACTTCTACGTTGAATTTCAATCAATTCATAGCCTATATTTTAAGTTAGACTTACACAAATCTACTGTAAAAGTTTCAGCTTTATATGTCTTATGGTAGCTGAGTTTACCTGTGACAAAGTTTTGCGGACAAACCGACAAACCGACAGAAATTTTTCTAAGGGTGGATTCGGTTTCTCCAATGTATGAAACGTAAAGAAAACTTGAAATGAGTCAGTTCTAAGCAATGTACAGACAAAATCATTATTTTATTTATAAAGATGATTGAAAAGTATCAGATTTTTGCGACCCCCTTTCAGTAGTCTCGCGACCCCCCTGGGGGTCGCGACCCACAGTTTAAGAAGCCCTGTACTAGACTACACGTGACCCTTTGTGTCACTCAGAAATTATAGTAAGAGTTATTGAAATAAATTCACCGACCATGATTGACAGGGATAATTTTAATTGTTGTTTCGTCTTATTAAGACACGGAAACATACTCGTATTCTTAATGGCTCAAGCTTTTGATACAGTATTCTTAAAATTATTCAATATATATACACATATATTGCATATTTAGCAAAATAAAAATAATTTAAAAATAAAAAAAAATCGTTTATTTTATGACATAAATAAATCAAACATCAATTCAAGTTATTTAGACAATGAAATATATTTAAAACAAACAAACCTTGTAAATTGAAAATTCAATTTATTTACCTAACACAAAATAAGATTAATGAAAGGAATGTGTCTTTATAAATATTATCTTAGAACATTCGTATTTTATCTGACAGTTGTTTTCAACTTTGTTTCTCAAATTATTCATTTTTAACTTATAATGTAATGGCTTATTATATATTAGAGGCTACCCTGACCCCTTAATTAGAAATATTATTAAATAATATTGTAAAAGGTTGAGGCGAGTACGTAAGCCACTGGGCTACCCTGAACCCCTAATACGATTTGTTATTGTGTAATACAGCTACAATAAATCCAATCACAACAAAAGTAAAGGTTATAATAATTTGAGGTCTCCATCTTCACGGAAAATGGGTGAACAAACAAACTCGCGAACTTTATATATATAGATTATACCGAAACAGAGTAACAAAAATCCATACAATATATTTAATTATTTTGTATATACTCATTTTTTTCAATCTTATAATTGCTTTAGGCAATTTAGAATGTATTTGATTGGAATTCTTCTAATACTTTAAGTTATCACCTAACATATTAATCAAATGATTTTTTTTAAATAATATAAGAGGACATATTTATAATGTTCATCAGTAATAAAAATAAGTGTGAACAAAATATCTTTTTTTATGTTAGAAAAGAACTGGAATAATTTTTAGATATGTATTAAGCCGTGATGAGGACATTAATTAGGGTTTTATGATAATAAAGAAACATAATGACTATTTTACTACGGAAAAAGCTCTTTAATCATTTAGGACATGTTGTACAAAAGCATGAATAATGAAAAGGAATTATCAATATGTAAGTACTGCTTTGATAAATGTTTAAATGTCTTTAGTGGAAAACACATTTGTCTAAATTAAAACTGAAAAGCGCAAAAAAGAGAGCAAGAGCACCATGTGAATGGTGATACTCCTGTGAAGAGTAATGCCACCTCAATTTCAAAGTATTATGGACGAGAGCATAAAAAAAGTTTTATGATTTTTGATGGGTTTACTGATGGGTATTGTTTTAGAATAATGCCTGCATCTCGTTAAGTTATTTAAAGCAAATATTATACTGACTCAAAGACTGAATTACTATTTGCGATCTCTAACCTCACATGTTCGCATGAAAGGAGAGAAACAGTATAAGTGATAATGAAGAGTGATAAAGATGAAAAGGGAAACATTTGTGACGAAACTATAAAGAATAGGTTGAATAAATTAAAAATACAAGATACTAAGATAAGAGTAATGAATAAATAGAAAGTATGTAAAAGAAAAGATAAAGCAGGACAAAATAAATAACGGTCGCAAAAAATGAATGGAGTTGTAAAAAAATAGCCAGGTGCACCGAACAATTCGGGTTTATCTCTAATTATCTTCTTTTTTTAATAATCCTCTCAATGACCTCGCCTTATAGTTACCTCTTTCTGCCAAAGCCTCAATTTACCTTGGCAACCGTACAATTTTTTTTTCTTTCGAACGTCTGCTATTGTACCTACCTAAACAATGCTGAATTAGAAGAACTTAAGTAATTCTTATCCTCAGAATGGTTTTATTGTATTAATATTCTGCTCCGTATTTTTCATTAGTTCCACAACTTAGGTTACCATCACCTCTTAACCAGAAATACTCAACTCAAAGTTAATTTCCTAATTTATGTAGTATCTATCAGAACGTGGGCATTAACCATCCTTTCCAACTACTCTACTTTATATAGTCGTACTCCTACTTCTGTAACTCAGCCGTACCATCTGAACCCTCTCTTCCATTTCAGCAACTTTACAGCTTCAAATTTTGTGTTATTAGTAAGGGAAAAGGGCCTATTGTCAATCGTTTCTTCGCCATAATGCTCGGTCTTCCAATTCTATTCCTATCAAGTTCTGTCACCAGTAGAAAAATTGACCTCCTGAAATATCTGAGAGTCAACAGAACCTTTCATTTTGACTTCTCTTCCAAATCTGTTTATTTCTTCTCATTATGATGAAGAAACTGGAAAATCGAATTCGTTTTTCCTTTGTATTTTAAATTCTCACATTAATAATATAATAATGCATATTTTATGAGAAAATTATTTTGGTTAAGTGAAAATCTGTAGCTAAAATAAAAGATACGGATTCAACGTGAGAGACACTGTTCTAGAAGGAATGTTCGAATTACTATTAAGATTTTGGTATCAAAACGGTATGATTTGTGGAATTACCCCTGTTGTAATTCGTAGATAATTGTTTTAGTTGTATTTGACTATGGCTCCAGTTTTCAACCTTCATTGAAAATAAAATAATATCGTTTTTTTGTGTAATGCTGTAATTCAGGGGTGTTTACACATTTTCTGCTTGCAAGCTACTTATGAAATGATAAGTCACAATGATCTACCAACTGTGTTTACTAAGAAATGTATTGAGGTTCTTCCAATTTATTATGACATATTTAATATTTCATCAAGTAAAAACTTTCTCTTGAATACTCGTATCATATGGAAGTGGTGCGTTTTTTCTTCTTACCCTTTCAGTCTTCAAACTCATTTTTATACCTTTTTTAATTTTAAGAGAAAAAATTAAAAATTAAACAGTATGATGCACCTTAATAAATAGTTAATTAGTTTTACTGAACTTAGATCCTCTTTTGCCGTTGCAGAGTGTCCTAAGTATCATAATTCTTTTGACTGGCCAACCTATATATTAATCAGTGACTGGATGAGAATTATATGCTGATGTTGATTTTGTTAATACAATGCTATCTAACAGTAATACCTGGACGATCGACGTATTGAGCACTCCTGCTGTAATCAATACAGTGAGGGACTTTTGCTAAAAGCTTTATATTGTTTGATGGAAGCATTTAATATTTAACAAACTGAGAAAGATGGGGGCGTGGTGACTAAGGAGCGTGCATGTTGCTGGCGAGCAGGAGACAAGAGTTGGATTCAATGGGTGACCACAAGTTTGCTTGCGCAATCATCGGTCTCGCCGCGACAAACTGATACGTGGCGTCATTAGCCTGTATGTCACCGACACTACATGTTACGCTCGGTGGTCGGGGTAATAACGCCAGAACCAGCCTCTCACCTGAAAGACGTTACATCACCCTTGAGCTTCCTCCTACCATTGCTACTACTTTTTTGGTCATTAAGGACGATATACTAATAACTCTTTTTTTCTATATTTTTCTTAATTTCTTTTATGTATAAAAACCCAGGTCATTCCTTTTTTCAAATTTTAATTTTTAGAAAAGTACAAATTTTAGTATTTTGCTATTTTATATTAACCTTCTTTTTGGTTTATCGATGGGTATGTCCGTACTAATTTTAGAATCATAGTTGATTCACTTTACTCAAACCCATCTTGTTCAAACATTTTATCCAAATCCATTGTTGATAAAAATGCAGTATTCAAGTATTTTTCGGCAGTGACTACAATTGTATATAATTATTATTGAATAGACACTGACCGTGAATATGAATAGGTTTACACCTAAACCTACTTATTTCTTTTTCTGTATTACTAAAAAAAAAAAAACTATTGTACTTTCCCCCTTCTGTATTAAAGTACCCCAGCAGTTAGCTTGAACGCCTCCAAGAAGCTCAGCACTTTTGCTGGGTCCAGCAATAAAAGTTTTTCTATGGTTTTGTTGAGTATCCCGAAGTACCTACCTCTGTGGAGCAAAGTTGCCTGATAGTCAGCCAGCAGGTGCAACCGTGTTTCTTCCTCTTCTTTGCAGAATCTGCTCAAACCATCATTGATAATGCCCATTCAGGCTAACTACGCTTCGGGAAAAAATGACTTCCTTTCTCCTTCTTCGGATCCTTAGGTGCACTTGTGTGAGGTTGGCTCCCACTAGTTAGCGCTTTTGGACCCTCTGTGCTTCCGGAAGATGGCCTCCGGACTTCCTTCTCCTTAGTATCATACAGGGGAAAATCCCTGAAGCTATATCTGTGGTAGTTTTTTCCGCTCCGGCAGGGCACTGCATACCGGAGTAAGGCTATTTACTCAAGGGGTCGCCTGGTACCCTTGAGGCTCCGTTCGTAATACAGTAACTCCTGTATCATCCATCCTTCACCACGGAACGCATAACGCCTTGGATTGGGGTTGGGATAAGAGAAGAGGATTTGGGAAGTTGAAAGGATGTGAAACGAAGGTTATCAGAACCAGCCCCTGGTCACCTTCCCCTGCTCTTTCGTTTGTCCCTGCATATAGCAGGTTAACAGGGTAGCCTCGTGAAGGAGCATAATCACTCCATTACTACCCCATCTATACCTATACTAAAGGTCTAGGTATAATTTCAACAACTTTTATTTTTCCAGGTTCAAATTGAAACTTCAAAGGTCATGTTTCAGTTCATTTATCATTCATCGGTTCAAATTATTTTTTATGTGTACTAATTAGCGAAAATAAAAGAAATCAAAATTGACAATTCAACATACTTCAAGAGTTGTAAAAGTACAACATAATGAATATTACAAAATGGTCTAAAAATACATATTAAAATTACTATATACATATAAATATATTAGGAATGGAAAGAATAACACTTCCCTTGAGAATGTACACACGTTAAATGCCTCTTAAGCCGACCAATGAACATATTCCCTAAAGAATCTAATGTTTAACTAATAGCTACAGGCAGCCGACTGTTGTTTACACCCCTGAATAATGCTTCTAAATGTTCACATCACATTTATAGCTAAGGAATGACTGATCTTTTTAAACATACATCTTCAGTTTGCTCTTCTTTATTTATCTTTACCCTTAGCTATATTTCTTGCTAAATTAAAGTAGATTAGATATAAAATAATATCTTTTTGGATTAGCAATTTGACGAACACGTAGAAGAAGTGTACATATTCTACATGTGTTAAAAAAAGTATCACTCTTCCTTTAACAGGAAAGAAAGTACGGCAGTCGCCTTTTAATGGGTGGTTACGAAAAGCAAGTTTTTTTTGTATTCGTCTTAGTGAGAAATTATTTTATGAGATAAATAATTTTTTTTAGTATTGAGGCTCCTTCAATAACTATTGAGGGGTAAATATGCACAAAAATTTAACCTTGTGTGGATATTTAGCTATCAGGAAGCAAGGTATTTCAAATGATTTGCTTATACATTTGTTAAAGTCTTGTACTCATCTTCATGTACTTATCTCTTACAAGCATTTAAGCCTATTATTCATACAGGGACTCAAAATTGATTTCAACTCCATTTGGGTTTGTGACTCGACTCGCGAAGCCAAAAGCTAGAATCAAACAAAACGAATCTCAACCATTACTCTTCAGCTGCTTTAGTGACTCTCTAGATAAGCTTTATTTTCATTATCAGTCCAGTTTGACCTGCCAATCCATTAGACAAGGAGTAAAATTCAGAGGATTAGTTATGGGACACACTTAACTTGTTATATTCTCTAGACTCAAAGAGTTACATGAAACAAAGCAGGACTTCCTTTCAACTGAACGGCCTTCTTGTTCCTTCTTTTAAACATACAAGTTATATTTTTACATTACATTTTTTACCATTTTTTCTCAATTTAGCTTCCTAATGATGATAAATATAACTCTTGAAGATTAATATTTTTAAAACAAAATAATTATTTTTATAACTATATTTAATGATTAAATTTAATAATTATTATCCATACAGCATGCTTTGTGTTGAAACAATGTTTTAAAAGTTAAACTCTGTAGATATATTTGTAATTTTAGCATGACAACATTTTAATTATGATTAAAGTTTTAGTTGCTTCTACTGTATAGACAGTTGTACGAGCAATACATTATTTGACATCAACGTCTAAAACACAATAAGAATGAGAAAAAAGACTAAGATCTTTCAACTGTTATAAGCGGTTTCGTCAGAGTTAAATCCCAATGATGTTGGGTTGGTTGGGTCAAAACCCAATTAGTTTGAATTTGACTCTGACGAAGACCGCTTGTTAGGGTTGAAAGATCTTTTTTCTCATTTCTTATTGCGGTATGATTGTTGTTTAACGTGTTTATTGTGAAATCTTGTTTTTATTATTTGATATATTAACGTAAAACTCCGACATACCTCCTGAATCATAGATGTTAGACTAGTTTCGCACAATGTAGATATTGAATGTGCATCGACGAAGTAAGATAACAACTTAAAACCGATGGACATCTACTACAAGAATTCATGAGGATGATGGATTTTGTAGTAAGAAGATATGTATTACTAAAAAAAAAAAAAGTAAAAAACATTTACTCTGTTTGCTATATTATTAGCCTTTGTGGTTCTAACAATAATGCATAACAATAACATAATGCATGCATTGTTTTATACTTAGCTATTGCTCTTCATATTTTATGGACAAAGGAATGCATTGCAAAACTATTGAAAATATAGCTAGGCAGGTTTTTATATTGTAATATACTATTGATTTGATTGCTTAGTTATTATCTTGATAGCTAGTTATTTAAAATGTGAGTAGCATCACTGCCTACATAATATTTGTAGTATTATGACCGAGTGCCTCGGTCAGACGTTCATATTGTCTGATGACTCATACCTGCTTCCTACATAATAACTCGACTTAAAGAGCTTTCGTTTCTAAAGGTCATGACATAATGTCCTTGTTTATTCTTAAGGAGGAGTGAAATTCTCGCCTCCGATGAAGTCATGGGGGTCAAACCACACTAACTTTTCTACTGGCAAGTGCTTGCCGTCGTACAGATGGATGGTTATTAATCAGTAACAGTTGATTATTAAACACTTAATATCAAGTACTGGTTGCTTAATATAAAGAAAGATTAGCTTCTCTAAATAAACTTGAGTGTCGCAAACGATGAAACAAGTTATGTGGCTTGCTTTAAACCAACAGTTTAAAAACTTTAACTTAAAACACTTAAGAGGTTTTTCAGATTGTGCTGTCTTAGATGACATCACAAATATTTCAATAAAAGTTGTAGAGAATAGAATTTCTTTCCATGTTTGTTACTAACAGATTATGTCTGAAGTTATTTTCTTTTAAAATATTTTCAACTGAATATACTGATTTTATATCTTTTATCGCTTATAAACTTTACACATTTAAATGAAGACACGATTTAAAATAAGAACCGTAAACATTCTTTGAAGGTGAAATTAATGATAGTACTTTAGTTTATTTATGGTGTGCACATAGAGAGAATACACTTATGAACAGAGAAAAACCTATATAAAATAATAGACCTAATGAAAACAGCATAGGTTTTATCCCTTTGGGATGTATTGTAGAATTAATTATGGTTTAGTGAGGTAATTCTTCAATGCATTAAAGTTATCAAAGGAATTGAAAGTGATTTCTGATGCATAATGACATTCTTAAGTGTGTACTCTGTTGATGCTGACCTGGTAGACCCAGCTGGGCTCTTCCCAGTGATTGGTAGCACCTCTCCTGAAGCAGAGCGGATGTTGTGGCACTAATCAGCCCGTCGACCTCCTTTCCATCCCTGCCACAGCCCAAGTCTTGTTTGCTGCTCATCACATTTAAACACTGTGAGGAGTGGCTGGTCAGGCGATGCCCAACTATATTTGTACATCCTGTGCCCAACACCCTTAAAGCAGTATTACATAGCCTTTTTCATAAAAGGAATTGGTTCTAACTCTGAGGGATGAGTCCTAAAATAGAGTTCACTTGTAATCCCCCTGAATGGTTTTGATTCTCTGGCCTGCCAAGCTGATTACCAGCTGGTACATCCGACGAAAGAACCTTATTTAATAACCTATTATTCCGAGGCTATTTAAACGTACACTAAGTCTGAAAGAACAGTCACTACTCGGTCAATAGACATTATTGTTGAATAGAGCCCTATGTGTCATGTCCCTTATGTATTGTATTCATACTAACATATAGCTCTTTTCGCCCGGGTTTATAATAATATATGTTTGTTTGTTTAACATACTAGTGTATACATTTTGTATTTCTCTATCATAGAACGCCATTAAGCTACTAAACAAAAGTTAAAGTTACGTTGTCCTTAACTGAGTGAGTTTTTGTGATCTCTTTTATGAGTTTTCTTTCTTTTAATTTATTTCATGTATACATAATAACAGTCTTTGCTTATTATTATTATTAGAGGATGTATGTATGTATTGTTAGAGTATTAGAGTATGTGTACATTTGCTGATTGACGTATAATTTTTTCGCCTGTGTTATGGTCCTGTCAAAAGGGTTTTAATTAAAAACCGAAACGTCGAGTTTGAGAGTATGAATTGAACCTGGAAAACTGACCGAGTCCCAATTTATTTTAATACTCGTAATCTTCAATAATACCGTGGATATTATTTGAATTTTGTATATATCTATATATGTAATGCAAATAATTCAAAGTCAGATATATAGAAAGAAGACTTGCAATCAACACTCTCACTAACTTTGGCAACATGCTACGCTCTTGAGTATTTCCAAAGAAATGAAGAATACAGAAGCTTGAAAAAGTCGTTCACAGACTATTACACAGAAATATATTTATACGTACTTTAATCAGCAGAGAACGATTCAAAACGGACACAAATAGTTTATTATTAGTAAAATTATTGTAATGATACAAAAATAAAGAAATTAAGAGAAGTGTCCCACAGGGAGGCAGGGTAATAATGGAAGTCCAACAGTAACAGACGACAGTTCTACTGTCAGTGATAGTGTCAAGGGAGAATGGAGGGAGATGGGAATAAAGAGCACAAATAAGTAATAATAAACGAATAAAAAAAATAACAATGCACAACTAAAATATAAATGTTTTTATTTGATTATAATAATTATTATTACTATTATAAAATTATTGTTATAATAATAACAATAATTAACTGATTTATATTGTTGAATATCAGTTTAGAGATAAACAAATAAGAAAAGGCTAACACTTTTGGTCGAACCCAAAATTTTCACGTGTTCATCTTTCCTTTACTTACATTAAACTACAAATTTCATCTTTAATCATTTAAACTTCTTGTTTCCGTTCGGATAGCAATTACAACTAAAATTAGGAAAAGGTTCCTTGCGTTTTCTAGTGTTAACCAGTTTTCAAAGAACTAAAAGTAAAACAATTGAAGTAAGAAGGCGAGAGCGACCCAAGAATACAGTAGCGAGTGGGTGGAGGTGGTCTCAATGAAAGAATATTTTCGGGACCATTACGTGCTAATCAACCCTACTTATTCTTTTGAAGTACTTCTCTTTACTTTCCTAGTGCTGTCCCTCCTTGCTTTACTTGTTTTTACATTCAGTCTTTTATAAACGGAGTTCTTTGAACACTGTAAACGTTTACAAGTTTTTCCTTTTTTTTTACTGCTTTTAGTATTGATTTTTTGATAATGAGGACAGATGTGAAACTTTTGCGTTTATCTATAAGTAAGGACAGTTGACTGTCCTTACACCTATTCCTCTTTTGACGGTGGCCGTTAACAGTGTCAACATATTAAAAAAGAGTGATAGGGTATTGCTTTATTCGTTTTCTCTACGTTTTTAATGTATATATATCTCAGGTTTTGCAGTCTATATCATTGCTACTTTCATTCCTGGTGTCCATAAATTGGACAATTTTATTAAACACTGCTTTGCTATACTTAAGGGGCCAAGTTAGCTCATTGATTAACGTACTCAACGTTATTTCAACTCAAGGTATTTAACCTGGCCCTCGATTTATTCACGCGAGAGGTAAATAAATCTAAGCAGATTGTCTATCGGAGAGGAAGTTAAACCGTCGGTCCCGAGCCTGAACGATGGCAGGTACTCGTTAAAGAACCCTACTCTAAATACACTTGAGTTAGGCAAAGTTTAAGACTGCAATTTATATAAATTTTATATAAATCAATTAATGTATTATAGTATCATCTTGTATTATAATAGTATATATATTTGTAAAGGTAGGAAGCAGTCCTTCATTTAAACATAATATGTTTAAATGAACAATTAACAATATATTATATTGTTAAATATCGCCCCATACTTGGCTTGTATCTGTTTCTTACACAATTTCTCCAGTTCCCGGAATTCCTTCCTCGTCTCTTCATTAAAACTATGAAGCTTATGACCAATATTGCTTGTCGATACGTTTCGAATGTACCACTTTCATCATCAGGACAATAATGAGAATAATAGTAGGATTATCAGTTTATATATTTAGAGGTGGATTACTATTGAAATGTTCACAGGACATTGCCCTGGATCATGGGGCATTATGGGGGATTAAGTTAGGGTGGTTGGACTTACCCTAACTTAATCCTAACTTACCTACTACCTGGCTAATGTGGATTGTCCTGTTGGAAAATAGTTTTAAAATTCAACAAGAATTATTAAGTTGGATATTTATGGCTGGCTGCTTTTCTTGAATTATTATTGCTTCTAATAGTTGTAATTTAAAGTGGTTTCTTTCTCTAATGTTCTGCGAACATTCCAATAGTAATCCACCTCTATAATATATAAACTGATAATCCGGATATTACATGAATACTCATACACACGATTTGTTTCTTTTGATTCTTTTACGTGTAAAAGAATCAAAAGAGTTTTGTCTTATGGATTGCTGTTGTATGGAATTTTAGCGCGTAAAAGAATCAAAAGAAACAACTCTTTTATATGAGTGTTCATGTAATATCGGGAGCTGCGAGGTCCGTAAAAGCTCACATATAGGAATGACCACGACTTCATTGTCAAGAAGAATTACAATGCACCTTTCTGCCGGCGCGCCAAAAAGCCATACAACAGCAGTCCATAAGACAAAACTCACAAGAGAAATGATGGTCAATTCCACGAAAATTATCGCTAGAGAATAATATTATTGAAACCTTCCTATTTCAAAAAATATTTTTCCCCTATATCTTCTAAGTTTCCATACATTCCTGATTGTATAAAACAATGTGGGTGTCGTATATATCAAGTTTGCATGATTATCAGTCCAGTCTTTATTTCACTTCCATCTTTAACAATAATATCTACCTTATAACACTTCAAATTATAGCGCAGGGTAGTGATGTATTTTATGTTGATTTGACGTCAACTAAACTGCGCCTTTGTATTAGTTGTCGCAGGGCTTCGTGGCTAACGAATCACTGTTCCTATTGCAATCTACGCTGATTTCATAGTCTTCGTTTTGAATGCTTTTTTCTTGTCCATATCCTCAATTACATTCCAGCAGAACTGGAAATGTTAACCTTAAGAGTTTCTGAGGAGGCCCAAATTTCTAAGGTGACCTTCGAGCCTGAAAACTACAGCTTTGAGGATTTTATGAATAACGGCATTAGCATCAGTATAAAAAAAATCCAGTTAAATAATTAATTCAAGAGGTATTATGATCTCTGATGGTCTGAATTCATCAGAGGTTTAAAGATAATCTGATGAAATTATCAGCTCTGATACTGTCGATACTATTCGATAGATGTAGTAGAGTACGCTAGTATTCTAACTCATAGTAAACTACTCTAAAACTTTGATACTTAAACTAAAAAATAACTACAACTACTCTTAAGTTTCGGAATTTTTTTGTTAGTTAAGGAATAGGCTTCAATAAAAATAAAGAAGGGAGTAATTCGTGTACCTTTGATCTGAAGTTATGCATAATTTCACCATTGTGGCATGGGATAAAATTGGCCTGCTGAATAATATAATTCCTTATAGAGGCGCCAGGGAGCGTAGTACGGTTAAGAATCATTGCTAACCTCACGATTATCGGTAAGAACGTATCAAGGCCACACTGCGGTAACAAAATGCAAAGATGGTCAAGGTAACAGTCAATGAAATTTGACTTTACAGGAGGACCGGTAACAAAAAACTGGTGGCTTTAAAATATATGTGAGCCTTTTTATATAATAAATAATTATATATATTCAAAAATAATTTTAAAACGCAATGATTTAACCAAAGAAGAGTTGTTTAAAATCAAATATGCTGCTAGAATTGGCTTTTGAGTTGTCAAAAATATCAATAAAATCAATGAAAAAGTTGTTGATATGTCAAGGATGTTTTAATAAGGTTTTATTTGCTCGGAAAGTTGTGAATTATTTGTATTTATTGTTTTACTGTTACTGAGAAAGTCTCATTGTTAAAAGGAAAATATTAAACAGAATAATCAATGGTAATTAGCATTAGCAGTAGTCTTGCTAGAACTTTGCTACCTGGAGGTTTCCAATTGGCTTCCTTTCTAATTCAATAGCTAAAAGAGGTTTTTAACAATTACTCACACATAAATGAATAGAGTAAAAATTTGAACACTTAAATTTTAAATTTTTACATTAATAAAGTATTTTTAATTGTCAACATTAGAAAAGATAACAAAAAAAGACAAGCCCAAAAATTTGCTGCTTAAAGTGGACGTCCAGATGTGTATCAATCTCCTAAGGAGGAAAGCAGAGGCAGGCAGCATGCCTTGTTTACTCTTTCCAGTTTTCCCTGCATTCATTGGAATTCCCTATAAACAGTTGAGTTAGAAAAATTCCCTCCCTTTCTTTGAGTGTTAATCTTTGTTTTATTAATGACTATCATTCACTAGTGATTTATTTTATTACGACCAACTATATACTGTGCAGTAGCTAAGTATTTTGTTAGCGATTTCTGAAAATTCACCTAATCATTTGTGTGTTAACTTTGATTCTAAAGTCTTTGCTTTTTTGCTGCCTTTTTGAGAGCTTCTAATTATTGCCTATTGTAAACTTCAATGTGGTTCATACTGGAGTTAATTATACCCATTATTATCATTTTTTATGATGAAAGACGACACCAGTAAGATAAAAATAAAACATTCACTTTTGACTTTTCGTATGAACGTCGCATACCTTAGAAAAACCACATTTAAGGTGAAAACCCTCTGTTTAAGGTTCTTTCTGCTAAAGTACTATTTTAGGTTAATAAAATACGAGAAATGATATCAATACCAAAGAATAAGCCCAGAATCCACACCTGGCCACCTCAATAGTACCGCATGATTAACCAGAGCTATAATGGCATCAAAATAATACCAACTACATTGTTAAAACAAGACTCAACTCATCAACAGCATTCTAATTACCAGAGCCTCAAATCAAAATCAGACTCTCCAAATCATCAGAATACGACTAACCGCATACCCAAACCAGACATTCAATCATCAGTACGAAATCCATTACTCTTTCAACTCAAGATCCACTTCACAAGCAGAATAAAAAGCTACGCATCATTCATTAGTGCAAAGCTCACCTTGCGTACAGCACACAAGTCAACAGAGAATGAGCATGAGGCCCCACCTGTATCGTCAGAGAGAGGCTATTCGCAGTAAATTACAAGACTATCATCATCATAATGTAAATGCTCACCACAGCAGCAGCATAAGGCTATCAGCAGAAACATACCAGATTACCCACATCATGATCTAACCCTGACCACATCATCAGCACAAGATTATACAACAACATACAACACTACCCACATCATTATCTAATCCTCACCAAATCATCAGCTCAAGATTATATAGTAACATACAAGACTACGCACATCATGATCTAACGCTCACCACATCATCAGCTCAAGATTATACAGCAACATACAAGACTACGCACATCATGATCTAACGCTCACCACATCATCAGCACAAGATGATGAACATAGATGAAAACATCTTTTTCTGACTAGTTTCTGGTGTGCCATATTCCTTAATACTTGAAGTGTTTTCGTCTGGGAATTAACTTTTTGTCTAGCAATACACATTTTCTTGTTGTCGTTTATCAAATCATTACGAAAATTTTACTATATTTGATGCATGGTGAATTTTTTTATTGTTTGGCTACTACATTCTACATTATTATAATACATCCCTCTACTACCTTTGTTAAATGTTATTGACCTTTTAATAACATTTTCTTTTCATTCTATCTGCAGGAAATTGCAAATAGTCTCCAGTGACCCCATTGGGACTACTAATTACCGTACTTGCTGAGGTATACCGACAGGTGCGCATCAAACGTACAAAGAAACCATTAAATAATGTTACCTCGGTCAAAGACAACATTAGTGTGTTTTCTTGTCATAATTAAAGTTACTTTTGTATAATAACTTGTATTGTAATATTGTTTATAGAATTGTTAATTATTTTCAATTTAATGGAATAGATGATATTTGAGCTGATCCGTCGTAGAACCTAGGTCAGATGGATATGTTGTTGGTAAATTTATTCAATTATATTTATATTATGATATTTAAATTTATTGTGAATAATGTATACATTGTGTACATGCAACTTGATGAACTGTAGTCCATTATGCGCGAACTGTTTGTATAGGAATTATGAACATAGATTTGGTTTTTTATATTATAATTTTAGTATCCGGTATTTTAATTTAATTTAATAATAAAATGCTAATAAAAGGAAAACAGAACCAAAGAGAAATGTGAATAGGGAATGTTGGTAGTACTGTCGCTCCCCCCTTCCCTCTTTGCTGCCGTTATGCCAGGTAGTGTAGTGTGGGAATCTGTTTTGAATGCCTCGTCCTTGGTCGTAGCGGTTGGTGCTTTTACGTCTGTTGGCTCATCGCTCTTACGAGTCGGACTACTTCATCATTATAATTGTCCACCGGTACTATTTTTTAAACACTAATTTCTAGACATTATAATATCTGTGAAAGCTTGATGTTTTCATTTAAAATTCTCACATTTTCATTTAAAATAATCATAATGTAAAATTTTATTATGTAACATTTTGAGGTGTAAAATTGAAATCTAATAATTTTGTTTTAATTTCATGTTAATGACTTAATTAGAAAAAAAATATGTGTACTGTTTTAAAAGTACAAATCCTAATAGTGGTACTGTCGGTGAGGAATGCTTGTCATTCAGGGGAAGTTCAGTGTCTAATAACTAACTACTGGTAGTCGTGCTTCAGATATCTGTATTAGTAAAAAGGATATTAAAAGCTAAAACTGGTGTGTAAAATAAAGTCAGAAATAAATTTGAAAAACAAACATTTGAAAGAAGCACACTAACAGTCTCTAATTTTCGGTTAGTTCTTTGGCAACGAGCTACCTAAAAAAGGTCTTAGAACTTTTTTATTTTTCAATTGAATTTACTGGTGAATTCTTTAATTGTTGAATAACATATGAATCGCACCTTTCTACCTGTTGACGACGCAGTCAAAATCTAGGAGTGATTTTTGTAACTTTAAATATTTTTTGTTATATCTGTCAATTTAGTTTATTTGGTTCGTCCAATCGTCTTATATATATAAGACGATTATATATATATTTATATATATAAATTTTTATATATATATATATATATATATAATTAAAGGTACAACTAGAAAAAACAAAAGTCAACTACACTCACGGTTTCCGATCATTTCGGTTTTTTTTTGCCATCTTAAGGACAGGAGAAGAAGAAACAAGTGTGGAGACGAAAAGGCTTCACCGACCGTCCGAATAGTGTAATATATATATATATACTATTTGCCTTCGTCAAGTCTTGCACAAGTGTCATACAATTCTCAAAAAACACCTTTAAGCCAATATTTCGTCTTTATTTCTTGATATCTTCAGGGCTACTTCAATATAAAATTAATTTCAATAACACGAATTAATTTTGAATTCATTAATTAATTAATTCATTCATTCATTAATTAATGAATTAATTTCTATAGTCTAGAAATATAGACGTAACGTTGGCGTACAGCTGTGTTTTTGAGAATTGTTTGACACTGGATCAAACTTCGATAAAAAAACTAGTATAGAATATATATATCGTTGAGATAAGAAAATTTGAAGTATACCCATTGTTATTGGTATCAATAACAATAACAATTCTATTGTTAAACCCTTTATATGTCTTAAAACTTTAAATTTTAACTTCTTTAATGAACTTTATAATTGCCCCTGGAAAATTATAAATTGTATTGGTTATCAATACAATAGCTATCGTTGTCAAAAAAATTAAGGGGTTAAGATCCCTTAAAGGCGATTTCCTCAAATCCACACAGAAAGTGTTCAAAAAAGGTTTACGTCTCTTTCAGACATTTTTGTGGTACTAGAAATAGGTAGTAATTAATAGAGGTAATTGAGAGAACAATGTCTGGTTGGTTGGATATTCCATATAAACATTGAATCAGTCCCTCACATTGAAACTTGTTATTTCCTTTATAAATTTAAGTACATTTAGAATGAGCTTTTTAGACTAAATGAGGCGAATCCATGTAGATTAATTACAGCACTTCAGGTTGAACATTTGTTTATCACACGCTCGAAAAAAAAACAATAAATTAATGATTATGCTTTTATAGTTTTAAGAATTTTATTCTTCTTACATATGATATTAACTCTTTAAAGGTCTTCAAATTTAAAGAAGCAACTCATGACAAAAATAATCTCAAACAAATGTAAACAAACCCAACACGTAAATCAGGGTATCATTATTCCAAGTTGAGTTTCAAATTTTTAGGGTTATCCATTTTGTAGTGATAAGAATTTTTCAATTTTTCTTACATCAGTTCTAACTTTAGGTAGTTTTACATACAAACTTCATTTTTCTATAGTTTTTAGAGGCTTAATGAAAAAATATATTTTCTGAATTTCGTAAAATATATCACAATACTGCTTATGATCATCGAAAAATATCAATAGCGGATTTTGGGGACCTCAAAACATATACGTAGATTCGTCAAAATATTGAGGCCGAATTTTTTCGTGATTTCTTTATTATATGTAAACATGATATCAAACTCTTCAATAACTGAGTTGCGGTTTTATATTAATGTGTCTATAGTGGATAGGCACATACGAAAATATTATGGAACACATAGATATTCAACTTTCTGATTTTGCTATATTCATTTTATCAGTTGTATAAAATTGAAGTCTTTGATCTAGATTAGTGTGACTTATGTCATGGCTGTTACTAACATTATTATTAATCTGTGGGTATGGGTCTCATCCAACTCGTACACACCACAGCCAGCCTATAGTTCTTACCTTTGTTCATTTCTTAAATCAACTACTGATATTATTGTGATTAAAGCATCTATAATTGTGAAGAAATAAGTAAAAGAAAAACTCATTTTGTGACACATAATATTTATTGAAAACTTTTGCTATTCCGGAGTATCGCACAACTGTTCCTGTACACTGATTAGAAGCGTAGTTCTCTTAAAAGAGTCTACCTGAAGAATAATGGATGCCATTAAATGTGACATTAATCCTGTAACTATAATGATTGTGTTGAATGAATGAACCACGAGTGACCTAGATTGTTAAATTTAACAATTAACATTTAACAATTTTAAATTTAAATGCATTACTTAAATTAAGTAATGTAAATTTAAAGTTAAATTTAACCATATTAAATTATGACTATTTTTTTTAAAAAAGAAAAAAAAAATGTTGATTAGAAAAATTTACTTAGTAGCCTTAAATATGGAAGAATAATACTGAATAGACGATTAACACTGTATATTAGCACTTGTGAAAGAGTCAGGATTTATATAACACCGCATTGTGGTCGATAGTTGTTTCAATAATTCTCTCAGATATTGAAAATATATCATATATTTAAATATATTCTGCCTTCAAATATGTTTACTTTCAATGTTTTCAAAATAAAGTTCAATGACAGTTGGTTGTCATTTCACAGTCAACACATTGAACCTAACACATATAGCCAAAAGAACCCTGTTATAAATGTTCATAAAAATAACAAGTTAACAGAAGGGGTTCTTGAGGATTTTGGTCATAAAAAAATTCCACTCTTGATTATATGCCGACGTTTTACCAAAAGTTGTTTGGCATTTTCAAGGCTTGTTTTTGAGGAAATACTACTTAACCGTCCATGCCTTTATCTTGCAGCATCATAGCAGAATTTGTTATGATAAAGGCGTGGACAGGTTAAATAGTGTTTCCTCAAAAACAAGCCTTGAAAATGCCAAACAACTTTTGGTGAAACGTCGGCATATAATCAGGAGTTGAATTTTTTTATGACCAAGATCCTCAAGAACTTCTTCTGTGAACTTGAAAAATCAGTGGTCGAGAAGTTATATCAACATAAAAATAACGTTTAAGGAGAACCTATAGTATCAACGGATGGATTATTAACAAGAACTTTGTTTTAAATTTTGAGTTTGTCATGCGGTTTGACAATTTTAAAATTTCTTAACATTGAATGTTGAGTTGTTCTTCGACATCGTCATTTTCAGATATACAGCTGTTCTTATAGTATAATTGATTTTTAAGTCTAAGAAAATTTAAAATGAAAAAGTTTCTGAACTAGTCTTCATTACTATTTCGTTGAATGTAAAGTTGTGATTTCTCGTTGGTTCGGATCGTTAGGGCTTGTTCTTGTTGCGGCGATAACTGGTGGAGAATTGTTAATCAATACATGATATTGAATGCCTACAACTGTTGCCATCACCAGGAACCGAAGCACTATGGCCTTTCCGTTCTCTATAGATGCAGCAGCACAGTATCATGCTTACTCCATCAGTTACAAAAACTGCGTGTCCCGTTATTATTCAACTGTTTCGCAATTTTATTATTATGTGTTTGTAATTAATAATATTTAATTTCCTCATTAATTAAATTAAATGTTTCAATATGTTGAATATGTACCTCTTCTTATTTTTTTATCACGAGCAAGCGATTCTTTTAGACTGTTGTAGAAAATTAGTTTTTCCATCATTCCATTTATTTAAGGAGAAATATTAAACATAAACAAAGGTAAGTTAAATATCTATAAATTGGACTGTCTTAAAGATGACAAATTTATCGGCAAAATACGAAGTGAATTTTGCAATCGCTTGTCAATATTTCCTCTTATTTGTTGCCGCTTAATGTGTTAACAAATGTTTACTGCTGGTCTGCGCAACTTCCTTATCTTCCTCTTTCTCTTACTTTTTATTCTTCTGTTCTTTGATAAGATTAACAAAAGAAACGTGAAAGAAACAAATATTGTCCTCCAGTTATTAAAATAGCATTCATTGTTTAATACATTAAACTTTAGTGTATATTATTCCTTAGGCAAAGCGACAAATAGGGTAAATTATAGCATCCTTTTCGAGAATACAATAGTGCAGATAGTATACAATGCATGAAAAAGCCTGGTAAGAACTTGAGACAAGGTTGGGGAATGAAGCTATTGATGTCTGAAATCCGCGAAGGTCACTGCAGTGTTTCGCCATCAGGTCAGGCTACCCCATTATCAGCAGAACAATTACTTTTTAGTCACTTGCCATTATCTTACACCTGCCTTGCTTATTCACTTAATATGATTCTTTCTTACAACTTTTAATTTATGGTGCATAAATGAAGATTATTTATAATTCCCTATTGTGACGTTATTGTTTATTAATATAATTAAAACACGGAGGAATTCATATTATAACGTTCTGTATACATCATTTGTTTATCTGGTTTCGCGCGTTTGTTTTACTTTAGCTTCCAGAGCAGGAAAGAAAATCAATCATATGCGTCCATTCACCCGGCTAATGGCTACTCCTGTATGTCCTCAATTAAATATAGTAATTTTTGTATTTTGCTTTGTAATCTGTTTTATTTCGGTTGTTTTTTGATTAAATTAAATGACTTATGATTAGGATCCATTAATATGTGAGATAAAAATATAAATGTGCAATGTGCATTGTGTTGGGCAAACAGTATGATGGACCCTGTCATAATAAATTTTAGGCGTACTTCAGTGAAATGAATAAAGTCTTGTTATTTTAACAAAAGTTAGTATAAAATATGTAACGAATGCTTAAAGCCGTAATACTTCGTACTGTGGATGATTTAACTGACTGATCCATAGTAGTCCGTCATATCCAGTAGAAGTCATCCATGTTAACCTTAACATCAAGTTCATCTTGAAGATGGACGAGTTATAATGTATAATAATCCAATTATACTTATATATGCATAACTTAACTTATATCTGACGTAACATAATTATATATATGAGTATTATATATTATATATATATATATATATATATATATATATACAATTAAAAGAAACGGTCCAGCGGACTTTTTTAAATAAAATAAATTCAAAACGAAGGAAACACACAGAAAGACACAGACATAACTCACATCGAAATGTGTTTCCTTCGTTTTGAATTTATTTTATATATATATATATATATTATACTTATAAAACCACTGATGACCGTAGTTTGATCTTAAGAGCGTCTGAGGATGCCCACATATGGGTTATTGGGGGCCCGCTTATCTCCCGGTTTAAATCAAAAGCGTTAACTTTTATGTTTTATTTTATTTCTTTTATTTTAAACTTTTTTATTTTTAAATTTATTTTGTTTTTTACATTTCTTCAATTAATTATTTATTTTTTATATTCTTTTGTTATTTTTTTGTTTTATTTATTGTATTTGAATCATACTTTGCTATTGCCCTTTCCTTTCTCGGACCTTTGGTACCTAGTTTCTTAGATTGATGCTAGTGAGTGCGATATCGGTCGACTTTTCTATGCTTCACTCGCGTTCCTGCCTTCGACGTGGTGGAGATATCTCTCACTTCGTCCTCTCTTCTAGTCTTCTCCTGATGACGAAGAACAGTTCGAAATATTGAATTTAGTAAATGTGTATTTTATCTCTTTTCTGTTGTGTTTTGTGTAATTTAAAATTATATATACATAACAACAGATTATGACTTCAACCTGGTAGTGTCCTTTTGGGAGAGTTAGTGCGAAACTTTGTCTTCGTATAATAATGCTGAAGAGGATCCTCTTGAGGCACGCAGCTTGTAGTGTTCTCTGGGGATAGATTGGTGGAGGAGTGTCCTCGTGGGAGATCGAGGAGTGGAAGTGTCCTCTTAAGATAATAAGGCTGAGCAGTGTCCTCTCCAGAAAATAAGGCTACGGTGTCCCCTTTATGAGAGTAAGGCCTTGCAGAGTCCTTTTGAGAAGGTAAGAACGAGGAGTGTTTTCTTGGCAAATTAAGGCCCAGCAGTGCCATATTAAGATAATAAGTAAGGTTCAGCAGTGTCCTCTTATGACACCAAAGCCTAGTTCTGTCTTAAATTACGTAAAAGCGAACAAGGAATCTAGTACGTTCTATAAATTCATTGTATATCTATTGTATGAATTATTCGGAATTAGATAATACTATGGGACACCATACTATCGATCATTATCACCAGAAGCTGTTTACATCTCAAGGATGTCGTCGATTTGGTATTTATAAACAAGATGTTTGGTATTTATATTCATAAAGTACCACAAAAAATGTTTCATTTTTCGTAATAATAAATTGTTACGTTAATGTATCCTAAGTTATACCTTTATATAGATTATTATTGAGCCTGGGTTACTTTCGTCTCTGGGTCAGTGTTCAATTTTTTTCCTGATAGTGGTTACTTGAAGTACGAATTTTTCTGTGTTCATTTGCTCAGCAATAGATACCATCCTCTCTTTTTTTCAAGTTATTAGGATTTCTCAGGTTCTTTACGGATTGTGCTATGTTTTGGAAGAGGGTTTTTTATTAGTTCTTCTGATATGAATTACTATTATATATAAAGTAGGTATTATATCATATTGAATTTTCGTTACACAGTTTCTTTCCAAATGATGTCGATTTTTTTGAGTTGTTTTTAAGGTGCAGAAGTCTATTTGAAATCTAATGTTATTCTCATCTGAACGTTAAGACATTAACTCACATGCTTGTTTCACGAAACAATCCTGAATTCCGTCCGTTGTCCTCTACGGAAAGGGTATCCTTTCATGCTATGAAAGAATCATCTTTGTATGACCCCTATGGAAGTACCTGTCGATCTCTGTATCAGTGTCAAGGTCTGAACTGTTAACATTGTGAGATATCCTTGAAAAGATAAATTAAATAAATTCACAAATGTCAAGTTTAAACTTAATGACCAATAGATCGTGTTAACTAGTTCAACTCTTTCACTTGATTATAATAGAGGAAATATGTTGTTTTAATTTTTGAAAATGGGAGAAAACTATAATTTTGTGTAGGAAAAAATTGTGAATTGACATAGGATGGTGAGTCATGAGTGAGGATGTTAGTTTGGAGGACTAATGTAGGAATGACGAGAAAATTGGAATTACGAGTGGGACCAGAGAAGGGAGTGTTTGGGAAACAGTGTTGTCGGGGAGGCCAATTACGGCGTCACGGCTTGCCATTAGCTGGGCTCTGGAAAGGAATGCACTTGTAACACGGCTGTTGGAGTCGTCCAGGTTCTCACTGCTGTAGTACGCAGCCTCATGAGAACAAACAACCTTTGTGTTATCAAAAACAACCACCAGTGTGGCATTCCGAACTTTTGCTCTGTAATCACTAGCAGTCATTTAGCTTCGTATCCAACCATTACCAGCTCAATCAAGACATTTACATGGACTCCCTGTATCGAAATTGCCTGCATCTCTTACCTCCTGAATTAGGCATCTTACACAGTGACCAATCAACGATAAACTTGATGTACTTTGCTAGGATAGTTTTTTTTTGTATTCAACGATCAAACATGCAGCCGTATGGTAAATCACCCACTGCAGCACTGATGAAAATAACCAGGAGGACGGCTTGTGGAAAACTCAAACACTCTCTATTATCACTTATCTTGTCAAGAACTTTCAATAAAATTCATAAACCTCAAACTACTAGCCACTCCCTTTATCTTGCAAAAAAAAACAGAAAAACGGAAAGGAAAGTTGGTAAGAACTGTTAGAATTGTAGTAAAATTTGTGACAGCAAATCTACGTCCTTCCTTAGTATTTTAAATACTAAGGAAGGACATTCTCTTCCTTAGTTCTGTTAATGTCTCTGTTGAATATTTCCCAATTCGAAGCGATTTGTATATTCTATGAATTAAGGCTTTAAAGAAAGTAACCACCAAAAACTGAGAATTTTGGGGGCTATATTAATTCAAAAACGGAAGCCACTCCTAACATCCAGAAACCCTTGCAGGTAGGAACTCAGGTCTAGAGGCCACTCACCCCACAGGATTAAAGACCGAGCTTATCTTAAACTTGAAGAAAAACAATCCATACTGTCTTCACTTTGCATATATAATAAAACCAGAAAATTCACCCAAGACATTATTCATATCCTGATAATGAATATTGGTCATTCGAAACATGTCGACTATGTTTTAATTATTAGTTAATTATAATTTAATAATTATAATTTAATTATTAGTTTTGTATTAATTAAATAATTAATACTAAAGTATTAATTATTTTATTAAGTGTATTTGTTAATAATTATTAGTTATTAAGTGTTTTTCTTCTTTCTTCATCTTGTTCGTTAGCTATAATTTTCTCATCATTTTCTCTACCTCCTGATGTATAATGATAAGAGATACATTGCTTTTGAGTCATGTTTTGTCCACGTGAAGCAGCCACAGTCTTGCCTAGGTCCAATACGAGTAAATCATAGTAAACTGAGCAAGTAATTATAAATGGTTTGAATTATAAGTGCAATGGCTAAAACCTTCACTGACTTTTATGAAGGGAAAAGAAGCAGAAAGTATTGAAATGTGGAAGCTTCTAAGGATGTTTATATTGTTTTTTAATCGTGCTTGGGTAGCCATGAGAGTGTTTGCGACCGATGCTAACAAGCAATGGGCAATGGACCTGCTCTAATAGGTTTGTTAAAGAACACTTTACAGCCTTTCATCTCCTCCAATTAATCAACCGTTTAGTAGCTGGTTCCTTGTTTTATATCATTTCTACTCTATACGTATATTTCGTGAACTTGATTGTACAGTACTCATTTTTCACGCTTTTCTTTAATATCATTCAATGTATAGCAGTTGATAAATTGATTTTGCCTTCTGGCTTTATTAGTATATATAAAAGGTACCCATAATTGACCGGTTCAGGAACTCTTCAAAGTTGTTACTATGTACATGAAAGTATATGTATTCATATTACTTAATTGAATAACTAACTGACCGTATTTCACTGATGTCATTTTCTTCACCAGTTTTTCAAGGTTTCTGAATACCTTCTTCTTTCCTTCATCCAAACGTTGGAGAATATTAATTAAGTGGGAACCGACATGTTTCGACTGGCTTCCAGTCATCTCTAGAGACTTAGTCCTGTTGCTCAAGAGCTACTGGCTAAATTGAGGTGGCTGGTGCGTTGGTGGGGTGGGGGGTGTTGTATCCATATTATTGAACATTAAAGAGTGGAATATCCACAAAATGTGTTACTAGCATAGTATTGAAATTCTACATTCCAGTATGGAATTGATTATATTCATTAATTTAATATTAAAATTTGATGTTTTGGATTTTTTATGTTTAGTGTCATATAAATTCTGTTTAAATTTAATCAAAATTGAACATATAAGACTTCTATCGTCCCCTTCTCCCTCTTTCATTTGCACTCTTAGGCGGTCTTTTCGAGATTTCTTATCACTTTTAATGCCTTCCTAGCGTCATATTCATATTATTTGAATTTATTCAAAACGAGATTTTTTCGGCCCACTCGCCTTCTCTTAGGAAATAAATATAAAAAGTTAGATTTTTAACATGCAATGAAATATATTATTTTAATGCGTGAACATGTATAGTGAAAGTGATAAGCACTTTCGCCTTCTGCGTTATCAATTAGAGGCAACGTTTATTTTCTTACCGTTTAAGAGAGTTTATAAATTTAAATTAAAATATATTAATTATTGTTGCATTAGATGTGATTATGTTACATTCGTTTGCAATTAATTCCATTAGTGAAATTAAAAACTGCAAGTTAATTAATTATAATGGCATTTTTTTTAAATTAATCCACGCGACCCTAAATTAATATACATATTACCTTTTATATATCACTATGAATTATTTTCATTTTTATTTGATAGGTTATAGTATATTCCGATTATTTTAAATTTAACTCAGATATTCAACAATATACGAGTAGTGTAAACAAAACACTTATATTATTGTTATAGAGGAAAAAAACTGTAAATTTTTTTATTCAATCGTAAAATAAAACACAATTGGGGAGGGATAATAGTTCCTCACAAATCACTAATTTTTATCTTTGAGATTTCAAAAATAAATCAAACAATTCGGACTAGTGTAAGTATTCAAAGTTCATTGGTTTTTTTAGTATAATAGTCATATAAAAGTAAGTATTAAATACTAAGTGTATCAGAACATACTAGAAGAGAGGGATAAGAATAGTTACCTGGATGTAATATAGATAAAAACAATGGGGTTATTTTTTCACTCCAAGGACTATCAACCTTCAGTCTTCGTTAGGATCTATGAACGATGTGACTTGTAGTGTTTAATATTTTCTGATAACACAAACACTCACTCACTCATCTTCACACACAAAGTGGATCGGTTTAGCTCAAATTTTGAAAATATGTCAAAATCTCAAGTTCAATAATTTTTTTTTTGTTGCAATGTTGCTTTACTGTAATAAAGTAGCGATGGATCATTGCTTTTGCACTTCATGATAGTTCTTTGTTCCATGCACATTGTATGTATGTTAGTCGTACTGATAAGACCCTTGCCTTGTAGAGGTATGATATAGATGATTTACTTCTTCATCGCATCACGCATTAGACACTGTTTTTGGTTCAAGTTCATCCCGAGGGTTAAACACTTTTATTTACTCGATCATACAAGATGCAAGCAGTAGTCTCATTTAATGTTTCAGGATTGCTTCAGTCTGTCGATAACCGTGGAAGAAAATTGTCTATTGTTGGAAGGTTTCTTTTGTGGAGCAGGCGAGTGTTAGAAGGTTTTGCAAAGTGTTACTGCAAACCGAGGTGAGATACGTAATCCGAGATCCCGTTGCTACATCACTTCGGTCACGACAGATGGCGGACATTCTCTGACCTCTCTGAAAGATCCCTCCACCCTCCAAAATACAATCATACAATGAGCAATCTGTACACTATGGCGGATGGAATGTTCCCTAACGGTGCAAGGACCTCCAACGCATTATTCTGCTTATTGAAGTACTTACTATACAGTTTTATGCCAAAATAACTAGCCTGCTTATCCCTTATTATTTAAGATAAAATGACCATCTAAACACTTTTAAATGAAAAAAAAAAATTCTTTAAACGGATTTTTCTTTTTTCTATAGAAGAATGTAGTAATCATGGGAAAAAAATTATTTACAAAAATTTTGAAAAATTTAAACGTTTCTGGTTACTCTATTTCGTTTTTGGAAATTTCTATGATGCCCATATCTGTTTGGATTATAGATCCGAATCCAAAAGTTTTGTGACCTTCCTCAGGCCACATCGATTAATTGATATTATACCCAAAATAGTTTTTATAGTGTAGATAGCTGTACAGTTTTTGGAAAATATTGCCTAACAGAAAGTCTACTTTATTTTCTATTATGTGATTTTAGGTACATTATTTTTTTCTCCTAAGTACTATTTTTATAGAGTTGGAATTTTGCAGATAGTATAAGCTTTATATTGGCATTAACTGGAAAAACGTCAGACTGTTTTGATAAAAATAAAGGGTCAGTTTTGCATGAAAATACATGAATAATTTGAATCAGTATTTAGTCTGAAATTTTACAAACACGATTAGATATTTCACATATGTTTTTCTACCACTCCTTTGTAGATTTATAATTTTCTTTAACAAATTTTACTTCAGTTTGGAATGAGCTTCTTAGACTGAATTATACTTGGTGGTTGTAAACAAATTTTATCTGCTTCATTCTTCATCCATTCATTAATGGCATCGTCAAGTAAATTGGAATGTGTTGTGCAAAAAGATTTGATACCACAAAAAATTGTTTGACTCCAATATTTTACAACCTGTTCACAGCTCATTGCTCTACTGTATTCCAAAGTGTCCGGATACCTACATGAGAGTTATTTCTATTTCATAGATTCTGATGAAAGGATTTACATTTCCGTACTAATATTAAATTCAAAACCATGGATTACAAAGCCTTCAGTATGGATGCCTGTTTAAATGTTTTGTCATGTATATTTTAATTTTATCGGTAATTTTTAGAATGTGCTCAAAACAAAACTTTATGTGACGCATTTTTGTAGATTTGGGGTTAAGAACCGAAGTTCTGCTAAAAAAAGTGTTTATTACAGAAGAACATTGCTTTTGTAGCCTGTGGCTATTACTTGGCTTTTCCAGTTGGCTTCATCCAAAGAGAATCCAAGATATACTTTTGAGAGTTGAAGCTTAGTATTTTTAATGAAGATGTCTTCGGGACCTACTTTCTTTCTCCCTGAGATGGATATAAGGACCGGTTTAGCCGGATTTATATCCATACCTTTCTCCTTTACCTATCTTTCAACAATTTGGTGATCATGCTGAATAAGCTCAAAGAAAGAACCATCAAGTGTCCCTTACAGTCTCAATTGTGGTAGCTTCCATACATGCTCTGTAGATGGGAAGAACTTGTAATAAAAAGCTCCTTCCATATCCAAGAGTGATTTTTTTCAGAGTTTAAGATTTGTCTACTTTGTTAACTAAACTTTTTAGAGTTGATTCTGTTCATCTGCTCTTCTGCATAGCTATTTTGTGCCCTGTGAAGATTCTATTCACAAAAACTCACTATATTACTACATCTGAAACATAATGGTTGGCATTGTTAGTGTAATTTTACTCTTCCAATATTGTAAGTTCATGAAATATTCTTATAAGACAAAGCCTAATACGACATTTGAAGATTCTTCAATCAGCTGATGAGTGAGTTAAAATTAGAAGCGTTTTGTCATAAATAAAGAATAAGTAATTTGCTCTTTCTTCAATAATACACAAACCAATGGAGTTCTTTTGTTGTGAGCACAACAGGTTCGTTACACAACCATCTATCACTCGTTGGAAAATATTATGAAAAATATATTGTTGATGTGCATTTATAGTTTAAGATTTTCATTCTTCATACATATATATTAACTCATTAAAAGATTTTCAAATTTCTTTTAATAAATCTTTATAAATAATTCTGTTCATTCCATTCTTTTAAAAAGACCTATGTCAATGCAAAAAAATCCTTCAATTACTGCATGTTATCATTGTATCAAATAGAGTTTCCAGTTTTTATAGCTGTATTACCTGTTGTAGTAATCAGATTTTATTGGATTATACTAATTTTAGGTAGCGTTTTTAATAAAACTTTCATTCTTTTACAGTTAGAGGTTTAGCGAAAGGAAATGTTCGTGAATTCATAAAAATTATCATCATAATACTTAATGATTAGTCGAAGTAGTTTGGAAAAAGAATTATGTAGTCTATTTATGTGGATAAAAAAATTATAAGAAGCTATTTATGTGTATAATCTCATTGGAGTCCATAAACGGCGTGACCAGTTTCGTGCCAACTGGTTTTCAGACTCATCTTTTAAGTGAAAGTGTTTACATTTCAACTCAAAACTGTCCTTTTTGGTTATTAAAAAAAATCTGAAGGTTTTTCAATTAAAGCCTACTATCAATTTCATAATAATCCGAATATGAACACTACAGTTAAGAGATTAGGAGAAAAAAGTATTCTAAATAACATTTGGGCGAAAAAGTCACTTTCCAACTAAGTATGAGTTTATTTACCCTAACACAATAAATACAACATCCATACTATAGTGACCACTTTTGGGTAACCACACCTACCAACACAGAGAGATATATTTAATGAGATGGATTCACGACGGTAGACACTGAGTTTATTCTGTGGCGGCGAAAAAACCGTCTTGTGGCAGTAAAAACTAAAACTGGAAAGTTATCAAATGTGTACTTTGAAGACATTTGATAAGGTATTAATGAACTGAAGGTATTATTTAATAATTTTAAACCAGAGAAAAATTGAACAAAAGAGTAATAGTTTAAGATTTTAACTATTGGGAAAATAATAATCCCAAAGGGCTGAGTTTCTGTACCAACTTGCCATATATGCTGAACTGGTAACCCATGCTAATAATCCTCGTCAAAATTTTAACAATAATAAACCTAAAACCAGCTATTATTGTTTAGTTAAACCAAAAACAATTTTAGTTAATGAGAAAGCCAAAATATTACGAAAAGGTAGAAGTACTCCGGCTAAATATAATTATGTGTTTCTAAATTGAAAATATGAGGTAATGGAGTAACGTGATATTAGAAACAGATTCTGTTACAAAATTGTGTAACTTGATGACTTCTCAATTTTCACAGTTAGAAATCAAAAAAGTGAAACTACACCTTATAGTATCGCATATCCTTTAAAATGTAAATGAAAACAATATATTGCAAACAATCGAAGCCCAAAATGCGAAGTAATCTATAGATAAGTCTGATATGAAAGTAAAAAAAAGAACATAAACATTGTGTTGACGTCATTTATTGACTAAAATGTTAAATGATAAGCTGAAATGGGAGTAGCAGATGAGTAAAGTTAGCGCCTTTTTATTTCTAACATCGTGTGTGAAGTTAATAAATATAATAATGTGGCTACTTATGGTAAAAGAAAGCTTACTTGTCCTTTTTGGTGTGGTCAACATGACCTGAAATACTGTCAGCATCCAAGTGATCCAACTAAACGTCGTTGTTTAATTATACTAGCCAAAACCATTTTTAAAAGCATAGATAAGTCACAAATCACCCTGCTCTGGATCCAAAGCCGTTAACATATTTCTTCAACAGAAACAATATAAAATAAATTATGGATATTAGAGGCTCACTCAGTAGGCAGTGTTCTACGACTAATAGAAAATATTATTTGAGATGTGTAGAATGTAATCTGAAACATTCTAAAGTTGCCAGTGATAAGAATGGTAGATAAAAAAATTGGCCTTGCTATTATTCAGGAACCTTACACTACAAACAACGAAATAGTGGGTTCCAATTATTTAAAACAGGTTCAAATAGAAAAAGGACTGCCATATTTTACGAAATAAATTGATAAACATGTGTTCAATTAATGAAGTTTCTAAGGAAGAAGCCATACCCTTGTTCAAATGAATTTCAATAACAATATTGTTTGTTTAATTTAATTAAGAATTCAATTAAGATATTACTAATAATTAAAAAATAATGGATGGTATGATGAATCTAATATGTGTTAATCATAACATCATTTGTATTAAACACCTTTTCTTCTTCTCGTAATTTGTTCATGGTTAATATTTAGAATACTTGTTCGCCAACGTTTCGTCTTTATTTTAAGACATCCTCAGAGCTATAAACTAACAAGAACAGTGGATATTTGCCATACTACTTTAGTTTAGTCATATCTAAACTCATATCTTTTTTAGTAAGAGTTTATAGCCCTAAGGATGTTAAAATAAAGACGAAACGTTGGCGAAAAAGCGATTCTAAATATTAACCCTGAACAAATTCCGAGAAGAAAACAAAGTGTTTATTAGTAATTGTGGTCAAGAAAACAATACCTTATTATTTGTATTGTTAGTGGGCACTCGTCAGTTTAGTTTAAAAGCAAAAAAAGAATTGCTGGCAATTAATAGTAATGTTGGTAGATCTCTTTCTGTCATAATAAATAGAGAAAGCAGCGTATCCTTACAATGTCATATCCATACAAAATATACGAGGTGTGTAAATAAAGTAGTGAGACTAATTTTTTTTTTAAATTTTCTATTCAAATATAATTACAATGTGATATTGTCACCTTCAAAATAGTTCCCTTCGGAAGCCACACAGCGCTGGAGACGGTCCTTCCAATCATTGTAGCATTGCTGGAACTCGGATTCTGGAATGGCCTTCAGCTGGTCGGTTACAGCAGTTTGTATGTTTTGTAGTGTCCCGAAATGAGTTCCCTTGAGGTGATTTTTCAATCTCGGGAAGAGGAAAAAGTCACAAGGACTCAAGTCTGGTGAATAAGGAGGCTGAGGAGCAACAGGAATGTTTTTACTGGCCAAAAACTCGTTTATTGAGATGGCAGTGTGACACAAATTTTTCTCATCTCCAATTCATTGGTCAAAATGTGATGAACGGAGGTGTGATTCAAATTCAACTGTTCCCCGATCATTCTGACTGTCAAGCGTCGATCTGAACGCACAAGGTTCCGTACTCTGTTGACATTTTCATCTGTGTTTGCACTTGAAGGCCTTCCGCTTCGTGGTTCATCTTCAATCGACTCTCTTCCTTCTGAAAATTCCTTAAACCACCGAAAAACCTGTGCCCTTGATAAAACACGTTCTCCATAGGCCTCCTGAAGTTTTTCAAAAGTTTCGGTTGCATTATGTCCAAGTCTGAAGCAAAATTTGATTGCACACCGCTGCTCAACTTTGAGGTCACTCATTTTTAAAACGCTCAAGAAAAAACCATTTCACGAAAACCAACGCTACGGACAAACAAAAACAAATGACTGTGGCGAGTTCAGATTCATACTGGAGGCGCATCACACGTGCACCTGACGCTACTCAAGGCCACGCGTCTCCAGCGTTGCCAGATCGAAAGCGACGTTGCCAGTCTCACTACTTTATTTACACACCTCGTAATTTCGGACTGGAAATTGAGTGGCGTAGAGAGTTTATCTGACCACATTATCTCTTTTGGCCTATTTAAGTCATAGCTTTTCTATGGAGTTTAGCAATTATTTCTGTTAGAAATTACTGGTACATAAACAAGGACTCAAGAATCAAGTTATTAATCAGTTTTCAGATTTATCCAATATAAGGGATTTTGTAGTGAGACTTTCTGTGTTCGAAACATTCTTTGTTTGAACTTCCTTTCCAAAACATTGCTGAGGTAGTTGCATTTCCTGATGATAAAAACATCATTGTAGCAGACGAAAATGTCTACGATCTGTAATGGAGTGCGAAAATGGTTCTTATGTAAATTAGCAAATAGTTGATGGGTGTTAAAATTACCTATAATACTATGAAGAGTATTATAGGCAATATTCGAAAGAAAAGGCATCATTTGCAACAAATCATTAAACAGCTCTGAGATACCAAGATCAAGAAATAAAATTATCAATGAGTTTAAGATGTAATAGTCTTTTACCCAAAATGTAAGAATTAATTTAAAACATTGGTTTAATAACTGTATAGTTTCTCGTCTGAAGCACTTATAAAGGTTCCATTCCAGGCTACATGCATTTAAATTGTTTAAACCGATCCCCTCGCGGGTGATAACGTCAGCCGTTTACTGGCTTTTTGTTTGATCGGTGATTCCACAGATTCTACATTGGGAGGCCTAAATTTTGCCTAACTCAAGTGCACTTCACGTTAGGATCTTTAGCGAGTACCTGACATCGTGCAAGTTCGGGACCGACGGCTTAACGTCCTCTCCGAGGGACGAAGTACTCAAGATTTATTCACCTCCCGCGTGAATAAATCGAGGGTCAGATGGGGATCGAACTCCGGACTACCAGCCCAGAGGCGAGTACGTTAACCACTAAGCTGACCTGGCCCTCTTACATTTAAATTGATTTATTTAAATTATTAAGGTAGTCGTGGTACAGCGTGGAAAAGAGATTATCTAAAACTCTTGGTAAAGAATGGTTACACTCACTGACAACTAACGTCGAAATCTAAACAAATGGCAAATTGCCTTTCTTATGGGAAGGTAACGGTATCTTTTGTAATCGTAATGACAGGGTCCATTACACTGCTTTGGATTGATAAAAAACTAACTATACAACTACATACAAATTTGATCGGATCTTGAGATATCTAACTATACACAGTTATCCAGTTTGTTTGATAAAACATATAGAATGTAATTAAATAGTTTTCTTAAGCCTTTTTGCCATTCAATATTGGATTGTTGAGTGATATCTGTTCTGTTGTTAAAGCTCTGGCAGTGACGGCATGGTGAGACTAGCTGCCTAGTTAAGTAACTAGAATTAGCAACTCTTTATCTAATTGCCGATAACCTACTTGCACTTCCTCCTCTTTCATATCACTTGGATCTCAGGTCACAATTCTGTTTAATCTTTTTGCTTCTTTAATTATCTGAAGCCATCATCATAAGATATCCATCCTATTTAAACCCATTATTTTTGTATTAACCATTGACAAATAGTGTTTACTTCCCTGAAAGTAAAACAATATAAAGGATAACAATATCCCCCCCGTCTTAGCTCGGCTGGAAATTAAGAAAAGTTATTATATTATTAAATTAAATCTTTTAATGTTATCAATTGAATAAAGTGCAAACTAATGGAAACATTATCAGATCTTAAAAAGCAAAAAAATAAAATAATTGGAAAGGTCTACATTCAATGTTGTCGACCACTCAACAGTCGTCTTCTTAGAAACACGCAAATCCATAAAAATTTTAAAATATTTTTAATTTCTCATTTCTGTACTTTATGAAGTTAGCATAAAAAAGAGCATGTTTATAATCATCCTTTAAATGATTTAGTCTAATAATAATATATGTTATGTATAATATATATTTAATCTAATTATATATTTTACAAGGATTACAGGTCATATCACTTATAATATAAATTTTTATTATTATACTACTATTAACCAAATTATGCGATGTAGTAAATAATAATGATGTATTGTTTCTGTCAAATGAACTTATTCCATTAGACATGTACGCTATTTTTACTTACAGTAATATCGATGTGATCCATAAAATAGTCCATATGTGCCAGAGTTCGCAAACTTCTGTGTACACAGAAAAGTTAATCTTTTATATTAGTATGTTTTCAGTTGTAATATATTAGGTGTTAAACATTTTTTTACATATACAACACACAGCACTTACAAGGGAACACACGTAGGTCGACCATTGGCCCTTTGTGACACCACACAATGAAGATTGATTCTACAGTGGGAGTCCTAAATTTTGCCTAACTCAAGTGTATATAGTGGGGATCTTTAACCCCCACTATGGTAATACCCATAGTACCCACTGTACCCATAGTACCCATAGTACCCATAGTACCCATGGGATGGTAGAGTCCATGTACTTGACATCGTACAGGCTCGGGACCGACGGTTTAACGTTCTTCTCCGAGGGACGACGTGCTCAGATTTATTCACCTCCCGCGTGAATAAATCGAGTGCCAGGTGGGGATCGAACCCCGGTCCTATTAGTTCAGAGGCGAGTACACTAACCACTGAGCTAACCTGACCCCCTTTTTAAAACATTAACGTCAATCAATGTTACGACCATTCATAAAGTTGGTACAATGATTAATAACGCCGTGATTAATAAAACTATAGTATTTAGCACATCATACTATAGTATGAATAGAGAGAGAGAAGTTTAAATGGCATGATTCTCTATTGAAGACCAGTTGGTGGTAGACGGTGACGATGGACTGAGAAGCCTCGGCTGTTGTTTTCACTTGTCCTCCGCAGCCCCTCGTGCCGTACTCGCCTTGCATGCCACATTCAATCTCTCCTCCCTTGAGCACGACATCATCCTTCAGTCAAGGTCATTTTCAGTCTTTACTTTGCTTCAAAGATTTCATCTTCTCTATCTTCTCTTACTCTGTTCAACCGTGCCTGAAGATCATATCTACATCCTTTTGTTTTTCTAATCTCTTCCAATGCAAGTTTTTAACTCAGAGGAACCGGAAAACACATAATCCTTCAGTTTGTTGTCAAATGAACTTCTTCCTTATTTGATAGTTATTTCTCCATTAAATTATAAATTGAAATAGTTTCCTAACATTCGACACCATTTTCTAAACTCAGATTGAACATATGACATTAATTACCAGTCCTTTTGTTTCTTTCTTCTATTTTTAATATTAAATGTTCAGTAATATTAATTCAGTATAGATGGTAAGGATGAATCACAAGATAATCGTTACAAGTTGCTCTTGAGTGGTCACGAACTGCGCAGAACATCGCTCGACGAACGTGATTATGAGCAGCAGCTTATAGCAGTTTGGCGGGTGGCTATGACCAACAGTGTCTCTATTGAAGTGGGCATACAGCCATGCATTCCCATGACCTGATTGAAAATAAATAGCTATTCATAACATTTGCACATATGTTGGCTTCATTCCACTAAAAAAAAGGGACAGTAGGAATGATTAATGAAATATGGTATAACACACAAGATTAAAAAGTCTTATTTTTTGAATTTGACCAAGGCATGTCATTTAGTAAAAAAATAGCGAGCGCAGTCATATATAAATAGTTAACCAAAATTGAAGTATTAACCTCAAAGCTGCAACTTGTCGTTTAATCGTAACGTATACAAGACCAGTGTAGTTACTCGTACATACCATTCATTTGGATTTGTGTTTTAATATTCTATTCTAAAATTTATTGATAAATGTCCGAATAATGTTGAAAGATCTTTGAGACTATTATCAAAGAAAAGCGCATAAACTTCCAAGTATGTTATAATTATTTGTCTTCATTAATTAGTAAGCATACTTCGTCCCAATGGCTTTCTGTAAGTGACTCTTGAGGTTGTATGGAGTTAAAGAATAATTATTTTTACAGTAGTTTTTATTTAATTTTTTGTTACCAAGATATAATCCTTTTACATAGAGAAATTAGAATTTTAATTAATCCTTGTTTAAAACAGACTGATTTGTGGAATATTTTAAATTCAGTTGTCAATAAAGTTTTATTGCCTATGAGGGCATGTTTTAATTGTAGGTGGTATTGGGACCCCGAGTGGGTAGGGTGTAGTGGAGTCTAGTTAATATTGAGAAATGTATTCCTGATAAAGATAATGTATAATTCTAACGGGAGATTCAATTAGTAGGTTCATTAGAACAGGATCTATAATCTGTAGAATCCATTGGTATAGGAGTAGACCCAGTTAATCAGTTGCTAGCCAATTTTATTAGCACCGGACCTATAATCTGTAGAGTCCTGTTGTATTGGCGTTGACCCTTATAGGCAGTTGCTAGACAAATGGCACGAAGTTTATGAGCACCGGATGTATAAACTGTAGAGTCCACTGGTATGCAGTTGCTAGCCAAATATCGTCAAGTTTATTAGCACCGGATCTATAATCTGTAGAATCCTGTTGTATAGGAGTTGACCCAGTTAGACAGTTGCTAACCAAATAGCGTCAAGTTTACTAGCACCGGATCTATAATCTGTAGAATCCTGTGATATAGGAGTTGACCCAATTAAGACAGTTGCTAACCAAATAGCGTCAAGTTTACTATCAACGGATCCGTATTCTGTAGAGTCCAGTGGTATAAGAGTCGCCCCAGTTAGGCAGTTGCTAGCCTAATAGTGTCAAGTTTATTAGCACCGGATCTGTAATCTATAGAGTCCAGTGGTATAAGAGTCGACCCTGTTATGCAGTTGCTAGCCAAATAGCGCCACGTTTAGTAGAACCGGATTTGTATTCTGTAGAGTCCAGTGGTATAAGAGTCGACCCAGTTAGACAGTTGCTAGCTAAATAGCATCAAGTTTATTAGCACCAGATCTGTAATCTGTAGAGTCCTATGGTATAGGCGTTGACCCTGTTTGGCAGTTGCTGGCCAAATGGCACCAAGTTTATGAGCACCGGATTTATAATCTGTAGAACCCACTGGTATGCAGTTACTAGCGAAATAGCGTCAAGTTTATTTGCACAAGATCTATTAGCTGTAGAGCCCAGTTGTCCTGAAGTCTAGTGAATAACCGTTTGTGGTTCAAGGTTTACTAGCACAGAATGAACATAAAATCAATTACGACCTCAAAAACTCATTGTGGTATAATGTTACAGATTTTTTGTTAGCTTTTTATTATTTTAATTTTTTTCTTTGTTCTATATTTACCCCCTCGAAATGCCGCCCCCAGGCACATGCCGCCCCGGACAGAGCGGTCCCCTCCCGCCCCCTGCTACGCTCCTGATGTAAATTAAGAATAAAATCAATTGTAATAAAATTTTACCCTAAACTGTAGAGTATTTTTCTAATCAGGAAGGAAATATGACAAACTTAATTTTGATGAGTCATTGCTATCTGTACAGAGCCTTCAGTCAGATAGTTTCTGTAACTCACACAATTGTTATTTCGAAAATGTCAAATATGATATCTGAAACCCTCAACTGGAAAATTCGTTCTCAATTTCATGGCGATTTTTTAGTGTTGGCTAGACGTTACAGATACAATGGTAAATTGAATTTCTTGTTGTTGACTGATGTTGTATTGATTTGCATTAGGTTGGGGGTGTAGACAGAGTAGACTGAATAAGGAGACGGTGTGGGGTTTGGGAGGAGCGCAGGCAATGAGGAAGGTGCGGGCGTCTGCGGCAAGATGAGCGATTAGGGAAGAGGAAGCGCCGGTGGCGCTGGCCCAGGCTCTTCACTTTCGTCTCCTAATTGTCTGTGACTAATTAGCATAGGGTTGCTATTAAGCAGTCAGGTCCAGTTGCTATCGCTGCATCTCAGCTCTTTCACTGGCCCCGCACGCGCTCTCCTAGTGCCTCGAGGCCACCCGCCATTTCCAACCAACTGCCTATATTCTCCAACATGTTTGTATCTTAACATTCAACTAGTCGTGAGCAAATTTCAATAATGTTCGTTGCATTTATAAAACACGAGAATAGTCAAAAATAGAACTTATAAATCAACAATTTCTTCACGCTGTTGCGTATATTGTCATTAGAATGCACAGCTCAACAATCACTGTGTTATTGTGACTTCGAAGAACTAAGTGTCAGTATGCATAGTGATTCGTCTGAAGAATCCGATTGAAGGATGTTGTTTTTGTATCTCTTAGGCCTCGTGGTCAGTGAGGAGTAAGTTTAGTTGCTCTTGAAGCAGCTAGTTCTAAGATTACCGATTGAAAATGCAAGATTTATTATTTTAATTAACCGTACACCACTTGCCTAATCCAAAGTATTGCAGTCAGATTTCAGACATTTTAACTATTTTATATCACAAAAATTAGCCGTTAGTCATGGTAAGTTCTATGATAAATAATAATTTAGTAAATGTAACATCTGCTTCTAGTAGGCTGTTAGAGATAATACTAGAATAGAAATTAAACGAATATTAAGTATTATTTATATTTATTAATTAATATAAATTTATTAATTAAATATTAATAAATAAAATAGATACACAAATTTGGATCATAGATAAAACCTAAGTTAGCCTGTAGATCCAGCCAATGCACCTGTCCTTCGTTAGGTCTTCTCAATAGTACTTGGATATTTCTTGGTATATAAAATTATACCAAATTTCATAGTACTTGGCAACGGGTAGAATCTAACTAGCTAATTTGTCTTTTTTGCTCCTCTGCTATGACGATAAGGCAACAAAAGTTATCGTCTGGTGGAATAGTGCTTTTGATATGATTTTCTCTTCGTTAGTCATATGAATATTTTAGTTCAGTTAGTTGTTTTTATCACCTACGTTATTTTTTTTAATAACAATATGTTTCTTCTTGTATTAGAACCTCACATATTGATTAAGATAATCCCAGTTTTTATCATAAGGAACTAACCTTGATCCTGAGCCTATAGCTATCAAGTCTGACCTTGTTTTAACGGACCATATAGAAGCAACGAGTAAAATTAATATAAAATATTATCCTTACAAATTTAAATGAGTTGGAATGAACACTAAATTACCCCGGATGTTCCAGCCACCTTTTATCTGATTCCTTCCTCATCCACTTATCAATTCCATCCTTCAGAATCTTAGGTCCGTTGTCCAGGCCGCAGGTTTGTTTGGCTCCAACATTTTCCAACCGTTCCACCACTTCATTCTCCTGTATTCTATTGTGCCAAAGTATTTTGAGATTTAACGTATTCTTGGTGGTTTTATTATTATTTTTTTACCGATATAATCAGGAATAATCAGCGTAGCATACCAGACAAGAGTTATATCTTGAAATGAGGATGGTTCTAACCCAGATGATTATTTTTCATGATACCTCCTGTAAAATATTCTATGAGGAACATTGCATTAGTTTGTTTAATTACATTTTTGATATTATCTCCCATAAAAGCATTTCCACTTCGTGCCAGTCTCAATAGACTGTAAATAGCCACTTTTTAGATAACAATAACTAAGAGGAGAAGGTTTAATAACTTTTTAATGCTGAAGGTATTGTGGGTTATGATCTCTCCTATTATCCATTGTCTGAGTAGGTTTGTTAGGGCTAATATGGATAGCTTTTCATTTATCTTAGAATAGCACACAACCAATCCATATAATACCTTTCGTTTTATTAGAGCAGTGATAGTGATTGTCTATAGCCAAAGTGCAAATTTGGGATTATGCCCCGTATTCTACCAAAGAATCTCTAATGTAATATCGCTTTTGTAGCCTAAGCAAAAGTATTTCTTACATGGCTTTTCCATCTTAATCTCTCATCTGGAAAAGTCACTCAGCTCTTTTGGATACCTCTGATAGTTCTAGTTCTAATGAGAAGAGGACTTTGAGGTTACTTTCTTTCTTCTAAGTAAGCTTTAAGGCTAATTTTAGATAATTTACTTTCTTCTTTACCCATTTTTGAACACTTTGGAGAGCATTCTGAAGAAGCTCTAAGGTAGTACTACCATGCATTGCATTTCTTATAATAATAATAATGTCATTTGCATACTGTTACGTATCGTAACCTTGATTATTTAGAGTTTCCTGTAGGTTTTCCAACGGTGCCAACACAACAGGAAAGCCAACACAATAACACTTTCCTAAGAACAACCTTAGTGACTGTTATTTCAGTTTTGGTAGATAATAGCTCATATATTAGCGCTAATTCAATGTATTTGAAGGGGCCTTGACAAAAGGTCCTTTATATTCAAGATGCAGCCCAGAATAATTTTTTTAAATCTTAAGAATTTCTATATTTTATTAACAAACGATTTTGTGGCTTGATTCGGTTGATTTTCTTTTCTGATAAGTATGTTGTGAATTATGAGATACTTATTTACAATGAACTTTTGGTTCTAAGAGTGTTTTAGTATAATAACACTCTTGAAGTATTGTAAGCATATGACTATATCCTATTTAGGCTTTCATAGTTTTAAAAATTATATTCATCATATTTATCATCCTTAATTAACTGTGTAACCTTAAACTTGTTTTATTAAACTACTATATAACAAGTCTGTTTGACTGGATTCTGTTAAAAAATATCTATGTCATGTAAACAAATCCAAGTATAGCAGCTTATTCATTTTTACAAGTTGTTTTCAGTTTTCATAGTTATATTGCTTTAAGGTAGTAATCGGATTTCTTGAAATTTTTGTTATGGCTTCATAATTCTATGTTTTTTGAAATAATAAATTTTACCGTAATATCTTTTTCAGTCCACGTAATTTATAAAAAAAAAAAAGGTATTCAGTTCATTCCCTCAAAAGGTGTTATTTTTGGATATGGCTTCCGATCCACCAAACAATGTGCCCTGCATCGTGTTCACAAGCGTTCAGAATCAATTATAAGCCAATTTTTTTTACATTTTGTTGTAAAATTGACCTTTCCGGTGGTTAAAAACGTTAGTTAGTTTCATAACTGCTGCTACTGTTAGTTTCATAACAATCGAAAATTTCAACACTATAGAGTTAGTAGTCTAGGAGGGAAAAAAAATTCTAAAATCACTTTTGTAAAAAAGGGATTTCACCATGAAATAATATTGCCTAAAAATAATAGAGCACATCTGCACTGTAGGACCAATTTTTAGGTAAAATATGAAGGTAATCCATCAATAGGTCGAGCCTAATGCGCTCCCACAATTATTTGTACACACGCTAACCCACCGAAGTTTAGAGACATCATCGGAAAACGTGAGAAAAGTGCTTTGGGACCTCAAAACATGTAAATTCGTCCACAAGTCGAGATTAAATTTTCCACAAGTTTTACTTATAGCCAAGTAAAAAGCTATTTTAAAATTTTTTCTACTTTAGTAGTTTAATTAAAACAAATCAATTCCAGAAAAATCTGTCAAATAATAAGTAAATATGTAAGAGTAATAACTTGACTAAAAACATTAAAATAGAGAATATTTATGTTATGTTCTGTTAGAATTACATATAAAGCTTTCAAAACGAATGAGTATAATAAAATGAAAGTGTAGGGAGCAGGAAAATTGATAATTCAACTAAGATTGTTGGATCTGTTATGATCCTAATCATGGTTGCAAGTTGTATCTAGCGAGGACCGTTGTGGGTAGAATAAAAATTTCCTTTGCTTAATATTTTAATTTGACATGATTATTGAGAAATCATGAAAAATATAAATATATATATTAAAATTAGGGCAAGGTGGTGCAGTGGTACTCTATGGTACTCACTAAATTACATAGAGCATAGAGCAAAACAAAGCCAATCGAACACAGTTCTTTGTGAGGAAGAGATCAGGAGAAAATAAGTGGCAAAAAAATTTCGTCCAACTGGCGGGTGGAATACGAAACTGGGTATTTCTAGTGTTAAGGTAATTAATTGGAGCAACAGTCAGGCTGATCACATTTTTTTTATTCTTCTCTTATTATATTTTATTGATGACGAACTGTTGTTCAAAATATCTACCTCAGTATGTGCTTTGCTTTGTTCTGTGTTCTATTTATTTTAATTTTTTATTATGTATATGTTAGGATACAGGAGGGTAACGAATAGAAAGGACACCATAATGCTTGCTAAGCTTCGGTCAACAGTCGAGCAATGACAGAATAAGAAGGATAATGCCTGTGTATGGAGAAGTGAAGTCGTTTGTAATAAATAATTGAATTCGGTCATCCCTATTTGTGTAAAGTGAACAAGCTCTGGGCACATGCGAATTTATTTCCTTTTTTCGCAGTAATGTAGACAACGAATGGACATTAAATTGCTCTCTTTGATGTATGAAATGAGGTCTTTTTCAGTGAGACTAGTGCTCATTGTCGGATGACTTTGAAGTTAAGAGCATCGCATGTATAGTGTGAATATTAATGCTACCGTCAAGGCTCTCTAGTTGTCAATTCTTACAGTGACTCCAAAATGGTGCTGTCTTTGTTCTTGTTACAACATGCTAACAACCCTAAATATTGTAACTATATTCTAGAAGTTGACTAGTTATTCACGGTTCAATCGCTCGACCGTATGTGTTATTGGTTACGTTAAATATAATAGTGTGTTATGCCATGGACAAGAGGCTAGAAACGTATTTTTAAAATTTATCCATATTGAACACCAATCAATTCCTGCCCGCTGGTTCTTATCACTTAACCTCAAAAGTCACAGTTGTGTATGAGGGTAAAATAATTTAAATATTCCCAAAATTAAATTTATATTTTTTTTGTTAGCGCTAGTGTTAACATATTAGCCGTTAACAGTAGATTAGGTTAACTAATTTCAGTGGTCAAAAGCCGTTAAATCTTTGAGTAGGTTAAGGAACTCAAACTATTCAAGAACAGTTTATAGATGAAAATAAGGTCTGGTCTAAGTTATCTTAGGCCCTTGTTAATCACTTAATCCTAGTTTGTTTTGTATTTTTACATAGTTTGTTACATTATTGCAAGGTTAAAAATCATAAAAAATTCAAAAATCATAAAATCTGAAATCCTAAATATTTGAACGATTATTTTGATATTATACCTGAAATGGACCTGACATGACAGTGTAGATGAGCTATTTTTGGGTAATGTTGCTTTAAGAGAAGTTCAGTTTATCGCCCATTATGTATTTTTGAATACATAATATGTAATGTATATAAAACATTAATTATATTTTTTCCTCCTGAACTACTAACTGTAATAAGTTGAAATTTTGTGGTAATTATGGAACTGTTAATCGCATAGACCAAAAGCTTTTAGCATTTTCTGTAAAAGCGAAGGTCAGTTTTGCATAAAAATATAAACATTTTGACTTAAAGGATAATGAACTTTATAGTCTCCTTTAACGAAATTGCTTTAAAGTGAACAGAGCAGTCATTTTGTATAATCAAGAAGACATTTGATTTCCCTGACTTCTATACCATAACATTGGCAAATTATAAACATAAATTTCAATAAAACAATATTATTGCCAGAGTCAATATAGCCCGAAAAAACTCGAAACTCAGCTTCTACTAATCCCTACCTGTCCTGTGTGATGGGCTTGACTACATTTATTTTCATAATGTTTGCTTTACTATGGGTAAAGTATATTAACCATAAAAAAGTTCTATCTCCAGCTTTAGATTTACACATTTGTAGGTCCCCAAAGTCCATTTTTGACAATTTTCCTATGATTTCTGTTTCTACATGAATGGGCATGTATGTTTCCATTCTATAGGCTACCCTTCTTGATGAAATAAATTCATATTTTACTCAGAATTGGCTCCTATAGTGTACAAGTAACAAACTGGCCAAAGTCTGATCATTGTAAGTTACTTTTTGACTAAAATGGGATTTTTGACATTTTTTTCTCTTAAACGGACTGCTTAAGAGTTTTGAAAATTTACGATTATAATGAGACTGTAACTTTTAATGAAAAAAATTCAGATTTTTTAAATAACCGGAAAGGTGACTTCTGTGTTAAAATGTTGAACTTTATTTTTAAAAATTAATGTTAAACATACTTAGTATGTTTAAAAGTACTAAGATAGAACTCTCAAGGTATGTAAATACTTTGGACTCTTAATTGTAAACTAAACTCCAAAATTGATGTTATACATGTATAAGCTAAGTCTACAAGGTACTCAAATTAGCCTTAATGTTTCTTTTGATAAAGACACATTAAAAAGAAATTAAGTCATTAAATTCATTATCTATGAGTCACAATTATTTCTATAGAGTTTGATACTACGTCTTTTCGATAGGCACTACTTCGAAAATAAAACAAAAACTAAATTGATTTTGAAGGAATTTCATTATGTTGAGTGTAGTAGTAGTTGAGTGTAGGTCGCTCCACACTTTTTTTTTATCAGAATTTAGGAAGACAGATTTAGAAAAGTTAAAGAATTTCCATAGTACTTTTGAAGTTTGTTTGAGGAGTTAATTTGAAATATATAAAGTATAAAATATTTGAAAATATTCAATTTAGTTCAGTTTCGTTTAGAAAAAAAAACATTTGCATACAAATTTCAATCGTTTAAAGTGTTTCTGTGAGTTGTGTATTTCATTTATGTATTAGTTTGATAATACTTCTAGACGATATCTACATTAAAATTAATTCAACATTAATTGGATTGTCATTTAAATTAAGTATATGGTTGTAGTTATGCTGAATTACTGTTTCCTGCTCAGATTTTTGACATAAGATGGTGCTACAAAACGTTAGCTGTTGATTTATTTTATAATTTTTTAATTATAATTTTTTATAATTATATAAAATAAGCAAAAAATGGGTTTCTTTCAACGCAATTATAAATTAAAAATAGATTTATGATTGAAATATGTAAAGTTTGCAACAGTTTTTTTTCGAGTGAGAGAAATGTTAACTGATAGATGTTTTATTTATGAAACATATAAAATAGGGTTTTTCTACAAAGAATGTTCTGCTCAAGTATTGGAATAGGGATCTTTTAACGATTACCTGATATCGAGCAGACTTTGGACCTACGGCTTAAGCTGTATAGGAGAGGTAGTAATTTTTCCTGACCAGTTTCTAAAGTAAACTCTCATTTATTAGCTTTCCCTTTTTCAGAGTGTCAGTTCCTGAATTTCTCAATTGATTTCAGATTCCAGAAAGCTGACTCATTTTGTTTGATTCTGTATTCACGTTTTTGTAACTGTACGGTTCAAAGTACCTTTCTTTTCTCTATCAGACGAATGCCGGTTGTTAATTGTTATTCTGTTGTGTCGATTATTATATCTAAGGATTGTTTTCGTTTGATCTCGCATGCTCTTTACTAGAGCACTTCAAATCAGTGAACAATATTGATTGACATGTTAGATATAGGTGAGTGGATCTTCTCAATCCGATAGGTCAAAGCACATGCTGGCTTTGAAGGAAAGGAAAGAAGAGATGTGCTAGCGCAAATGACTTCAAGAGAGAAGTCTCTACAGATTTCCTACAATCAGTTTCAAAAGTCATATGCAGAGAAGTTGGCAGAAATAGGATCGTTACGGGTGTGGGATGGCAACTCCAAAAGCATCTCAGATCTAGCAATATTTTCCTACAGTACTCAGCAGATTATCAAATAAACACCTGATTTGAACAACTACCGATTAACTATGTTTCGAACCGGGCATGGTAAATTGATGACTCAGATTTATGCAACTGTAATAATCTCACTGTCCAAACCCCGGATCACCTTCTCTTCCATTGTGCTCTCCCCAATAGCAAAAGACACCATTTCTTCAGAAAACTACAATGTTACAAGGATTAAACTGGCCACCAAGCAAAACTGAACTGTTAACAAATTTATTTCATAGTTGTAACAGATTTTTAAATACCATAGATGTCATATAACGTAGTCTAATTAATATATTATAAATATGTATTTTAGTTTACTTTAATATTAATGCAATCAATAACAATATATCAATGTTATACACATTTATATAACAAATGGAGCATGTGAAAATACTACATAACTCCCTCTTAGTAGGGGTACTACTTTGGAGAAAAAAAAAAGACCTACACAGTGTAGATATTTTTAATTTATTACTTTATTATAGTAATCATCCACAAAATCAAATTGAATTTGTGAACAGATTTCAATGTTTTGAATTCCGGCACATAATCATTCCTCAATGACGCTGGTGCATGTACGGGTTGGCGTGGAGCCACTATATCGGTGACGGGGCTGCCTGCAGGTCCCATTCATTAGCATTCCGTCCATGTAGCAGGCACTGTTTTCGACACGTGCAAGATTGTCTGCAATGTTTTCACCCTAACTACAGTTTATCTTATTTATATCAAGTTGAATTTTTTTCTTGGAACAAGGATTGGATTTGTTTCATCATTATAAGATGAAACACACCGTCATAACTATCAAGTTTATTGCATATGTGTAAATCGTTATATTAAAAACATTAAGGTTTAGTTTTTAACAATTTTTATTTTTTTGTTCTTTATGATTTTGTTATGTTAGAGAGTGGATTTATTATCCATTACTCATATGAAAACTGCACATATCGCAATGTCTATGGAATCATAGCACAGCTGGCATGTGTCTTTTACTTGGTTAGAAGTAGAACTGCGTGGGTTTTAGAAAAAAATACAGCATGAAAACTTTTCTTTATACTAATATACAAACTATTTGTTGTTCCTTGAAAAAGTATTATTAGAGGTGATATTTCACATTTGAGATTATGGAATAAATAACATATTCCATAATCTCAAATTATGGAATATGTTATTTCCATAACGTATTTCCATAAGAACGTATTGTGTCTTGATAACAAAGTTCTACAGTTTGACTTGAGTAGAAGCATTTTACGTGAGGCTTAAAGAACCCACCAGTATTTATTTACGTTTTAGGATTCTGCAAAAAGGGATGGATATGTAAATTTTATTACATAAAAAGTAAAAATATGAACCTTATGAGGACATATAAAATATTAGAATTACATCAAAGAAATAATTGGTATTTTACAATAGAACACTAAATGATCTGTTGATATTAAAAACAGTGAAGCAGGATACGCGTAACTTCATCTTCTTCAGAAGTTTATGATCGGACTCAAAAGGAAGAGTCCGAAATTTCAGATGCATTGTTTTTCATTACAACTAGATTGTAGTCTTTAGAATCAATCAATTAGTGGTATTGATAAAGTTGATTGGGGACTTCTTAGATTTCTTTACAGGGGTTTGTTATGCATAGATGTTTCTTTAAATGGTATTCGTGGAGATGAATAGATTTAAATATTTTGCCTGTTGTACTTACTGTATATTGTATCTTCTCGTTTTGTTAACGATTGATTGATTGCATTTCAAGGATTTGGTGAACAGGACGAATATGATTATTGGAAGGAGATTTCACATGATTGGTACAATCATACAGATGAAAACAATATTACGTCTGAACGTGATAAATAGAGGGAAGGACAATTTTTTTTCTTTTTATGATAAATTGATTCAGTCAAAAACTAGAACGACTTTTAAATTTGAGTTAGAGCAGGTATTTTCGGCTTTAGGTTTCTTTTTGTTTTTTTTTTGTCAAAGCAAGACTTGCGTATGAGTTATAATAAACTGATGTTTCCCTATTTTGCTTCATTTCTTGTCGTTATTAACTGCTGGACGCAGTTTTTCGTGGTTGTTTCGTTTGATCAACAGGATCCATGAAACAGAGGTCGTAATCTGTTGTCTACGATACGGGCTAATGAGGGCAAGTGTTGGAAGTTCATTGACCTAGTGCCGTGTCACCACAGGCTTAGTGATCAGCCACTCTATTGACTGCAGGCCCTGGCCAAGCTTGTCGGGTCATGCCACTGACCCGGATCTACTGAAACAGTTCTTGAGTTCATCTTACATATCCCTATGTAAAGGGTTTCATCATAAACACATTAATTAAAAATCAGTATATAAACCAAATATGAAGTTCTAAGTAGTAAGAGCATTCTACTTCTAACGGCCCTCTTTGTATAAATATTAAGGATGTCCTATTCCGAGTTATACTTTGTGTCTATAACTTTATAATGATATTCAAACTAGACATTTGTTTCTGAAATCCACAAACTGTCTTCTTTTTAAAATAAACTCTAATGTAAGAGTTAGTTTTTCTTTTTCAAAATGTTATATTTCTGCCTTTGAAAAAGGTTTTAAATAAAAACCGAATCGTCTACAATGAGAGTTTAATTTGAACCTAAAGAACTGACTGAGTCCTGATAAACTTTTATTTTGTTTAACTTCACGGTCGATACATGTTTCTCCAAACTTCGAAACCTTTTCTTCAATTCAAGGTTGTTCAAATCAAAGATTAGATCAGCATACTTTATCAAATTTGTATTTGACATGTTTCGGTGCTTCCATAAACCATCTTCAAAATTATAATTTTTACTATACGTAACAACAATTAATCAAAAGAATTTTGGAAAAGTGACTCAAAAAAAAAAACAACAAAACAAAATCTTCTTTGTGGAATAAAATAGCTAGTTCATCGTTAAGACTTTGCAATACACCATATACTTTCAACAAATTTAAGGAAGTGAAATCGGACATAACGTTTTTGAATATATATACAATATATTTAAGAAGGACTGCTTCCAACTTTTACGAATTATATATAACATAAAATTATTGTTATATAATTTGGTGTGGTTTTGTATATTTATTTGCTATATAAATTACGAGCGACGTTAATAATAACATACAAAAATTGATGTAGTTAAAGAATTGTGTACTTTTACAAAATGAAACTTTTACTACTAGTCAATACCTCTATTAAGTACTACTTATCTCAAAGATGAACTAGCTGTTTTATCATACAAAGATTTTTGTCTTGTTTTTTTTGTCACTTCTCCCAAAATTCTTTCATCTACTCGATGTTAAAAATTTTTATACATGCAATGCCTTCTTAAGTGATTCAAATAAGTGGATATTGGAGAGACGCAAATGTGGATTGTCGGCAGGATGCAGGGGTGTCTGTCAACCGATTTTTAAATGGTTTCTTGGGTCAGACGGGAGTATCAAGTCTTGCCAGGCTACTCGTCATTCACTGAGGTTTTAATGGTTTTCAACCATTTAACCCACTTCTAAAAATCTGCTTTACTCATGTGACTTTCACTGTAATACAAGAGCATTCGTAAAAAGGTGTTAACCGGTTTTCAGAAAGAAAAAAAAACGAATCACTGAACTTAGTTCAACTAATGTGGAAACCTCAAGCGGGCACCCTGTCGTTGAATGTTATATGCAAAATAATCTTTATCCATCAGTTGTTTTCTGCTCATCCCAATGCTGCTAGCCTAAAATCTAAAAGTATAAAATTTATTCAACCGAATATTTAATTTCTACATTAATGTGTTTCTTTAAGTACTGAATATCCTTGGTCTATAGAAAAAATGCGAAAAGCTACGACAGAGGGATTCCTCCGTGTGGTTTCGCTTTTCAAGTGATTCACGTCTTCTCCCTTTATGGCGAAATATGGGAGTGAATTGTATCAGTTCATTCTAACTATTCTTTCTGTATAATTTGAAATATTTACATATATATATATATATATATGATCAAACCACAATAAGAAATGGGAAAACAAGACTAAGATCTTTCAACCGTAACAAGCGGTCTTCGTCAGAGTCAAAAACCCAACTGACTTGACAGTGAGTTGGGTTTTTGACTCTGACGAAGACCGCTTGTTACGGTTGAAAGATCTTAGTCTTGTTTTCCCATTTCTTATTGTGGTTTGATCATTGATTGTTGTTTCACGTTTTTATGTGAAATCTTTTTTTATATATATATAATCATACAAACCAAGTATATAATACTAAAATAGAACAAACATTTCTAACCAACAACGTGTCTCATAAGAGTTATTTACTACTTTAATGAGTGCTGTTACTGTTCAAAAGATTTTAATTAAATTTTAGATTTACCCTTTGTGTTTAAATACTAATTATATTTAGAATGCTTAGTATGCAATGCTTTTATATATGTGTATAATACTTTCGGGAAACATGTGCTGATGTTTAATATTCTCTAACACATCCGATAGCTCATAACTTACGTTGGTGAATTTCCCATGGGATAGCACCTACCCTACAATTATAGGAGTAAATTCGATTATTATGATGATGATGACATGCAAATGTTGTTCAATTTTTCTGTTTTTATGCTTATTTTCTTAATTTATGAAACTAATTTTATTTAATTTCAATATCAAGTATGGTAGTATTAATACTGACGCAGCACTTTGGTTATTTGCTAGAGATTGATTCAATCCTGAAACCTTGTGTTTCATACTTTCCTAGAAAACTACTTTTTAGTTCTTTGTGTAACGTATCTATTAAATCTATTTTACATTTTTTATAGTCTACTTCGTCACTTTATTTTTGTTGAATTTTATTAGTCGTTGATGAATATAATAGTTGATAAATGCTCAAACCACAATATGAAATGGGCAAAAAAGACTAAGATCTTTCAATCGTAACAAGCGGTCTTCGTCAGAGTGAAAACCCCAACTGACCTAACGTTCATATTGTTGTTTGATCATTTCACGTGTTTATGTGAAATTTTGTATCTATAATAGATGATAAACGTACATATCTTTTAGTACTTGATATTTTTGACAAGTTCTAATCTTTTTTGTTTGTAAATACATGTTTGTAAATCTCTCATATATTTTGCCTCAATGTTAACACGATTCAGAAAGAAAGGAAAGCATATAACTTTCCTATCTGATAAGGTGTAACACAATGTGTTCTTGGCGTTGTTCAAAAACTCATTGTTACTCTTTCCTTCAGCCATCCTTTTGACAATCTCTGGTAGTTTTCAAGGTCTTCAACCATCGTTTAATATTTTTTCTAGATTCCTACATTTATCTCACCTAACAGGACATTATGTAAACCATTTGTGAATCCATGCATTGATAGAATATAAATTTCCTTGGTCTGCACCTGCTAAGCCTTGTTAAATGGCCAGTTGTACTGAATTACTAGTGCGTCTAATTAGGATAAGTGATTCAACGTCACATTTCATCTTAACATAATCTATGACTGATGTCAATAATAAGATTTCTATTGCCTTTAATCAAAAAAGGCACTGCCTGGAGTTTGTATTCCTGGCCAGTTTGCTCCATACAAACCAGTAGGCTTTGTATGGGGAAAAAGAAAATGTTGGATTGGTCCAGTGGTTATTTCATCCAGTTTGGACTGAAAAGAGATCACTATTCTGTTTTCTGTCATTGTACAATGGGCACTGGTCGATAGTCCTGTCCCTCATTTGAAGGTGGGCTTTAAGGAAGTCAGGCCATGCTCTATTAACAGTTTGAAAATAGCAGTACTATCTTCATAGAGGTCTCCGAGTGTCCAGACAAGCCCTAGGCTGCTGTGGCCGCTTGGTATTTGTGTTCCAGGCGCTTGCGGTCTGTAATCTATCATTGACAGGAGAAGTGAAAGTTTGGGAGCAGGTTGGATTAGGGCTGCTCCTGCCTTAGGTAGTGTGTCGGCTCTCTCGCTGCTTCTGATTATACCATGGCTCTATATCCACACTTTTTATGGTCGACCAAGAAGGGGTAATTGCTTTCTACATTCTGAAGTCGTGAGGGTTTGATCATGCATATGTCATTGAAGATGGGGAATTGACAAGGAAAATCACATTTAAAAAGTCTGTAGAACTTAGTTGAGTTATGGTTGTGGTCGCAAATACTCCATAATAATACAATAATATAGTTCATAATAACTTATAGTTGAGCAGATGACATATTGCAAACGACTAAAAAACCCTAAACACTGAAATATTTTTAAATATAATTGCTTATGGAATAAAAATTACTTATTTATAAAAATAATTTCTTTTGGAATAAACTCGATATAAACTGTTCGTCTTCGTGTTTGAACCAGTGCGACCAACGGCACTGATCAACTTTAACTGAATAGTTTTCAGTTTAAATAACGTATACAACGTAAACTTTCAATGTTGAACAAAATAGCAGTAATAATTTACATTGTTTCTGAAGATTTTATCATTGTGTTCCTATGAACGGATATGTTCTACAGCAGTGATTTTTGTAGAAAGTTTTATATTTTAAATATTCGTTTTTTATCTCATTTTTAATAATTATGTAATAGTTTATAATTAATCATATTAAATGGTCTTCTATATATAATAATCTAAGTTGTATAAGTTTACAGTGACTATAATTTTTTTTTGAGGCCCCAGGATAAAGGTTTTGAAAGCTTATTTTTCTTCTAAAATATTACTTAATGATTTTAACAAATTTATTTTAGTTCACTGCATCACCACTCCTGTTGAAGAGAGGGGATTTCCTGTTGTATAACAAGAAATATTTCTAATAAGGAACCTATTTTCTACACTTTCAGCTCTTGTCAATATTAATGAATTAAGTACCGAATGAATACTTAGATTTGGTCATAAATTGCCTACTTCGTGAAATATTGCATATTTTGGCAGAATATGAATTACTTATGTGATATCTTTCTGAACTTCACTTCCAGACTGGCAACTTAAGTTTCAATAATGTAATTTTTAACCCTTCACTCGTGTTTCCATAGTTTAACTTGCTGCAAGCGCCACTTTCAATGTTAACTCCTTACTGGTAATAGTGTTTATATTTTTATTAGTTCTTTGCTAACTCCGATTAGGAAATCAAGAGTTAAATGTTAAAGTAACAGGGACCTAACTGTAAAATTTTGTGGCTTATATTTCTCTGCAGCTAATATGAAAGTGAAAAATGACTTTTCGATTTCTTTTGTGTTATAATGATATATTTAACATAAATGGATCCTAGTGGCCTAATTAAATAAATTTATTATTATGTAATAATTCATAACATTTTGCGGATAGTTTAAAGTAATATTGTTATAGAAATCCCTTAGAGTTTTGTATCACCCAAGTCGCAGAAGCACGCACCAGTAATCTGCCCTTGTCCTCGAGGTCACATGCGAGCCCCTGGCGGATTCTTGATTGACGTCACTTCTGCCATTTGATAGTACTCCATCTGCTTTGCTTTTATTTCAAGGCTCTCTGACTCTCACTTTTCGTGCCACCTGATCACTGGTTCTTGAGGCATATACACAAGTTCTTTATTGACTCCATTTCTGTTAGTAGACAAGAAGAGACTGACATTTTCCTTATTTCAAGGAAATCTTTTGATTTTTAATTTCGATGCTAGCTGGCTACTCGTCTGGAGTGAATGCCCAGCCGTGGTTGGGTTCGTAATTGAAATCACTTCAGCTATTAACAATTCATTCTAATCTCCTCTGTTTCCATTTTATCCAGTTTCCTCTTTCGATGTAAGCTGGTTTTTAGTTTTCGATGTACAATCCGAGACGAGTTCGTAAGTGACGCCAATCCCGATATTCCATAACACTCTACTCGCGTCTTCTTTGTTTCAACTTGCTCCGGCTCCCACTTTCGATGTCAGCTGCTTATTAGTTCCCAGGCCCACTTGCTTGTATCAAATAGGGCGCATGTGTTCCCACATTTCCCTTTTTGTTACATTACTTCTCATTATGTAATAATGCAATTGGTTTAAGACTTTTTCATCACTCGGCCAGATTTCTTAAAGAGATTTCGTCACCATTGACCTCTCATTGCGTTAAATGAGAAGTTTACTTTCTCGCTAAAGAAGTTTAGTTTCTTCTTTAAACTTTTTAGAAGTTTTACTTTTGCTTGATTCAATTAGAAGATTTTTATAAGTAATAAATAGTTTATAAGTAGTTTTATGAGGTAAGCACCATTAATTAGTAGTAGTTAATAATTAATTGTATAGGGAACATAAACCAACTTAGCTCGTGCATCTTCATTTGCTCATACCTTTAAACACTGATCCCACTGACATTGAATAGAATTTACTAGAAGAAGGACATAAGGCACGAGCTAAACAGTTATGTCCAGACGACCATGGTTTTCTGGAGAGGCTGTCTCCAATATATTGGGTTTATGGTTGTGCAGGGCTGTAATATGAAAAAAACTCACCTCACTGTTCAGTTACCTGGATGGTCGTTATTACGGTTGAGGAGCTCAGTGAAGGCCGGGCCAATCCAGTGCTTCGGATACCAACGTCGTCTTGCTATTATCCAACCTGACATTCTAGATGTTTCTCCTTCTTGTAACTTCAATCATGATATAACTCTCAAGGTTTTAAACTGTCTTGATTCCAACAACCTTATAGTTCTGATCTGTTGTTACATGTTCCACATCATCTATACACAAAATGATAGCAAAATTATAACAAACTGTAACTGCCTCTGGTATTGTTGTACTGTCTCTGGTATCTTAGAACTGCTCGTTTCTAAGTATTAGTATTAGTTTGAAGTAAACACAACTTCTTCAAATGCTTTACTATATGTTTGTTATTCTTATTTTATAAAGCAACAATCCCCCTTCTCCTATTTCAGTCAACTCTCTCCCTTCATCTTACAAAAAAATAAGAAGAACAGATTGAGGAAGTTATTTCAAATCACAAGGAAGGTAGAAATACTCAACTTACAGAATAAAACCCAATGGTAATTATATGCCATTACAGCAGTCTCTGATCCAACCTCCTTAGTGCTGATAAACACTCTTATCATATAATATCGTGGTACATAATGAGGAACCTTAAAAAAGGGTCTAGTCATTCTAATACCTGAGTCTAGTCGACCATGTACCTGAAAGAGCATAATCAGCGTCCCATAGATGAAACCAAGAATACCCTACCCTTTTTCAATTAACTTTTAAACCAGTCTGGGATCTTCCCAGACACTCTTCCATTTCCTTCATATCAAATACAGTCACAAATCAACTACCTTCTATTCCAGCTGAAATTAATCAAGTGATAACATCCCTTAAAGTAAAGTATTTTCGTGTTCATGATATCATTAATAATAACTTGCACTTTAGCACACCGCCAAGGGTGTGTTGACATTGCGCTGTCTTCCAGGAGCATAAACGCTAAGGTTAGAATACTTCAAAAACCCTATAAATCTGTTCATTATCCACAAGATTATAGACCTATTTATAATTAAACACATTGTGCCATTTCACCTCTACAGTTACGAATATTGGTCTAGTAGTCTAGTTCATTAAGCAGGGCATCCCACCGGTTTGACCTGTCCTGTCCATTAAAATAGTGGCTGTGTTTGTGGAACTGGGGCAAGCTTTTGGCACGGTTTGACATTAGGTTTGCTACAGTTACTAAGATGGTTTTGTTTGCTTGGATAGTTTGTGGTGATGACTAACTCCTTTCTTTCTGGACGCACCTTTTTTTGTTTCGATTAATGGCTGGTCGGTGTGAAGCTATCAGTATAAAATCATAAAACTCCTCACAGGGCGAACTTACACTTTGCAATAATAACGGACCCTGTCGCTTATTGTGGAATATTTCCTTAGCAGTAATGGTCCTACGGAGAGGTAGATATCGAGCTGCTGTTATTCATAAGACTATAGTATTTGTGACTCATTTAGTTTACTTGAAAAATATCCTTTTGAGACCCTTGAATTATTTTGCTATTTCTGCAATACTCAAATAAAAGACGCGTCTAATGTATTGACCAATAATGCTTAGGAACATTCAAGTTTTGGGTAGGTAACAATACCGTAGATTCTAATTCTTATTTACAGCGCTGAATATCTAGACACCTTCTTCGATCCATTTAACTTTTCTTTTAACGTTCTACTTTGCATTTGTAAAATACTAAATTATCGGTGTCGGTAAAACGAGAAAATATCAGAGTTCTGGAATTGTTTCTGGTCTTTACAATATTTACTACTCCTATTTTGAATGAAGTGGCTTATAAGCTGTTAATTTATGATCATAAATAAATAAAAAGGTTGATTCACTTTTATTATATTCTGATTTACATAAATATTGTTAAACCAAATTATCTAGATCTTAAAATGCAGAAAAGAGATGTTTTTTATGTTCTATATCATAACTAGTTACTATATTAATTTAAATTAATTAAAAATGGTGACAAAATTCTTACTAAGCATGTCCAGAAATCATTTTTACAATAACATATAATGATTTAATAAATCATAAATAAATTTAATTTTAAATTAAAATTCAGGGAACCTCAAAACTTGTTGTTCCATTGAAAACTCGATGTCAGAATTTTGACTATTTTTCATTTATAGGGTAAACTACTGTAAAAATGGTTCTCATGGTAGAATTTATGAAATCAAAAGTAAGTCAAAATCAGATTATTTTGTCTCATTTGGGAAGCGATATTTTCCTCGTTTTATTTACTATCAAAAGGTACTAGTAAAACAATAAATGTAATAATCTATTGCATCTTTTTACTCGTTCCATGAAATAGCTTGCCTACACAGCAGTCCATTGTTAAGAAATCGTACATTGGAACATTTGTTTAAATGACAACAATAACAGTCTTAAGTTTTCTCTGGCAAAAAAAGGAAAAAGTTGTGGGCCAGTTTATTTTTTGTGTTGACTCTCCGGAGATAAATACTTGTGCCACAGAGGGAAAGTTATTTTGCCTTTGAATAGACTTTCTCCAAACTCGTCCTTCTTATAAAGGACTTTTACATCAGAATTTGCTACGCTGAACACGTTACATCAATACCTCGAAGATTTTAATGACTTTGGTAACGTTTTTTTGTAGTTGTTTTGTAGAGAATTGTGAAAGTGAGTAATGCTGATCCGAACCTGTTAAAGGTGATCGCTTAATACGATTAGTGTCAACTATGTAGTCTTTAAGTTCCTCTTATAGGTCAATTCCCTATAAATTAATAGGGAATGCAGACGGTAATATGACTGAAATAAACACCATAAAAACACCTTAAAACTAATGGCTTATTATTATATGTTATTCGATACTATCCTAAATGATATGTTCCCGGGGTACTCATTATATTTTTCATATATAGACCTCTCTGCATGTGTGGATATAAATTGTAACAAGGAAAATACGGCAAGGCAATTTTAAGATCTTTATTTAAAAAAAAAAGCACACCTTTATTTATTCATATTATAACGAAACGCTATAATATGAGTATACGCTAACCTTAGTTACTGAGGTATGAGTCACCTATATACCGGGGACTTTCGTCCCCTGGTGTAATTACGCGAGTAAATTTATTGGTCAAATGCATGCCGTAGCATCGTGGTGCCCGCCTCCGCGAGGTCCACCTTGGACACCCTGAAGTTTTGTGGCTAAACTAGGGGGGTGACAAAAGGGCAACACATTAAATCGTCGGCCTGATTTGATTTGTTGGTGTCATGGCTGGAAATCACAGTGATCAAAACAGGTTGGGGTCATACTGGATATGGGGTATTTAGTTCTCTGGGTGGACTAATATTAATCAAAGGCTATTTCTGTCGGTGACTGAAATCATATTGCTTATATCCTACTTATTCCTATCTCTGAATCATAATGTACATGTCAGAAGGTCCTACTCTACTCATTTACCTACCCACCATTTTTGCTTACCCCCACACTATTTTTCATAGGCCTGTAGATGGGTTATATTTCTCATAGGTTAATTACTTCCACGACCAGTAGGTTATTGGTCATAGTCCCGTTATAATATTTAGCCGATACTGTACAATAGTTATTGACTCCTTTAGTAGTACTCATATTATTTAGATGCTATTCAGTCTTGACTTCGGTTTATATTTAGCCGGGGGCTGGGGTTATATATATTACGAGCTAATTATTTCTGTGACTGGGGTGTTAGATGCCTGTGGCTGGACTCATATGGAACATGTTCTATTTATGCTGTTCTTGGATGGTATAGTCGTAGACCATTTATTCCTGTAGGTTGGCGATATTTTTCAAAAACTATTTTTCCTTCAATCTGGTATCATATTGTAGTATATTGCTCCTAGGTTATTTTCTTGTGTGATCGGTGTGATATGGTTTATGGGTTATTTAATTAAATTGACTGTATTATATTCTTTTCTTTGGCGAGAGTCAGATTGTTTATATGCTATTTTCAATAGCTTATAGCAATTAAATTTTATTAAAATAATTGTTAAAAGGAATGTTTAACCAAACATGAGTGGATTTATATTTTCATATAAATAGTGTTTGAATTTCATTTACTTGTTTCGAAAATATTAGAGGCACTAGAGCAAATGATGTTTTTAAAGAAAACAATAGCGATAGCCATCTTGTGAATGTGAGCTTTTTGAAGTGGCCAAAAGAATGTTGCGGACAGTGGCAGTGATTACTCTACTAGAGCAGAGTTCCCACGCATTAATCTCTATGCGCCACATTACGTGATAATCTACCACTGCTTGGCTCTTACTTTGGATTATTCCTTCCTTAAACTCTAGCTAAAGTAAAACACGCTAATTTTCGTGTTTAGCCACATTTTTTTATTTATTTTTTAGTTGAATCTATTTTCAAAACAAATAAAAGAAAAGTTGGCAGCAAATAATTTTAATTATACTGGAATTAATAGATAAATCAAAGTCTCCACACATAAAAAAGAAGTTTTTTTTATTCTTCGCGTTTCGAACACTTCGTGTCCATCGTCAGGTAAACTTCCAAATGTAGTAGTAGGCGACAAACCAGAGTCCAGCCTTCAACTAGACTTCAGTTTACCTGACGAAGAACACGAAATGCGTTCGAAATGCATAGAATAAAAAAAGCTATTTTTTTTTATGTGGATATTTTGATTTATCTATTTACTCCAGTATGAATAAATACCACATAATTACGGATTGGATGACCAATGAGTTTTAATTATACCTAAATATAACTAAAATCTATGTTAACAATATAATATCATAGGTACATATGATTGTGTAGTAATACATATGTACATGCATATGATGTATATGATTCTATATAGAGTAATCCTCATATTTTACACAAAGGAAGTATGAAATTTGAGGAATACTCATTTAAATTTGATAGGTTCTCTTTGAAATGGTTATTAATGGTTGAAAAGCCCTTATTTTTTTCGTATCTCAAGTGTTAATATTGTTTCAATTTGTTTCTCATCTACTTGTGATATGTAATTAAAACTGGTTCAATTAGAACCAATTAGTTAAAATAATGCCATTCCCAACTCTTAATTCTTATATTCAATAGGGATAGGGGTACTCCATCTTCCTTTATCTCACGTGTAATTTTAAAGAGACTTTGACATGAATTAAAGGCATTTAAAACATTAGTTTTAACGTGTAGATCGAATTACAGATTAATTAATTTAACTCTGTTGCCCTGTTCGAGAAACAGGTCCACATATTTATAGTTTCTTAATCGTTTGTTAAAACATCGTCCAGTGAACGAAGAGATGGTGAACGATATTTCGTTTACTCTCCGTTTTGGATCGTTTTATTTGAAAATACTATGTGTGCATAGTTTTAATCAATTCAAAAAAGTGGATAACCTATTTCCGACATTGCGAAATATATATATATAAATTTATACCGTGTACACATTTGCAGAGTTCACATATTTGATGCAGAATGTGGAGCAGTGATAGATATGTTTAACTTGAAGTAGTTTAATTCTGATTTAAAATATTCAGAGTTTACTCATTTAGTCTTCTATAGTTCCATGTTTTGGTGTTATACTGTGGTGTACTTAAGTAAAATTTTCATCAAGTCCTACCAATTTGTAAAATTATCCAACATTTTAACTAAAATATGACTCACTTGAGGTGCCTTTTGCTTTATTTTGGTGCATTCATAACATTAATACATTTTTTAAAAAAATTTTTTTTAGATTTTGTAAGTTCTTTATTTTGAAATAACAGAATGATTAAAGTGAAAAATCAAGTTTGAAGTGGTTTGGTGTTTCAGGAAGGAGATGGTGGGAGGCGCGGTGGTGTCCCGATGCGACGACGAGGTGCACGCGGATGAAGGAGATGGCGCCCTTGTGGGCTCGAGCATAGCCGACCGTCTCGCGGCTCTGCATCGCAGCGGCACTTCCGACTGGAAGAAAAGGATCAAACCTCTTGACAATGTCAGTACTATTCACTGCAATATTTATGACAAAGGTGTTTTTATCTTACTTCATGACAAACCAAATACTATTTTTTCCTCGCCTTTTGGTTATTTAGAGATTTGAAATTTTTTGCTTTTTGTGTTATTTAATGATATATATATATATATATATATATATATAGTTAATGATAAAACTTTCACGACTTATGGATTACTGAGAGAGGAATATAACAATAATAGAGTACCCGTGACCCGTTGGGTCATCCAACACCTTCCTTTTTACTGCAATCAAGTTCACATAAATGCAGATAAACTCTTAATTAATTCATTTCTAATAAAGAGGATAATGATCATATGTTTAATACAGCCTCTTTATTTACATTTTTTTTGTAAAATATGAATTTTGCAAAAAGAAAAACTTTAATGCTTTCTTGCTGTTGACCCTACTGAGAGCAGCAGTAACATGTATTTGGCTCCTTGAGACTAATGAAAGTCATGCCAAATGCTAACAGAATTGGAAATTGAACCCTTAAAAATGGAATATTGTCATCTTCAGATAAAACGATTTTCAATCTTCGATTTAAACAATAATTCCCCTTAACACCGTGATGCGATAATATTATAAACAATGACATTATCATAAAGCGCCTCAGTTATTAGTCTTGTTTCATTACATAAGCGCAGTGGATCAATGTTTTTCACACATACACATGACACGAGCTTCCTTTTTGAGTTTTAGCTTATATTGGAGCAATCCAGACAACTCTAGTGAGTCAAGAAATTCTGGAGGTAAATGTGTAGGTTCTGTTCCTTCACAAAAACCGAGTTGTGTGAGAAATATTGTTTAATTTGGAAATTTTTCAATGAACCTATGATTAATTTCACTGTGTGTCTCGTTAAATGGAACTTATATAGAATTTACTGTAAACAATATTTGCGGGTTGACAATGAAGAATAAATGTATTCAATATACTAATGAACATTATGTGCTCAGATAAACATATCTTCGGGCAGTAATAATCCCTTTATTTTCATTCCTTTCACCTCTGTATTCACCAATATTTATGAGACATTTAGAGTATTCCTCATCTTCTTGAACAACAACCGAGAAAGAGAATGCCAGTCGTCTGTTTTCTAATGTTTTCATTGTGAGACTTGTCAGTTGTTAGATTGCACATTCATCTATCAGTGTTGGAGGTATCTATTTTTTCAGTTTGTGTTAAATGAGTGTGAAAACCATATATACACGGAGAGGACATAAAGCTATCGGTCTCGAGCCTGCACGATGTCAGGTACTCGTAAAGACACTTGAGTAATTGACTGTAGGACGCCTTACAATGAAGTAACCCGTTATGACTTGCTCAAGTCAGTGTTGGTGCCAAATTGCAAATTTGCCACCCCTTGTAGAGAAGAAAAGATGAAGAGCAGCCTATCTATGTGAACGTTGCAAAACTAACAAACAAATTATTATAATTCAATTATTACATTTTTTAAGAGTTTAAATATTCTAGAAATAAAAATCTCAGATCTTTGTATAGAGGTTTTAAATTTCATGTACTGAAGGCTGTTGTAGTAAATAAAATAAAGTAGATAATACACCCGCCATTATTTTGAAGACATGTATTTAAAAACTTTTAATTAGTAATGGGTTCTTGTAGTGCGACTTAAGTCAAACGATTTTATTGATTGCTAATGTTACATTTTCTTTGTTACTTATTCAATGAAATCATGTATTCCAGGCCAATTTTTCTACACAAACATGCAAATTGCGAGCATTATAGAGAATTATACCTTAATACGAACTGGTGTGTTTGGATGCTTTGGGCTGTTTTGAAACCTATTTGTGTTGGTTTATTGGCAATATATGTGGTGAGTGAGTATGTATAACTTTTTTGGTAGGTACTACAGTGTTTGACGGATCATGATGAAATTCAGTTTTAAACAGTTAGTTACATGATATGTGTTTAGAATTGTGCAATATCGAACTCTAGGGAAGGTACTTTATAGCAGTATAGAAAATATTTCTATCTATGAACTACTGATTGTTAAGGTTTTCTATGATTTTGCATAATTGTAAAAATAATGTTTTTTTTACTCATTGGAGTAGCAGTCAAAAAATAAAAGACCCCATATTACAGGAACAAGTGTTCCTCTAGTTTCTTTAGTTATTGGATAGGGAATGGAGTGAAATTAAAAAGAATATTACCGTTGGGAATTGATGTAGAAATTTGATTTAAAATTATATTTAACTTTGGATTCACTCTATTCTTTAAATATATTTTGAATGAAAATATTTAATACAATTCAAGATTTCAATTTCCTTAAGAGGTTTTAAATGGGATTCACCGGACTCCAGTGACAATTTTAGACGTTTTCAAGATCATAATGATTCGTTCATCATGTTCATTGTAATTCGTATGATGTCTTAGCAGCATTCCACTCAGTCAATTAATTAAATATATTTGCGCAGAATTTGTTGGTAATCTTGCTGGTATTAATGTACCATATAATGAAGGTCAGTTGAGAGTTTTGAAGTTTGATTTACTGTAACAAAGGATAGGATTCATGGTTGGTACAACCTTGCGGTGGAATGGGTAACTGTTCTATTTAAGGAAGCTGTGAAGATGGACCCATCTCCGGAGAGTTCTGAGCGTCCCTCTATCGCTTACAAAAGAACCGTTCTCCCATCGCTCAACTGGAACCTTGCAACGAGGACAGTTTTTGTTAAGGAAAAACTTGCCACTGTCAATCGAGGTCCGCTAGAGGAACCGCTTCGAGTTTCCTAAAAGAACTATCCAGACTTTCATGTCAGTTCTAGAGAGTAACAATGAACTAATATCACCAAAAAAATGCTTTTCCTTGTTCTTTTTATATCTCGCGTAATAGGAATTTTTCTAACAAAATTATCTTCCGCTTGGAAAATCTCATTAATTTCCAAAATGCGTAATCTTTTCTGACTTTAAATATATTCAGTTGTTTCAGAAGGGATGTAGGGCTTGTTCGATCTAAACTCATACAGATATAGTATGATCAAATTAGAATTCCTTGACTAAAAGCATTATACATTCATCTTTGTTGTTAGTCTTCTGTGTTTTAGTATTAATAGTATGTGATATTTTTTTAACAATAAAAGCCGGATAATTCTTCAATGATGGCTAAATTATTAGAATTACATTCACTAAATATCTAATGGATCCATTTACAGTATGCAGTATAACATTTATTTTTATTCATTTTCATTTTGTTATTCTCAATTTCTCAATAATATATGTGAAATATTACCGTTCTGGATGCCACTTGACCCTAGAAATGACATGAAAACCTGTTTTTGTTTGTTTATTTTCAACGCCCACGATTACAGGTTTCCATCTGATGGTTGCTCCAGAACGAAAAGTGTGGGCAGTTGTATTTAGCCCTCATTTTAGTTATTGATGAATCACGTGGATCTTGAACGAGTACTTGACATCGACTTGAGACCGACAGTTTTGACTTTCCGAGAGAGAAGCGTCAACATTTACTATCACCGCATGATAAATTTAAAGTCTTGACCAAGTCTTCAGCGTTAAGACAAACTTGTTGCCTGTCAAACCATTCTTGACCCCGAAGCCGTTTATATTTTGTTAATGATGAATAAGTTATGAGGTCTATGACTATTTTGTCCACACTAAAGATCATACCGTTTGATCCAGCATAATTTAATTTGATATATAAACAGTCCTTTGTTATAAGATGATAACTGAGGGTGGAAGTATTCAATGGGATACAAAAAAGTATTTACTTTTCACTGTAGTGCCGATCATATATAATTAGAATTTCGTATTAGATATTCTCTTTATAAAATTACGGGTTGATACAAATTAAATGGGTATTGATGAATGAGTATTTTAAATATAGACTTATAATATATTCCAGTACCTTACTTTCTCGTTATGTTTTTTATTTGACTCATCCCAATAATTACATTGTGTGGGTATATTGAATTTAGCCACATTCAAAGTGTCAGTCATTGAATTTATAATGAATTTGATAATTAGCATACTTATGTTATACTATTATTAAATCTCACAAGTGTTCCTTGAAGGTGCTTTGCATGCAAAACCGGTCGGACGACTATACCGACTATTCACGAGGTGAGACTTATTTATATAGTATGATGTTTATTAGCCTCTTTGGTAATAACATGCATGCATTGTACTTAGGTAAAGTCGAGCGGAGACCTTTCCTTTTTTTGTAATTTTTTATTAATAGTAAGGTCATTGCATAAGAAAAGTCAGTTGGAAGTTATTTTTAACAGTTATATATATGACTGGGATACATATCTTTTCAACTTCGGTTGTCCTTCCTGAATCAAGACTACTGTTGTTGCATCGTTCTTGTAAAATGTTTTCATACCATTCGTGAAGATTTGAGTCATCTATGATTAAAAGCAGTCTTGCAGGTTCGTTCAGATACCTCTGAGAATGGTTAATAAATGAAATTTTGAAAGCTTCTGTATAAATGACTTGTGAAGAAGAGGTCGACAGGCGGAAGTATATCCCGCTCAAGCTCCGCTATTTTCTCATGTAATGGTCTTTTCGTGACGAAGGCTGACACGGTCTTGATGGAAATCGTTCATACAAAGCCAATAAAACTATCCTGTTCAATGTTGTTTTACTTCAGTAAAAATCGCTTGATTCAATTATTTCCTTCTTGGTATGGAACACCCTCGTCCAACTTTAAAGTTGCAGTTTTGTATCCACTTCTGTTTTAAAAAGCATCGTAGTATTCTTACCTGATAAAATAGGATGAAACTCCACATTATTTGATTGTTCCAGCAATACTAACCAAATTTTCTTATTTGTTGGGATTTATTAATTATATACTCGTAGTTGGGATTGACTTTAAAATGATGTCTACCTCAACATTTTTAATAACTTTAACAAAGTTAAAGTAACATGTATGTTGATGTAATGATCACATACATGATTTTGTGACTGAATTTATAACACTGTTACAATATAATTTTATTCTAATAGAAAAGAAAATTAAACTATTCGTTTTCAACACAGTAAGAAGAATAAAAAAACAACATAATCACGGTCGAGCAGCCTAATTAAATAATTGAAGGTATCGACTACACTCTGGACACAGCTGTACAGAATACCTGCAAGAATTGTAAGATTTATGCGGAAAATGATTTCGTCATAGTCATATCGTTGGCTGCTTTCACGACGAGGTCTTGCTATAAGAGCTTCAGTTCATATCACTTAATATTATTCGAGGACTTTTAGGGAGTTTGTCCCCAAAATGATATATCGTTTATATTAGTTGACCATTTCATCAGATCTCCTCCTACGAGAGTCAAATCACCCAAGATTTTATAAATTTAACTTAACCCATAGCATAATGAAACAATATATTTTGACTGTTAGCCGACCAATATGCATTCAACAAATTTTAAGAAGTACCTAGACAATGAGCAAAGTCATATTGTTTTCGTATATTGATCACCCAGAATCAAATGAGTTTGACTAAATATTAACAGGAATTTTAATATAACACAGCGATGCAATAAAATAATAATACTAAAACATTGCTAAGGCTCGCCCAAATGTGTTAACGAATATAATGATCTCATTCGCTATTGAGCATGCTTTGCACCATCATATTCTTTGTTTGCCTAATAATTGCGATATCATCATCCCTTCAAGAAATCAACTCATACAACCATGAAGATTAAAAAATGTTTTCCAAAAAAAAAAAACAAAGATGAATTTTCATAAGGATCAGAACCATATACACAGGAAGCTCCGCGGAACACCTTCAAGACTCGTGCTTTGGTCTGCATTGACAATGGAAATAAATTATAGCGTAATCAGTTAGTGGTTCAATTGAACCGTTTTCTATTGTAAGACAAATATGATCCACATTTAATTAAGTCGCTAGTGTAAAGGCAAACAATATCTCGAATATTTCTACTCCAGTAAGTTACATCGTGTTTCCTCCCACAAAGCGACTTCAAAGGGGCAAGGTACAAGATTCTACACGGACTTCTCAGAAACAAATTGCCTACACAATTTGAAACTGTGATTCCATTGTCCCTTGTATTGTTCTTACTGTGCGGATGATGTGTAATTTAATTCTCTTTTCTAATAGAATACGAGTAAACTAACATTCAAATAGTTTCGCATAAAAATTTTTTTAACTAGTCTACAATTATTTAGCAAAATCAGGGCGATGCAATAAAATGTCGTCGTCTATGAGCCCATGCAATCACGTAAAATGTTAAATTCTAACATATGGTACTGTTCGTTTGAATAATTTTAAAAAGTTCTACATTTTACATAGCATATCATATTAACACGATCAAAGCACTTCACTATTTTTTAAAAGCCTTTTAAAGTTTAATAAATCTGTTTCACATGATTTTTTTAAAAACTGTTCCTTAAGTTAAAATTTGTATATTTTAAATCAAACTGATCTTCTCTGATGCCGAAAAAGTATGAAAAATTGTTCAGTAATATTCATATCAGTTGTGTACGATGTACAATATTGTCCAGAGTTCTGTGGAGTTACAGTTGAGGAGACAAAAAAAGAAATGCTTTTTGAATTAACCAAAACGAGCATCTTCCCATGATGCAATATTGTCCTAAAACTATATAAGGACCCTTTTTGGCTACAATTTGGTAGTATAGTATATACGATGTGACCTGCACCACCATCTACATGAACTTTAGGGGGGACGCATCACTCACACACACAGACAAACACACAAAGATATAATTAAAAAAAACTTAAAAACAAATTGAGTTGACCTCAAAAAGTCTAAGCCCGTAAATGTTGGATCATAAAATTTTGTTCATGGTTACTATAATTTACTTCCAGCAAAGAAAGAGGGTTATTAATTTTGCTTTTGTGATCAAGTTTTTAGTATTTATGACAATTAGAACAGCTCTCTATTCTTTTTTTGAGTCTGTTCAAATTTTAATATTTAGTTCATTTAGGTTGATCATGTTTCCTTCATCAGAGATATTCACAAAGGATAACTAAATGTGATTAAAGAATGATCTGAAATATTTTATTGTGCCTGAGCTATTTCCATAGTCCGATTAGTGCATTTACTCTTACATTTAAGTGCTGAAACATGGTTATCTCTTGGTGAAATATCGTAATGGAAGGGATGTCATCGCCCCATATGACGAGGATATAAAATATGTACCTGTAACTAGAGGGGGGGGGGGGGGTAATTAAAACTGGCAACTCAAAAGAAAAAAAACAATTCAAACAATCATTGACACTTGACAAGAATGCATTGAAAACCTAAAGAAGAAAAAAGTTTGACCTTGGGCTGGGAAAGCCATGCAGCCATCAAGTGCCTTTTCATAGCTGTTGAAATCACTCTAACGGCACAAGGTCCATTAGGTAACCTGTATAGATCCCGTTAGTTTGCCGCAGTGACTTAATGAAGCAGGTTAATGTTCTTACTTATCATTACATGAAAGCAGAGTTTCCTGCTTCATTAGCATTTCACTCTAATAATTACTTTATTCTCTTCAGTTTTGCGACTGCTGTTACTTCAACTCTTAGCTGTTTCTTAAATGGTTCTATTCTGATCAATTGCTTATATATGTTTAATTACTTTAGTTTTATCTGAAATACAAAACGAAGTAATTATGCAATTTTAGGTTATGATGCTAACCTCCATTGTTGGCTGAAGACTTGTATTATTTCAAGAGACAAATACACTTCAGATGTTGTCTTAGCCGCCAAACATGTATGTTCATACCATACATTAATTAAGGGAAAAGACTTTCCTTAATTATTAGGTTGGGAATATGCTTGTAATTCCTAACTTTAGATCCATCACAATTAAAAGAGCTGTGGATTGAATAAACAGAGTGGATATACCTGAGAAATATAAGAATTATGGTGGCAGGGAACTGAGAGAAGTGTGTTAGAGCGAAATATGACTGCATATATTTATAATGAGATATGCATATTGAAATTACGACTAGTGATACGTATATGAGTCACTAATATGTACTAGTGTCGCACAAGCTATTACGTCATTCACGCGTCCTTTGTTTTTGAGTCGTTATACCTCAACTCTTCCTGTTTCCCCTTCACCCTGCCTTGCTTTTTTCTTCATGTTGGGTATAGGACTCATTAGTTGTCCTACACAGAACTAGGATTTGCTGTTTGCCTGGTGAGCAGAGTTCTTCTTCTCCTGATGACAACGTGATTGAAAGAAGTTTCATTGTTGTTTGTTTGTGTTATTTTCTCTTAATTGTTTCTCTTAACCGTTTGGTATATTAATACTTAAAATATATCAAGTACATATGTACATATTATATATATATATATATATATATATAAACTATATTCACAAAAAGTATACACAGAAATGAAACAAAAACTCACTGTTTCTCGTTTCTCGTTCGATGACGAGTTCAAATATAGTTGTGAATTTCTGTTTCATTTCTGTGTGTTCTTTTTGTGAATATAGTTATTTAGTTCGTAGAACCATTTCATTTAATTGGTTTATATATATATAGTTCAATTTTCATAAAAAAATCATATATAAATTAAAAAACACACTTACAGTCTCTAATTTTCGGTTTGAACGTCTTCAGGAAAGATAAGAGAGGGAAACAAAGCGTACTGGTCCAGAGACGGTTGGAGACCATGTATATATATATAGTATGGACAGACAAATATACATCTGTGGACTATAGAGGACTTGGTGTAAGATCTCTAACCGTCTCTGCTCCAATGCTCTTTGTTTCTATTGTACCTCTCCTGATGACGGTTCTAACTGAAATTTGGAGAAAGTGTCTGTTTAGAGAGATACAGGAAGTACTGAAATCGAACATTCACTATATTTTATAAAGGGATTGAACAAACTATATTTCACTTCTAAGGGTTTTTTTTGTTTTTTTTTTTTTGTAGAGAACTGAGGGACTGATAAAGTCAGTCCTCAATCCTGATTCCTCCAGGGAATATTGCATATCTCAAAGAAGATGATTCTACCATTTGGAGTCCCAAGTTGTGCCTAACTCAAATGAATATAGAGTAGGGATCTTTAACGAGTACCTGTCACCGTTCAGACTCAGGTCCGACGTTTTTACGTCCTGTCCGAGAGACGACGAGCTCAGATTTATTCACCTCCCACGTGAATGAATGGAGTACCAGAGTGGGTGGGTATCGAACCCTGGACCTATAAGTTCAAATGTTAGCACTTTGGCACTGAACCAGCCTAGCCCGCTGTTGTACAAAATAGTGGATAGAGTAAAAGAGATATAAATTAAATGTATTAACTGTGACCAATAAAGACGAATTTGTAATCGGATTTGTTGCAGCCAACTCTTCACGGCTACACTCATAACAAGCATTAAGAACAGTATCTCACTTTCTTTTGAAAAAGAAGTGTATTTAGCACCATTGATTCAGCCTCAACTATGATTTGAAAATCCCTCCACTCAATTAATTCCTGAGGGGAACTGACAAAAACTGTAACATTGCTTTACTTGTCAGCTTTATCAGTATTTGAAACCATTTGTTTGTTTGAGACTTGGATTTGAAACCATTTGTAGTTGTATAGCATAGCATCTTACATAGTATTTCGTGCCACAAAGTCTTATCAAGAGTTAATCTGGGTATTATAATGAGCGTAATAAACGTCATACTTCGTACATTGGTAGAAGAGCTCGACCTGTTTCGGGTCCTTCTGGTTCTCTTCTAGATTTTGTTACTTCTTTATGAACCTACACCTGCTATCTAGATCACTAAAAACCTATGGTGTCTGTATAGTTAAGTTTATTATTTAATATTATAATTAATTTTATCGAAAGACCCGAAACCGGGAAGAACTCTCTATCCAATGTACGACGTATGACAGTTAATATGACTACTAATTCTAATATTACTAATCTGAGTCGAAATAGCCCATTAACTATATTTAATCTGTAATGGTTATGCAAATTACACATTGGTTAGTATCTATATTATTAGGCCTTTTTAAAAACAATAGCAAATGGACCAACAAGATATTTTTCATGCTGACATCCTAAGTATAACAATATTATGAATTTTGTATTTAGCCATTTAGTTGAGTTTAGTAATTTGCATGTTAGTTATTTCACTGCATGTTATTAATTATTATTCAGTCACCCAGTGGTTTAACTTTGAATGTGGAGGAAGCTGGTTTTAAAACTGTGACGTCCACGTGGCATCATCTAGCGTCAGCTCGTGGAACTTATACTCTCTGATTGCTATCGTCAATTCGTTTCTGCAATGATTCATTGGTCATTTATGTACTCTCCAATACAATTTTCTGCTAATATAATCAATCTGTTCCGCATATTTGTAATTTATTATTGTTGTGTAGTAGTTATTGCAGATATAAACAGCGCTACTGCAGTAGTTTGAATAATTACGATTAGTTCTTACATGTTCTATTTTCTTTTACTATCAGTAAATTATAGTAGCCTTGAAGAGAATTAATTTCTACTTGTAAAAGATTTTTTGTTTTGAGGCTACCACGCCCAGTTAAATTATTTTCTTAACGGTATCTATATTTGTGTGAAGTGTGGTTGTTTATCTCTGAATTACTAATTTTACGAACTCTCTACTCGTTGAACATATTAAAATGGAATGCTGTATAAAAAAATGGTTGGCCAAAAAAAAAAAAAAAAATTGCTTACTTCTCAGGCAGAAAATTGCGGTAAATTATAGCCTATACAGTACTCTATACGATGTACTGTAGAAACTATTTATTTTTTACATGTATCTATTAGTACGACAAAGGTTAAAAAATATAATGGTATTATAGAAGTCCGTCATCTTTGATGACGCTCTATGAGCAAATCCGATCGAATATCCACAACATCGATTCACGATGTATGATGTATTTTGTGTAATCATACATTTTTGTTTTACTAACTACTCATTTTCAATATTCTAGAAATTACCTATTGTGATTCTCACAATATATGTATCATTGAAATGTTATCAATTCTGGCTCTTAGGATGAGACATATTATACAATACTAAGAAAACCACCATTATAGTAGAGAAGTTACAAAATGTTACTCTATATTTTCAGTTAAATTGAAAGTTAAATATTTTACAGTTATATTGTACTTAACTAGCGCTCAAATATCAGTCAATTAAATTGATTATCTTGGGTGTGATAATAAGTCACTTATGGTAAAGTGAGTGGAGACCACTTCATATTATTATTAATATTAGAGAAATTCTTGTTATTTAATGAGGAACATTGATAACATACTAAAATAATTTTCTATTATTAGTTTCATCAGAATCGCAGTAATGGTGCCAAATGAGAAACGCCAATGGATGTAAGTGTTTAGACCATTCACATTGTACTGTTAATTTATTTTTCTGTCCTTATAATTGTGCCAATAATTAAATTAAAACAAAATCTTAAGTGACCTCACTCACCTTTACTACAAGTGACATAATATCAAACTCGTTGACAATCAATTTAGTCTCGTTTTTATGCTATAATATTTATTTCCTACTTGTCTGGTAATCAATTAGACGTAATATCAAACTCTGTCTTATAGTATTGTCAGCCTCAAAGATAATCTATTTATATACTTAATTTGTTTTAATGTATATATATATCTATATTATTAAATATAACAAAATTGGGATTATTGTTGTAGAACAGTATGACATATTATTATTCATAAACTGATGGCCAGAGGCCCATTAGGCTCCTTGCGGATTGCGGTCATATATGTTATTTGTGCTTTCCTTTGACGTTTCTACAATCAACTTTAGGTTTTAAGTTCATTAATGAACTTTGTGATTGTCCATGGAGAAGTATCTTTGACTACTATGGGTTTTAGGTATGATTTTTCAAAAACATTCTACGAAGAAAAGAAGAGCACCTTTCTTAAGATCAGGATGTTCCCAATCCAGGATGAAGGATTGGAAACATCATTTAAATTGATAAAATTTATGATCAAGTTGAAGCTCTGTATAATATTTTTTTAGATGAATTCTGTTTGACAACATATATTTCAAAACTATTAATGTTTGGTTCTATTAAATTTTTGAATGGCATATTCATTTATAACCAGTGTCAATAGATTACTGATGGCTTCTTTCTTAATAAAAGTTTCTAGTCTGATCGGTTTACTAACTTTTCCATCCTGAATGTAGGATAGGCAGCCATTACTTCTGTTACTCATCGACAAGCTTGTCTTTTCAGCTTGTTAAAGCTAAATACGGCGTCTTGTTCATTAACCTTTGGATATCACACCATCAATACATACGATACCATCTTATAATAATAGTGCAGAGTCAAATGTAGATTTCGGGTTGAAACTCCAAGTTCAACCAAAGAATCTATTGTAGCAGACTTTGCGTCTGCGAACTTACCGAATGTATCTTTTATGCATATTTTCAGTTTACTTTTCTTGTAGAGATTCCAAGGTATTTTCACAAATTATGAGTTCTAGCTAAATATTTTAATGAAGACGCGTTGGGTACTTACTTTCTTTTTCCTTGAGAGGGATATAAGGATAGTTTTAGCTAGATTTATGACTAAACATTTCTCCTTTATCCATCTGTCAACAATTTGGAGAGTATGCTGGTTCATCTCAAAGATAGTACCAATAATCTTTCTTCGTCTTATAATAACAGGGTCATCAGCTTATCATAACCATGATCATTTATAGAACCAGTAGGTCAGCCACAACTAATCACCAAAGGGAGATAGCACACTCCCAGAGGACACCCTTTAGTGACTACAACTTCAGTTGTGGCTAATATAGTAAGTATAGTATTCTATACTTACTCTATAATTATTTGCGTAGCTTGTATTAATCCTTCTTATACTGGTTGAATTAATACATTCATATGTTCGTACTGATTCATTGAGTTGGAAGAACGTATTATTAAAAGCTCTTCTGTATACACCAGACCTGAATGATTCCTTTTGACTTCTTCTTTTTCGAAATGTTTGTATTTCTTTGAATAAATGTTTAGAGGTTATTCTGTTAATTTGCTGTTCTGATATGTATATTGCACCTCATAAACATGCGTATTTACCAAAAACCGTTCATGTTACTCGTACTACAGATAGGGCTTAATAGTTGTCATTTTTAGAAGTATTATATAATAAAAGATGGCATTGTATGTACATTTTGAAGATACTGCATGTATCAATTGCGATTAAATTTCACTCTAACTAGACTTAGATGTGTGGTTTTGCTGTGACTGGACTGCGCGGTTGATTTCGACTTGTGCCCGGAAGGTTTGCGTGGTCAGGGTCCCCGCGCTGGTCCTCTGCCAGACACATGTGGCCTAGCTCCACCCCATCTCAGCCTCCCACGCCGTCAATATATATTTATCAGTCGCTCTCTTCTTCCTCTAGCCTCTACACTGCACTAATTTCTTCTGTTGCCTTTTCTCCCAACACTTACTCACTGCCGTCCTTCTGACGCTTACTTTTATGATAACTTCATGTAAGGTAACCTGCATTTTAATCCGGTGTGTATAACCGCAACCACTGTGGTGATCAGTGTTTAATTTTTAAATTCAATTTTCAATTACCTTCAAATTCACTTAGTATTAGTTTATGATGGCAAAATTTTGTTTAAAATAACCTTCCTTATGTAAAATAAAGTGAATTACGTAAAGTAGTTCCATTTATGATCATTCTTTACTAGGTTTCTTTATTTTCGTTTTTAATCACTTTGATTCTTTAAATAATGGTTTTAAAAACTTAATCAATCTCATGGAATGAACTTTGGTTATTTTTTCCTCAGTTCTTGAATAAATATTGCAATTTTGTAACTATTCTAATTTGACAGATTGTTCTACAAATACTGAACTTAGCTCCAAGTAAAAGTGTGTTTGGTTCATGTAACACTAGTTGAGCCGCAGTGGTTGCATCAAATTTGCAGTGACGTGACGAAGTTGATTCCTAGATAATGGCTGACTGTATTTCAGCTGGTTGCCTTGTTAGTCCCCGTAGACATTAGTTTCCAGTGATGATGGTTACCAGAATGCGCCTGGGCCTCGGATTGCTCGCGACCTTCATCATGCTGATGACGGGGGGCCTCCTTCCTGCAATAGTCTGCTTCCTGGTTGCTTCGCTTACTCTTCTCAAAAAGGTGATCTGCTCTACTTGACACGTCTTTCTATCATTGTGTCTTCAAAACTTCATTTCTAAATAACAATTTAAGCCATAAATGAAAGGTATTTGTATTATTGTTTTGAAACAAATTTTGATACTCATGAATATATTGGTCCTGACGTTCTAGTTAACTAGGTTAAAAAACCTAAAGTTTTATTGTTTCTGAACACTTCCATTTCTCATATGAGATTTAAATTCGATGTTTCTGGTTGAAGAAGGCTTAAACAATAAACTATAAAAGAAATATTTTCCAATAAATCTGAAGTATGTTATTCGTTTTTGATAAATAAAAGTGTGTTTTGTAAATTTCAGTTAGAACGAATGAAATAGGGTTTTTTTTTTCTTAAGCAATCAATATTTCATGTTATGAACGATTAACAAATGGGTGCCCAAAAACCATCGCGTGTTCATTCGTTCTTGTAGATTTGACTTTGGTTTTGTTTACATTAGTTTTGGTATTCAAAATATGAAATTAACATTACTTGTATTAAAAGGAAGTGTTAATTCCTGGCTTCCTTGTGGTGTTGTATTTCAGTGACTTTTCCCTCAATCGCAATCGTAAGGCGTTGTTTCATAGATAATCCTATGAAATAATAATTTACACTAGAGTCTTTAATTCACGAGGCAGTGAATTAAATGGGCTCTCCCCGGTTTCGCACGCTTGCAAATAATAAGAATAATTAAAAATTAATAATAATAATTAATATGACAGCCTTTTTTGTTCATAATTAGGCTAAACCTATTAAAAACCAGTATGTTTGCAAACGGCCAATTATTATCCACTAAGTGATTTTATCAGAAATTATTTGTGAACAGAGAAATGAAATAAAGATATCGGGTTGTACTTCTTTTATAATGAGATTTCCCAGGTACTTTTTCTAATAAAGTTTTGAATGGCTATGTTTCCTCTGTTTGCTGGTGTTACACCTATTCATTAAGATGATGTTTCTTATTAAAAAAGAGAATATATTGTCGCAAACTGCGTTATGGTTGTTGTAAATGCGACAGGAAGGCGTTGATCCTGCCATTGAAATGCGACCGAGTTATTTTGATCGTCCAGCTGTCCTATGTTCTTCGTCCTTGTCCTGCTTGAAGAGTAAAGGACAAAAAATATTGAAAAAAGGTATAAACATGAAGTAGAAAAACATATACGGAAAAATTCAAACAAGAAGCGCCTGGTGGCAACACGTGACAAGTCATTTACCTGAGTCACACGTTATTTATATTAAAATAATACAAAACTAATGTCTGGCTACTGTCCATGAAATTTATTCCCGGAATATAAAAACACTTGTTTAGTGTAAAACTGTTTTTCTATTCGAACTCGATTCCTGCACCCTTCTATACTCTAGTCATCCTTGATTGAACGGTATAGCTGAAATGAAATCTTGGCGCAGCACTGACTTGCTCACTTCAAGGACTGCACCTTTCATTTTCCCGGATCAACCGGCTTCTGCTTAGCTAAATTCTTTTCTTTTACTCCTTTTACGACCTTGCTCAGTTAAAACCTGATTAAAACATTTCTTGTTTAAAGCATAATTTTCCAAATGTATTTTTTTTTTTGTTCTAAAAGAGAAAACAAAATTGACACTCTATTTTCCTAATTTGTAAAAAAGTCTAGAAAAACAAGCATAATTTGAAAAATTGATATAATTAATTTCAATTATAATGGTTGAGTCTTGTTTGCCTTGCCACTTGCCTTGATGTTAGTCTTTGCCAGGATTGTGTAATCATGACTTCAGATGGCAGAAAACCGGATATCATTGTATGGCCATAAACTTACATATATATTTTTACTAAGTTATTCCAGTGCACTGGGTTAAAATCAAATGCATTTCAACGATATTTTTAGCTTTATACGTCATATTATGAAGAATTTTGGTGCATAATCAACCTAATTGTTTATAAAATATTAATAGAATTTTCCCTTTATCAACCCTCTATTTCAATTATAGAAAAGTATGGATTTGTTACATTTAGTTGAAAATTTATATATCATGACCTAAACCAAAATACTTGTTTTTGAGTTTGAAGTACATGTTCTCAGTCTAGTGAAATATGGTAGGTTTCTCAAATTTGTGTGTATATGTATGTGAGCAAGACATCTCAAAACCTAAAAGAGTTATAATCACAAAGTTTCATATTAAGTTCTTACTAACTCTGAGACATAACAGTAAGATCTATCCAATATTAAAATTTTTGGGAAAAATTACATTTATTTGGCGAAAAAAATCAGTTTTTACAATTTGTTAGAAATCTGTCCACACCATTTTGATGAGGTTAAAACTTAGTGGTTATGACTTTAAATTGATTTTGATCATATTAAAGTTCGATCAGTGTAAAAATTATCCTTCAAAATTAGAAAACATTTAGAAAACTCTTCTGGCCTAGTGATAAATGAATTTTAAGTTTTTAAAAAGGCTCTGATTAAGTTGATGTGGATATTTATCAAAATATAATCAAGCATAGATAATGTATATTAAATTTGATTCAAATCAATTATGGTTATAGACAGGAACAAAGATTTCTGTTTTTTTTTTTTTTTGCGAAGTCATAAGGTCACAAAGTATCCAGTCGAAATCTTTCTACTAGATTCAGATGTGAAATCCGGAAATTGTTTACCATAAATAAAAAAAACTGGTCTGAAACTCTACACGACTGCACGACCTAATTAAACGAGCTCTCTCTGGTTTCGCACGCCTGTAAATAACAAGAATAATTAATTTGACAGCCTTTTTCGTTTAAGTTACTAATACCACTCTTGTCATGTTTGCATTGCAAAGAATCTGCGTTTAATTTCAAGTGAAACGAATGGTTAGAATTGACCCCAGAATAAAAATAAACTTAATTCATACTAATAACTAAAAGGTTACTATGAATTTTCGTTGTACACAAGAAGTTAGAAAAGAATAATTATCAACAAATACCGTCATTTAACTGCAGTTGTTAATTTTACCAGTGAATTTTAAAGGAATGAAACATTACGAAATCTAAATATGTGAAAAAAGCTCTACTTAGTAATAATATGTGCATCAAAATTATTAGAATAATAATAACATGTAAAATGAAAACAACTGACAAACGTCATTTCAACTTTTACATTTGTTTACAATTTCGTGGTTTCAAATGACATTTCCGAGTGGAACTATTACAAATAAAATTTTTAGATAATAAAATTGATAATCTACTATGTTTTCAGATATTCTCTTAAGTAAATTATCTTTCAAATATTTTTCTACCTTTGTATATTTCGTGTAGAGGTTAAATGATAGTAATAAATTTGTACAATAGTGTCTATACTGCTATTGAACCAAATAAGTATCATTAATTTATATCTTTCACTACTCTTTCTATAAGGCTTTTAAGATCATGTTTATGTATAAATGAGTTAAAATTATAACGGATAATATAAAACGAAATTAATAGTAAAATATCCCGATTACAATATTTTAAAAATAAAATCTTTAGAGAAAATCTAAAAAAATACATTCCATGAAAAATTTTGTTCTCAACAAATTCATCTAAATCATTAGTGTTTGGTATTTATCATTTGATTACATTTCGCATTCACATGTCGGTTATTCAGGTATTTTTACTAATTCAGTTTTTTTCCTTAATATTTGTTAAGTTTCATTTGTTCAAATTTTTTTCTATTTGTGAAATATTTTTTGTTTTACCATAAGTAAGTATAGTTATAATTATGAACAAATTTTATTTAAAATTTGGATGGATTTTCGTATTCTGCGATATGATGCAACAATTTATTTGATTTGAACCAGTTTTCAAGGCAGTTTTGAACTTTTTATCCCTGTTTCAATCAGTATACTACTAATTATAACCTCGGATGTTGATTCCTTAGGGGAATATTGTATCTCCATTATGAGATTCTACATTCGGATTCCTAAATTTTTGGCTAACTCAAGTGTATTTAAAGAAGGCACTTTTGAATAGCTGATATCATTCAGGCTCAGGACCAACGGCGTAATGTCCTCTCCGAGGAATGACGTGCTGAGATTTCTTCACCTCCCGCGTGAAAAAATTGAGGGCGAGAGTGAAAATCAAACCAGGATCTACCAGTCCAGAGGCGAGTACGCAAAGTACTGGGCTACCCTGGCTGTTTAATTCTGATTATAGCTTTGATACTGATTATAGCGGTTTTTAGTCCAATTAATATTTGTTGTAGATGGTTTCATTCAGTATAATACTGATTGTATTTGGTATGAGTCAGTATTTCCCTGATTATACAAGATTTTTGGTCATTATTATACTGATTATAGTTTACATTGGTCAGCATATACTGATTGTAACAGGTTTTTCAGTAGTATTTTACTGATCACAGTTGGTAGTTATAGATCACAGTTAGATTATAGCTGTATTAGTCATCTTAATAATGATCATAGCGGATTTTTGTCAGTAACTTATTATACTGATTATAGATGATATTAGTCAACGTAATACGGATTATAGCTGGTTGGGGATCAGTTTTTATAAGTATAGCTGGAGGTGCGTATGTTTTTTTGGTATTATCGTATCATATAAATGTTTTGGCATGATTGCACTTATAAATGGTGCAATATAGTATATTTTTCCAAATCAGAAAATATTTATTCCCGCTGAACTATATACACTGGAATATTAAAAACTTGATAGTGGTACCTTCGTAACATTAGTTGTCTGTGAAGAAACCTATAATATATAAGAAACCTATAAACCTGTAACTCTTTGACTTTTAAAAGAAGTAATGTAGCTCTAAATACGCGAAACTCGACTTGGACTTGGAGCAACGTCCTTTATTTGTCGGATTATTTAAATTTTACCAGAATCCGACATGGGAAAATTTATTAACCTTTAAAGTTCTTTAAACAGTTGTTTGAGTTCAAAAGATCATTTAATTTGATTGTAAAATATATAAAATTGTGAAACTATAAAGACAAATACTATGTGGAAATATGCATTTCGGTATACTCTTTCTGTTGATGTGTGTTCTTCGGACTGGCGCTTATAGTGTATTTGTGTATTATACTAATTTGGTTTAATAATAGTAGAATAAAATAATCATAGTTACCAGCTATACTCCTGTAAGTTACAAGTTGGTGAAATACAATTCTCAGAATATTGTGTAATAAATCGATTTATGGAACGATATAAGCAAAGATTACACACTCTTATATTATGTAAAACACCATATCTATATGTTAGAGAAAATAACAGCTATATTGACACATGTAAAATATAACATGTATTGGTAAATATTTACAAACATAAAACGGTATATTGGAGATTATGTTAAGCAGATTTTTATCACGTCCGCTAGGTATAGCTGCAGTAATGGTGTAGGTAGCTTGTCACTGTCTCCTTTGAACTGTTCATTTTTGAAGCGTATGACACCGCAAAACGAACATGGAATACTCATGTCAAAATTCCTGAAAGCTTCAACTGAAGCAGCAGTGTCCTCTCCTATTGGTGGAGGACCGAGTCTCGTCTTTTGATGTCTTTGCACGTCTCCTTCTCCGATATGCTCATGCTGATTTTCATCAGTAGTTTTGATTCTAACTCCAACTATTTCTCTTTCTTCAGTTGATTACTGTTCTCTTTCTTCATTATTAATAGTTCCTTGTTTATTTTAGAATCATCCCTTTAATGTTGGATATAGTGTTTTGTTCCCTCATCATTCATACTTCCTCTTTTGAGCATTAGTTTTCTGTACGCTGTGAGTACTGGTCGTGCTCATCTTGTCGCATTATTCTCGTGATGTCCTTTAGATTAGTAAAGTCATTTAGGAATACAAAGCATAATTTGAACGGTTTCAACCTTCAATTCAATCAGTCAAGGTGTTATCTTTTAACATATCTTGCATAGAAATACTTTCAAAGATGAGCTAGACTTTATAGTACGTTTCACTCTCAATGAATAACCAAGAAGAAATCAAGGTTGCTAAATCAGTAATCGGTGTTCTTGACATGGTAATCTCTTATTGGGATGGTGCACCATGTCATGAGTAAAAATTATCCAGATTATCGTAGCACATCCGCTTCCCTGTCGACGGATTGACCATGAAAGTCCTCAGTCATCTTCACCTGATATAAGACTCTTGATTTTGTTTTTGTTTTTGGTTTTTGTTTTGCTGCTTATTCATTGCGTCTGAAGGGTATCAGAATTAAAAATCCAGCTGATCTTGGAAATCTTTGAATTATACAACATAATTGTTGGATTGTACATGCATTCTGCAAAACGGCTGATTATTGTGAGTTGTTTAAAAACCTTCAGGGTCACGAAGTGAACATAACCAAGGGTCAAATTAAATAAATAAATGTAATGAAATAAAAAGATAAATAAATATATAATATAATAAATAGAAATGAAATGAAGAAGTAAAGGTATTTCAAAACACTAGAAAACTGTGACAAAAATAATTTATAACAAAGTTAAAATATTATTAATTTATTTAACTTGAAAACTAATGTACTCAGGAGAAATTCAAGCCCTTAAGCTAACAAAGGTAGTACTGTCAGGGAACAGTTTGAGGAAACAGTCATTAAAACTAATACAATCAGACTTAGCGTGCAAGGCAATAGGTGGTTGGTGCACTGGACGTCGGAAGCTCCATGGCAGTTCATACGAAGGCTGAGCTTACTTGAAGCCAAGCCAAGATATGGTCATCATACTGAGAATAATCCGTTCGATAGATGTAGATCCAGCGAGTGCAGGTCGTTTCAAGAGGTATCGGTATGTACTATTGTCAAGTATTGAACTGGAATTAGGACTGAAGCAATTTTTGTTATTAAGAAGGTTTTCAGTATGATATGCGTTTATCTGATTGTACGTCTATCAACATAATATATATGGGTATGATCAGTGATATAATAAGGAAACGAAACAAAAGATGACAACAGATCTCAAAACATGGAAGTAAATTGCATTGGTGGTTCTCTGAGTTCTTTTCTCTATGTCCTCCTTCATTTCGTGAAGGGCAGTTCATTATCCTCCTAACCATTTCAATTTAATTTTGGTTTATATATGTAGACTTATCGTTGTATGGTAATTTATATATATATATATAATATATATATATAACTTGCTGTTGCGTCACAACGTGCTTGGTCTTCCTTTCTCTTTTCTACTGAAGACGGATTACCCGAAAATTTGAGTTTTATAGTGTGTTTCTTTACTCTGTGTGTTACTCTTCTTCAATTTTAAACTCGTATTGTGTCCAGTTTGGATTATCTTTCCGTTTATTAAGTGAATATATACGTGGCTAATACTTATTTACTATATACATATATGCACTAACAATGTTACAACCTACATTTATAGTGATCATATTAAAAAAATTATCACTCTTCTAAAAGTAAGCCTTTACATTATTCATCAGTTTAAAGTAAAATACTAATATCCTTACGGTAAGCGATGTCTATTTATTCTTTCCTTAACTTTGCATATTCAATTAACTTAATTGCTTTCATTCGTCGCTAATGCTTACAACCTTTAGTCATTTTGGGTTCTCTTCTAAGAGTTGGATCTGTGACTCGTTTACTACTCGTGTTTGCGCCCTATTTGTTATTGTGTATTAGACGTTGATTGATATGCATAATATTACTAAAAGAGATAGCGTTCTAGATTCTAAAAAGAAAATTCAAAAACTCTGTATTTCTCATTTGGTTTTTCATTTATTTATCTGTCCGTTTTGGACTGATGAGTATTTTCATTTCTATATATATATATATATATATATATATATATATATATATTAAAGTTACAGTTAAAGAACACAAGAAAAAGGACGAACACTCACGAATCTCGATAATTTCGGCGTCTTGCCGTCTTCAGGAGAGTAGAAAGAAAGAAAATAAAAGGAGAAAGAATGAAGGAACGGAGACGTAAATGCGTCCACTGGCCGATATATATATATACGTTTCATCTAAACCACCAAGGTTGAGCTAGGGACACCAAGCATACTTGCGAAGCGACGGTTGGAATATATATATATAAAACAAGATTTCATATAAACACGTGAAATAACAATCAATGATCAAACCACAATATGATATGGGAAAACAAGACTAAGATCTTTCAACCGTAACAAGCGGTCTTCGTCAGAGTCAAAAACCCAACTAAAACACTAGATGCAGAAACATCTGGTGAGGGGTTGAGAAGAGTGGGAGGGAAGAGTGGTATTTTAAAAGGGCGTAAAGTGCAAGAAAGGACAAATGTCGAGAGAGGGATGTTTGGGGAAACAAAGGAGTATAGTAAGAAAGAGTAAAAACTATCCGCTAGCTGTCAACTCTCTTAGAAGAGGCTATTGCCCTGGTCAAGAAAGTATCAATCTTGAAGAGCTAATATTTATAATATTTGATCAATTAAATTTAATTAGAAAGGATTCAATGATATTTCTTAACAACATCGATTGGTCATAGTTAATAAATTTAGCTCCTGTCCAATCAATATGATGATTTTCATTATTTATATGCAAGAATAAGATGCTACTAAGCATATCACAGTGGACTCACCACTGTGCCAATTAAATTGAACGAGGCAAAAAATCTAGCCGATTTGAGAAAGTGGGACAGTAAACAAAGTTTGCGAGAAGCTGTATCAAGAGGTTTGAGTGAGTTATTTTGTTATGTCTCAACTGAGAGGATTCTATTTATAGCGAGTAACTTTGATTGCAGGAAGAAGTGAGCGGTGGCGACGGAGGAGTGGCTGAGCGGCGCGACCGGCTGGAGACGGCGTCCCATGGCTGGAAGAGCCGCATCGGCGACAAGGACGCCGACAAGTTCACCGTGGCCGGGAGGATGGCGTCGCTTGGGGTGCGACTACCGCAGCACCAGCCCATCTGCACCTCCAGGACGCCCACTCCGCAGGTCTTCACGCCCTCCCATGTCGGTCTGTACCATTTCTTTAGCTTCGAAGTGCAGTGTGAAAATATTTCAGAGAACATTCCTGCATATGGAGAATGAAATGTTCTAGTGGTTAGCCCTTTTTACGCTGATTATGGCGGAAATGGGCTAACCACTTATGGTAGTTTTGAGTTCATAGTTTTGAGTCCAGTGTATGTGGATATAGAACAGTCTTGAAAATAGAAAATATAAGATGGCTTATAAGATAAAATATAAGATGAAGCAGATAATTTTTAACCCCCCCCCCCCCCTCTAACAATAATGTTATGATTAATAAAAGTTAGCATGGCTGATGTTGAAAGGCTTTACAATCTTGGTGGCCTAGACTCCTGATCACAAGAAAAAAATGTATTTCTTTGTACTAGGAATTATCTTTTTTAATGAATCATTATTTATATATATATATATATATATATATCTAAATTTCAATTCATATAGAATAGATAAATTCAATTTTTTTTTATTTCTTTGTTTTCAAATATTGAATCATTATTTTGCTACTAATAACAATGTAGAATTAAAAAGAAATCAGTTGGTACATTCATTAATTATGATTAATGAGTGAATAATTCATTAATGAATTGACTATGTGTATACCTAGAAAGCTACGTTAAAATTGTTTACAGATTCACAATGACATTAATTCTTTTAATGTCATTAACTCATTAATTGAGAGTCCTTGTAACGTAAATGGCCAGAAAAAATTAGTTCTTAATCTACCAAATGAAATATTGGATAATAATAAAGTAGCAGAATTAGAATGGAGGTCAAATTTTGTTCCTAAGAAAATTAATACACAAATTATGATTAGATGGCTCAAGCTTTCCTTAATACAGAAAATTTACAAAATTTATGTGTTAATAATTTAAACATTTTAATAGGAATGGTTTATGGACCTATAGAAAAGAATGAAGTTGTGCCTAAACGTTTTATTGACTCTCATTCTAAACTTAAAAGGGTAATACCATAAAAATTGCTAATGCTGGTAAATCAATAAAATCAACCAATAAAATGCTGATATTCAATAAAAAAAGGTTACTTCTAGAAATTCGAACCATCTTAAGCGATAAAAATGTTTATTTGAAGTAAGGCCTAATTCTTTGTATAGGGTCAACAATTCTTCTAATAAAAACATAAAAATTATTATGAAAAATCGCTAGATTAATTATTAAATTTACTAAACAATGGTTCACAGCTAGCAGATAACTTGACTTCTTTTTTCCTGAACTACTCTTTTGTTTACCCTGCCTTTCCTTATACTTTACGCACTTAAAAATACTCGTGCGTAAAATTTGTTTAAATATTTCCAATGCTTCTGTTATTGTCAGTTTTTATTCTTTTTTCCCTTTATGTACTTTTAGGAAATAACTGTTTTAATCAATAATAATAAGATATTATTATTAACCGTCATACCTCGTCTATCGCTGGTGAAGTCGCCCGACCGGTTTCGCAATGGCTGCATCATCAATGGGACTAACGTTAACTTCCAAAATCACGGATACAAGTACCTATTTTAACTCAATATTGTTAATATATGCCTAAATTTCCTACCTAATAGTTTTATTTTATTCTATTTTGTTTAAAACGAAATCATTGCCCTCGACAATTGCGAAACCGGTCGGGCGACTTCACCAGCGATAGGCGAGGAATCACGGTTAATAATGATATCTTATTTTCTAACCTCTGTGGCACTAACAATGTGCATATATTTAAAGTAAAATGATACTTTAAACTAAATTGATGCTATAATTTAAACTATTATGTACCTCTTATATTTTTTACTTCACTTGAGCATTTTCGAAACAATTTCATTCTTACATATTCACGCTTTCAAGTACAATAAACATAATTCCTATTTTGCCAATTACTTAATTACTTATGGACAGAAACCAGACAATTTAGAAAACTCGTCGGACTAGGAGTACATAAAGGACAAAAAGAATTGAAACTGATAGTAACAGAGGTATGAGAAATATTTAAAAAACAATACGCAGAATTATAATAAACGAACAGACTAACTACCAACAGACGACTTTACCAAGAGACTGACAATAGATAGGAACGGTGATAACACAAAGAGCAAAACGTTAAAATAAAGAAAGAAAACTTATAAAAAAATATTTCTACTAAGTAATGATATCGAATACTTAATCGACTATAATAATATCGAATAATCGAAAAATAAAATATCGTTAGACTGATAAGATAACTCCAGTAGACAAACAGCACTCAACTCCTAGTTATCACTCTATGAGAAAGGAGTTGTTGTGAAAGCTCTCAAGTGAAGTGGAAAATTTACGACGCATTATGGTTCATAATAATAATTATACTAAATATCTGGGGTGCTTCAATACTAAGTAATATGTTTAGAATGATGCTGTCAGTGCCACTTTTCTGGATGTCATTAAAAAAGAAACATTGTTCTAGGCATCATGTCGACCCCTGCGTCCCCAGAGAGCACCAATCATCTTGAGGGATTTGTCAAAAGAAGTGCCTCTGCTCCCACCAATGACAACCTCAGTATGACTTAGTTTTTACTGTAGCTATACCTATTTACTGTACTTTACTGTTTTTACTGTATTATACTATTTATGAAACTAAATTCCATCTTTACTTCAGTACAAGTACATTACAGTTATCAAGAAAAGTTTGATCTCCAGATTTTGACGGTTTTACCGTTCCCTGAGTCCAATTTTGAGGTTTTTTCGATTATATATATATATATATCAATGATCAAACCACAATAAGAAACGGGAAAACAAGACTAAGATCCCTCAACCGTAACAAGCGGTCCTCGTCAGAGTCAAAAACCCAACAGTTGGGTTTTTGACTCTGACGAGGACCGCTTGTTACGGTTGAGGGATCTTAGTCTTGTTTTCCCATTTCTTATTGTGGTTTGATCATTGATTGTTATTTCACGTGTTCATGTGAAATCTTTTTATATATATATATAGCAGTTGCCTTCCACTGGTACACATGAACGCACGTACCTCTTCTTCTTTCCTTCTACTCTTTTCCTGTCGATGAACTTCAGTTCGAAATATTGATCCAGTAAGTTTCCTCGTTTCAAAGTACGTGTTGTCTTTTTCATTTAATATATATCTAAATTTTAACAGGACTCGGTCAGTTCCTCAGGTTCAAATTAAACTCTCATTGCCTGCCAACGTTTCGGTTTTTATTTAAAATATTTTTCATAGCTCTACAAAAAAGAGGAAATATACGAAATAATTCAATAATTCAAAAATCAAACATACATAAAAAGCACAATTAGTTACAAATAAGAAAATTACAATAGAAATTTTGAAAATAGGTTAGTGAGAAAACTTACAGAAGTATAAAATTTTGAAACAGAAAAACTAAGTATTACATTAATGATTTACAAGATTTTTAAAAATAGTCTGTGGATTTTAATAACAACTGTCTTGTTTGAATGAATACGTGACACTGAAAAACAAGGAAGGCAACCAAATTTCACCAGGCAACCAAAAAGTCACTAAAACAATTTTGCATCGATCAACAATGTTTAACTTAACACTGCCGAATAAATACTATTTCAATTTGAAATGTGACTTCTATAATTAACGGATGATTGATCCTTTTCTTTTATCAATATATATATACAAAATTAAAAGTTATCAGGGGCACTCGGAGATCACTTCGCTTGCCGAGGAGAACACTAATTGCCAGCCTTTGCGACGTACTCAAGCGCGTCTGGTCCAATCGACTCATCGCCAAGCAGGTGTCATACATCACCCCTTGTCTCTTACTTCAAGTGGCCTTGTGCCTGAAATGTCATGTGCGTTAAATAAAATGCCACCATCTCTTTTTCTTTCATAGCTTCACAAAAACAAGCAAATTCATAAATTTATCTCTACAAGTTACATTCGTCAGTTCTAAACTGAACTGACCGAGTCAGTTATGTCTGATAAACTTTAGTTTTGTTTGTATTTCACGGTCGATACTTTTATCAATATATATATATATATATATTAGGGGAGCGCTTGGTGTGTGTATGTATATGTACAGCTCAAATTAATCTAGGTTACATTTATTATTGCAATAATTAATTACATTTTTTAATTTCAATTTTTTTTTAAATCATACGTATCATATAAATCACATCGTATCTTATCGTATAGTATCATATAAATCATACGTATCATATAAATCGTACATATGAACTACTGTTTTACTGTTTTAAGGAAGAGACGAGGAAAGAATTTAGGAAATTGGAGAAATTATGTAGGAAACAGATAGAAGTCAAATATGGGACGTTATTTACTAATATATGTTTAAATGGAGGACTGCTTCCAACTTATGTGTATATTGTTAAAAATGTAACAATAATTTTCAGAAACTTGCGTCCTGATAAGTTTCTCTGTCTTTCTGAATAACGATTTTGGATATTGAACCTAAACGAGATAATATACTTCCTACAGTCAACATGTTTCAACTCTTTCCTACAGCCATCTTCGGAACAAGTATGATTCTCGTTGAAATAGTTGAAAGAGGATGAAAGAGTTGAAACATTTTGACTGTAGGAAGTATGTTATCTAGTTTATATGGAATAAAGAAATCGTTATTCAGGAAGACAGAGAAACTTATCTAGGAGCAATTTTCCGCAAACTATGGCTACATTTTTAATACTATGTGCTTGAAGGAAGGACTGCTACGAAAATTTACAAATATATATATATATATATATATATATGGGACTACAACAGTCTCTGAACCAGTGCGCTTGGTTTCCCTCTCTCATCTCTCCTGAAGACGGTTCAAACCGAAAATTAGAGACTGTAACTGTGTGCTTTTAATTTATCTTTGTTTCTTTTTCTACATTGATCTATATTTGTCCGTTTCGGATCGTATTTCCAACGAAAAAGTATATATATAACGTACAAAGAATAATAAAAAATTCAGAAATGAGATTAAAATATTTCAATGAATAACGGGTATTCGGCAATAACCATTAACCGTCATTCAACTTGGAACTTGTTGAGGACAGTTACTAGTTGAAAGATCTTAACTGCATTTCAAAATGCCTTTCTATGATTTAGATATTGATTTTTATTTCACCTTTCTATTGCATAGTCATGTATTCTACATATTGTTGTTATATAAATAGTAACAGAAGATAAGAACACAGACAGTTAAAAACAATACTTCTTGGTTAACTATTTGTGTTCTTATCTTTATACTGCTTTGTTTGTCGTCCAGTTGGATCAAGCAACAAGTCAGATGGTGTTTGAAAATAACAATCTGATGTCTCATCCCGCAGTTACTAATAATTCATGTTATATATCAAGGACGACAAATGTAGTAAAATATTTAATTTAGGTAAAAGAATTGTAATTATTATTTTAGTGGTAAAAATTAAAATATAGTAAAGTTGCACATATTAATATTAGAACCTGGTGATTGATCAATGTCGGTCATACCATATAGAAATATAACTTGGAAGCTCTTTTCTTTGCCATTCTCTTTAAGGGTTCTCATCAGTGTAGTAGTATAAGCCATCGAAATATTTATATTGCTTGAGGCACCGAGTTGGCTTACGCAGACAAGGGTCATGCTGCTTACTTAGCAGTAAGCTGTAGTTATCCACGCTTCTCCTGACCAACGAAACACCAACTAAACATTGTTATTTTTAACTAACATTCATCTTAATTTAATGAATATCAGTTAAGTTTGTAAGTTAGTAAATATATAAAATTTTACTTAAAATAATTATTGGTTTTTAATGTGACATTTACCGCTTTACTCTCTCAACTGTTGATTGAATGTGTTCAGAGTTGCTGATGAACGGAAGTGGAGAGACGACAGGCCCCGTGGTGACAGTGCCCGAGGTGTGCGACGACGGCTTCCACTCTTTCTTTCCTGGCTACCAGCCCTGCAACTCCCTGTCTGCGGACAAAGTCGATTTCGAACACATCTCCACCTCATCCAGCTTGTAATGCAATCTTTCCTCCTTTATACCATTTATTATTTCTGTTTAAAATTGAATAAAGTGACTTGTTCTAGGGGATATAGAAAAGTTAATAGTATTAGTGTGTACTTTTGTGGGAAGCAGTAATTATTTAACTAATATGTTATGAAATTTAAATACCTTGTTCTTAAACAGTAAAACATCCGAGATAATCAGATTTGGTATTTTTATTGGTTAAAAAATTTTTTACTAAAAATTTATAAATCGTAATTACTAAAATGAAGGATTATTACTGTGCCATGAAATTCAGTTATTATGACGTGTGAAATTAAAATGATTTGGTGTTTACAGCTGAGCTGTTATTAATTGATAACATTAGAGTTCATTGTTTCTAAATTTCCTTTCCTGTATGTGGACTTGAATGATCTACTTGTTAGCATTCTTTCTGTTTTTTTATCATATGCTGGTCCACCTGAATAGAAGCAAAACCAAAGGAAAAAGCATCACACCAAGTGTAATCAAAACGGTGCATTTAGTAGAAAGAAGTGCTAGAGGTTTAGGGAGGAACATAGTAGGAATTATTGCTGATCGGGGAGGTTAAGCAGGAATTATGTACGTCTAAGTGTTGATAAACGGCAAATCAGAATTCGGTATTTTAGAATGCGATACATGGTTTAAACATTGTTTCCATTTCATATGTTCATTGCAAAATATTTGGAAATTTACAAAAAAATTGTTTGCAAGGTGAATACAACTAACCATGTAAAAATAACAGTTTACTTATCAAGGTAGAAAAAATAAAATATTACTTACCTGAATTTATCTGTCCCATATTTCACAAATGTTTATTTTTTCTGCCACTCCTTCAACCAAAATTGTATTTAATATAAAAAGAACTGGGCTGTTAAACTAACTTCCACATTTGTGTTCCCAAATATTTTTATCTCAGTCTATACAAGGCTTTATAATTAAAAAGATTATTTGGAGAAAATATTCTTGGTCATATAAAATTTCTGGGAGACATGAATGGAGGAAAATCGTATTTATAAAATAACCTGTGCCTAAAAGATTTAAAATATGTAACTAGTTTGGAAAGAAAAAAAATTATTTCCAAAGAGAATTTATAGTGTACAGGCTGGTAAAAACAATTATTAAAAAAATAAAAAAGAAGGAGTTGTATGCAGTATACACGTGGAAGTTGTAATCCAAATGTTCTCAACATGTTAGACCAGTGCTTCTCAAACAGTGCGCCCTGGAAGGTCGCCAGGTGCGCCCCAGATAATGGAAGATTAAATTTATATAACAGATTTATATTTTAGTTTTTGCATCATTTTAATTTATTTGAGAAAACACCAAGTATGTGGTTTTCGAGTCTGAGTCAAGTCTCGGCCACTTCATATTTTGAACTGGAAGGTAAATTTCTTTAATCTTTAAGCATCAATGGATAATACTTCCCCTTTGCCTTTACTCGGGGATATAAATCATTTTTACTAGCCCTCCCTCTCACTCTCTCTGTCTCTCTCTCTCTCTCTCTCTCTCTCTCTCTCTCTCTCTCTCTCTCTCTCTCTCTCTCTCTCTTTCTTTCTTTCTTTCTTTCTTTTTCTTAAAAAAAACTATACATTTTAATTTCCAATCATTTTCCTGTTATCAAATCTCAGGACTAAATTTTTTATATTAAAATCAGTGATGAGCCCCAGAGTTTTGGTTTGGTTTCTTAGGTGCGCCCGGAAGTAAAAAAGTTTAAGAAACACTGTGTTAGACAGTCGAGCGATTAACTTTTTACCTGGTCAGGCAGGTTAAAATATCTATCAGAACAACGATTGTTTTGTCCAAACATATTAACGCCAAAGATTATTCAGTGTAATTGAAAGCTGATAAAAGAATACTATTATAGTCTTCAGTACTGTTAACGGTACACTTTATTTAACACCAATTCTGGGTTGTTTTCTTTAAAATTAAATTTTAGTTGAATGAGCTGTCAGAGAAATGATACTTTTTAATTTTCCTAGTTTTTATTTGTTTACTTTTACTAGAGATATTTATTAGTACAAGGCCTCAGAATTGGTTCTCTTTTTTTTTTTTTTTTTTTTTTTTGATATCACTGAAAATCATCTTTTTTAATGAGTAGTTTGACCATATTTACGTATTTCAGTTTTGTTATGATTATTTTAATAATACAAACGTTTTTGTATTTCAGTTCTAAAGCTGAAATGTAAAAGTCGTAAACCGAGGTTAATTAATTCTTTGTGATTCCGATCCAACTTTTCCGTTAGAAAGGCTTTTCCTCCTTTTTGCTTTGACTTGTTAACCATATATTATTAGTATAGAAAGCCATCGTTCATCTTATATCATACCTTCTCATATAACCCGTTTTGGAACCCTCCATCTTCCAGAGTTTACTATCCCTGAGTTTAATGGGAGGAGTACACTCTTAAAGATTGACATGTTCTAAAACAGAACGAACTGATAGGAAGATATTCTGATGTATGGTGATACTATTTCTTTTATTAGCATATTTAATTGCCCTGTAGTACTAACAACTCTATTGTCAATCCTTTAGTTATGTTTTGAAGGTCAGATGTGGTTTGAGCTGGTACCGAAAGTTTGAGTCTACCATATACCTCAATTTTATATAGGGTAAAAGAAAAGCCTTGTGTACACCAGGAGATTGCAAAGCTTTCAATTATTGCGGAACCCTCAGATTATAAACCTAAAGATGAAATTCAAGTTTATTCAATGAAGAATCAAACTTTTTGGTCGATAGGACAAGTAATCTTATGATAGTGTTTAAAGCAGATTTAAGATATTTTGACATTCATGATAACACTATTTAACGGCCTAAAAAAGGTTTCATTAGTTTTTTAAATATCCTGATAATTTCAATTTGAATATTATTTTTGTTTTTTGTTAATTTTATTCAATAAAAGTTTTCTGAACCAGTTATCCATTACAGATTAGTGAATAAAAAGAGAGTACGAGCCCAGCGAAAGCATCGAAGTGTGAATCCTCTGCGAGCACTGGCGCAGAGGTCTGATCTGCGCACGGAGTACGTTGAAGTGAGAACAGGCATCGCAGACGTCGAGTTGACAAGAATTAATCTTGAAAAATGTGAGCCTTCATATCCTTATTATCTCAATGTGAGAATACCTTGAAAGTTGCAGTGTGTTCCTCATTGCAATATATACTGTAAATTTGTGTCGATCGATTCATAAGAAGTTTAACTATTGACCTCTTTAATGTAATGAGTATATTTGTTGCTAAGTGTCAAAACAAGTACAGTTTTTTCAAGATATCAAAAAGAAATTATATTGAATGATTGAATACTAAAATATTCAAAATTAAAGTAATATTAATAAGTTGAAACAGCTTTTGTCTGATTCTATTACATAAATCTAATTTACCTGAGTGAATCAGTTTATGAGATAGAACTGAAAAGTTTGGGGTTGCCAAATTGTTATTAATAAGGTACAAATTTAGTGTTGTTTTGGGTAAATACATACTTGAGATTTGTTTTAGTGAAGAAGCGGAACCCTGGGCTAGCAGTCGAAGCTCTGGCTGGCTTGGCCTCCAAGGAAGAACTGACTGGAGTCGTGTTGCGCAAGGCATGCCAAAGTCCCTCCGTAAAGCAGGTAGCTCAATGGTCCCATCCTCTGCTTCTCAGAATCAAGGGTCGCCGTCATCCAATCGCTACCGTTGTCCCGCCATCATGGAAGTCTATCAACGAAGGAGATGCTTTTGTACTGGTCACTGCTTCCCAGGTCCTATTTTTTTTTTCTTTTGCAAAATGAATACAGTCAATTATTTTTTGACATTGCATGGTGTTTGATTTAGAAACTAAAGCCTGGTTAATATGTTAATTTTGAAAACCTTTTTATTCTCACAAAGGCTGGAACAGCTTTAAAAATATATATCCTAGATTTCTTCAAAATATCAACCCAAAACTGCTGTTACTTAATTTTAAAATGTTTACAGGTGTTTTGTTGGCACGGCAAATTGTGTAATGTTATGGAAAAGTCACGTTCGAGCGAGTTGGCCCTGGAAGTTCAAAACCGCCGCGATTTAGGATGTCTTTCAGCAGTTAAAGTTATTCAACTAGATGGGTCCCTTCACTCCAGTCAGCACAATCTCTTCTGGAATATTCTCAAATTGCCCAAGTCCAAACTAGATACCTTCACAGGTAATTGGAAATAATTAATTATACCGTGGTTTCGTAGACTTCGTGGTTCAGTGTATAAATTATATTGAATTGTAACTTTATGGTATATTATGGTAATGAAACTAATCCATATTTTTTATGTTATAAGTAACCTTAACATTTATAATTCGATTTATCAGACATTGACATTGACATGAATAAGTTCAGAGTTACGCATTATACTTATTTTTTATTGTTCATTCTTATTTTTAAACGCAATCATAAACGTTAATGCATGCCAGATATACCAAACCCCAGTTGTCGAGACTAGTTTCCTAATTGCTGAGCTCACCGCTTCGCCACAAGAATGTTCTTTGTGTGTTCAGTTGTATCCAATATAAAGGGTAAAATCGGGAGTCTTATATTCTGCTGTTCTTAACTTTGAACAGAGCTCTTTGTGAGTAACTGACATTGAACAAGTTCATTAGAGATGACTTCGTTCTCTTCGAGACCTCGTGTACAGGAGTTAATTTAGATAATCTTATTAGGTATCAAATATGACCCACTTGGAATGGTCGGTTTGGTTATATATTTTTTTTTTCATTTAAATACTAATGTAATTTACACTGTGGATGCATATCTATTTCCTCATGTCATGAAAGTTTATTTTCATATCTAGGTAGTGCAAGTGGTCACCCTGAAGAGGATGAGATGTATGAATCAGCTCTATCTGATTCTTACAGAGTATACAGGTGGAGTGAAGCCAAGTTGGTCCCTATTACCACCTCGTGGGGAAGATTTCCTAAGATCGATATTCTTAATCCAGCTGAGGTAAAGTATTTATTTCTTGGTTTAAAATATGTATAAAGTATTAGCTGAATGTCGTACAACTTTTGAAAGAAACAGCTTAATAATATTTTCTTGTTCTGGTAATTCAAGTAAATTGTTGCAGTAACTGTTGTCGGTTGTTTATAGTTGTTGAATTTGCTCGGAATATTTCAGATCGTGGCCATCTTTAAATGTATCTGTTATAAGTAATCCTACTTTTTATTAAATTAAATTACATTAAAAGTTAAAACATCATAGTGATTCAGGGACCACGCTGAATATATAAGGAAGTCTATATATTTGAATTTTCAATATTTTAAACTGAGGAAAATACCATGTAGGGAACTTTATGACATCAATTTAAGGAATTTAAATATTCAGCTTTAAATGAATATTGACGAATCATTAAATACTGATGAAGTCTTCAGAAGTTGTGCAGTGAGTTATTATCTGGTATTTAATTATTTTAGAGAAAATGCTAAGTAATGTGTGCATTAATAAAATAGACATAAGATTTGTACATGGAGACTTTAATACTACTTTCCCAAAAATGGTGAAATCTGGAATTTTAAATCGCTCTGTCTTGATTAGTTTTTGTGAGTTTTGATTTAACTAAGTAAAATGTCAGTAAAAGAACGACCAAAGAATTGTTCCTACTGATGTTTTGTATTTATAAACGTGCAGAAAAATATATATTATTTCACCGATATTAATGTCCACCGATATTTAAATGTATCGAATTCAGTTTAATTGTAAATCCGTTTGCTAGGTGTTGGTTTTCGATTTTGTCACCGAAGTATACTGGTGGAGTGGAAAACAAGCGTCATTATCAGATAGGCGTCAAGGTGGTAGGGCTGCTCAAGAATTAGCCACGACCAGCCGGTGGACACCATCTGGACTTACATGGCTTGACCAAGAACTAGCTCCATGGAAACCTCCAGTGTATGCAGTCACTCAGCACATGGAACCAGTTATCTTCCGTCATAAATTCACTGACTGGCCCGACTTTATTGTCAACAACCACCACAAAGTAAGAGACAACTTGCTTGAATAGTGAGTAGTACAGTAATGAATCAATCATAATTTGTTACTATTTGTATTCTCATAAAATGTTAGTAGAAATAGCTATTTTTTCACAATTGTTGTTAATATGTATATTTCCTCATAAATAAGAATGCTACATGTAATTAAGATGTTCTTGACTCCTAGTAGTATAAATGCACATGTGATCTATCAATAACCTGAACTACCAGTTTACCTCTCCTTCCAGTAACCTAAATTATTACTAATTCTACCAAGAACAGATTCTATTCTTGAACTTAGAAGTTGTAAATGTTTGGATCGTTTGCATTGCACTAATTGTGACCCATTCTAAGTTGGCTTGGCGTCTACTGTACTGATATCGCCTTAGGAACCACAAGAGCAGATTCAGTGTAAACAGTCTGCTTTATACTACCTGAAACATGACATGTATAACTCCTGTGGTCACATTTTAGTGACTATTTTTGTTTCTATGATTCTAAGTCGATAAATGTTCTTTAAGTGCTTTATGAACTTCTACATGTAAAGTAAAAGAACTAGCTTTACTATTTAAACACTATATTTGATCTCTATGTGCTTGATTAGTTTTACCACACTTCACCAGCCTTAGTTTGGTATAATAACGAAATAAGAAAGAAGTTTCATAAACCTGATAGACACAGAGTCGTCTCCTTACCGCCTCCCTTCAGCTAATGAATGTTCAGGTAAACTTTCCACCCTCAGGCGTTCAAACATTAAAAACCTCTCCCCTTATATCGACAAAGCTTTAAAGCTGGTTAGAAGAACGTTCCTGAATTATGTAAGAATATCCCGTAAAATGTCTATAGTTTTTCCGTGTCATGAGTCTAGGCTTGCTCGAAATCTTGATTGTAATATAATTTGTTCTAAAAGATATAACGCAGATAATTCGTTAATTAAGAACTCTCCTACGGAACTAGAGTATAGTAGTATTTATAAAATTCCCTGTAAATTTTGTCATCAAATTTATATCAGTCGAACTGGTAAATCATTAAAAACACATGTCAAACAATATCAATACAACGTAGCGACAGTTGAACAAAGTAGTGCTTTATTTTTGCATATAATTACTGAGAATCATGATATAAATTGGACAGAAATTAAAATGTTTACATATGAAAGATAAGAGTTGTTAAGAAGTATTATCCTCTTTGATTAAATTTAATAGATCAAATACTATAAACTTTAGTAATGGCTTATTCAAGTTACACTCAGTATTGACGAGAGCAATAGCTTTGTCTGGCAGATTTGTTACTTATTTTTTCCTGAACCCCATTGTTTATCCTGACTTGTCTTCCCAACCCTTTTTTTCCCTTTCCTGTACTTTACACCCTTTAAAATACCTCTCTTGCATCCCTTCTCAACATCACACCTGATGTTGTTATATCATTTGTCTCTATATCAGGAACAGTTAGAAGACAAAGACCACTTGTTTTACTTGAACAGCTCAGTCATTTTTCTGATATTTTTACCGTGGTTTAGACGTTGATTTTTATTTCACGTGTTTATTGTGAAACCTTGTTACAGTTCTTATAGTTCAAACGATATAATTGTTCCTAATTGTTTATATGAATAACCATTTTATTTCTCTTAGAATTAACACATAACATATGTGATACTGTTTAGGATGATATTATATTGCAGAAGAGTTTTTATCTTTTTTAGGATGAAAACGGTTTTAATGTTTGTGGGACTGAAGAAAGATCTTGTGACATCAAGCCAATTCTTAGTTGGAAGCCATCCATGCCTGATTTAATAGTAGAAGGAAGTCATTTGGGAAGAGGAAGTAAATACTACGACAATGAGGTAACAAGTGTCATTAGTCACTATATTTGTTATGACCCTTGTAATAATGAGTACTAAGAATGATCACCTAGTAGTGTTGTCATTATTATTACTTCTTATAATTTAGTAGAACATTTTATTTAATTTTAATGTTGATATTATTATTTATATAAAAAATATTAAAATGTATGAGAATGAGTTCATAAGAGTAGAAACTTGAACATACGACTATATATTTAAATGTCTATGGAAGTCTGTATGTTTGCAATGTATTTCCAAACAACTATTGGAAATGTTCCATTTAAGAAGAAATGCCTATTTTTTTCGCAAATTTATCTGGATAGGTTTTGAGATAAAAAATATAAGTAGTTTAATTACTTAAGTAATTAAGTTATTTCATTAAGTAACTTTAGAAAATAAATAAAGATACAATTTCCTGAAGCTTTAGTTATCTGTTTGGTTTTGATCTAATGGCCTTCAATCATTTGATTTGTACTCATCTATTAGCTTTGATAGCCTATTGATTTATTAAATCAATGTTCCCCAATTTCGATATGATAGTATTCACAACAGTTTTTATTTATTTAATTGTGAATATTAAAATAATTTTAAAAATTTTCAAAATCTATGAAATAAAAGTCTTCCCTATTTTTTTCGTTCCCAAATGAAAACACATATATATAAACTATATTTTGACAACAAAGAACACACAGAAATGAAACAGAAACTCACTACTATATTTCGATGTCCTTATCAACAGGAAGATAGAAACGAGTCTCTCCGTAGGCAGACAACGACTCAATCAACCTGCGGAGCGACTCGTTTTTATCTTCCTGATGATAAGGACATCGAAATATAGTAGTGAGTTTCTGTTTCATTTTTTAATTTCTCATTCATGAATCAGAAATATGTACACAGGGAGTATAGCTTATTAAAGTGACCAAACAAGTTTTAAAAAGTAATTCCTTATAATTAAACACTTTTTTTCAGGTTAAATTGAACTAAATGATCGAGATTTTTCACACCAAACATAACCAAGAAATTTTCAATCAGTTGAGACCTCCCATCAATTAATTTGGACATTTCTGTTATACGAACGGACACACAGATTTGTGGCATTAGATTTTTATTTTTATAGTTCATAGCTCTCACCATAAATTCATCTTATATAGTTGCAGAGTCACTAGAACAATTGCTAATATTTCAGAAAACTTCCACAAAATAACAAGATAAATTTCTTTCTAGTACATGGAAAACGTAAATTATCTCTTTTTTTATTTCTATTTTTGAATCTATCAAAATAGAGTTGCAAATAAATTTATTGAACATTACTTTAAGATCTAATTGTCAATTTGATATTGATTTTATTCGGTGTTATAATTGGTTTTAAACTACACTGTAGAAACTGTATACTTCAAAACTTCTCTGCAGTAATTATTTTGACTAAGAAAGGTACAATATGTATGTTTTTGATGTATTTCTATACAATACAAATATGTATTTAAAGTATGCATTTAAATTATTAGGTTATTACTCACAACTTAATTAGTTTACCTCTGGCATGACATTGATACCAGTTTAAAAAAAATTATCGCCAGAAATTGTATTTCTATTCTATTCTATGATTATAAAGAAGTGGGCGGACAAGATAAATTCGAGCCTATTCTTTTTTGTCTCGTAACAGGATAATTTTAAATAGTGAATTGGTACGTTACTTTTGTTATCAGTTATTAATCCTAAAATAAAAAATTTTATTATAATTCTAGTGAAAATTGATTGCATTAAAAGTTTTTAGGTCTTATTACTTAAGATATGAACTACTAATGCTTAAAGTTGATGAAGACACTATAGAATACCGAATTTTCTGCAAAATGGTTATTTTTTTAATGTTGTTTTAATTGCAATATTCTTTTTATTAACTTTCCCGCTATAAAATCTGTAGACATGTGGTAAATTATTTTTCTTACAGATGATAAAAATCCACAAAAAATTAATATCTAGTTATTTAAATGTAAATGAGATATCTTAAGTTCGATTAACATTAGTACTCCTTTAAGAGAGTATAATTATTAGTTATTACCAAAAGTTAAAGGAAAATTTAATCTCTGTATACGTGGAGAGAAAAAAAAGCATTGTTAATATATAATATCTATCTAGTTATTCTAATTTTTTTAAGAAATCATATGGTTATTCACTTTATGGTACAAAATATTGTAGATGCGAATTTTTGCTATACCTTGGTAAGCAGTTAAAAACACGTCTCTACATATTAATATTTGATTTTTCTAGACATTGAGATACTATCAAGTGACAACGGATGATTTGAGCGTTTGGAAGATCGAAGACTATTCATCTGTTGAAATGGACGAGGAGGATGTAGGATACTTCCTGGACTCAAATAGTTACATCATTAAGTGGAGCTATACAATTACCATTACAGGTACTCTCACGTGGCTAGTGGAGACTAAGCTTTGAAATTTACATACATTTACTAGCAAATACTGAAGTAAACATTATGATTGTCGGATTCAACCGCTACCACAAAAAAATAGGAAGTAAAACACTTTATTTGAAAGAAAAAAGTGATTTTGTTTACACATATATAATCAAATATGCATTATGTATTAAACGAAATCAAACTTTTATAAAGGGATGAATAGTTCGTTAAAAATAAATGCGGGAGGAACCTTAAACATGTTCCTAAACAATTTCATTTCTTAGCATAAACAAATGTGGTAAAGACAGTTTCTTTAGATTATATTTTCTTGAAACTTTCTAGATATCTGTAAAACATTTGATCATTATCAACAAATTCTGTTTCCAAAATGTCATCTTCAGCTATTTCTATTTAAGTGTCTTTTTCTGAAAAAAGCAACCTGTCAAATTATTTATGAATAAAAATAAATGATTATAAGGATTTTTACCGATATGCATGTATTTTCAAAATGTAAATAATTTTATCAGTATTTCAAAATGTCTGATATTTAAGAGGTGTGATTGCCAAAAGTCAATTACCAGTTTACCAAATTTTCTTGTGAAGTCATTAATATATCTAGAATTGCTTACTTAGTCTAAGGAAGTATTTTATCAACGGTTCAAATTAGAACCTGCTAACTTAATTCCGTTGACAAGTAAAATGAAGAGGAACTATTTTGTATTATAGTCATATTTTAATCAGAAAAAAATATTAAACGTGCTGAAAAAACAGTAAAATTGCATAAATAAAAAAGCGATAGCCTGCTATTTAAACAGTTCTGAAAGATTGTATTGATATTTTCACAGAAAGACCAATAAACTAAAGGAGGACGTTTCGGAAACTGTCTTTATTAATAAATCAGAAATGTAGAAATACTGATAGAATTTACGAAAAGTTGACATTAATATAAGCAGATCATGTAAACTACTATAAAATCAGATCATCAATTCTATTTATTTTTTGTAATTTTACAATGTTTGCAGTAGAGCTAGCAAAAAACTGATAATTCTCAAAACCAGTTTAAGGGTTTTTGAGGGTTAATTAACTTTTGAAGCAGTCTAAAAATAACTTTTTTCATTTTTTGTATAAATTGTTATGAATTTGACGCTTTACTTATAGAAAAACAACAAAAAATTCGGAAAGACGTAATATTTTGAAAGTTACATTCACACACCGATCAAACTTAAACTAAAGCAAACAATCACCGAGTGGTTGCAACAGTCCTAAGAGTTATACTCGTAATTTAGCAGTTCAAAAATTTATTTCCTCCCTGCAGAGTTTTTAGCATCGAATGTGCAAAGTTGTAAAATTTTCAAATGAGATCCTTGTACATTTCATGTTTGAAATACCGTATAAATATTATTAAATATAATATAAAATGTAAAAAAATAATAAATTTGGAAAGTATTTATTTATTCATTTATTTTTTTCATTGAATAGCCTATTCGATCCGCTTAAGAAAAAAACACATGTCTGGTAGTCTATTCGAAATAATATTGAAGAAATTCCTCCTATAACGTACAGAAATAAACGTTAAATTAAGGAAGCCTTTCCATTAGTTTATGAAAACTAATTTTATCTTTAACTTATCTTTAACCAAGATAAGAAAATTTATAATAAACGTATGATCAAACTCAAATTAAAATTGATTATTGATTAGCACGAGATAAAATTATTTCTTAGCATATGGATAGAATTATTTATATCGGTTATATTTCTTTTTCAGGGACGTCATTCGTGTCGAACCCATTTTTAAATACTCAAATAAATCTAATTAATATTTAATTTGCAGAAAAAAATATTTCGCTATGTCATCTGCTCATTTTTTTTTGATTGTACACGAGAGAAAATGATACAATTTTTAGAATGACGTAACATTATTGTGAGGATATCAACAATTAAATTTCAGCCCTGCGTTAGAGGTAGTTGACACTGATAGTTTTTTTTTCTTTTTCCTAGGGGATATTTTCTATATGTCGATATTACCAAAAGGTAAATAGTTCTTCTTGAAGCTGATTAATTTTATTATGATCCGTCGAACACTACAACTTGTAGCAGTTCACAAACCCCCCCCCCCCCCCCCCCCAACAAACTCAAAGACACATCATGTAGCAAAATTGTTGTCAATTGGAACATCAACAACTCAAGAACATGGAAATATTTTTGAAGAAATTAATGTGAATGTTGGTTGAAGGTCGAGAGCTTAGTGGAGAGCCATCGAAGCACCAGGCGAGTGGACGCAGCAGAGTGGCTTACCTGACGTGGCAAGGAAAGCGAGCAGGCCTCGAGGGTGGCGCTGCAGCGCTTCTCGCCGTTGGCATGGAGCCGTCCGCCCCTCAGGCAAGTTGATTTGTAATGTGCTGGCAAAACAGGTCCATTGCCAGTTAAAGAATTCAAGTGACCAAAAAGACATTTCCAACAATTATATTATGTGTTAGCACTGAGTTCATGCTATAATGCTATAAAAATGTTTGAAATGTGGTGGAGTATGCGCTATAATCGTTAGACTTCTTGACATCTGTCAGTATTATTCTTTTAGTCTTATCTGATCTATCTCAATATCAATCTGGTCCATGAGTACAAATGATTTTTTTTTTTATTTAAAAGAATACTTTCTATTTAATTTAACTTCAATAAAGCAAAAATTTCGCGCCTTCAATCTCTAAATTTTGTAACAAATTCGTAACTTGCAAATTGCTTCTTTTTTGTTCTCAAATTACCTATTATGATTATATATTAATCAAGGTGATTAAGCTTTGCATATTCTCATATTAAAGAGTCATTCAATTGTGATTTGAATATTAATATGTAAAGACTCTAAAACTGAAATCAAGTCAGTTTAACTGCTTTGTTAGAAAGAAGTTTCCAAATCCAGCTGGAAATTAGACCAATGTAAGACTGTTTTAGTGTACCCCAAAAATAATTCAGATAGTCTTATATTAGAATTAGTAAGAAATGAAATATTTGTCGGAGACTCAAAGTCTAATAAATTGGGAAATCAAATTAATATATGGAAATTTAGAATTTATGACACTGCTGCCTGTTGATATCGACGGTTTGATTAATTTAATGGTGGAAGGGGAAATTGAATCTCAGGCTACTCGAGTTTTCAAAAGTTAATAATCTTCATTAAAAAAGTTCACCTTTCTGATTTTAAGTATTTGAAATGTGGTGTTAAAACAGTTAAGTAACTAATAAAAGTTTTTAAAAAGGTATTAATACAAAATTTATTCTTGTATGAAAACTGATGGTAACTGCAAACATTGTTAAAGTTGATTTATCAAATCTCAGGATGTGAAACTTGCTAATTTTTTATCTTCAAAACTTGTTTTTAATAGAACATTGGTAGTGATATTATCTCCACTTTGATTACTTTCTTTCGTTCTTACGACATCATTGGATTGTAATCCACTACACATTTTATATACTATCCTCAAATAGTTGTTTTTCTAATCTTCAAACATGTGGATGTTTCAGTTGGTGATCAGGGAGGGAAGTGAACCTCCTGCTTTGCAATACATGTTACCAGGGCCTCTAGTCGTCTTTACCAGCCAAGATTTCCCCAAAATGTTTCTGATTGAACCTGGACAAGATGACAACGAAAACGTTTACCTTCATGAGGTAGATAAAAATGGGAAATAATAATGCAAAATTAATAATAACATTAGCATATGTAAAATTATGCAATACAAATATGATTTTTACAGGAAATATACACATATTTATTATATTGGCAAATAACACCCCATATTTGACTTGTATCAATAACTGTTTTCTAGATATATTTATATTATATTGCACACATATGGAATTACATATATATATTATTTGTGGAAACAATACAGAGAAAACGTCAAAGAACTTACTTCAAAAAGTAAGACTATAAGTTATTAATTATAACGTAAGGAAGATCCCGAATCTAAAGTAACTGACCTTTAATAATGTTGTGCAGCTGTTTCTCACAGTTTTTGTGCCCCTAGATTCTCTTTCTTACCATTACAAAAATTGTAGCGCGCACTTGACTTCTACTTAGCTATTTCATTCCTCTATTTGATTATTTACTGTTGTTTTAAAAAGTGAAGTAAATTAGTTCATTTTCTGAAAAAAATAATTAAGAAAACTTTATTTTTGTTAGTACTATATTAATTTGTAATTATTCATTTATTGGTCAACTACAAGTTTTTCATCATGTGTAATGAGGCTTCGATTTAATTAATTCGTTTCACAAAATGGACTTCTATGGCAGTGAAAATCAAGGATAAACTTTTATCACCGTGGTGATTTCTTGTTACTGTATGTCCATATCACAAAAAGAATGTAGTCACTTTCATTTTTAGTTAATGTGAACAACATTCCTCCTTCTTCAGAGAATAGAAGAATGAAAAGAGGAGAAAGCTGAATGAATATCTGCAGTCATCAGAGTGTTATATGACAGTTATATTCATCTACGTATAAATCACAGTATGGTAGTAAAATGGCATCAAGATCTTTTGATTAACAACGATTTGGCCAGAATCAGAAACAGTAATGGTATATTCCCATAATAGTAAAAGAGAGGCGTTTGTTTGTCTACTCCGAGTTTTGACTGAAATGAAAGTGAATGGAAGGTCAAACCAATAACAACTCAACAAATGAGGATCATCATAACATTCAAAACGAAATGCTGATAATAAATTACAAATTGTTTGGAAAAACAAGAAATAAGTGCAGTTGAACAATTATTGTGATTGTCCTTTCTTTATGTCCTCTGACTAAACATATAATTAGCCGTAATGAATTGGTTTTAAAATATTTTTCTTATTTTTAATTTTTTTTATAGATTACCGACTTATATACCATCTAAAAGAAAGACAAGTGTAACTATTTAGTAGAGAAAAAATATTAAAACATAATCTTGACAGAAAGAGTTAGTAGAGTGTAAATAATACACCCGAATACAGATGAACCAAATTACAGCAGAACGTAATAAAACAGTCATAGAGTATCCCAAGAAACTCCCACTCAAAACTTTCACTAAATTAGCTGAACAGTTCGTCTAAGAATCCGACGGCTGCAATTACATTAAATCATCAAACGCTTGCATCTTGTCCATGTCATGAGGTTGGTGTAAAGGAACACTTGAAAGTTTTACACGAACGAATAACCTTCATACGTCCATATTCCTTATTGATGATAAATAAAAGTAAAAGAGGGCATTTACTTCCTTAGGAGAGCGCGCAAGATTTTTAACAAATTTTATTGCATTGTTCAGAAATGTTGTATATGAAGACACCATCGCATCAGAAGAGTATGTCGAAATATTCAATGGACTCTTTATCGGTGTTTGTTCGTGTGTTTTTCTGGTGCTTGATTACCTTTGATGGTATGCATGTTCCACTTGAGTAATCGGACAAAGAAAAAGTTCAGAGGATGGTGAATTTAGTTTTGCTCTGTTCTTTGTTTTGAAGATGGTTCAGCCGAAAATTTGGTATTATATGTTCTTTTATGTTTAACTTGTAACTCTAATTTATTTTTAGTGCAGAAATGTCACAGTAAACACACGTGACTGTACATTAAAACAAATTAACATATTCTCAGTAGAAAAACGAAGAAGTTTTCAGGTTTTTCTGTTGCTCCATATCAAAGAACTGAAATGTCAAAGAACTCTCCTTTAACTATGAGTAATGGAATGGTATTTATTTAATCGTTTCCTTTGGTGATTTCTTTGATATTATATTTAATAATGAATAATAATAATGAAATACAAAGTTAATAAAATGATGCATCATATAATTTGAAATTATGTAATATAAATACGTGATGACTATGAGTGAAAACGTAATGTAATTCATATTAATACATTTAGCCAGTAACATACTGAAAGCATTAAAAATTGTATACGTTTACAGTTTGAGTTTATTATTTACTAATATAATAATATTCACTTTTATAATGTTAATGCACTTGAAATTATAAAGCACCAGTTTTAGAATATTTATAATTCGATACAAAATTCATGTTTTATGAGTGTGCTAATAACTGTTTTAAACATAATAGTGATCCTTACTTTAAGTTTTACTTTCAATTTATTATATCTAATAATGAAAAATTTCTTTACATTTGATTAGGTTGAGTACAGTGCGAATAGTTTACGTTCAGGTGCTAGTCTCTGGATTCTCCCCTCTAAATATAAAAGTTTTCTCTGGCATGGCTCTTGCACGTGGTCTCTTCATCGTCTTCGTTCATCACAAACAGTCTCCAAACTTCTTCGTAATGCCAGGCGAAAATTTTCTCTATCTCAGGATATCGAAAACTCAGAGATACATGAAGGATCGGAACCAGTTGATTTTTTACCAGGTTAAATCAACTTATTTAATATTGCATTTATGATTATATATCTTTAAATTGTTGATTGTCTTAATGAGCCAATATGTTACAGGCATTGATAAAAGAAACTTAAAGGAAATAGATAAGGAAGATGAAAATCGAGAGGGTGATATGAAAATGTTCGAACTGACTGAAATTAAAGGAACTTACTCTGCTGTGGGAGTGCAGCCGTCTAGGTACAACCCAGAAGCTGCTTCTCCTTGGAAATACGTTTACTTCCAAGTAAGCTTTTCTATATCTGTCTTTAATTGACTGAATTATTCTTGCTTTTAATAACTTTCTTTCAAATAAGAAATTCTAAGTTTAAATGTTAAATTATCTTTTAAAGTTTAAAGAAGGGGTTCAAAGAGGATTTAGATCTAAAGAAAATTAAACTCCTGTTTATACGCCAACGTTTTGCTAAAAATTGTTTGGCTTTTTCAAGGCTTGTTTTTGAGGAAAAAACACTATTTAACAGTCCATGCCTTTATCTACCAGCATCCTAACAGATACAAATACCTAACAGAATACCATATTCCATATACGAATACCTAACACAATACCATATACCATATATGAATACCTAACATATTCGTATCTGTTAGAATGCTGGTAGATAAAGGCATGAACTGTTAAATAGTGCTTTTCCTCCAAACCAAGCCTTGAAAATGCCAAACAATTTTTGTCGAAACGTTGGCGTATAAACAGAACTTTAATTTTCTTTAGATCTAAATCCTCAAGAACTTCATAAATCAGTGGTCGAGAAGCTATATCAATATTATCTTTGAAGTTATAGAATATTTCTTACATTACTATCACCAATTCATTAAATATTTTCTCTACTCAAATTTTGGCATCTCTTCAATTCTGTATTCTTTAAAGACAAACTGAGAAGTTGGAAAGATGATAAGTTATTAAGGCTAATTAAAATAAAGATGGATTTCAGTAAAAGTTACATTAAGTCATACTTGTTTTATAGGAAGAGTTGTATAATACCCAGAGCCAGGCTGTACTAGTGGATGCAGGAAAATCCTGTTGGCTTTGGCTAAGGTGTAGCACTGCTCCTGGACAGGCACTAACTACCTTGCTTAGCTATGCTTCAGCCAAAGGAATTGAGGAAGAAAATGTCAGAGTCGTTACTCAAGGCTCAGAACCAGCAGAATTTCGATGTCTATTTCCATGGTGGAATCAAGACACATCTGTAATAATCCCTGTAAGTACTATCAAGTAGATTCAGGTTGTCAATTTTTCATCCTGGAATTCCATATTTAAGAATTATTTCCTTCCTGATTAGATCTGTAAAGTGAAAAATCTTAAACTTATGAGAGAATAAATTTAATTTTAGATTCACAAAAATTTCATATTATAAAAAAATGTAAGATGAAAAGAGCAATATTTGAAAGTATGATAATTTTTACAAACTGCAAAACTGAACATTACATTTTCAAACTCATAAATTCAATTGGGATTCATCTAGTATGCAGTCACAGGTTTCTTTTGAGAATATAACGATTTCATTTGCTGAGTACGTTTTTGTTTTGAAATCATGTACACATTAGTTTGCTTCATAAAAAAAATATTTGTTGTAAAAATTCTTTCTTCATATCACGGTAGGTTTCAAGATAAAAAGAACCATATCTCATTAAATTTGCAGTAACTGTTGGCTTCTTGAAAAATCAGCATCCTATTACTCAATGGTTTCAATTAACTTGACGGGAAGTGATGGTACATAGAGAGTTGATATGTTTATCATATTATATGGTATTAATTTGAAGGATGGTTGGAGTGAAGGAGAGAGTCGTATTGCGTCTGATGAGGTAGCTAAACTTGCTATTAGAACCTACCCTTTGGATGAACTTACCAAACAACCACTGCCTGCAGGTGTTGATCCAACAAGACTCGAGTTGTACATAGACCCTAAGCAGTTTAAGGTATCTTTGAAAAATTAATTTTTTTTTTTTTGGTTTAGCAGTTAATTTTTATTGTTTTAGTTTAGTTTTATAACGAAATCAATTCTCTTCTATGTACTATATCCATACGTATTATCCTGGGTTACAAATGTATACTGGCTACGTTTTAGCCATTAGTGATATTATTTTAGCCATTTAAAGAAAGTGATATTATTACCATTTTTAGATCCAGTAGTGAAACAATTGTCTTCTGTAACTAAACTTAGATAAACAGCGTTGAATATATTTTTAAAAAATATAAAACCAGTAGTGAGTGACAACTTCAAGCTGTACACCTGTCAAATACAGCAATTGTTAGTAACAAGTAACATTGATTCAAATTTAGGGGTGAATTAACCGTCTGAACCTCGTACATTGGTAGTGGAGTCGGTTTGACCTATTTCGGTTGTTGTCATCTCAAATAGAGTTCTGTTTGAAGATAGACAACGTAAGAAAGCATCAGAACGACCCTACCACCAACATACAAGATAAGACGGTTAGTATAATATTAAAATACATAGACCTCATGTACCAACGATTTATTTTGGTAATTGCTTTGTACATCTTATTTTATTTATTTAAAGTAAATCGCTTTTCAAAATTAGGAAGGAATTATCAAGTAAAACAATATATATTTGAAGATAATTAAGTACGACAATCATTAGGGATCGAAAGGAACGAAGATGCTGATAAACTTGCCAAAAAAGCAGCCATCACCCCTTTTATAGGACTGGAACCTGTGTTACCCATGCCCTATAGTAGAATAAAGGTGAGGTGACAGGATGGGTTAGGAAAGAACAGTGGAGTCGTTGGAGATCCTACAGTAGTGGTTCTCACCACTGTGGTTGCTACCAGAGAGAAATCCACGACTCACACGTACCCTGCTGAGGTTGGTTGTAGGCCTACAATCTGACAGGACACGGGTGCTTCAGAAGTCACTTAACAAAGTCAGTCTTCTAAGAGATTGACAGAGTGTAGATTATGTGGGGAGTAAGAAGAAACTGCAATCCACATAGTTAGAGACTGTATTACGCTAGAAAGCCGCAGACAGTTAATCCGGAACCAAAGAGTCGGGGTGTTGACCCCGCTGCATATCTCAATAAATTGGTTAAAGGAACGGAACTCGGGTAACAGTTCTAGATACTGATCTGTTTGATCGTACCCAAACGTCCGATCGAACATAATCTGCGCTCGTTGTCTGTTAATCAGTCTGTATGATCTCGAATACTCGTTAAAGATCCCTACTTTAAATAAATTTGATTTAAGCAAAATGTAGGACTCGCAATGTAGAATCTGTTTTCATTTTAAAAAATTATAAAGCGGTATTATAATGTGCCAATGTTCGTTCGGCCTAAGTGTGTTCCCTTGTAGGACTGCCACTGCAACCTAACCTAACCTTGGTTTAATCTTTCCTCTTCCAATATTTTAAACAATAAATGACATTATTCAATATTTATACTGAGACAGCCCTTCATAAGAAATTTAAAGTTTCCAGAGTTACTAAAAGAGCGCATTCAAATTAATACCCCTTATGCCATAAATAACGATAAAGCACATTTCCTGTGTTGATTACAAAAGAATAAGGTTATTCACCAAATCAATATTTTTTGAAGATTTAGAACTAAATGTTCGAATGTTATTCACATTTGTCCAACAGTGGAGTGTTTAAATAAAAACGCAGCCACACCTCGTGAAAAATGATTCAGTGGATCTCGAAATGTGGAACTAGTACAACTTGAAAAACGTATTTTTTTTCGTAATCACTATATAATAACAATGATTAAATTTTAGTTGAATCTGTAAAAAGAAGTTTCTTTTAATCTGATTAAAATAAATCATTAAATTAATTTATCGTTAATGAATTAGGAAAATAGATTTGCTTATAGAGTTGAGTGTTGATCATTCCATATTTTTTTTTAAAAAAACAATCAAACAGATGTAAACATGTTCCATATATTTGACAATGTCCATACATTATTATGTCGAATTGTATAAGAAATTTATTCTAATTTAGCTTCATTAATCAAAACGAAATGGTATTGTTTTATTTTATATCTATAAATTAAAAACCAATGTTATTAAAATTTTATTAAGCTATAAAATTTTAGAGAAGGTGAGGTGACACCTATTAGTAGTCATAAGATGGCTACTTGAAATGTAACATCATTTAAATTTATATTTGCATACTAATGTAAATGTTTTAAGGATGGTCTGGGAGTAACGAAGGAAGATTTCGACCTGCTACCCCGATGGAAACAGAAAAAGTTAAAGAAATTAGCTGGACTTTTTTAACATCAGCTGATAACCTACCATAAACAAGTGTCTTAGAAACAAGAGAAGGCAAAAACTCCCTTAGAGGGAGCCATCTTCTCGAAAATGGCTGTGACTTAGCTATTAGTAAACAATTTAAACTGCTACCGAATACTTGATTTCAATATTAGAGAGAATGTATATATTGATATGTTTTGTATAATTATAGTAATTTCTAAGACGTATAAATAGATAAATCAGTAACACCAGATTCTAAGTTTCATAATGTTTTACTAATTGTAATACAATTTCAAATACATCACCCTCGAAGTCCTGTATATTTCTAAAAAAAAAAATGTTCATCCGTTTGAACATGACCTTAATATTTCTTAATAATTTTTATATGTATAGAATAAACAGATATATTTATGTAACTAATATCGAGTTGATTGTTAGGTTGTTTAAGTTAGTTTGTAATCTTGAATTTGTATACGGTTAACCTGGGGGCTTAATGAACTGTAATGAGAAGCAGCAACTATTGACATTCGTAACTTTACAACTTAAAGCCAGTTATGGTTTGGAATAAATATAACATTTAATGATGACTATGCTTTTTTTTTATTAACTTTATCAGTTTTGTTCCTACCCATATTCAGTATAATACAGTGCCATAACTTATTTTTATGAATGTCTTGACTGAGTTAAATTATCTTTTTCTTCCCATGAGGAAAAGTGCAATAAAATAAATTCTTCCTTTTTTTATGTTATAATAGTATTGTCAATAATCTGTTTATTTGACATAGACAAATGATAATGTTTTTTAAAGTATCTAATATACAATTAACAGAAATGTATATTTTTCGTTGAATGGACAATCTTTAGAGCCAATCAAGTTCTCATGACAGGTCATTAAACTTTCTTTTACATACTTGTGTTGTGTTCTAATTTTTAATCCTTGAATTTCAATTATTTTGTCCTACTAAAAAAAAAATTCCCTTTCCTTTCTGAAATTCTTGACTTTGCTCTGTGTTTTTTTTGTGTACTTGTTTGTATTGGTTGTGATATGTAGAAACTACAAACTAAAACATTGTTCCATAAAATACTTTAATTCTTTCATTTTGAGGAACCTTGAAAGAAATTTCAAATAAATATTTTCTAAAGTATAAGAACTTGACTTTATGATGTGACTTATAGATGTTATTTTTATCAGGAAAATAATGTTTTCATTTCATAAAAATATATTCCCAACTTTCTTTAGGTAATCTACTTTAGTAAATTTAAGTTGTCTTTACATTTTTTTTAGTTAATTTGAAATATTTTTATTCCGTTTGTGTCAACATCGTGTAGAGTGCTGAAAATAGAAGCCGCTCATATTGTGTAAACTGGTGTTTCCCCCCAGCTTCGCAAACAATCGTTTTCAAAATCATTTTAGGTGTCTACTAAATTAATTGATACTTTCACTGTTTAATAACTTATGACTCGGAATTTTGTGGTATATATATAAAGTCACCGCCCTACCTCCTTGCAGGACACTTCGCCTCCTGATGATGAAGATTGCCGATATATAGAAGTGAGTTATGTGGTCTATCATTGTGTTGCTTTCGTTATAATTTCCATGTAAAGGCCTATGGACCGTAATATTTGATTTTTCAAATATATAAGTTCAATACAAAAAAGAGTAACACACAGAGTACAGAAACACACATACTAACTCAAAAGTATCAGGAAATCCTTCTTCAAGAGAAAATAGAGACAGAGAACGTCGGAGACGCAAAGAGGATTCCTTCTTTTTTCGTGAAGACGGATGTCAGAAAATTTGAGTTCATCAGTGTGTTTCTTTACTCTTTGTGTTACTCTTCTCCATATTTGAACATGTGTATGTCCAATTTGGATCGTCTTTCCGATTTTGAAGTTTATATATACAGATTAACAAACATATTCAGTTGGGCATACAGATAAAATAATATACCAGTTTGCCTAACAGGATGATTACACCAAAAATTAATGATTACTAAAGAAATATTTATTTATTCTACATGTTTTAATAATACAAAAGTATCATAGTTTAAATTATTTCAACTTTGCGTGGTAACTATTTCAGTGTGATAGTAGTCCTTTAATACTTGAACTTCAGTCTTCCGAAATATAATAAGAACAATGAATGCATATATTAAATTTTGTTGTTGTAGTGCATTTCATTTGTACTATAATAATTTAATATCTTCCATGATTTAATTGATTGACCCAACCTTCTCTGATTATATGTGTATCATATTTTCTTTGTACGAGTCGTCAAGTATGTGTCTAATTTTGGTGTGTAATTATGAATGTGTTATTCTTTATATTTCCGCTATTGAATTTCAACTTTACTGTTTCTTATTTGTATCCCACCATTTGATAAGAATTATTCTCATGCACTCTGCCTTCCTTTCGACTCTAGAACCATGACATTGTCTTAACTGTATTTAAAGTCAGTATATTTTCTCTCTAAATAATGACTAATGTTACCTTGCTTTATGTATTATAATAGAACTATATATATACATATATATGAGTTCATATTTTCAAAGATAAACTTTCTAACAAAAGAACTCTTCAGCGAAATATTTATTTATTATATTTAATATAAATGCATTTGAGTGACATCCTATTATTTTCCTTTATGTTCTGATCAAATGTGTTCTGCATAATAATCACTGATGCGAGTAAACTTGAATTCCTTTTTGGCCATTTAGAGATTGGTAATGTTAAAAATGTTTATATTTATTTAGTTTCAAAATGAGTTAAATACACCCTGATCATTAGTATTGTTTAAATGGCAAGTTACTCATTAGTTGTGCAGTCCGTAATTGTGTGGTATTTACTCATACTACATACCATGTGAATGGATATTCCAAAGTCTCCACCCAAAAAGAAGTCTTTTTATTCTACGCGTTTCGAACACTTCGTATTCATTGTCAGGTAAACTTCCAATGGAAGGAGTGGAGGACCGAACAGTCTAAAGTTATCTATGAATTTATTGTTACAGGAATGGATTAAGAAAAGAATAATTAGTAACAGTTACTACTAATTAACTTAACAGATCTTAATTTCAGCAATAGAATAAAGTACAAAATAATAAAACAAACTAGTAAAAATTTGTTTAATATCAGTACAAATACATTGTTTTAGTACTCCTTACGTTTATTAATACAACTACTACAAATCTTAAAGTAACCAAAAATAATAAACTGCTCGGTGAGAATATCTGCATCACTGACAGCAAAGTGTAAACAAAAGTTTGATGTCAATTATACACTTTTACAGAGTTTTAAAATTTTGAAATGGAAATGGTACATAATATGCGAATTATTATAAGTTATTCTTAGGCATTATTATACAACACACTTAATAAGTAAGTAAATAAATGAAACATTCATTTGCAAGTAGCCTGATTCATGTAGTTTTAAATTATATATGTACGATTATAGAGGTGCTCTATAACCCTAGGGGGGAAGGTTGACAAATTTATTATATTAGGTAGTAGACATTAGACCTTTGCATCAGCTTGCCGTCTACTGAAAAGAAGTTCTTCACCGAAGTTAGTAATCAAACATCATCAATAATATTTTATGAGCATCTAAAGATGCAGTCCCAAATAAACACCGCGATGCCTTATGCAGCTGAAACTTTAATCCATTTTGTTAAAACACGACACATAATTAGAGGACTCTTGTGAATTCATGAAGTTTACTGGAATTAAGTGCCCATTTCATTCCAATGTTCTATCTGAAGTTAAATAGACAAGTATTGGATACAGCACAATCTTTTTCCCTTTCTGGACCTTTTAGTGAACTATGTAGTATTACTAAACCGTCCTTACAATTCCAAATTTTCTGAAAACTCTCTCACATATCATTCTATGCACCCAACATAATCAATGACTGTCGTCCCATTCCTCATAATTCCCTGAAAGGCGACTGAAAAGGAAATTGTAATTGGTCCTACTATAGTACTAAATTAATAAATGAATTTTATGAAATGTCACCGATAGGCTGATCAACTGACTTTTATTACTATATTACCTAGATGTCAATAATTGCCCAATATTGATACTTCTATGGGAAAAAAATATTTCATGTATTTAGCCAAGATAATAAAAACACTTTTCAATAAATGTTATAAACTAAGAATGTGCAAATGGTATTTATTTTCATTACGCTACTCATATTACGGTCATGATTCCTAAAGCTTGCAAAAAAGGTTTAGCTCTACTTGTACGATTTACAGGTAATACCTCTCTTATATTGTTTGATTAATTGTCAGTTAGTAGTTTAGCAGGAAAAAAACGCTGCTTAAAACTGCATCTTGGCCAAAAAAGTTTCTTTTCCATCATGGAAATTGTCCAAAAACAATGAAGCACATGTACACTATAGAGACAATTTTTCGATAAAATATTAATTTCATCCATGAAAGGTATGCCTGCAGGGGGTTACAAGGTTTTTGATATACACCATCCTCTCACGACAAAAAACTATTCAGCTCATAATATTAAAAAGAGTTATTTTAGAGTATAATTTCACTATATCACACAATATTATCTGTATCATGTCCACTAGCTTTCTGATTCAATAATAAATTCATTTTTTTACGTAGAACTGGCATTCCGGTTATGGAAAAACCCCTAAGTTGTTTTTAGTTAATGTTGCTGTGAGTTTCATAATGATACAAAATTTAAACACTCTGGAGTTAGTAGTTTAGAAGAAAACAAAGATACCAAAAATCAATTTTGTTAAAAAAAAATGGCATTTCCACATTGTCCAAAAACAATATCTGCGCACCATGGGTATCATTTTTAGATAAAATATGCATTTCATCCATCAAACGTGTGGTTGTAGTCTTGCCACAACCTTCTGCATACACAGTCCCACACATACATATAGACATAAAAAACGTCAATAAATGACTTTTGGACCTAAATACAAGTAAACTTCTCAAAACCTCGAGGTTGAATTTTTTGATGATTACTACGATAAACTATGATAATAGTTTTATTATAGTAAAATATAATTGAAATCAATAGAGAGAGCATTATTGTTCAGCCTGGTGTAGTTTAGAGTTACTATTGGAAAATTGAAACTTTCCTTTAGTGGAAATCTTCAATTTTTTAATGTATCCTTGATAATCCAGTCTGGTTTAAAAAGGAACACTAATGGACTGATGTTTTTACAAAATCTTGTTTTATGTCCCTGATAAAATAGAACATAGTTTGCACCTTTGTTCCAAAATTATGAACATACTTCTTTTTGGAACCTTTGTTTATAATCATTTTCGTGATTTAAACATTATTTTCAAAAAACCTTGTTTTAGAGTAAAATGAATTACTTTTTTACAACAGTCATATCCGTCTTGAGTACAGCTGTTCCTACACTAGGTAGATTGGCCATGGCACAATGGTGCCGAAATCAAGAATAAAGGTTCTTCACCTCATTGGTAGCACATAAGCAGTTTAAGTGTGGGCGTTTTAAAACAAAATATAAAATAGCCATTAACCCGGAAATTCTATATTTATTTTGGCAAAATTAGTGTCGTATAATCAGTTTCTGGAAGTCGATAAGAAACATAATATACATCGATGTTGTCCCCGTTGTTATCGATTGAAGCTGAGATATGGTCGATTAAAGTTGGTTGGTTATAAACCTTTCTGACAGGTTAAAATTCTTTAGTTTTTATAAACTTTTATTTTTCAACCAGTTTTTAAATGTAATTGCTTTTTTTGATCATGGAAAATAAAAAACTTTACATGTATGCGATTACTGCTGGACTATTTGGTTCATTTGGTAGTGTTTTTGGAAAACTATCTGGAAACTTCAAGGTAAAAAAATTTATCTTAAAGAGTGTTCATTCATAGGACAAAAGAAAATGTTACGATACAGTTTGCAAATTAAAATAAAAAAATACACATTAGATTGAATTACTAAATTGTAATAACATTATTTAAAACTGATTGTTTAGCATTTATAACTAATTGACACTTCCAGAGATAAATGAAATCATTGACATTGCAATGATGACATTACTCATGAGGTCATGAGTAATTTGAAGTTTAGGTCCTCCAAAGTTTAAAAATATATGTAAGAAGGTTATAGGGGTTTCCTTACATCATTCAATATTCCCTTCTACCACTTGATCGAGGAGGTATATCGAAAATCACTGGAACCCGCTAAATTCAAACTTAAACTCGTTTTTCAAAATAATTTTCACAAATAACAAAATCAGGCTTTGTAGATAACTGAACTAATGTTAAAATGATACTGGGGTCCGTTATACCTATTAAGTAATTTATCAAAATTCAAACTGATTGTACGATTTAATTAGTTTCCAACTTGGGAATTTTAGTATGTCCATGACGTAAAATCTTTTACCCTTGAGTAAAATCTTTTCTTAATAATAATATATTCGAAAACATAATTTACTGTTGGTAGTAATAGATAATTACTAATTTTAAAACGTTATACCCCTTCTGGTTCAGTTTTAACTATAATTTCTTAATTCCTTGGAGTAGTGCCTTAGTATTAAGTGCTTACTCATTATTTTTTGTTCATTAAAGCATTCTGAAGTTTCGATTTATTTCGGAGAATGTCCTTAACAAGGTGTTGAAATGTCATACCCCTGGACAAAACTTGCGGAAGGAATAAAAATATTTCTTAAAATATATGTGGTCTAGATAACCTTATGATTAGGTTATACTTGCTTATTGTTAGTACCAAAGATGAAAGTAATAATTAATAAGTGATAATTTATAAGAGAAAGCTTTGTCTGTGCATTGCTTAGAACTGACTCATTTCAATTTTTCACGTTTTATACAATAGAGAAACCAAACCTACCCCTTGTTGTCCAAACATTTTGTCACAAGCAAACTCAGCCACGTTATAGCGAGCTGAAACTTTGACAGTAGATTTGTGTATGTTTAACATAAAAGTTTAAATTTGAATGAATTGGAAATTCAACGTAGAAGCGAAGTTATGGACTTTAAGCTGTTTTTGGCTAGCTACACAGATATATCAACTAACCGTGCTACAGTATCAGGCACTTAAAAGTACCTGTATATTTTAAAAAAAAATCTATTTTATTTTTTTCTGTAATATATAAAACGTGAAGATAACTTGAAATGATTCAGTTCTAAGCAATGTACAGATAAAACTTGTATAGATACTCAGATATTTTAGGTGTCTGATACTATAGAAAGTAAGGTTTGTTAGTTGATTTCAATTTCGTTTGCGTTTATCACAATTTGCTCGCTTTAAAATGTGAGTCCTACATACCTGCATACTAAATAAGAATAAAATCAAATCTGAGATCAGTATCTAAAGCTGCAAAACTTAAAAGAAGCTCCTGATCTAGTGACAGTTATGGACTGTACTAATTTTCTAACACCCTATAATTTTTAATAATATTTTAGAATATAAAATATCATCTCTGAATGTTTTTAAAATACTCGTCTAAGACGGGCGCGTCTGCTATTTAAGTACCAAATTAATGGTATTATTATTTATGATTGATGTCACTGTATTATGTAGAGTGGATGTAGTGTTACATTAAAAGAATATACTGGAAAATATATAGATAATATTTTAAATGTCCTATTATCAAGTTGATATTAAGGTTTCACTTTTACTTTTGTCACGCTATTTAGCAAAAATCTTAAACACGCGTTCTATACTTATGCATTTCAGTTACTCACATTTGAAGTTTCTTGGAGGAAGGGGTTCATAGATTTAAGATATTGTTTTAAGCCTTAAAACTATTGTATTCAATTTGCCTAATAAGATAATCTTGGCATATTATTAACAATTACGTTTTCTAATTCAATTCAGTAATGAATTAAGTCGCCTAACTCATGGCCCTACCTACACAGTATTAGTAGAAGAGTTGGTGTTTGGCATCTAGGATGTGAATTTTGGAGATTCTGAACTATGTGTTACCAGGATAAAGGATTTTTTAATTATGTTAATCTAAAGAACTGTATTGAAACATTGTCATTTAAAACTTTACTTGCATTATTGAAACCTATATATTTCAATGAAAGTTTCTGTAGGATAGGTATTGGCTTATAGCTTTGTTAATTGTATGTATGGTCGCATGCAATATCATCGGTGCCACGTACTACGCTCGCAGTTTGGATATCTCGAAGAATACACTTGAGCCTACTCTGATAAGCACTGCTTCTAACTTCATTGTTACTGTAAGTGTATTTAAAACTTACTGATTACCTTACACTTGCTATGTGCATAATACCATGCATATTGTTAAATTATGTGCCTGGACTATTTACTATGCTTTAGTCGCAGGCTTCATTAATTATTTACTTCTGTAATATTTTGTTTCAGGCAGTAGTTGGGATTTTGTTATTTCAAGAAGTTACCAGTTTACTTTGGTGGTCTGGAATACTTTTAATATTAACTGGCCTTTACATTACTATTAGAAATCAAAATATTTGTGAAATAACTTTATGAAATGATAAAGAAAAAAATGTTTTTTTGGAATGAAAGTTAAGTCTTTTATACTTGTGTAATTTATGGATCCCACGAGTATGTATGAAAAAACCACAAATTTAGTTAATAGTGGTTGAAAATGTTCATGAATTGTTATTGCCTTTTGCCTAATAAAATGGAAGTTTCTTGGAATGGTGCTATTGGAGAGGTAGGCAGTACCACTTATAAAAATCAAAAGATAGTGGTATTCATGAGCCCAGTCTGACTTGTCTAATACCAAAAAAAGTGAAGAGGTTTCTTTCAGTGTAGAAGTAGAAAGTTTTTGGAAGTACGTGAGTTTTTTTTATGTATTCAGATAAACATCGGCGAGGAAATTGACAAAAGTGTATGTGTAATGATTGTTCACTTTGTGATAGTTTAAATTGACTGATATTGAGCAAATATATATGACTGCCTAGTTCGAACAGTTTCTCTTAATCAGAGCAGCACTTGACTACCACATACGAGTACATGTAATTTGTAAAATAAAAAATTTGTTGTTTACCGATACAGATTTAGTAGTTTATTTTCTTGCTGAATTTCAGTTTTTTCCTTAACTTCTGTCGGCGATTAGGATATAAACTTCACAAATTTGTAACTTATGTAAGGCAACGAATCTGACTTGTTGACAATAGTTCAAAGGCCCTTCAAATTATTTAATGAGTGATTCATTTGACTACTGTAAAGTTCAAATTAATTATTTATATTTATTATTATTTTAAAATTATTTATGTACCATATATAATGATACAGTTAACCCTTCTGTTGTTAATGAAGTACTTTAGATCACAAAAATGAAGCTTTTATATTTCAGGAGTCCACAGTGTAATAGTTAAAACAAATTAATATTTGAAATAGGAAATGAAAACAAAATAATTAAAAGGGAAAACTTTTCGAAAACATATTATTTTAAACATAAAATAACTTTTTAAATAATATAACTATATGATTAGCTAGTTTGTTAAAATTGTGTGTTAAGTTTCTAGTGTCAATCTTTAACACTGATTATATATACATTTGATGCAGTATACCAAATCAAAAAAACTTCATATTTCAGTTAGGCATGCATATTTTGATGAGTCCATCAACATATTGTTGTATTATATTTAATAGAAAATATATAATAATAATATTTTTTAGACTTAACTTCGGTATATATTTTTTGAATTTTCAATTGTGATTTAGAAACTGATGAATTTACTAATCCTACTGATAATAACAAAATTTATCCTAATACTATACTTTGTTTTCTCAATTTATTACTAAAATGTAGATTTCGTAAAATAGTTGTCTTTAGTAACTAGACTGTTTGCTTGTCAAGATTATTCTTTAAGTAATAATGCACTTGGCTTTGCGTAGAAAAATGGAAAAAGTAAAGTATTATTCCATTATTTCAAAATCAAATTAACTTCTTTTAAATTAATTGGTGATAATAAACAAAACTACAATAAAGCATTACAACCTGAAATGAAATTCTTAGATGCCTCTCTATTTGCCTCCATAAATTGTGCAGCACCTTAATTGACGGCAATATCATATTATTGTAGGGTAAAAATCTAATGAAATGGTCTCCACATATAAAACTTTTAATGATATAAACAACGCGTTTCGAACACGTAGTGTTCTTCTTCAGGCATTAACTAAAAAAATACAATGACACCAGAGAGTTATCTATAGTACAAAGTAAATAAGTACAAAAATTAATATAAAATAAAATAAGGCAGAAAGTACGAACCTAATGGTGAGGGCCTCTGAATAAGACTGACTGGAAATGGAAAGGACATGGGTGGGGGTATATAGGGTACATCTGTTTCTTATTAGAGCAGGTAGAGTTTTCTCTAAATAAATATCATATTAACCACTTGAAGGATAAATTCACTGAGCGTGGCTATCCTAATTTAATAAGTAGTCGTGTCTTACCTACTGCAACCCATTACTGTTCTAAGCTAACAGGAAAAGGGCTAATGATAATTTCATATTCTTTAAAACTACTTTTTTCCCTGGTGCTGATAGGTTGGGCTCAGTTGTTAAGGAGTTTTTTTCTTTCTTTCCTCTTCTTCTACTTCTTCAAAATTCAGTGAACTCTAATTCATTTCCTACCACCAACTCCTAAGCTTAGATCCATAATCCTAAAGACTCCTTATGAGGAGTATACCACCTAAGGTTTGCACCAGTGAGGACGTCGTAACTGCCAAACTTGCATCACAATCAATCCTGATTCCTGTTACACTTCCTACCCTGATAATTATACCTATCCGATTAATGCCAGTAGTTCCTTTATTTCTTGAAACTTCGTCTATCGACTACACTGTACCCGGTGTGATGCATTTAATGTAGGTTTAGGTTCTACTAAGCTGAGCCTGCGTATTAATGGCCATTGGTCAACACAGAGACCTTTCTTTTGCCATCCAAGCAAACTCAAGTTTACGTTTAGTTATCACGAACTCAAGTTTAATGACTCTTCCGTGTGCAAATTCTTAAACAGATCACAGATTCCAACAACATGGTTACCTCGAGGGCTTCTGAAGATGGACATATCAGTCTTCTTGGTGCTGAATTAACTCTTGGTCTCAATCTCAAACGTTCGTTTATTTTTTATTATTGTATAATTTATATAATTAGTATTTTATCTTTAGTTCTGTTTTTTATTTCTTCTTCTTTTTTTCCTTTTCTCTTGTTAGTTTTATTTGATTTTAATTTATTATTTGCTCCATTTAAGTTATTTAGTTTTTTTTCTTTAGTTACTTTATTTTTTGTCCTTCACTCCCTCCGTATGTTAGGGTAGCACTTTTATGCGACCACTACAATGAGACTTTCCAGTGTGGCTTCGCTCTTCAAGAGAGTAACATTTATTCTGATGACGATGATTGGTTGAAATATAAGAAGTGAGTTTTTGTACTGTTTGTAAGTGGTATGTTTTTGAGTTTGATTTATATTAAAGTATTAAAAAAATATTAACACACGAGCAAAAGTGAACGTTTGACTCATCTGTATTGGTTGTTTGGTGATATAACAAAAACAATTACTTTCAGCAAGAAACAAGGGACTATGTTACGGTGTGGTTATATTGAAGATTCTAATCGTGGATATTACCCCAGTTTTTCATGTGCTGTTGTACCAGCTATTCATGTGACAGGGCATAGAGCAAGCAGTTTCTGTAGGATATCAATTTCTTGCTAGAAATCGCTATATACGATGAGACCATACCGGTATGTAACTAAAGTGGGGGTCAATTGACAAACGGTTACTAACCATTATGTAAGGGTAAGCATGAATGACCTTAAATTATATTCACTACACCTGTAAAATTTGATAAGGTAACAATTAGCTGGTAACTACTTAAACAATCGCCTTATCAGTGCAACGACTTATCTTCAAAGTGGTCGCCTTAAAGTGTTAGTTAAGAAGAAAATATACCCTAACATTTTTAATTTAGGCATTACATCATTAGGTGGCAGTAAGTGTGCCTTACAATTGGTATTTTATAACCCTTTTAGCAATGGTTAATTTTTGAAAGGAAATATTAATGTCAGTCTAAAGGAGTCGAGTCGACCTTTGAGTGGGTTGTTGACCTTTGAGTCGAGTTCAAAGGTGAACAACTATCACTCTCCAGAGTCAAAAAAGGTATACGTAGGTCGACAATATTGTGATAATTATTTCAATTTCTTTTTAACTGATGTATAACCAGTATTTCAGCTTTAAATAAATTAATTGTAACTTCATAACTGTAACATTTCCTCTTCCAATATTCAAAATTCATATTTTTTATGTTGTATCGATATTAAGACAATATTTAATATGAAATTTAATTTCCTAAAATAACTGAAGGAAAAAAAATATACTGTTACTTGTTGAAAAGTCCCTAAAAACAATTTTCAATGATATCTGCCGAAAGGGTGTGTAATGAAGGATGTGAACCAAAAATTATTCATGTTTTAGCAAAAAAAATAGGCACCAGGAAGTATTAAAACAGACTCACAGTCCCTAATTTTCGTTTTAACCGTCATCAGGAGAGAGCGAAGCGCTTCGCAATTGCGTATGGTGCCTATCTCTTCTCTCTTGATGACGGTAAAACAAAAAATTAGAGACTGTGGGTATGTTTTTTCTATTTTTCTGTGTGCCTATGTTTATTGAAACGTGTATATTGATTATAAATGAAGTTTAAACCACAAGGTAAAAGGAAAACAATAGAAATAAATGCCTGAGGCTTTTATTTCTATTTTTTTCCTTGAGGTTTAAATTCATTGATTGCATCACGTGTTTATTTGTTGTGATTTATTTTTTATACAACTATAAATTTGTAATATAACCTTTATTACAATTATAAATATCTTTATAAAACCTTTTATTTGTGGAGTGATGTATTAAACCAATAAGGTAGGGGGTTATCGCTTGGTATACACGTGGTCATTCTTTTTCTTCTTTTCAGAGAGTATATTATACTGATAATGAAAAAAAATATACTGTTATTTGTAACAGTTTCAGAAGTCCCCGAAAATATTTTAAATGATATCTGCCGAAAGGGTGTGTAATGAAGGATGTGAACCGAAAATATTTCAAACACTACACAATCTTTAACACATCTTTAATGTGGTTTAATTTGTACTAATAATTCTTTCTTTTTTTTGTGACATATTCTACGAGTAATTAATTTTTTCGTACTTGATTGTATCCTCATTTATTAATTTTTAATAACTCACTATAATTTATTTTACTTTAATTATAAAATTGTCTTATGAGTATGTTATGTAAGGTGATAGCGACTTGCATTCAAAAGGAAGTTGAGTGAAAATTATGGTTTTCCTTTGTTCTGAAAAATATCTGCGGAAATCACCCTTTGCATACTATCAAACACGTACTTTTACGAGAGTAACAACTTCTTATTCAGAAAAAGCAATAATTTAATTATGAGTGAATGAATGCGACGATTTGGTCTTCTTTTATACTTCCTGCTTTACACTATAAAGCTTACGATACTGCCTTTTACGGTAGAATAGTTAAATCTTTTATGAGCATAATATAAAATAGGATAACTGTTGAATTTATTGACTTTTTAAGATATATATGTTAAATTCAATAAACCTCTTATCAGGAATGTTTTATTTGTTTCCATATATCTTGTTTCTTTACATTGGAATACCCTACCCTTCCTAAAGTAAAGATACTCTTAAATTTTCTTTTTTTTTTTTTAAATTATTCATATTTATTGCTGCATTGAATTTAAAATTTTAACTCTGTTCTATTGGCGTAAGTCCTAATTAATTTATTTTTAAAAACAAGAAAATAAAAGTTTCTTATTTTATTAAATAATAAAATTTTTTAAATATTTAAAAATAAATTTTAATTAAAAAAATTTAATTTTAATTATTTATTTTTAAAATATTTTTTTTTAAAATAGGGGCCGTTTAAGGATTTTTTTTCACCTCACCCAGGAAATCCCTTTAACCATTTTGGGCCCCCCAAAACCCAATGAAAATAAAAATTTAAAATTCCAATGAAGGAGTCTAACTCTTTGAATCACCTTCAAATCGGGGCCGTTCCCCACATTTAATTAACAATCATATGCAAAGTTCCTATTTCTAACGGTCCAATAACTTCGGGAAAGCATTAAAAATAATAAGCCTACTGTGAGTGGAATAAAAATTTAAAAAAAACCTCAATTTCCCAAACCAAAAAATTAATTAACAGAATAATAAATAAATTTCCGGGTGTGCAAACTTAAACATACGCCCATTGGTAAAAACCTTAATGCATACCCCCCCCCCCCCAACCTTCAATTATTGGAATAAAAGGATATTAAATTTACTTATTGTTTTTTAAATCCCTCCCTTTTTTCCCTTTTTTTTTAATAAATTTAAAAACTAAGATAAAATTCTTATTTAATTTTCTCCAAACTTTGGGAAAGGAAAGAAGAAATTTAAAACCTAAAAACTTAAGTGCTCGCTAAGGAGTTTAAACAAATTTATTTATAAAAATATTGTAAAATATGAGGGAATTTTAAAAAATAAAGTTTTTGGGATTGATTTTTTAGGTTTAAATTAAACCCATTGAACGTTTTATTTTAAAATTTTTGGAAAAAAATTTTTAAACAGAAAACAAGTTTTTTAAAATTTTTTTTTTGGAAAATTCAATGGGTTTAATTTTAACCTTTTAAATGCCGGTCCCGTAAATTTATTTGTTTTTACCAAGGCCAATTTTTAAATATTAATTTTTAAAAAATGAACATTTTCTTTCCTTTAAAAAATTCCAAATTAAAATTTCTTTTAAAGTAGAAAGCAAATGCCTTTTTATTTTTTTTTGTTTAAAATGAAGGTTTAAAATAAAGCGAAACTTAAAAAGGGTTTCCAATATTTATGCCAAATGAAAAAAAAAAATTTTTTAAATTTTTGGCAAAAAACTAGTAAATAATTTTAATTTAATTTTATCCTTTTTTTTTGAAATAATAAAAGGAAAAAATTAATTAAACAAAGAAACAAGGAAATAAAAAATTAAGTCAATTTTGGTTTGAACCCTTCAAGAATAAAAGGAAACCAGCGCATGGTTTAAATTAAAACGTGTTTCCGATCCGCCCTTAAAAAATAAGGTAACAAATAATTTAAATTTTTTAAATTTTAAAAAAAATTAATTGAAAAAAAAAATATAAAAAAGAAAAAATTAAAAAATAAGGGAAAGAAAAAAAAAAATGTAACTTGTAAAAAAAAAAAATAAGAATCAAAAAAAAAATGAAAAATTTAAAAAAAAATTTTGAAAAGGAAAAAACTTTTAGCAAAGTTTAAACCAGGGCTCACCGCCCTTAATTTCCTTGCTCATCAGGAGAGAGCGAAGCGCTTCGCAATTGCGTATGGTGCCTATCTCTTCTCTCTTGATGACGGTAAAACAAAAAATTAGAGACTGTGGGTATGTTTTTCTATTTTCTGTGTGCCTATAGTTTACTGTGAAACGTGTATATATGATTATAAATGAAGTTTAAACCACAAGGTAAAAGGAAAACAATAGAAATAAATGCCTGAGGCTTTTATTTCTATTTTTTTCCTTGAGGTTTAAACTTCATTGATTGCATCACGTGTTTATTTGTTGTGATTTATTTTTTCATACAACTATAAATTTGTAATATAACCTTTATTACAATTATAAATATCTTTATAAAACCTTTATATTTGTGGAGTGATGTATTAAACCAATAAGGTAGGGGGTTATCGCTTGGTATACACGTGGTCATTCTTTTTCTTCTTTTCAGAGAGTATATTATACTGATAATGAAAAAAATATACTGTTATTTGTAACAGTTTCAGAAGTCCCCGAAAATAGTTTTAAATGATATCTGCCGAAAGGGTGTGTAATGAAGGATGTGAACCGAAAATATTTCAAACACTACACAATCTTTAACACATCTTTAATGTGGTTTAATTTGTACTAATAATTCTTTCTTTTTTTTGTGACATATTCTACTGAGTAATTAAGTTTTCTTCGTACTTGATTGTATCCTCATTTATTAATTTTTAATAAACTCACTATAATTTATTTTACTTTATATTATAAAATTGTCTTATGAGTATGTTATGTAAGGTGATAGCGACTTGCATTCAAAAGGAAGTTGAGTGATAAATTATGGTTTCCTTTGTTCTGATAAAATATCTAGCAGGAAATCACCCTTTGCATACTATCAAACACGTACTTTTACGAGAGTAACAACTTCTTATTCAGAAAAAGCAATAATTTAATTATGAGTGAATGAATGCGACGATTTGGTCTTCTTTTATACTTCCTGCTCTTACACTATAAAGCTTACGATACCTGCCTTTACGGTAGAATAGTTAAATCTTTTATGAGCATAATATAAAACTAGGATAACTGTTGAATTTATTGACTTTTTAAGATATATATGTTAAATTCAATAAACCTCTTATCAGGAATGTTTTATTTGTTTCCATATATCTTGTTTCTTTACATTGGAATACCCTACCCTTCCTCAAAGTAAAGATACTCTTAAATTTTCTTTTTTTTTTTTTAAATTATTCATATTTATTGCTGCATTGATTGTTGAAATAGTTTCACCTAGCTGTACCCTAAAATATTAGTGACCTTAAACCAATGAAGGTATGTGGACATAAGACTTAATTGATATTATTTTTTTATAACCTATTTATTTAAATATACAACTACGCATATGTTCCGTAACAAGCATATGTGGTGTGAGTAATACAAATAACTATGACAAACATGAACAAAGAATGAAACCCACTGGTACAACTTTTCACCTCGTTTCCTGATTCTGGATCATCATGGCAGTAGATCCCTCGGCCATCTTCTCTTAAGTCGTCTTGGGGGATTCTGTGAAGGTGAGGAAGGAGCAAGGTTTTGTACGAGTGGATTTATGTGAGAGGAAAGTAATTGATATTTAAATTTAAAATTAGAATAATTTTCCTGATGCTTGAGATACTTCGTATATTTAACAGTGTTATAATAATAACGCAAGATTTAAAACTCGCTTGGCTCAATCTGGTAACAAGCTTGGCTCGTATGGTAATAACTGGATAAGGAAAAACAAGTCTACCTCCACCGTTTCAACATTATTGAAAGGTCTGATAAACTTAGCACCACATTACTCGCTACCTACCTAGAGCGAAGTTAATTCACTCGGTGATATTACTTGATTTGATGGTGTTGATTAGGTAGAAAAATGGTCCATCTCCCAATCAGAGTTATTTGTTGACTACCAAGAGAATTCACGGAATTTATTCATTCTTTACACTTTAATTCATTGTTATAACCAAATGTACTGTAAAGGGATATTTTGAGTTCTGTACTAAATATCGTATTGAGTTGGACATACCTAATTATGTCCTTATTTATTTATTGTTAAATCGTGTACAAAGGAAGTCTCAATAAAAGTTGGAAGTGTTTTTATCCGTAATAACGGAATATCCGTAACCGGGTAGAAGCAACCCGGTAATGCATTTTACCCATTACAATATTGGTGCCAAATAATAAATGTGCCACACTACCTGCACTTGAAGAACCCAAAAGAAGTAGAACCTATAAGTAGGAATATTGGAAAATAAAAAAAAGCTGTTTACATCCATTTTTAATTTTTTTATTGTTAAACTTCATGTATTAGTATTAAAAATTGACGTTATTGAAGGATGTTTTGATAAAAAAAATCTTCTTTCTGGTTCCAGTAAAAAAAACTTTGGTTCTGTTTACGTTACTTTCTGATATATGTATATGAAATGCCTATGCCAATCTAAGTGTTGAACATGAATTGTGACGTCTGTCATCTTCTAAAATATGTTATCCGATGAATATATTGAGTTGCCATATTAAATTATCATTTTAATATGTAATTTACTTTTAAAAATTCGGTTCTCAAATCTTTCTCGGGTACACTACCTAGTAAATCTGTTTCTTTGCATATATTTCTTTAAATATATTTCCGTTACCTTAAGACCGAAATATGAAGTGTTTTGGTTTTCATTACTTTTATTTAAATCTTACTATGGTATTAAGTTCCATTAATTAATGGTTTATTCTGGTTGTCAATAAAATGGCTGCTTCAGAAAAATTATCTGTTTGTTAATACCATTGGACTTTAGAATAACCATTAGATATATTGTCAGAATATACTTTAGAAGTAACACTTTGGTGTATTTATACTATTGGTTTCTGATCTGTTACACTGCAGTAACCTCTCTGTAATGTTTATATGTGTTATAATATGCCTTAATTATTGGAATTTATTATATTAAAAGAGTTATTTCTAGTCGATTGTGTTTTTTTTCAATGCTAATGCTTAGTACGATTAGTTTTATTAAGCATTAGCTTAATATTATACGATTAATTGTAAAATCCTTATAGTCATGTTGAGAGCTATCACTTTGTTGAGACCTGCACCCTCTCTTTTATTTAAACATATTAGTCCATTAAACTTACCATGTAGAACCAGTAATTTCAATGTTATATACAGGAGTTTTAGTAGAAAAACTAGTGGGAATGACAAAACGAGATCAACTGTTTACTATATTGCTGCAGTAGGTGTGTTGACTGTGGGTTTAAGTTATGCTGCAGTTCCCTTGTATAGAATATTTTGTCAGGTAAATTTTTATTCAGATCTTGTATTATTGATGTGGTTCAGTGTTTCCATATATCTTGATTTTATACAGTCCTATGGTTATGGTGGAACTGTCAAAACAGAATCTGCTTCTTCTAAAATCCAGAATATGAAGAAGGTCGAAGACAGAGAAATTAAAGTTCAGTTTAATGCAGACATAGGTGCCAGTATGTTGTGGGATTTCAAGCCACTGCAAAGTGAACTCGTTGTCAGTTTTTCTTTACTTTTTATTACATTCATTTTGTACTTTTCATTTAGCCATTACATAACATTTGATCATACTAATTTAAGAATAAGATTTTTGGGAATTACTCATACCATTCTAAATTTGTTAAAGTTATATTTAACTCTTTTATTTGATGAATTGTGCTGTGTCTTATCCATTCCTTTATGTTTTATGTATATGATTCAAATGATATTCAAATAAGTGTGCAAAATTTTAAGAAAGCTTGCTTTAAAAATTTTAGCACTGCTTTAAAAATTACCACTTTGCTTTAAAAATCACTGTGTTTAGTTTTAGAATGTTATGGGAAGAGTATTGATTGCTCAGTGTGTATATGTGAATACAAACAATCAAACCATATAGCAATATTTTTTATTTAGGAGTAGTTCTGGATAATGTAATTTTAACATTATATTTTTTGACAAAATATAATGTAAATATAATGTAAAATATTTATCTCATAAAATCTGGGGTTGAGTATCTCATTAGTGTTTTGGTTGCCAATTGTATGCTATCCTTCTTTCCTCCTTCGCCTGGTCTTAAAACTTTCTGATTCCATGTTAGTTTACCGAAATATTTGTCTTCAGTGAGTACCTCACTAGTTTGGAGGATGGTATACCTAAGCCCTTATCGAAACCTTGTTGATAACACATTTTTGGTTATTTTACATTCAAATGAATTTCTGAGATTGATTGTTCAGTGACGTATTGAATTCATACCTCATATAAAGTATACCCAAGAATTCCATTAAAATCATGGCATCTTAAATAATTTGAATACATTATCACCTCTAGGATTTACAGGTGCTTAGTTTTCTGAAACTCTTTGTTTACTAAAAGCTTCTTCATTCTAGCCCATAGTAGCAGACCCAGATATTACTAAATATTGCTTGAAATAAGGAATGTTGCGTTAATTCAAAAAGACAAGAAGAATAGCATTATTGCCTTTGCACTATAGCACAGTTTGCCTTTTAACTACTCAAAACGAACTCTACTTGTGTTTTAGAAATAATAATATATATGGCTTCTAATAAAATTTAGCCCATAAAGAATGCTTTGTCAGTAGGTGATTCCAGGGGAAACAGCCCTTGCATTTTACTCGGCTAAGAACCCAAGTGATTCTGCTGTCATAGGAATTAGCACTTACAACGTTCTTCCCTTTGAAGCTGGACAATACTTCAATAAGATACAATGTTTCTGCTTTGAAGAGCAAATTCTCAATCCCCATGAGCAGGTAGTCAAAAATTATTATGTTGGTAAATAAATGAATACATTTGTTTTAAGAGAATTTCTAGTGAGTAAAGAAGCCGTTCAACATGCAGTAAAAACCGAACAATGTGTAAAATTTCCAGTCAAATTGAAAAAAATAAAGTTCAATATCAGTTATGCAGCAAAAAACAATTTGAAATGTTTTAATGAGTTAATATATGTTACAATAAAATTCTTAATGTTAATAATTAACTCCAAGCAAACATATATTTTTTTAAGTAGTGTTCTTACTGATTTCAATACTGATGCTCTCCATGGTATGATTGGTGATTGTCTAGCCAAGTGTTTTGATCGAACTGTATGTTGCACCCTTGAACAAAATTTTATATCAGATATAGATCATGCGGTAAATGTGAACTCGTTGTCAGGTAATATTGAAGTATGGGAAATGTAATCTCTCCTTATTTATTACATAACGGATACTTATTTTAAGCTACTTGTTCGGTGATTTCATAAGATTTTTTCTGACAAAAATAGAAACATTTTGGCTTAATTCTTGGATGTAGAAGGAACTCATGATGGACACCTTTGAATTAATGATGAATGGTACTAATATAGCTATAGATGAAATAATCCACAAACTATAGAATAAAGTAATATTGCAAAAGAATAGTGTATGTTTTGCTATGGACCTACCACAACTTAAGTTGTGAGGTATCACAAAGGGTTTTATGGGTTATTTACTGTCCTCGTGGGAACAACTGCCTTAACCTAACTTACACAGTAAAGAGTGTTTGCAAGCTTTTTACTTTACTATAAGTAATAAACAGCGATCATGAAAAGAATTTGATTTCAAGATTTTGATGGACTTACATGTTTTGAGGTCCCCAAAGTCCTTTTTTTTCTATTATGTCTGTGGGTGTGTGGATAGATGTGTCCCAAATACAATACAGACCGTTTGATGGATCCTATTCAATAGGTGTAGATGTAACCTATTGTTTGGGGGTAATATTGCATGATGGAAGTCACTTTTTTGTCCAAAATGTGTTTTTAGACATTTTTTCTCCTAAACTACTAGCTCCAGAGTGTTGAAATTTTGTTTTTTTCATTGATAGAAGCAATAAGTGGGAAAATGCTCAGATTTTTGAAACAACTGGAAATATTTTTTTTTTCCATAAAGTGTAACATTTTGGACGCATAATTGAATCTGAAAGGTTATGAGGAGGATACAAGCCTTACCGTTTAACGGATCAGAATTAAATTATACCTGTAAATAGAAGCTATATGAGAATGAGTTCAGGAATTTTTTTTATCAAAATTAGATTGACAAGAAAGGACGTTATAGTAGTACTTTCTATGATTTCAGAAAATGTTTTTTTAATAATAAACTGCTAATTAAAGAACAACGAAATTCTGTCAAAAAATTAAACATTAACAATAAATAAAAAAGATTAATTAAATTCCGATTACTACAAAAGGCAGTATACGAGTAAGTATAAAAACTAAACATCTTGAAATAATGGACCATTTGCTGTACTGTATTGTCTTATACATTGACATAAATTTTTTTTTAATCTGGTTAATTGGTTAACTCGTACAATATGCCATGAAAGGCCGCGAAGGTCCGATGAGATTCTGGCTCTGTTTTATATATATATATTTTTTTTAATAATTTTAAGATCATATCAGATTGGTCAATGATTTCTAGTTTTTTATAGCTGATAAAATGATTATAGCCGCATATAACCAAATGATATATTAGTGATTAATATGTATGTAAGGTCATATTCAATTAAAAATAAAATCAGTTTGTTTAAAACGAATTTTATATTATGTTTACTTATAGTTAAGTTGAGTGTTAGACCACTCCAGATTTTTTCATCAACTATTCTCAATTTTTGCATATGCCTCTTTCGTTATCACCTTGTGACTGTATTGTTGTACGTGAAGGCAAGGTTGTAACTACAATATCAGGGTCTACGGTAATCGACCAGTAATCATCCTAAGCATTAAATAATGCATAACTTAAGTTATTAGTATCCTTATGTTATATATAACAAAACTGTTACAGTAATTAAACAGAATGTTTCATAATTTTTTTAGGTAGATATGCCAGTTCTTTTTTACATAGATCCAGAATTCGTTGAAGACCCTAAAATGGAGGGAGTTAACTCTATTACATTATCCTATACTTTCTTCGAAGCCAAAGAAGGATTATCGTTGCCAGTTCCTGGATATGCCCAGCAACATGTGCCTAAATCTATAAATATATCAAAAGTAAATGCTTAGTTCTTTTTAATTTATTTCTTGAATTTTACTATTCCTTGGAATTCTGGTCAGCTAAAAATAATTTCGCTCAATGATTAAAACTTCATTGAACTCATAAGGTTCTGCTTCGTCCTGAGTGTTAAGTTAACTAAATAAGGACTGAAAAATTATTTTAAATTTCCCGTTTGCTTTTGAACAGCTTACTACTATTTATTAACACATCAAATCAAAAATAAAAAACAAACAAGTGCACATTGACTGTAAATATCTTAAAAAACAGAGGAATTACGGGTTAAACAAATATACAACAGCACTAAATTAATAGTTCCGATGTTTATTTGGCAGAAAAAAAAACATACATGGCCCAAAAGAAACTTGTGATGCTGGAACTCTAAATCCACCTAACTGAGTAAAAAAGTATGTAAACCAAATATGTTATTTCAATAAATAAATACATATTTAAAAAAAATCGAAATGTATAAAAAATACATTTTTTTTTACTTCTTATAAAATAAAAACTATACTGGAATGCTACCCTTCTAAAAATGATCCATTTGATACACATTATCAGAAAATGTTATACAGATTTTTAGAAAAATACTCGATGTGCCATGAGTTTATATTAGCTTTCTTGTTATTTTGTTTTGGAACAGGTCAGTCTCAAAAATTATAATACAAATAACAATAATCAGTAGGGGGATGGGAGAAAGACGACTGGCCAATTGTTAGGAAGTTATTTTAAAGTTCATCTTTCTTGGGCGCATCATCGTCCTCATCCTCTTCAACCTGCAAAAAGGACAAAATTTAGCTAATAATTCACTAGCTCTGAATGGGTAATCCATCTATGTTACATCAGAATCTAATCTCTTTCATGTTGAGTAAAGGATCATTTTAATATAATTAAATTCATAAATTAACAAAATCTGAAAAAGTAATAGAAAACAAAAGTAATTTAATTTTGTCTCTACAACGGTGTAATTCAAATTGCATGAAAATTCAAACGTCAACATTTACATTTTGTGCGTCGTTTATATGAAACTAAAATTTTTAGTTTTCATGATACTCGTTTTTAATTTTTTTTACTTTACTATAAGTAAAGTATAGTGATCGTGAAAAAATTCGATCTCGAGATTTTGACGGAATTACATGTTTTGAGGTCCCAGAAGTCGTTTTATGAAGTTTTTACGATGATGTCTGTGTGTGTGTGGGTGGGTGAGTGTGTTAGCATTGCTTGTTACCACGCTACGGTCCAGAATCTTTGATGGATCAAGCTGATATTTTACACAAAAATGGGCCCCATAAAGACGAAGATCCCTATTGTTTGGGAAGAATTATGCATGATGGGAAAGTCACTTTTTTTGCCAAAAACCGTTTTTTTACAATACTATGAGGGGTGTACCACTCATAATGAACATTTATAATGTTCAGTTATGTCAAAGTGTGATTTTTATTCCAGCTTTCTAAAAGAGTGAAAATTAAATGTTTAATAAAACTCTATATAAGACAGTAGGTAATTTATTATATCCACTGAATTAATGTATAATCATTAATTGTATTGGTGAACAAAAAAATTCTTGCAATCACAGCATGACGAATACTAGTCTAAATTAATTTCAAGTTGGGTATTACATAAATATTTTTATAGAACAAGATTTCATAATAGATAGCTGTAACAGAAATCAACGTCCAAACCACAGTAAGAAAATGAAAAGATTAAGCCTTAGTCTTTTTTCTCATTTTCTTACTGTGGTTTGGACGATGATTTTTGTCTATAATTAATTACATTAACTCCTAAAGAGGTATGGTTATTTTTATTATGAAAATATGAATATTCTCTGAAAATTTGTTCACACTTGTTTCAGAGGAAAGTGGGTCAAACATATAAACCGTAAGGTCTGATGCAGACAAAAACGAAGTTATTAAAAAGATTGGTAAAATAAAATTAAAGTGGTTAAAAGAAAGATAGGTGAAAAAGATAAATCTAAATTTTTAACTAGTGGCGCCTTGTATGAAACGATGAATTAATTTCTAAAAGTTCTTTTACTTATTTAGAATTTATGGTAATCTAGCGATTTTAATGGTAAAAAGCTGAGATTTCAGTGAAACGAGTTCTCAGTTGGCAAGAATATAAGAGCCAACAAACTCTTATGTTACATTTTGTAACTAAACTTCATTTCGGGCGTTTTTGCACGTGTTAGGACTTAGACCGTCCTATAGAGTAGAATCAAATCACTTTTTTAAGGTAATTTATTGCAGTAAGTATTTAAATATAAAGTCATATTTGATCCGTTACCTGGACAGGTGGTCCCGCACTCATCTCACCCCCTGACTCAAGGAATTGGGAAAGTCCTTCGAGAGTCCTTTCTCCTGAATAGTCAATCACCTAAACAAACAGATTTTCAATTACCAAACAAGTATTTTTAAGCATATCATGGAACAGGTCACTAAATAGTATGTTATACTTAATGTGTACCTTGTTATCACCCTTCTTGTAGAGTTTGATTGTTGGGTAGCTACCAATCGTGGTGTGTTCGAGTTCATTTGCTACGGCATCCATTTTTGCAACCACAACATCGTCATTTGATTTGAATTTTTCTCCCAACTAAAAACATAACGATTTAGAAGAACAAATGAACCTTCCTATTATCTAAAATAAGAAAGACAACCTACTTTCTCATAGATAGGTTCCAATTGTTTACAATGAGTGCACCAAGGAGCGTAAAATTCTACGAGAACATCTTTGTTCTGATCAAAAACTATTTCATCAAAGTTTTCAACTACAAGTATTGTTACAGGGCCTTTATTCCAATCTTCAGGTAGGTCTTGAGATAGGAAATGCTTCTTCACTTTTCCATCGAAATAGTCTTGAACAAATTGCTTCACAGTCTCAGGAGACAAATCATCCTTCTCACATTTGTACTTCGTTAAGTCCTTCTCTAGTCTAATCAATCTCATAGTGGGAATTTCAGATTCCTTTAAGCCTAAATGTTCTGTTACCTGCTTGTTCACACTTTCATCTGTATTCATAAGTACAAATAGAATCTGAAAATGATATGACAAAATTAAAAACAAAGATGGCTTAACCAATATTGTGAAACAGATTTATTAGATTATTCGGAAATTCTATTTATCAGTTTTAGCGTGAGACAATCTTTATAATTTCCTTGGAATAAATTAATTCCTACAAAAAAACAATTTTTTTTATAATGTAGATACAAAAATATTTAATAACATTAACTATACACTATGCGGAGTACGAATAGATTTGATAGTGTACAGCGTTTCTATCTTAGGAATAAACAATCTATTATTAAAACAGAAATTTTTCAATTTCGCCTATGTAATAAATATTCACTTTTCAAGATACTATCAAATTAGTTATGCTTATACATATTACAATAAAAGTCACAGATATGAGAAATAACAAATATTTTCAAAATTACACGCAAAAACTAATTCTAACTATAATCAGGAGGTATAATTCTAATGATAGAAAATGTGGAAATAACTTAATACATACTTAATTTGTGTGTTAGAGTTAGTTAGCGTAATGCATATAGTGAAAAGTTATTTTTTATGTAGTGTTGGAGAGAGGTAACTCAAAGGAAGTAAATACCTCATATACATAACCATGATCTAGTAATTATTCTTTGTTTGCCTTGAGTGCAGTATAAAGTAATGGCAGTAGCACTCCTAGATAGCTAAATGAATGGCTATTAACACAACAGTACGTAACAATGATATCTCGTTAAAATTTAATGGAGCTCTAATCACACCTACAAGCTCTGCAAGCAGCGATTGTAACTAGTCATCATTGGTTTTACTTATTACATATTACAAAGCCTCCTTCCTTACATGTACATATAAGAAATTTCACTTGTTCATATGAGGTAAGGTTAAATGCATACAGATATATAGTTTAACTATACGTAATAAATACATTCAATACATTTTTTTTTACTTTTATTACAAACCTTCTCTCGGAACTCCTGAGCAACAGGTTTGAGGGGCTCCAAGTATTTCTCAAAGTGTCCTTCTTTCTTTGAAAGGAATAAGAGCAAATGTGTCATCATGTTTCCTCCAAATATTTTAGAAGCAGTTTTATGACTAAACTCAACAATAAGAGGAAGTGACTGGATTGAAACAAATGTTTTTAAGGCTTCAGGATTCATTTCACCCTTGAAAGGAACTTCTCCCTCATCGAACTAGACAAGCAATACAAAAACATTTATTAATAAAATTGTTTTTGTTCTTTTCTATTTTATTCAATCAATAAAATTAAATATTAATTCATTCAAAATTATAGGGAAGCCGTCAATACCTTCTTGTATAAAACAATATTTCCATCTTCAACTTTGAGTTCTGCAAATAGCGAATCGTCCTCAACCAAACCAAATGGGAAATCATAAAGAGTATCGGCAACTTTTGAAAAAACTTTAGCAGTTTCTGACGATTCATCTTTCACAAAGGCTACAATAGTAACATCAGCTTCATCTTTGAATGCCTTAAATTCTTCAAGTGTAGCTAATTTTTTCACAGGTGGTCCACCACTCCTCTTCACCAACCAAGCAACAATATCCTCTGCTTTTCTATCCTCTAGAAGTTAAACATAAATGATTATAAAAAGTCATTTTTAATTATAAAAATGATATATTAAGTAGACAGAATTTACCATCATAAGGAATTCGCTCTCCATGCCTAAAGAATATAAGAGTAGGGTAACTTTGGACTTGATATCTCTCAGCCAAGTCAGTTTCCATAACAGCATCAACCTTTGCTAATTTAATTTCTGGATTACTTTCCTTCAATATTTCGGCCGCTTTACTATATTCAGGGGCCAAAGATTTGCAATGTACACACCATGGTGCATCTGAGTCAGCATAAAGGAAAGAAAATGGTGAAATTAAATATAATATAAACCATAAGCAATATAAATTAAATTGAAATAATACTTACAAAACTCGACTAAGATATATTCGTTTTCTGAAATAGCAGAATCAAAATTTGTTTTATCTAAAACTACAACTCCACCTTCTAATTTATATTCTTCTGCTAATACTGTGCTACAAACTGCCAGCAGTACAAGCAAACCCACAAACTCTCGTTTCATTGTGATAAACCAATAAAATAAAGACTCTAAACCGGACTTAGTCAGTCCGCTATGAAAACTTAAACAAGAACTTCAAGAACGTCCAACACATACAGTTATAGAGCTGTGTAACGTGGCTAAGTTTCGTGGAATCATCTGATTGGAGCAATCGTAGTGCCGACGGAACTAACCGATCTTCCGCGATATTGGATGCATGAAGTACCAGTGTTGCCACTTAGGAAATGAGAGGGAATTTTTTTAACGGCTTATTACCAACCGAGTGTTCAAAATGTTTTGAGGGACGTTATCAGACGCTTTCAAGTTGAATTCTTTGGTGGCTATAAAGTCAAATCAGCTATAGTTTTTGCAATCTCTGGTCATAAAATTATTTAACATTAGAAAAACTTATTTTTTTGACCGTTCATATCGTGAGATAAAATGGCCTTACAGTGTTGGAACTTACGTATGCTTACCCGGGAAATGGTTCAGCCTTCTCGTTATACTAACCTTTTCTAATGAATATTTACAATTTTGTTATTATTCTATTTTAGATAAGTGAGAGTGAAACTAAATAGGACTGCAGTGTGCATTTATCAAAATGTTTGTGTAATTTAAGGCATTTGAGGATAGTAAGAAATTTTATGGTAGTGTGACCGTATGAAATTAGCAATTTACTTAGTATGTTGTATGTTAAGTAGTTTAAAAATTGTTCTTAATTTTATTGACAATGCCTCCTAAAAAGAGGGAAAGAGAGAAGGACATTGAACCTACTAAAAATATGAAGTCAGAAAATAATAATGATGATCACGAGCAATTTCTTCAGGCTTTTGAAAGTAAGTAGTTTGTGTTGTTAATTTAATCTGGAATATAGCAAAATTTGAAGTACAACATAAAGTGTCAGTAGTACTGGTGTCAATAGTGACTGCGTGTATTATAGAAAGTTTACCTACTGTGGAACATTCCTTACCTGGAATGATTAAGGGTTACCCTATCACATTATGATTTTATTTCATAATTTAGGAAGCCCATAATTTATTCTCATTCTGTTTTATCGTGTTGTCATTAAGGAATTTTTACTGCTTGCAGTTTATTGACGAATGCTATCCATACGTAAATAGGGGCCAAGAGATATTTTAATTCTTCTGAACTAAAAGGCATTTGACAACTGGAAAACGTATTTTCTTTAGATAGTCACTTGGAATAAAAACAACCGGTTAACCAAAGAACTCTCGGTTTATATATTCCAAGTTTTCTAACACACTTATAATGTATCCTACCAACGACCAACGATCCTACCATAAATGTTATCAACAGTGCTTCATTGATTGTAAAAGTTAATGTTAAATTATCAAATTTTTGAATCAGTTTTGTTGGACTTATTGGACTCACAAAGGTGATTTGTAGACGATGGATTGTATTGTTATAATATATTATAATTATGTCATAGCATAAAATGATATAATGCTATGCTATTGTTGTAATTAATTTCTGTAGTTATCCAAATTACATTAATTTAATGAATGTTTTGTTTCAGAACCCACACAAATTTACAGATATCTCAGGACGAGAAATATGCTTAAGGTCTGTTTAATTGTATTCGTAGATTAGTATTAGTAGTAGATCTTGTAAGAGATTAATGGCTGGTTATAAGTAATTTTGACTAACTGTATCAAGACTCAGAAATAACCAAATCGTCCAACATTTTTTATAGCAATCATCCTGGGCCTATATTGTAGAATGTTGATGTTCTCTCAACATCCGTTTTTGTTGCCTACAATCCTTTCAAAATTTGTATCAAACTTTGTCACCTACCATTCTATATATCACCATATATCAAACAAACAACTAATCTTAAGATCTCCTTTGTTCATAACTTTGCAGTAGATTGCTTCAAACTATTTCACAGTAAAATCCCAACTTGCTCAAACTCTATTCTTATGCTCAATTCGATTAAACCTCTAAAGTCAGTTACGAATAAAATAACAGTTTCACTAGCTGAGATGCCATTGTAAAAGCACACTGCACAATCCCACCGATTCACACTATTCCTATAGCTTTAGCGTAAACTTATAAATGATTTTAAATACGTATAAGCAATTATAAAAAATAATAAAAAGTAAGTAAGTTGTAGAAAATAACATGAAAAATAAAGTGTATCTCTACCTATTAACGCTTAAATGCAATATTATTTGACGTCATAAACTCTTAAAGAATTCTTAGTTTCAGCGGTTGGAAAACAATTCTCATAGCATATATAGTATTCTCATGATGATATGAAGTTTTTATACGTTGATAGTGAACATAAATACTCTCTTGTATTAAATATTATTTTTAAAGACTGATTTTCTTATTTAATTTTGTAAATTAATTGTTCTTTTAATAATTGACTTTTATTTGTTTCAGTTATGATTATTTTATTAGTATAAATAATCATAATAATTTTTTATTAGTATAAATGATTAACTTAAAATAAGATGGATCATTATTCGAGAATAGTATGAAATGAATAGATAATATAAGTAAAAGTTGACATATGGTGTTAGTAGTAACGTGAAAAAGTAAATGTGTAACATTATTGTCTTAATATGTTAGTTAGTGAAAATCGGTTCTGTGTTGTAGCCGGTTTTCCTAAATAGGACTTTGAGCTATATGAAGCACAGGATGTCTCGAAGCAATAAGGCGATGAAAACGTTTAAGGTTGACTCTCTCCTTGAACGAGTGACATCAAAACTGAAAGATCAACATCAACTGTCTGGTTACCTCACTCTTACCTTTTTGGGATTCTTCAACAAAACTGGTTTGTGAATTTGTTATCGTTAATATTTTAGTGCAATAAAATTGTAGATAACACGTCAAATTACTGTTAAAGAACACATTGAAACACTCGTTACCATTATGAGAGGAAGTGGTTTACTAGAGGGATTAGGCAATGACTGAATAGACGGAAATAACATGGTACAATCAATGTTACCACTTAAAGAACAGTAAGTTTAAACCCACTACTTGTAAAGATTGTGGCCTGATCAGAAACCGTTACCTCTGGATATCTGTATAATGTAAAGATATTGTTAAGCAACGCAATAGGATTAGAAGATATCGGGCAGTTGAAAGAACGTCAACTTCCACCCACCTTGACTTTGCATCAATAAGTAACAGTTGTATAGGGGCCTGAGTAATTTATATAAATTCGACTCTGTTATAATGGGGTCATCCCTATGGTGTAGAACTTCTTTCGGGGGAGTTGAACTTAGCTAAGGTTTACAGCTGACAATGCCTTCTATACTTACCTATCTATATTTACCAAGATTTGACTTGTTTTTCCTGAAGGTGTCAGAGATCTAGAGGTGTGACCTGATGAATTTTTAGCCCTTTCACAATAATTTTTGAAGAGGTGCATTACAAGTTGTTAATTGTGTTGTAAAACGCGCATTGTAAATTGTCGTAATTAAAAATGATGGGGTAAGAATTAAAATTCAGAAAGATAATAATCAAGACCTAGGATTAACAATAATACATGTTTGACTTTTACAAGGATATGGGGAAGGAATACTCTTTTGGTTGAGAGGTTTTCTGTAAGAAATTGACGGAGGATCAATAAAGTAGACAAACTTATTTGTCTATTTTTAAAAATAACAGTGCGCAGCTTATTTGGGATAAGTAGCGCCTAACCTGGGAAAAATGTTAGGTTAGGTTGCATAGACCAAAAATTGGCTCTTTGTAATACCACACCACGAACATTCTACATTGGAAGTCCTAAATTTTGCCTAACACAAGTGTATTTAGAGAAGAGATCTTTAACAAGTAATTGATATCATACAGGTTCGGGACCGACGTCTTAATGTCCTCTCCGAAGGACGACGTGCTAAGATTATTTTCACCTTCTTAGTGAAATAAATCCAAGGCCAGAGTGGGTATCGAACCCCGGATTTATCGGTTCAGTGGTGAGCTACCCTAGTCCCATATGGAATCTATGGTATTTACGAGAATGACAAATTAGATTGTTTGTGAATTAACTTGACATTTCCTTGCACTGAACGTTTTCCCTATTTTTGTTTTCCCTTATTCAATTGGTGGCAACCCTGATGGTCTACGCGGACCTACTGTTTGTTTAACCACCTAGAAGGTCAATTTTCCTAATGATGATGAGTGTCATTAATAGTTCATTTTTTTTCTATGTTCTTTCTGTGAAATTCAGTGTTTCAAATTATTTTATATATATTGTACTATACTATTAGCAAAATAAATTGTGACATCAATAATTATTATTAAAAACAATGTTAAATTAATAAAGTTCCATAATATTTAAGTAATAACTTTTCAGATCACTTGTGGCCCATACACACACATACGGTTATTGTTTTCCCTCTCACAAATCTCTCTTCGAATAATTGTCACTTGTCAGCGGGAATAATAATACCCTCTGGTTAAAATTTGTGCTAATTGTTCTTAATTTGAAGAAATTTCTTTTTCTAAGTTTTTTTTTTTATTGAAGTCAGAGTAATGAGAGGAAGGAACCACTTTTCATGGTAAAAGTTAAATGAAATTTTATGTTTATTATCATAAGGTTACTTAGATTATTTGTTTCAATTAAGGGGTTTTTTGTTCGTCTACTCAGACGAAGTTTTATTAAAAAGTATTCTTCACTAACTAAGTGTTCTTCTTGAGGTTCCATAATTGCCAAGGTTGGACTGACCTACTGTCTCTCACCTTCTGCCTTCCTCTCTCCTAATATTCAAAAGAACCTGGCGAAGAACACTTTGTTCTAGAAGCACCACTTCTTCATAAAACTTCATTTGTATACAGACTGACTAGTTTCATTAATTTTTCCCATTAAGACTATATATGACACCGTACTGATGACAATCAAGAGTAGATCAAATTTTTTAATGTATCAATCCTGTCAAACATTGATTTACAAATTTCAATTAGATCCATTAAAGGTTATCATTCAAGTAGAAACCGGTTTTGAATATCTATCGTTCAGGGTTAATTGATTCTTGAGAAAATCATCTCTGATTTAAAAAGATTAATATATTTATACACATAAAATATACCTTTTTTTTTCATATAAAATAGTACAATCATTTTGGCCTGCTTTAAAAATCAAAAGAATTTCGTATAACATTTTTGTTATTAACAAATAATTTGTAATGTCTAACATTATCTGAATTAAAATATTTGTTTATGTTAATTGTAAATTTTTTTGGTATGTTTTCAGATCATTCACTTAGTATCGAAAAATAAATTCGGATAAATAGTAAAGTAGTGTTACGTGTGTACTGGCGCCAGTTATCATATCCAGTGTTTCTTAGGTTACACAAGGATTATTTTATACTATTTAAGTGTTCACTATTTTTAAATGTGACATGTGGATGTGTATATGATATTGTGTCATTCATTGAATTGACACAATTCGATTCATTCATTCAATTCAGTTCATTAAATCATTATATTGGAAATATTTGACTTTATTTATTTTTTTTTTTTTTTTTTGTCAGGAGTAAGCCAAGAAGAACCGGTCAAAGTTGAAACATTACTGTTGAAGATATGCCATAAAAAGAGGAAGGACGTATCCTGCCCAGTGATGACTGTAAGTATTACTGTTTTACCATTACATCAAGGGATTGATATTTCAAATCAATGAGTGAACTACCTGTATAATGAAGAAACTATTCTTTATGAGGAATGATTGTAAATATTATGTGCCATAAAATACAGAATTAGTCATTTAATTCTGTACATCAGTATACATGTTGCTATCTATGGATTACATCTCCGGTCCAGAAATGGTTTTTAAGTCTGTGTGTTATTTAATCCCATAAAGAATAAAAAGTAGAGAAATATACTTGTCATCAACGGCAACCTGTCTCATCATAATACTTAACTACAGGTATAGTTACCATGAAAAAAATTAAATCTTGAGATTTTGACGGATTGACATGTTTTATGACCCTTAAAAGTTCGTTTTTGACAGTTTTTCCGTAATATCTGTGTGAGTGGGTTAGAAAACATCATATATGATTTATTTGGATCTGCTTTTGTAGTTATAAAAATTTCATTCTTACAACGAGTTAGTTTTTTTGCTATAGAACGAGCTTTACCAATTTAGATATAGTTCGTTTGATTTTTTGGCTCTTTGTATAATGACATCTTAAAATCATCTCTTAAAGTTGTAGTTTTGTAGATTTTTGTTGATTTTTTCCTAATAATATATCCATTTTCATGGGTATATTCTTCAATATTTAATATTTTCATTGTCAGTCATGGTCATCCCTTTTATCGTAGATTACTGTAAAATGTAATACTTTGCATTTAATATGTTTTTTTTAAGAAACTTTTCCACTTCCACTACAGGATTTATAACCAAGATAAATTGTTCATTTTTTCTCCATTTACTATTTTTAGAACAAAAAATAGTAGTTGAGCCTCTGAGTGAAAATTATGGTAATTAAATTGACAATTTTATTTTTGTTTAAATTATGTTTTTGTGGTTAAATTATATGTTATGTGTTCTTCTTCAGACATATGGTACTCTCTACTAGTCAGTTGTATATTCCTACTTTTTTTTTTTTTTGCTGTCAATTGATTTTGATTAGCATGTTTGCTGACATGTGCAAAGTAAAATTCATTTTCGAATGTGGTAGAAAATGATATGATGTTGTGTTATATGTGTTGTTTAAATTATTTTATGTTCTGGTATACTACGTGACTTATAATTTCTGCATTGTAAAGTTTGTAAGATAATCCGTTAGCGCTTGCCAATATCTAAAATAGGTAAAAATTAACAAATCAGCAATTTTTTCGCTCCTAGAACATCACTAAAGGTAAAAGCTTTTAACTGTGGGCATTGGAAACAGTCTTAATTAACATAGTTATTAAATTCACCAGTCGAATAAAGGACGAACAAGTGAAGCATTATCGGACCTTAAACTGAAATAAAACTTGTGCAGTAAGAACAACTTTATCACTAACTAGTGAATGTCAAAATGGTAACAAATAGCAAACTCAAATTTTGCTGTTTTTTGAGACCATAAATTATGTACTGTTATTGGTATGGTAGTTGACAGAGAAATGAATAATTTCTGCATTGACATAAGTACATGAAGTACTTTTCCCGTTTTTTCATCTTACCCAGTAACTGTTCAGTTATTCTAATTATGACTGTTTATACAGGGTCAGGCAAAATGATCTGACACATTTGTAGGTTAAATAAAAGGCAAATAAAGTCAATAAACAATAAAGTGTTTATTTTCGAAAAGTACATATAATGCCATTTTATTTTGTTTCTGCATAATGCCATTGTTTTTTTAAAAACCTAATGAAACAAAATGGCATTATATGTACTTTTCGAAAATAAAAACACTTTATTGTTTATTGACTTTATTTGCCTTTTATTTAACCTTTTATTTAGTTATTTTGCTTGACCCTGTATATCATTTGTATGTTTTATGATACCTATTAAACACTCTGACCCAAGTTGTGTTCACAAACATTTATTTGCACATACGAACACAGATACCATTTAATAAAATATCGTTTCAAAACTTCAAAGTTTTTTAAAAACAAATTGATTATTTAATGATTTTATTAATTATATATAAAAAAGAAAAATGACTGTTGCTGATGATATGGATGTTGCAGGTATCTTTAGGCACATGTTACGTGGTGTACAATCCGTCTGAAGACTTCCCTCCTCCAAAGGCTCCCGCGGTATCCATAGCAACGGAGTCCTTTTCCTTGGGAGGTGGCCAACTCGTCAAATCATACCATCTTCTTCTTAGGGTTTCAACTCTCCATTCTTCTTCAGACATACTCCCTACTAGTCAGTTGTATATTCCTATTTTTTTTTTGCTGTCAATTTATTTTGATTAGCATGTTTGCTGACATGTGCAAAGTAAAATTCATTTTCGTTGTGGTGGAAAATGATATGAATACTGAAACTTAACCATTTATAAACCCCTTTATAATGCATTCTATTATCAATTGAGGGATAGGTAGAGAAGAGAAAGAGACAGAGAGACAAAGAGGGTAGGTATCCAGGGGGAAGATGTAGAAAGGGCGCGGAATGAGCACGTGAGGGACGCTATCATTCAGGACTGTCATTTGGATGATGGATGACATGAAGTGAATACCATAATAACTGTATTATGTAGGTTTTCCCTAGTTAGTTCGGTTAAATAAAGGAGTCGGGTTATATTTTACTGTCTGACAATAAAGATTTAGTAATAAGAAAATAATAATGTGAATTTATTAGTAAATACCTTTTATTGTATATTAGTCATACCACTAATACAATTTGGATATACAAGAAGAGAAGGAATATAGAATGGATGATAAAGATAGAACTGGAGTGTGAGTGAGAAAGAAAGGGAGATTGATAGGGAGGGAGAGAAAGTGACAAAGATAAAGAGTGTTATCCTCAACTTCGCACTCAAAAATGAGAACTCCGTCATCAAATTACATTCCATTTTACATTAAATATTGCTGCAATGTTTGCTGAATTCTGATCTTATATATTTTCAAGAATATTATTCTTAACTTTGAATTAAAAAAAAAACCTATTTGTTTTTACCTACTAAGTATTAAGTAAATATAATGTTTGTATTTATATTTTTAGTTTCAAATGTAGTCCTGTTTTTGTTTCTAAAAGTAAACTTCATTTCATTTAGAATAATGTATTTATTTTTATATTAAAATAAAGATAATTTCATTTAGTTAAATTCTATAGAACTAACAATGAAGTTTTTGTTCAGAATCTCTGTGTAATCAGAGAGATGTTCAGTGACTGGTACTGTGAGTTATCCTTCTTCTTTGCAATTTAACATGACATTAATTATAAGTAGATCTGAAATTTTAATATGCAGTAACAGATTTCATCTTTTACTAGTGATAAAATATTAAGATACATTTTTAGTTTGATCAGATATAACTTGGGATCGTCTTCTGCTTTCAAAGTTAAGAATAACATTCTTGAAAATATATAAGATCAGAATTCAGCAAACATTGCAGCAATATTTAATGTAAAATGGAATGTAATTTAATGATGGAGTCCTCATTTTTGAGTGCGAAGTTGAGGATAACACTTTATCTTTGTCAAACTTAACACTTTATATATATTGATATTACGTAACTACTAATATATTCCCTACGTAAATATATTATTAATATATACGTAGCAGTTTGAGTTAATTTGAGAATCATATGATATAAAAATGATTTTTACATTAAGTTTAATCATAAATTGAAGATTTATGTTTCTTTTTAGAAATGTTGGCTTTTATCATATCGGTAAAGCGGCTTTTGGTATTACTTCTTCCGGAGTTGTGATTCCGTGCATTCAGATCGGTAAATTAACGAATAATACGGTTTGTTTCAACATAGATGAATACAAAGATTGCTTAGTGATCTTTGAAACTTTGCCTGTCTTAGTGATCTTTGAAACAGCATAGTCATTGTAATTATTCATTTGTGTTTGTCACAATTATTTGTTAACCATTGGTATGAATTGATAATTGGTTTTTGTACATGTTTGAGAAAAATAAATATGAATAAGGTGTTGAAGTTAACATTGAAATTATTAATCAAATTATTTACGATGCATTTTAGATGGAGAGCCTTTAGCCAAAAAGAGGAAGAAATCAGTGGAAGACGATAAAGTTTATGGAACTGATTTGGTTATATATGATAAACAGAATAGGTAATTATCCTACTCAGTATTTACCTGGTGAATAAGGGAAATATTAACATATGTAATCAAGATGTTAAATAGATTATCTTTTTTGAAGAGATATGGTGATGTAATATCCAGTGTTCTTCAGTCATTTGATAAAATAATTTGATAAGTCTTCAGGTAGATATGGTTGTTTCAAATGGTTAAGAGATATTATTTATTTATTTATATTATTTTACTTTTTACTTTTTGTATTAAAATATTCTTTATTATGATGATTTTTATTTTCATTTATTTTAAATTATTATATATACAACTTTACTTTATTCTAATCATCCTCATTATTATTATTATTATTATTATTAAGTATTTATTATTTATATTGCTGTATTTTTTTTAGTTTCAGTTATTTTCCTCTTAATTTTCTTCATAATTATTTTTTAAGTTTTTATTATTTATATTTCCTGATTTTATTCATTCTCACTTTCTATTTCTTAGCTCTTCGCTTATTCCTAGTTAATTTTTCATACTTGACTTGAACCGGACACGCGTATGACAACACTGTTGGTCTCCAACCGTCTCCAAATATGGCAAGTGCGCTTGGTATCCTTATCTCAACTCTCTTGATGACGGTTCAACCGAAAATTAGAGTTTCGTAAGTGTGTTTGTTTCGTTGTTCTGTGCCTGTGATTTACTGTGAAACGTATATGTAGATGGTGTCAGCCCCGTCTGCTCGCAGGAGTACTACTACCTGATGACGACGCTAGTCGAAATATAGTGGTGTATGTTGTATGTCTTTATCGTTGTTTTTCTCTTTTTGTATTCAGTTATATATATACGTTTCACAGTATTCTATAGACTCAGAGTAATGATACGAACACACTTAAGGTCTGTAATTTTTGGTTGAACCGTCATCAGGAGAGTTGAGATAGGGACATTAAGCGCACTTGAGAAGCGATGGTTGGAGGCCAACAGTGTTCTCACACACCTGCCCGGTTCAAGTCAAGTAAGAAAAATAAACTAGGAATAAGTGAAGTGCTGAGAAATAATAATTTGGAAAAAGGACTAACTTGTTTTCTAAAGAGCAGGATTAAAAACTTTGAGTAAGTGGAAAAAGTTACTATTCTATCCGGCCCTCATATCCACTGTTCTACCCAGCCCAATCCAAAACACATGAGAATTCTTAATAACTTGGTCTGTCCAGTTAACATAGTACTATTTGTCGTCAGATTTATGATTTTCAAACTTTGTTGTATTAAAAGCTTTATTTTATTGCTTATATGTAAATATCTCAACTTTTTCTCGTAGGTGCTTGTTAACTGACGGTGAATATGATTTTTTTCTTGAGGAGATGGATACTTGTTCAAATAAAGTCGCTCATTCGTTGTCTACGATGGGAAGATATAGATCAAGAAGTAAGTTACTCTAATTTTCAGTGATAAATTACATTTAAAGTGGTTGACGACTGAATTTGTAACTCTTAGATACATAAATATGTTTTGAGTCACATTGATGATATATTAAGTTAACATTGCACGACAACGAATGCAGCATTTCATATTAAAGAAGTCCTTCCAAAATAAACGAAAAATTTAGAGAATTTTGATTGATTTCTTTGATTTTAGAGTTACCTGGTGATTGTAGTGTTTGGTGTCAATTTTCTCACAGTGCTGACTTCCACTAATTAAACCAGCTAACGGTTTGTTTTCTACAACTAGTCAGTAAAGACTGAGTGCCGGCCTAGACCTCCAGTCGAAAGCCACGTCAACTCAAACCAGCCGCCAGCGTTCACGTGGTTGGTGCTCTAACGGCTAGCAGCATTAGGCTTGAAGCAATAATCTAAAGAAATATACAGAGAAATGACTTCGTCATTCTAAAATCAGTAATATAGTTTTAATTATCTAATTTCTACTTGGTATATGGACATTGTTGCATTTTCTCAAACTGTTACTAAAACGGAGTGTTGCCGGCAAATAGTTGGACCAGTGCACATTCGCATATCGGTGATATATACTGCCTTTTGATATTTGTAGTAGTACAACCATAATTCAAACTTTCACCTTAACTCTGACTTTAAGCCATAAAACCTTACCTCTTAATGATGAAGATTACTTAATAGGAGTTTTACTTACTGAATATATAAAAGACCGCCTTCAAAAAAAAATATGAATATTCTTTTGTTATGAGATAGTTTCTAAATAAGCTACTTTTAGTGTTAAGGAATACTACTGGGGTAATACTGAGTCCTCTTGATGCTTGCGCTGAGACATCAGGGATCGGGGGGACTTTGAATTCTGAGTCCCCCTGATCCTTGTGGTCTAGGTGTGAGTATAGTATTATCGATTAGTGGTCCCTGGAAAGGATGCTAAAGAGCACCTGGAAAAAAACATCGATCTGTATTCCTTCATGTCATTTTATTGGCCGAAAGGTCAGGAGGCATGCTTATGAATCAAAACAGGCTTCTAATCATGTACTATGTTTAACTTAAATACTACATTACTACAGTGCTGTATCAATACACACCGAAATAAGTTAAAGGATTATAAGAGAAAAGTAACTGACAAAAAAAATGTAAACATTTTTATATATAAAATTTAATTTATATTTTTCCTAAATGATTAACCAGACTGGATGGTTTAAAACATTATCAAGAATCTTTATATATCTTTATAAAATAAATTTTTGTTATACATAATTAAAACATTTATATGACCAAAATTTAATATAGAAGACCAATTCTGGAGGAGTCTAAAGGAGAATTAAGTACTAATTATTGTATAGATAGGCAGTCAGGCAAAGGGCTTGGAGTTCTCTAATATATATATCGATCGACCACTTAGTTAGCTTCAACTACTCAAGTGAATACTTCTGCCCGATGACGACGAATGTCGAAATATCGTTGTGAGTCTTTTTTGTGTGTCTTTTTATTTGTTTTTTTCTCTTTCCTGTGTGAAATATATGTATACGTTTCACGGAGAATCACAAACACAGAACAAAGGAACAAACAGGCTTACTGTCTCTAATTTTGGGTTGAACCGTCATCAGGAGAGTTGAGATAGGGACACTAAGCGCACTTGTGAAGCGACGGTTGGAAACCAACAGTGTCCAAAATTAGAGACGGTAAGTCTGTTTGTCCTTTGTGTTTCTGAAATTTACGTGCCTTTGGATGTTTCCTTTGGACTATCTTTTTACAATATATATTTAAAAGTTGAGCAGTCCTTCTAATTAAATTTCGAAATTTAGAAAAAATATTCGATGAAAAATCAAGTGGAATCAGACATAAAGTTTTTAATATGTATATATATATACACTTTTTCATGAAAATACAATCCGAAATGGACAAATACAAATGGACGATATGTACATTTAACTATATATATATATACTAACAGATTGAATAATTACACCTTTGAAGAATATATATATTATATATTAATATATTAATTCAAAACGAAGGAAACACACAGAAAGTAACAGAATAATCACACCTCCTGATACGACATGGTCAAATATTATGTGAGTTATGTCTGTGTTTTCCTTGTATGAAAATTTTATTAAAATTACATCCGTGCCCTTATCAGGAGTGTGAAGAGATAGATCCCAGAAGAGGGTGACTTAACTCAGGTAAATCATCCTGACTAACTCGGACTCTCCTGGACACACATACGATGTTCGAGATTAACAAAGAGCAACACTAGTCGTGAACACTACTTACAGACTCAAATTTCGAGTCTTAAGTGTTTTCCAACTTTGTGTGGATCCTTTTTAATCTCGAACTCGTATATATATATACATCATGATTTGTTTTCTTGACCCAATATTTATATGATGTAATTTTTTTTGAGGTTTGAGGTCGAATGATTTTAAACTAAACCTTTTGCCGACGTTTCGACATATATTTATGTCATCTTCAGGGCATAATTGTAAAACAGTCATGTTGTAGCCCTGAAGATGACATAAATATATGTCGAAACGTCGGCAAAAGGTTGTTTTTACAAATCTATTCTGACATCTTTTGAGGTTTGAGGTCGAATGATTTTAAACTAAACCTTTTGCCGATGTTTCGACATATATTATGTCATCTTCAGAGCATACATTGTCAAAACAATCATGTTTAGCCCTGGAAGAAGACATATATACATTCCAAACGATCGGCAATGAAGTTTATTTAAAATCATTCGACCTCAAACCTCAAAAAAATTAAAATTGGTGTATTAGTAAAAAAGCTTAAAATGAATTGGATTCATTCAAAGATTGTGTAGTTCTTTATGAATAAGTAATTATTTGTTGTATTTCTGTTTGTTTATTTTCTGAGTCTCACACTTCCAGTCCTCAGTGCGGTCCATTGGTGCAAGTACGAGTCATCTGTTAATGGACATCCATTTACGTTATGGTCGAGATGTTGCTATATTGGGAGGACTACATTTTACACTAAACAAATTTATTAGAGGAAGGATTTTAGCGAGTATATATGACATTGTATAGACCTGATAACAACGGCTTTACGTTCTCCCATTGAGGTAGCATATCCAGAGTGGCTATAATATTTCCCTTCTACCACCGTAGCGCCAATGCCATAATACAAACCTGGTATGTTCAGTTCGAATAGCAAGAACCCTCACACTAGACTACACTTTACCCAAACGTATATATTTATTAATTTAAAATGTATTTTTGAATAGTCTTAGTAATGTGTAAGTAGCGGAACTGATTGTGATGAGAATTTGACTTGAGTTGAAGGAGGAGGCGATGAGTGACAGGATGTCCGAAGGCCCTGTGCTCAAGGTGCGACTGCAGTGGTCCAAGGAAGCCTCCCAGCCCATTGTTGACTGGCCCCACCCAATATCCCTCTCTAGTCAGGCAAACGACATCCTCAACCTTGGTATTTCTTTATTACGTTACAATACAATAAAGAATATTTACAATTTACAGTAAACTGAATATTTACAATATATCAGTAAAGTTATACAAATACACTCCTTGTATTTTATTTTATTATTATAGACAAATACCATTACTGGGTCTTCATTATTTACTTTTTTTTCTAAGAAAAAATAAATGCATGAATGAAATCTGAAAATTCAATGACCTCGTTATAATTAATAGAGTTTGAATTTATTTTGTTTTTTTTTTAAAAGTTTGGTTGAAAAAATAGTATAATATGTTTAACTTCTCAAATGCTTCATTAAGGAAAGTGTAAAACTGAAAACCATTAAAGAAATTATCATTATTCAAACAAAACCACTTTTTATTGTCATTTATTGAATCACTGATGGGACTATTTTTGTTAACAATATTAGTTTTTGATTGCAATGCTTTGTTTTTTAAGACGTTATTTAATAACTTTTATTTAGGTAGTTGTAAATTAGCTTTGTTTGAGATGGACTGTTAGTTTTTAGGAATTCTGTAGAAAATTCATTTTGTTAAACATTTTTTTGCTGCCATTGGAAGTAGCTTAGAATTTCATTCCTTGCAGAATGATGTAATTTCATATTGATTCAGTATTCAAACATTGATAATATTGTATGTGTTAGCATTTTAATGTATCATTCATCTAAGTTATATATTTACTTCTGCATTAATTTCCATTTGTCAATTTCTGTTTTAACAGCAATTAAAAGAGAAACTACTTCAGTTATTTATCAATTTCTATACAACAATAATTCGAAACAACAGACTGAGGCTTCGTATGATATGCACTGTCCTTGGTGCAGCATTGACTGCAGAAGCCTCTACTCCCTTCTCAAGCATCTTAAACTCTGTCATCCCAGGTTCACTTTCACCCTAATGGTATTCAACTTTCACTTTATTTTGATTCCATTTCAACTGTTCATTCATACTCTATATATAAAGACAGTATATCAGATTTCGTTTTATTATAGGGTATTCAAAAGAAGAGTGTTTCATTTTAGTCTGTATTTATTAATACCCAATTCATGGGCAAAAAATAAAATAATCCACCCATAAAGTAATAGGTACTATCGGTTCAAAAACGTCAACAAAATGTTTTATTTTATAATAAATAATTTTTACTAGTGCTTTACTTATTTGTAATCCCTTTAAGTACTAATTTAGGGGGTCAGTATAGCTCAGTGGTTACGTGCTCGCCTCTGATCTGATAGGACCGGGGTTCGATCCCCACCTGACCCTCGATTTATTCATGCGGGAGGTGAATGAAAAAGCACGTCGTCCCTCGGAGAAGGACGTTAAACTGTCGGTCCCGAGGCTGTACGATGTCAGGTACTCGTTAAAGATCCCTACTCTAAATACACTTGAGTTAGGCAAAATTTAGGACTCCCACTGTAGAATCAATCTTCATTGTGTGGTATCACAAAGGGCCAATGCTCGGCCTAAGTGTGTTCCCTTGTGGAACTGCCACTGCAACCTAACCTAACCTAAGTACTAATTTGTTGATTACTTCATTTTATGTAAATATGCACTCGCCATGTTCAATGATAAATGAATTTTCCACCGCCAATTGAATTCCTGGTTCACCGAACAGTCACTGGAAGGAAGATTAGTTGGCTTTTTTTTTATGGAATGTATCTAATTCCATAACAAAATGAAAAACACCTTAACTGTTTAGTGTGAAAAGTGACCAGTTTCTAGATCTTTTCTCCTTAGTTCTTGAATATAATTCCTTCTAGTAATTTTGTCGATGAAATACAATAAAAAAAAATTCTAATGTAGTGCAATCTGTTATTATGTGGTATTTACTCATTGTAGGTTAAAAATCTAATGAAATGGTCTCCACATATAAAACTTTTAATGATATAAACAACGCGTTTCGAACACGTAGTGTTCTTCTTCAGGCATTAACTAAAAAAATACAATGACACCAGAGAGTTATCTATAGTACAAAGTAAATAAGTACAAAAATTAATATAAAATAAAATAAGGCAGAAAGTACGAACCTAAGGGTGAGGGCCTCTGAATAAGACTGACTGGAAATGGAAAGGACATGGGTGGGGGTATATAGGGTACATCTGTTTCTTATTAGAGCAGGTAGAGTTTTCTCTAAAGTTAGGCTGAGCCTTTACATTTTCTTTTAGACTAAGTGTAGGAAACATATTGAAAAAATAACACACAGAGCTATAACGAAATATAAACCAAATATATGTATAAGGAGGAAGTAGAACTTTTTTTTTTATTTTTTTTATATTATTATTATTTTTATATAAATAAATTAAGAAACGTTGTACATTTGGGGATTTGCTCATTGAGGCAAGTAGAAGAATTATCGCGCACTAGTTTGTTGATTTCATATCTAATGAAATGGTCTCCACATATAAAACTTTTAATGATATAAACAACGCGTTTCGAACACGTAGTGTTCTTCTTCAGGCATTAACTAAAAAAATACAATGACACCAGAGAGTTATCTATAGTACAAAGTAAATAAGTACAAAAATTAATATAAAATAAAATAAGGCAGAAAGTACGAACCTAAGGGTGAGGGCCTCTGAATAAGACTGACTGGAAATGGAAAGGACATGGGTGGGGGTATATAGGGTACATCTGTTTCTTATTAGAGCAGGTAGAGTTTTCTCTAAAGTTACGCTGAGCCTTTACATTTTCTTTTAGACTAAGTGTAGGAAACATATTGAAAAAACATATGAAATCAACAAACTAGTGCGCGATAATTCTTCTACTTGCCTCAATGAGCAAATCCCCAAATGTACAACGTTTCTTAATTTATTTATATAAAAATAATAATAATATAAAAAAAAAAAAAAAAAAGTTCTACTTCCTCCTTATACATATATTTGGTTTATATTTCGTTATAGCTCTGTGTGTTATTTTTTCAATATGTTTCCTACACTTAGTCTAAAAGAAAATGTAAAGGCTCAGCCTAACTTTAGAGAAAACTCTACCTGCTCTAATAAGAAACAGATGTACCCTATATACCCCCACCCATGTCCTTTCCATTTCCAGTCAGTCTTATTCAGAGGCCCTCACCCTTAGGTTCGTACTTTCTGCCTTATTTTATTTTATATTAATTTTTTCAGACTTTCAGTCAAGGGTTCGTCTTTGCAGCGAAGTTTTTTATATATCTTCTGTAGAAGCCTACCATCCCTAAGAATGCCCTTATATCATTCGGTCCTTTTGGGTAAGGTAGTCGGTCGATCGCTAACTTCTGGGTATGATAAATTTTATCGTTTAAAAAAAAATTACTTGAAAGGATAACAGTAGAAGAATGAAATTTAATGAAAATTTACCTAAAATAAGTATGCTATAAAAAAATTCTTAAAATTCTGATACCCTCAACTGAAAACTCAACATATAATAATGTATAACCTGATGTACTAGTTTTGTTAACATTGACTGGAATATTTTAGTAAAATCAAGTAGCGAAAATAATACTATTTAATTTTAATGAATGAAATTTGAAATCTTTAAATAAGTTAATATGATATTTAGTAATATATAATTCTTAAAACTATAATAGAAGACGAAAATCGATCATGTTTAAGGCGTTTTCCAGTGTGTGATAGATGGATGTCTTACAAAAGTGTAATCAATCTATATTGATTGATATTAATCATTTCCCTTTAATCAAATTGAAGTCTTTCTTTTCACCTTATATTTTAACCCTTTAAATTTGAAATTTAAAACCTTTTTTTTTTCAGTTTCGTTGGTGACTGTCAGATAAGTTTAGCGTGTCAAATGTTCCTTGAACAGAGAGGAGAAGACTTGTTAAATAGAAATTTGTACAGGAATTTTGTCCTACATATGTGCAACCTAATGGACTTCGGACTGATTTCCCCTGTAATAGTCTATACCACCATTCAAAAACTACAGGAAATGATTATCGCCCGCCCTGATGCCATCAGGTACTGTTGAATTGATATTCATGATTCTACCTTATAAATTGAACTACTGAAATTTTGATTTCTGATGTCATTTCTTTGATAGTTTTGTAAATTGTTATTCCTCTATGCACTGAAAAAATAGATAGAAATATATGTTTGTTAAGAAATTAACAATTAATAAATTCGAGGTATAAATTAACAATTTTATACTGATACAAGTATAGAAAAGGTAAAAAACAGATAAGATATAATGAAAATTCTGAAAAAACGAGTCTTTATACTATTTTTTAATATTGGTAGAGGATCCATCGAGTGATCTACCTGACACAAAATCATAGTTATCATTAAGGAAATGTAGCAAGCTTCTGCAAATTTCTAAAAAGTAAATCATGTGGAGTTTATCAAATATCTTAATCCTTTTGGAGAGGAAATGTCAAACAGTTTAGGAGTGCTCGGAATAGGATTTTGAAGTGACTTTAAGACAAAATTATTCGTCCTCACATAGCGAGCTGAAAGCTTGTAGTTTGTTCCTGTAATAGTTGATAAAATAAAGTGCAAACTAAAATTGTATGTACTTTATTATTACAAACTAGTAAATGTCCAATCTCAGCTATTCTTGACTAACCAGTCTTAGCAACCAGACATTAGACTCATTTCTTGTAAAGAACGTAATGGTGGTAAAAGACAATTTTAAACAAGCAGGGGCGTGGGTGGTTCTTTTGGTCAACTTCATCATCAATACGAAGAAATCGAAGTATGACGTGCTTTCATATGCACACAGGTCATTTGTGAACAGGCTAACCTACAATGACTCACAGTTTTAGGACTACCATAGGATTCCTTTGAATTCGTTCGTCCCCCCCGAAGAGGACAAAAACGTTACTCCGGGACCAGGGCTTGCTAGTAGTAATTAATCAGACCCCATCGGGGCTTCATATTGAGCAGTGTTGTTAACACCTCAAGGGAAACGATTCATAGTGAGAGATTAAAACATCTCGTTGGCTAAACACCACCTGGTCTGTGCTAGTTATGTTAACTGAGCATATAACGGCTCGAAGAGATGGTATCTAATCGTCCCCACTCTGAGCTCCCGTCCAGAGCCAAGCCTCTACTAGGCAAGTACCTGTTATCCAGTCCTATCAGCAGAGTTCAAAGTCCGTTCCCACTGGTAAGGGTTTGGGGTCTCTAGCTCTCCGGTATACTAAACAGGCATCCTCCGAAGAAGTTACTACTTCCCACACATCGACTACAAAGATCTACCCAACTTGGGTGAGAACCAACAGCCACTACAAATCCAACCTCAGTTGGCGGAATGGAGAGAGAACCCCTCCGTGGGCCCCCGCCGCCCGTAGTACTAACTTATTTTAAGAGTTTCGGATCAAACTCCGAACCAAAGGTCTCACTGAACATGTTCAGCTACGGGTAAGTTCAGTGGACTTTTTAGCCCCTGGTTCAAAGAACCTGTGGATATATATAAGCCAATGCAGCTTGTGGTAGAGCTGCATGGCCCCACTAGGGGCGGATGCACACAGGTCATGGTGTCATCTCCCACAACCTTTACGAAATTGGTGTTTTTGTAATTTCGACCTGCCCTCTCTGTTGTAATGAAGAAATGGCTTCTGGTCGTTTATAGCATTTAACATAGATCTAACTTTCTACTAGCTAAATTACTGACAGTGTCTTGAAGATCTTGTCAAGAGTTGTTGACAAGAACAACTCTTGTATTTTTTGTTATTCCTTACATTCCTTGTCGCTTTAGTAATAAAGGTAACCAGTGTTAATCTTGGGACAACAATTACATTTACTGCCAACACGGGTCTAAACTTTTATCAATTAATCTAAATATTGCCGGATACAGAACTCTGACGGGTTCTACCTCTGGTTACAATTGGCATCGAACGGGTACCACCACCAGTTATTACTTTTAAAGCTTAATTGTACACTATGTTGAGCTTGTTTGGGATGCTTCCAGAAACCGTGGTAGTCAAATCCAACAATATCCAATGCTGGACAACATATACTTTGTAAGAATACGTCCAGTACATCTGGCAGCTCCTCATTTGGTCCCTGCAAATCTCCTTTCTATGTTGGTTCTCTTTTTCTTCACCGTTCATTGAGTTTGTTATCATGAGTACATCAGGTCAATCTTCTATCTAACTGGACTCCTAGGTAACATATGTTTACCTGCATGGTTTAATGCTTCATTTCTATGACAGTGAATTCAAAGTTACATGGTGTTTGGTTTAATAGATAGATAATTACTGGAATTCACTTATTGAGAAGTAACTAGCATCTGATTTAACTAGTCAGCCTATTGATTCAAACCTGAGAGCACATTATTGAGGGAGATGTCTAACGCCTAAATGTCAGAGAAATATTTAGGTTTGGAATCAAGGAAGTATGTATTATGACTAGATCAGGATGAGATCTATTGCCACCATATGGAAGGAAAGTCCTGCTCTGTGATCATTGTCCAATAATGGGCCGTATTTGTATCTATATGTCTAGTGCTGTCTCCGAGTAGTGTATAGTGTTTGTCTTCCTATGTTTCCGACCAAGTCAAATCTAATAGGTGCGTTATTAGGCTGGTTTGTAGGAGATAAACAACCTGCGGAGAATAGCATTTTAAAATCTATTTTATGGGTAAATGGACATCATTCGTTTTTATTTTTTTTTTTTTTCATTAAGGATGGCAATGTAATCTATTCCCATAGTGAATGTATTTTTAGAAATAATGAATTTTAACTAATTGTTAGTGACTGTTCTAAAGTTTTTATTAAAATAATAATGTGTTGTGTTTTAGAATTGTGAAGGACTCATGCGAAGGTCATAAGAGTCAGTGGAAAGAGGAGCTAGCTCGACAGGAAAAGGCATCCCTGTGCTCTGAAGGCGGGCTGCGCTGCGGTGGCGGGGGCTCTCCCATGTCCTGTGACACGCCTGGTCAGCGTCGCAAGCCGCAAGCCAACACCCGTCCTCGTCGTCGACTCAGTCTCCCTGCAGCCCCCTCTCCACTCACGCACCACCGTACCAAGTCCTTTAACAACTAGTTCCTCAATTCTACTAACTATGACGATGTTATTTTCTTCGGGACAATGCCAGTGCTCCACATTACCCTCAAGTTTATACACGTCCTTGTCGATTGCCCAGTGGCAGTAAATGAGGACGCTTTATTTTGGTTTAGAGCTTCTGAGCAGGATATCTATCAACAAATATCTCTGTGTTTACTTGGCAATCTTCAAACTAACGTAATACCTAAGGATATGATTCTGATTTATTGTTAAAATACCAAAACAGATAATACGAATCGTTCTAAAGACTGGCATTTCATCCTGGTGTTGAAATATTAAAGAGTACTAATCCTGGAGTCCTTTAATAGTAGATAATGCCTTTGAGTCATCATTCTTTTATGAGCAAATGCAAAACTTACCTACAAATGAAATTTTAAAAATAGTTCTTTTATTCAATCTTCAACACATTTCATTTCTAGGATCTCGCAGCATGTTTTATGTTATAAATTAGTTTTTATATAAACTTATTTTGGTGTCATATATTATCAACTGAACTCTACGAAGTTGATATAGTCATATGTAATGTTAAAACCAAATTTCTTTATATAATTAAACCATTATATAATTTTTAAATGATTGTAATACATTAAAATGTGAGTTACTAAACTCGTAGGAATTATATTAAATGTTTTAAACCCTAATCAATGATCAGCACCATCTTCATACATGATTTTAGTAGTAATATTTTTCTTCGTTAAAAATTCAACATTTGAAACATTTTCTTCCTTTGTTTCTTTCTTAAGTTACAGTTTTTAGCAAATTGATAATGACTTTTGTTTAAAATTTCATTGCCAGTACGTTTACGTGATACCAATCTTTTGCAAATATTTGCATATTATCTGGGTTAGTTTATAAATCATAGAAACCAATGTTGTGGTTTAGTTGTTTTGCAAGTAATTCATATTTATTTGCATAGTTCGTGTTGTGATTTTATTATTTTTTTTTTAAATTCATATTATTTTAATCCTTATTCACTTTATTAAACTACATTATTGTAACAGATAAAAAGTAGATTTGTTGAAAAAAAAAACATTTTGTTTTGGTTTTTAAGTTACAAAATCAATTTAAATTTAGTGTGAAATAACTATTAGTATAAGTGCAATAGTTTTGACTGATTATTTTTATTGTGTCAAATATTTGTTTAAAGTGATAACTGTACTGCCATAGTTTTTACTTGAGTGTGATCTCAGTTTATGTCTTTAGTCAATAAAGTCATTTTAACATGAATGAGGTGCAATGGTTTTTATTTGTAACTCTTCATTGTACTTAGAAGAAAATCTTGGTTTTATCTTTGATTGACTTTTACATTTAACCAACCCAGGGTAAAAAACATTCGCAGCATTGTATAAACATTTTCTTATAAATTCCAACATATTATAGTTTTTTTATAATTTCTAAAGAAATAAACCTATTATTTCTTTTTCTTCTTTACAGTATTGTAAAATCATATATAAAAAAAAACAATATAAATAACTAACTTATATTTGAGAAATACTTAATTTCTCAAATATCAAATTTAATTTGATACTTTTTGTTCTTTTGACTTTGTATTTGTTTGGAAAAATATTTCCATTTTTGTTTTTCCATGTGTCTATTGGAATAGAAAAGCATTTTATTTTTAGTTATGAAATTAATTGACTTTCGTTTGGGAGGTACTGAGTTCACGAAAGGAAATCATTAGATTACTTCCATTGATGTGTATATAATTATTCAAAAATGACTACTTAAAAGTAATTCTGGAACCAACAGTCAAACCACCCGGTCTCTATAACTGCAATATGAACTGATTGTTTTTTTTTTTTTTTGAAAAACTTTGTATTTGAACATATGTATAATTATTTATACTTTTCCTCATATAATGGTCATATTTAGAAATGATTGAAGTGAAAACGAATTATTGTTTTTACTGTTGTCATAAATAACCGTTCTTGTCATTTATACGTATAATTTGTGTTAAAGTATAATATTTATTGGATGGTTGTTTGATTTTGTAGAGGTAACGAGGCTGCAATGGTTGTCAGATTCCTATTTACAAGTTGTAGAAACATATCACCCTTCAATAGCACAATTATTGAATTCATTCAATTTATGAATTAAAGAAATTGAAAAGAGTCTGGTTTTTGCTGTATTTTTTCGAATATTAGTTTATGTCATGGTTACATGTAAATAAGAATCTATTTTTTTTCATTCAGCTTGTGAGCTTTTGAATTTTAGATGAATATTTTTTTAAGAAAATAAAACAAGAAAAATTTTGGTATTATCGTCATTAATGGGAACAATGTAATAGTTTAAAAAAAAAATACATATTTATTGCGCACGGAGAACAAACATTACAATGTGTAGTCGGTGTTACCTTCGATGCTGAGTAAATAGTGCTGGACACCATTATTTTTTCGGAAAATAGACTATTTTTTTTATATCGTAGTTTTATCTCACTAGTCCAGAAAAATTCTGTATATATATATACATTACCGAAAATAACACTAAAATTAGGTAATACCTGTTTCTAACAAGCTTCTTAATTTTCCTAAATAACACTTTCGTTACTTAGTGTACACAGTGTAGCATGTTTCCTATGGTTGAATGTTTCAAATTATCACCTTTGTTCATAGAAAATGTACTCTAGGAAATATACTATGTTGACAGAGTAACGGGAGTGTTCTGTAGTAAAATCGAGAAGCAAAGATAGTATATCTTAAGGATGAACTGTTCCGAAAATTTATGTATATAAATTCTTATTAGTAAGTTAACTGAACAATTATGAACTTTCGTTTAAAACATAATTAGACTGATTTTTATTCAAATTAAGACTTATTCAATTTAAATTGATATGAGGCCATATATTTTCATTATATTAGTTTTTACTTGTGGTGTATTCTATTGGATTCCGAAAATAGATTGAAGATTTAAATGGAGAGGGAAAAGTACTACTTTATGTGCATTTGTAACAACACTTTCGTGCTGTTAGAAATGTTTAAAAATATTACTTCATGTATCATTGCAATATTAGAAATTTACGTGAATCTTCTCTCTTGCGATCAATGGCTGCACTGAATGTTTTGATGCCTTCCGTGTTCTGTTTAGAGGCGGCTGCAAGTGAGGCTTGTTAATTGGATGCAGATAGCATATAGGTCTCACTATTATCCCAAGCGTCTAAACACTTATTCTCTTACTAATTACTAGTGTAGTTTTGTATTTATTTGTAAATAAATCATGATGAATGTAATAGAGCTTCTTTCAGGTTTAAAGCTCTAAGTTTATCCTTTTTGAGAGGACAACTTATGCAACATTTCCCATCTTCCACTACAAAGATTCAAATCTTGAGACTTTAGTACTAACAACAAGTGCACTAACCATTAGTCCACTCCTGGCCCCATAACAGCTACATACAATCTAAATTAGCGCAAAAAATCACGTCATTGTAACAAGACTTAAGTATAAAAGAATTTTCGTCGAGGTTTATTATAATAAGTTTATAAGCGGAAAATGATCATAGTGAGTGGTAATTGAAATATCCTGATGTATTTTGAGAGAATTCAGAAAGTAAAGACGTTACTTTGATTTCTCAACAAGTGAGGAAAAGTATAAAGAATTTCATTCGTCAGTTAGTCATTGACGAAATATTAGTGTAGAAGTCTAATTCTTTAGTTCAAACTTATGTTTGAAGAATTAATATCAACAACTACAATGTGTTTATATTACTATTATTTGATATTGAGTCAAGATCAATACAAATTGAAACCATTTATTGTATTTTTTACTTATAATTAAAAACTTATTTAATTCTAGAGCATGGTTAAAATTGTTATGTTTATAATTCATGGACGTGAAATCCGAATGTGTTTTACTCTAGTAGAGGAATTCTGTTATACTTTTAATATCGTTATCGTAAATTTGGTGTATTATTATCATCTAAATGTCGTAAAAACAATTTGTTATTTTATCTTTCAATGCATTTAATGCAGCAAATGACTGATTTTTGAAAGGAGTTATGAGAGAATTGTGAGTTGATGAATAATTTAAGAGTAAACTTTTCGTACTCTATACTCTTTTATCATTATAGTTAATGCATTTATTTCATCGCTTTTTGTGTAGGTTAACTCGAAAAGAAATGTTCAATGTGCCTTTAAAGTCAAGTTAGATATCAGAAATAAGCTTCGTTTTACTTTTTTATGTGAAAGTTGTTTTCAGTGTAGTTACATTCACTATTGAAAGAATGTTCAGTAGTGACAGAGCAGTCCACTGTGTTTTTGTAAGTTTTCATTGTATAAGATCATCATTAAAAACATTATTTTGTTACCAAACCTTGTTTTATTTCTGACAAGTGTTTTCTAGATTATAAATCACATTTTTTGAAATCATGTAGTTTGAAATACGAATATATAAATAAATATTAAATTTTGTGTATTTTTTTTAACCCTTTCTTTAGTTTTCGGAGGAAAGTATAAAGATTTTTTTAGTGATGCGTATGTTGAAATCAAATATTGGAAAATTGAATTTTGTGTTAATTGAGAATCACACAGTAAATATTTGTGATTTACTGATGTTGGAGGTTTTTATTAATTTTCTCTTTAATTTTTGTTAGAAAGGTAAAATAAAATGTTTGAAAAAATGTTTATTACACTAAACAACAGACTAACTTCTAGGACGAATCCCAACTATTGGTTGGATTGGTGATCCAATGCAAAGTTTGTTTTATCACCTTCAGTACATAATGGTTGCTTGTACGGGAAAACTTCTTCTGAGTCCCAGACACTTTTCCCTGTCAATAAAGATGGAATTCACCTTTGAGTTGAGGTCTGACTCCAGATTAGACCTGGTCATCAGGAGTTGTTGGTGTTGGGCCTCCGCTTCCTGCAGCTTACGATGCAGTGAGTCTATTGATTCCCCTATCTCATCCACTTCTTTAACTAACCTGATGGCACAAGTATGAATATTTTACTATAAAACTATTTCTTAAGAAATTTGTATTTTATATTTACTAATACATAAAGTACTTAAGAGATTAATCAAACTTTTTGTCGCAGTGCCATTACAACCTAGAAGCATAAAAGGGAGCATACATTTATCACAGATTATTCAAATAGAAATACCCCATTTATTTTTCATAAATTCATTGGTTGAACAGATTATTCTCACATAACAGGTAGTAAAATTTGAAGAAACACTGGGTTTGAAAAAATAGGCCATCAATGACAAAAGTAATGGATGTTACATTAAAAGAAATGACCTTTTTTTTTTGTAAAATATTACTTTTAAGAGTTCCCATAATAATACGGATCATTTTGTATGTAGAATGTTTTAGGTTGAACAAAAATGCTAGAAGAAATTTAGCATTTTTTAAACTCATTGATAATAAATAAATTCAATTGTATTATAGAGGAAGAATTTTTTTATATTTGCTTCCCTTTGTTTTCATAGGGAGTAGGAAGTAAAAATGCTGCGGTTGACCCCGGTGATAGGGTACACCATTGGTCGAGAAAGTAATATATATTTAGATTTTCATCTTTTCCTTGTTTTGTTTAATTTGTGAAAAAAAGAAGGTTTTTACGAACATGGGGTGACTTGTGATATTGTTGGTTCGAAGTATTGTTGACTCCTACCAAGGAGGAATTGTAATTGGTGAAAAGTTCTTAAAAATCGTATTAAAATTAAACCGTTTTAAAATCACTTTCTGATACTGAGTCATACCCAATGGCAATAGCTAAGTTGTAGAACAGCAGGAAATCATATGACACAAAATTTCAGGAATTAGAATTTGCTTTTGTACTGAATTTACAGTTTAAAATATAAAAAAAATCCATCAGAACAACTAGGCAATCCATGCCTTAGCGCTACATGTTTATAAGGAGATTGAATGAGTAGTAACATTTTTGACGATTACAATATCACTAAAGACTGCCAAAAAAACGTACTAGAATATTATTAACACTAAATGAAAGGAAACATATACTCGTATTTGTGTGAGGCAGAATTTGCAATAAATATTTTTCTTTTGGATTTTTATTGTTTTTCAAATAAAAAATATGAACGGGTTCCAACATTTTTTTATGCTTAGTGCCTCATAGTATTAACCCGGTCCTGGTCGTATCTCTAAATCCAGCAGTTTGCAAAGGTAAATACCTTTACTTTTTAATTTTTTTATTAATTTTTTACCTTTAATTTTTAATTAATAAAATTAATGTTTAATTAAAAAGGTTTTTACCTTTAAATTTTATATTTTTAATTTTTTATAAAATTAAGGCTACAAGGGTGTTGGTATTGATCATTATTCATGTATGATAATGTATGTATTAATATTTGTCTAGTAGTCTAATTTTGTGTGCGCTATATTTTCTATACATTTTGAATGAAGGGTAGCATAATGCAGACTCCTAATTTATCTGTTGGTCAAAATTCGTAAGTCTTATTTAGATTCTTAACAGCAAATAAGATTTCTTGTATTGCTTATACTGGCTTTTTTGCAACTGACAGTTTACAAAAATTACTTGAAACCTGTCTAAACGTAATGATAATATACGTAAATTAAAGAGTTAACGTGACCTGGTTTGTGCACTATCTTTACACGCTTCTATGTCTCTCCTGTGGGAGCGGGCTTCAAGCCTTGTATGGGCCACTTTGAGTGGATTACTCTTGTCCATTATAGCCTTCCTAAGGAGTTCTATACTCTTCTCTAAGTCGAAAATTTCTTGTTGAACCTAAAGGAATCAACATTGTTTGAAAAAAAAACTTTCGCAGTGTATCAGATATTAAGAAAGCATATGTTAATTTTGTACCTTGTGTAAATGCATCTCAGATTTATTCTTGGTTTCGAGCATTTCAGTGGATCGCCGAGCCAGAGAAGAGTTGGTGTTGTTCCAGGCGTTCCAAATGTCAGAAGCACTTGTGTTGATAAGTTGACTGGCTTCGGTGCGCAGCTGGAGGCAGCGGGATCTCTCGCCTTGAGATCGTGCCACTGTTCTGTTGGAATTCTCTGACCACGTCTCCGGAACGCTCACGCTAAACCAAAGCATTTACTTAAACAGCACTCACTTTAACATTCGACCATTTCAATAGGATTTTGCTGTTGAAAACTCCATAAAGAGTTTCTGAAAATCTTCATGGTAGAGCTGTCCGACTAGAAGATAACCATAGAGCAACAACTAAGAGACTACAATTACTCGTCGAAAACTGAAATATCCAAGCATTTTACTTACAAACCATAATAGAAACATTTAGTGTGTAAGGTGTGATTGATTTAACATTTCAAGCTATATAATTTATCCATCCGAGTCAGGTACAACATCCAGCAAATTCTATACTAAAGAAAATTAAAGGAGTAACTATTTCACCAGTTTGGTTTATCCCAGGGGTCGGCAACCTGCGGCTTTTCAGCCTTTTTGTAGTGGTTCTCTATGGCCTTAGCAAAAAAAACACGTAAAAATTAATAAAGATTATTTCTGATTTTTTTTTATTTATATATTAGTATTTTTCTTTTGTTGCACAGTTATCTTGGAATTTGAGGTGATTCTTTAAAATTTAATTTTGAAAAAGGTTTTCTGTCAACTAAAACAACACACGTGTCACATCAATGTCAATAGCCCTCTCCTTTATTTGCTGCCTGCTTTTAGAGTGTATGACTCCTGCACTAACCATGAAGAAACCCCTAAAAAGAAAATTTTCAGAAGAAAATAGATAGCTTAATCCTGCGTGGACTGATTCACTTGCCTTACCACCAACGACGTTAGCTTATCTGTGTGCTTGATATGACGAAAAATTATCGAGGAACAAAAAACGTAATGTTGAAAGAATTTTCAAACCAAGCATTTAGTATTCGTTGAAAAATACCTAATTGAAGAATAGCGAAAGAGATCTATTTTGAAACTGCAGCAGAAAGTGAAGCAGAGCAAGCATACTTGCTAAAGTAAAAATAAAAGAATCCACATTATTAAACATTCAAGTTGTACATGTTTCGGATTTACTGACCAGACATGGTATCACTAAATATACCACCGTCCACTATTGAATCCATACTGGCGAAACTTAATTCTAACTACAATGACTGTACGACAGAACTGGCCGATAGAACAACACAAATCAATATCGCCTGATCTCTTAAATTATTTTAAACACTTTCTGGGTGTTTCATCGGCAATCATTTAGTTAATGGACATAGTTAACTATAATTTTGTTTTAATTACCGTAATTTTATAGATTAAAATAAACAAAAAAATATATGTTTTTTTAACCCTATAACACCTTTAATGTATACAAATTCTTGCTACTATTCTCATTTATTATTTTAGTTTAATCATTTATATATATTTATTAACTATCTAATAAATGTTTGTGTCTTATATTTATTAATCGGCCATCCTGGAATAGTTGTATTTTATTATTATTCTTTTAGTATAATTTTACTGTCGTATACACGTTACACCCTGAGCGACTTCAAAATCGAAGAAGAGTAACACACGAAGTAAAGAAACACACAAACTCAGAGTATGGTTAGGATTCAAATAGGCTTGCAGAGTTACTGTTTAATTTATTTATTTCAAAATAGGCCTACACATACTCATTACACTTCTGTTTTTTTGTATTCCATAATTATAATAGATAAAAACTAAAAAAAAAATTAAAACTTTTAAAAGTTTATAAGCTGTATTATGTTTTGCGGCTTGAACTATTTTTCTTAGTCTAAAATGGAGACAAAATAGCTCTTGTGATAACAAAGGTTGCAGACTTCTGGTGTAACCTATTTGGATCGGATGTATTACGTTGCCACATAATAAGAATTTTAATATTGATTACATTTATTTAGAATAAATTAGTAAAATAATAAATGAATTACTTAAAAGTAATTTCAGTAGAATTACTGACGTATTATCGTATTTTTCGATGCCACCGTAGTAGTTGATGCCTCGAGAATGGTTGTTTATTTGATGACATACTGTGTCAATTCCGATGGCGGACTCTTTGGACCTGACATCCGTTTCCAGACTATGTTGGGCTCCTCGGTTTGTTCTTAGCTGAAATATTGTTTGTTCTAGTTATGCATGAATCACTGAAAAAAGTTGAAAAAAGAACTTATGTTTTATGAAACTGTTGAAGTCAGTTTTTTTAAGTCACAATATAAAATGGATGAACGAAATACATTGTAACACTATAGAGGTAATGTATTTTTAGAATAGTGAATATGGTATAAAGGTGAAAGAATATTCTCTGAATTTATTTCTTTATTTTTAATACCTTTTTCTTTCAACTTTCAGGTTCTCACGAATGAGATAAGGTATTATGTAATTTTAATAAAAAAAAAAAAAAATGAAAGAATACTCCATAGGACAACAGCAGTTGAATAAGGAAATAAACCTTTATTCATTTGTGGTTTTCAAATGATAGTTTAGATAATGTGTACAAGTTGAACATTATCAATGTGAAACTAGACACTTCCAATGATATTTCAGTTATTATCTATATCTAGCTGAAAGCAATTGAATTAAACTACTACCCCATTCATTACGTATACCACAGTGCATTCATATCCTGTATTATCGAAGGGTTTCCGTCCAAGTACCTAAAGATAAGGTATCCGGATAAAAATATCGTCTATAACCTTTAAATATAAAGAACTTTATTGTATTTTGAGACACATTTTACGTTTTAGGAAACATTTAATTAATTGTAATACTTTTTTCATCCTAACATTGTTTTCATAATGTTACTAAGTTTAAATTTAGTAAGTTGGGCTAAATAAAAAATAAGTTAGTACACGTTATTTTTATTTTAACAACGTGATAAATGTTGGTAACATCAGCCCACTTCGTTTGTCAGAGGCGTAATTCTTTGTCTATATACTTTGTACAGACCTAGTTTATCTTCTAATTTCAATTTTTAATTAATTTGTGCTATATATATCCATATATTTATTGTTTTTTTTTATAAGTCTCTGTATTTATTATAAGATGTCTAAATTAATTAAAATACTATAGATAAGTTCCAAATGAAACAGATATAAGAAAATCATGATGCGCAGTACTTGCTGTAGTATCATGTAGTATGTGTCATGTAGTATGACTAATTTAAAGGTAAATTCAAATATTTACTTTTTAATTTCTACAATGCAGATTTTCCTTTTCGGGCTCATCTAGATCTAGGCATTTCACTTCAAACATGTTAAATAAATTGTCAACTTGTTTACAAAGAGTAGTAAAGTGATTTTACTTAACTATGCATTCACTTTCAGTGTTACGACTTGATTAATTAGTTTATTTTTTGTAATAAACAAGTTATACGAAGTTGGAGGAGGGGACTGTAGGTTTTGGTGGCTACCAGTTTGCCAGTCGTCTTATAAACTAGAGCAGGGGTCTCCAAAGTTTTCCAGCGGAGGGCCACATTGCTGAATTTTTAAAGCTTCGCGGGCCAAGGTTCTAAATTATTTATTTTACCAAAATACATGCAATGTAAATAAACAGTGAATTAATAATTAAAAAATGTTATTTATTCAGTACATAATTACAAGGCATATAATATCAGCAACAATTAACATATTTTTTAACTTAGATCAATTGGGGAAATATGAAATTCTTTCATTTCTGACAAAATTTTGTCCAACTGAGGTTCAAAACGAGTGGTTTCAATAACAAGCAAAGCATTCAAATGTTCATCAGACAACTGTGATCTGTAGCAGGATTTTGTGTATTTCATCTTTCAAAAAGTCTACTCACACAAATATGTAGTGCCAAAAACTGAAATGAATTCACAGGCAAACTTCCTTAAATAAACGAATTGGTCAGATGGAAGGCATTTGTGGAATTCAGTTAAATTTCCTTCTTCATATTTGTCCTTCAGGATGTCATTGGATTGCAAATCTATAACTTCCATTTGTAACTCAGACGGTAAGTCTCCAATTGAAGGAGAGCTCGGCGGGCCGGATCCGGCCCGCGGGCCGTACTTTGGAGACCCCTGAACTAGAGTATCAAGAAAATGTACACATTTTACAACGTACACATTTAAAACACCAAAATCCCTTCAGTTTTTTGAAGAAATTTTTGATTTATAATCAAAATTGAACCATTATGAAGGAGACAAAAATTGCAATCTGTACTTATCATGAAATCTGTTTATGATATTGAGGACAAACAGAGATGCAGATGTGAAGGATACCTGCTCCACCACTGTTTCTCTCATCGCTTCCAACTTCTTTTGAGAGTTACTTATTATTTCTACTTCTTTCAGCAAAAACTGCTCCGGCTGGTCGTGGACTAAGTCAATCCCTTCAAACATTTTAAAGTTTCACATGAGTATACAAAATAGCAAGTTTTTAGAATTAAAGTATCTTTCATTTGCTACAAAATTACTCGTTAAAGTAAGCAGTACAATCCAAGTTATGTAAGTTTGATTTAAACCAGAGATTTCAAACGAATTTGGCCTGCAGGACCGAAAGAACACTCCACATAAAAAGATTACATTTTAATAACCAACAATGAAAAACCATACATCGATTATTAAAAAGTATCATTTAAGCAATAATTATTTATAACTATGAAGCTATTAAAATTCTTACCTACATTTTACTTCTAAAAAAATTATAGTTATTTGTTATTGGATCCTCTTTACTAGACAGTTGACAGTTTCCTAGTAACGAACTTCATAATGTTAATATTTATATCCCATTGATGCACTAATGTTGAATCAAGTAATCTGGGCCAATTAAAACAGTGGCTCCAATACCTTTGTGATGAGGGGCCAGGGTAGCCCAGTGGCAACGTGCTCACCTCTGGATTGGTAGATTCGGGGTTCAATACCACTCTGACCATCGATTTATTCACGCTGGAAGTGGAAAAAATCTGAGCACGTCATCCCACGAAGAGGACGTTAAGATGTCAGTTCCGAGCCTGTACGATGTCAGATACTCGTTAAAGATCCCTACTCGAAATACACTTGAGTTAGGCATAATTTAGGACTCTCAATGTTGAATGTGTATGGTATCACAAAGGGCCAATGTTCGGCCTATGTGTTTTCTCTTATGTAACAGCCACTAACCTAACCTAACTTTGTGCTGCAAGTACAGCCACGAATGACCCCATTCTAGGCATTTAGTTAAAAAATAAATAAATTATTTTTAATAATTTTACAGTTATACCCCTGTTCTAGATCAAACTACAGTCCCTCTTTTCAGCATTTCTGGGAGAAATAAGACCTCATCCAGTAAAAAAATCCTGAAAGGTCATGAAGAATCCCAACAAGGTGGGAGTCTTGGAAATGGAATTATATCCATTCTTCACTTTTTAGGTTGAAGCTCCTCCTCACTCAAAATCCTTAATCGGAAAATTTGTAACGTTTCTAAGAAAAAAACTATCGAAATACTGAAGAAAAAGAAGTTTAGTATTGAAATAGATTCTTAGTACATAAGGGATAACAAAAGGCCTAAGTGTGTTATCCTCTGGAAACAGACACTACAACCTAACCTGATAACAGAAACCGTTGAAATTTGCTAGTAAATTAATGAAAAAGGCTTTGAAATAGACTAATGACTCACAAGTTTTAAATTGAGGAAAACTAGCTTTTGAATTATGGAGCTTTTGAAGGCGATAAACGCCCGAGTTGATGGCAGTTATTAAGTGTTAAAACAATTAAACTGCATGTCACACTGATTAAATAGTCTGTCCCACACAAAATTAACCTACAAACTATGAATCCAACTTTTTCCTCATTTAAAAAAAAAAAATATTTTTAATAAATTGACTGTTAGTTTTATAAAATATTTTAACATTTAAACTACTGTTACAAACCAAAATGTAAAAGAAATTAGTTTTATAATACAACATTATAAAAATGGTATATGTAATAGTTTTAAGGTATTATAAAATAATGTTGTAATGTATTTTATTAAATCTTTCACATTTTAATTTGGTTAGAAGTAGTAATGCAAATTATCTTAAGACAAATCATTACTCATTAGAAGGTTGATAGTAGCAGCAGGTGCCATAATTGGCTAAATTATGTCACATTAATAAATTCAAGTACATTCATCGCCTGGTCCCTTACGGTATCGAAACCCCGTCTTTGTTAGAGAGTAGGCTACTTAAAATTGACGGATCTGAAACTATCTACCATATTCAAATAGATTACTATCCAGTCATATAGTGGACATTCATCTACTAAGTTGAATGTCTGATTAGTTCAATATTAGTGGGTTAAAGTAATTCTATTTTGACGACAGTAATAAGTATATGTGAATGAAAGTTGGTAAGTATTAAAGACCTTGACGATGTTCTCGGTGGTAAAGACACTCCTGGGCGATATGCAGTGGGGCCTCACAGTCCTGGATGGCCTTGTCCAAACTTCGTTTCGTATCCTGTTACCATCCCAAGAGTAACATGCATTACTAGCCAAGGTATAAACATCATCAATATTTCATCACAAATATTTTATTAAATATGACCGAGTTGTTTACCTTTATTATTTTTTTACTTCTTTCTTGTTAAGTTTATTCAGTTTTATTGTCTTGGTGTCATTTTTTTGATTAGTAAGTTCAATTACTTTGCTCATTTAGATTAAATTAATGTTTATAAATTCATTTATATCATCAAACTTTAATAACATATTGTAAAAAATAACTATATAAGTTAGGATTAACATACAAGATGTCCCATAAATTAGCGGCTAATTATTTGTATTTGTAACAAGTACGAAAAAATAAGTTTCTTCAAGGTTTTATTGATTTATCATATTTTCTAATTTGTTTTTTCAGGGTTTTATTATTTTTTATTAAAGATTGGACATACTAAGTAATTAAAGGAATGTAATCCCTGAAATGCCATTCACATATGACGATAAAAACTTATTAAGCATTATTCATTGGTTAAGGGGTAACCAGGACTAGGTTTCTCTAGGTTTTCCAGCTTGGAAAAGGAATAGGTCGATATCTTCTGCAGCAGAAGAAGCAATACCTGGCCCTCGATTTATTCACGCGGGAGGTGAATAAATCTGAGCACATCGTCCCTCGGAGAAGGACGTTAAACTGTCGGTCCCGAGCCTGTACGATGTCAGGTACTCGTTAAAGATCCCTACTCTAAATACACTTGAGTTAGACAAAATTTAGGACTTCATTGTGTGGTAACACAAAGGGCCAATGCTCGGCCTAAGTGTGTTCCCTTGTGGGACTACCACTGCAACCTAACCTAATCAAAAGCTACTGACTAAGATTTGCGTCAAACAAGTCATATCTGTTCGGTAAACATTTGATAGTATAAATTATCACAAGGCTCTCTGTGGGTGGATAGAATGGGATTCGTTATCACAGGAAACGCGGAATAATTTGGAAGGAAAAGCAAGTAGAGTATACCTTCAATGTAGCCCACATATGGTAAGAGAAAATGGTCGCTACCTTCTATCATAGGCAAATAAATGACACTTGAAGAAGACGAGCGAGCTTCTGGTGAGCTCAAGTGAACTCTACTAAGAGGTAGAGACGGTACATATTGGGGTATTGGTTAGTCACCACACTATGACTTTGACTATCGGAAGTATGTTGTACTTCCGACATAACGGTCGAAATATTGAAAAATGAGTCTTTGTTATGTTTCTTTCTATGTGTCACAGTTTATTTTAGCATACATATACATATATAGGTGTGTTACCTAATCAGGATTCGGTCAAATTTTCAAAGTTCAAAAATCAAACTCTCATTGCCGACGTTTCGCTTTTATTTTAAAACCTTTTTCATAGGCAGAAGTAAGAATTTTTTGACTTAGAAAATTCTTACTTCTGCCTATGAAATAGGTTTTAAAATAAAAGCGAAACGTTTCATTTATTAACCTAGAAAATTTTACTGAATCCCGATTAGATAACACACCTATTCTATCAAACGTTCGATATATTATTGAATCTGTTATATATATATACTTCAACAAATACGAAATAAACAGAGAAAGTGACTATAGAAACTCAGTTCGATATTTCGACATCCGTCGTCCTGATGAAGAAGAGTAGAAAGTACTGGCGTTGAGAAGCAAACCATAACTCATAAATAAACCGCAACTGATATATATATATACTAGCAAACGTACCCGTCTTTGACGGAATCAAAAATTCTATTATACTTGGTATTCCAAAATATCAATTATAGTATTATACTAATACTACAATTAGAAGTTATAGAACAGTAGAAAATACCATTATTAGTACAGTGCTAAACAAATGCCTCTGTATACAAAGATTAGATTTTAAGTTAGACATACACAAATCTACAATCAATGTTTCAGCTTTATATGTCTTATGGTGGCAATATTTTGTGGACAAACCGACAGACAGAAATTATTCTAAGGGTACATGTGGCTACTCTGAAGTATGAAATGTAAAGAAAACTTGAAATGAGTTAGTTCTAATTAACGTGCTCCCAGTCAAAAGCTAGCACGCAAGCCACTGGGCTACTCTGGTTCCATACCTTACTTTATTAGCAGTGTTTATATTACGCAAATATTAAATTAAAAAAAATATTTTTGTTGTATTTATTTATAATACATTTGCACTACTGTCATCGGCGAGCAAGCAAGCTACTGGTTAGATCCCTTTACTTTATTACCATTTTTTATATTATCCACATTTTAAATTAAAAAAAATATTTGTTTGTTACATTTATTTATAATACATTTGCACTACTGTCATCGGCGATCACGCAAGCCACTGGGCTACTCTGGTCCCATATCTTCCATTATTACCAGTGTATTTATTAAGCAAATATTAAATTAAAAAAAAGTATACAGTTATATATAATACATAGCAAACGTACCCGTCTTTGACGGAATCAGAAGTTCCGTCATTTTTGGTATTCCAAAATGTCATTAGAAATTATAGAACAGTAGAAAATACCATTATTACTACAGTGTTAAACAAATGCCTCTAAATACACTACATTAGCTGTCTGTCCTTCAGGTTCATGGTAGAAGAAAGAGTTGAAACCTCTGACCCTTGAGCAAGTAAACTACATTTGACCATGTGAGAAAAACTTGGTTTCTCTACCTTGTATTCCTGCGTTAGATGAAGTCTCCCTTTGCGACTTAGTTAACGTCATTGCGAAATAGACTCTGACAGGACTTTGCAATCATTTCAACGTAAACAGACTGTGGCTCGGATCAATGGTATATGTGGTATACACACAGACTCCCCAATACCACATCCAGTCATTATGTACGCCTCTATGGCATGTCTGTGTAGAGCATGAACTCAGAGTCGTGTCCCGTTGCACAGTTTTGGGGCATTAATGTCTCGTAACATGAAATTTGTTACTGCTACTAAATTGCAACATGATTGGTTCTCCTACTTTAAGTTTTTACTCATCAGCAGGCAGTCCAGGAGAAATAAATTCAGAGTCAAGAAATTCAATTAGATAATGAACTGCTTCTTCATCACTAACCCAATCTCTTTACTGACTTGTAAGGTCTTTCCTCGGTATGATATAGCGTATCAAGAACTTGTTTGTTGATTTTTCCTGCCTGTCGGTATTAAGAGTTGAGAATTGCTCGTTTACAAAACTATTTATTCGTAATAGATAGTACATCCTCAACTCTGGGAAACACTTTTTCAAAGATGTCAAATACGCAATATATTCATATGCTCCAATGAAATTAAAATCAACTAACAATACCTACTTGCTTCACCTGTGTATTTTCAAAACAAACTTGTCTGTAAAGTTAGGAAAATACGCTTAAAGCCCTATAACTTCGTTTCTGTACTTAATTATGAATCTATTTAGAGCCATATTTTAAGTTCGGCATACACAAATCCAGTGTCAAAGTTTCAGCTCACTATGTCTTATGGTGGCTGAGTTTACTTGCGACAAACGTATTTGCTTTAAACGTCCATAACTTCACTTCTACGTTGAATTTCCAAATAATTCAGAGCCTATATTTTAAGTTAGACCTACACAAATCTACTGTAAAAGTTTCAGCTTTATATGTCTTATGGTAGCTGAGTTTACTTGTGACAAAGTTTTGCGGACAAACAGACAAACCGACAAACAGACAAACCGACAAAACGACAAACCGACAGAAATTTTTCTAAGGGTGGATTCGGTTTCTCCAATGTATGAAACGTAAAGAAAACTTGAATTGAGTCAGTTCTAAGCAATGTACAGACAAAATCTATTTATTTATATTATATATATATATATATATATATATATATATAATATATACAAAGTGTGAATATATAACGTATGACCTGAAGAAGATTGGTTTCAGTGACGATCTTTTCTAGTTCTGTTGAAACCTCATTCCTCCAGAACATAGTGTCCGTGATGCGCTCCCCCAGTCGCCTGCCTGTGTCCCGCTGTCCCATCGACGTCTGCTCATCTGTCATTCTGTAACATTTCAGTAATAAATGTCAAATAATCACCTTTATCTTTCTTATATATTGTTAAGAAAATGTGAAAATATATTGTTATATTTTATTGTTATATCAGTATTTCGAACGTAATATTCTAAAACATTGTTTTAACCAGGATTATATATATTAGGGGTGGGACATGTTTGGTATTAAGCAACAAATTAGGAAATTGTAAATTGAAAGAATCGCAACCAAAGTCAGAAAAAAACGAATTATTCTGTTAATTAAATAAAGGTAATTATTATGTATTAATTGTTTTAATATATATTGATAATGTATTAATATGATAGATGAGGTATGGCTATAAAATAACTAGACTGTCCTCCATCTAATTTGACTAGAATGAATATGCCCGCAGTACTGCCGTGATGTAATTGCAGTGATGCAAAAAGTTGCTACCTTTTTAATCCAACAGGAAATGCAACAGGATCTGAAGAGCTAAAACACTTGAATTATAACCAATGAAGACAAACAACTGCCTATCCATCCAAATGTCCTTGTGTAGGCCTCCAACCCAGATGTCAACCATCCTCAAATCCCTTAAACCTCAAAAAGATCAATTTTCATTACGTCTGACTAATAGAAAATAGACCTATTTAAAACTTTGTGATCATAATACCATATGTCCGTGAATACGACACTTACGCTAGACTGGACAACCTATGATTCCACAATTTTTATTGACCTTTCTACTTACTGTGACACAGTCATTCAGCAGCAAGTGTATAGGTCTAAATCTGCTAATTACGATCTGTACTACAGTTCACGGAAATATTCGTCGCGGAAGTTTCTTTTTGTTCAACTGTGAGAGCTGTGAGAAATGGTTGGTATCATTTTTGTACACACTTTTTCTCGTAGTTTAATTGCTTTGTAAAATTTCCTTCAATACTCTAGGTTGATTTCTACCATTTTACAAATTGCATGAATAGTCGTTCACCTTGAATGAGATTACCTATTTTTTCAACATTATGATCCGTTTTTGAGTCGGAAGGATTGTTTACAACGTCTTCACAGACATCTTAAAAACACTCAAACTCGCTCTTATGATTTTATATTCTTATAACAACGAAAAAAAACGCCAGAAGTATGTGTCAATAGAAATGAAAGCAGAAGAGACTACGTTGCACAGCTGATGGTCACGATGCTTTAGCCAATAGCAATATGTCTTTAGGCAGCTATTAGTCTCATTAATTTATACTCACAAGACCTACATGATATTATATACATATAGTTTAGCAAGTTCTCTATTGTTCAAGAAGCATTTATACTCTGAGAGATAAATATTTTCTATTCATTTATGTGGTGGGAGTGGCAGCACTTGTTGACGCTGTGAAGTATAGTAGATAATGCATAATAGAATACTTACCTATTATCCATTGATAATGGATAATAGTCTAGTTATAATGAGATATAATTTAATAATTTTAAGATTAAAAGAGCCAAATTTTGAAAATATTTAGAGTCGGTTAGTAGAAAGCCATCAGAGTTAGTCATATAATCAACGACTCAGCAAATAAATAAAGAAATCCAGTTTTGCCTCGAGATCACTAAAGATTTTCAACTACTCATTGTTTTAAAAATATTGAAGTTATAAATAAAAATATATATAAAAAGAAAATGAGGTGGTTAGTAAAACTACTAGAAGGCCAGAACAAAATGACCTTGTGAAGCAATCATTTAACTTGTATGATGCAAATGCAATGAGCTTCAATATCAGAGCCGTAGAACAGATAAAATATCTATCCAATGGTGTCTCACAGAATGAGACACAAACAAAAAATGTTCTTTGCTACCCATTAGATCTGCGTTATCATTACTTAATTTTAACGATACTCTGATTTATAAGATAATTTAAGCTGTTATTAATGCTTAAAGCAACAACATTTTTAGAATTATTTCTGACATTTTTTATTAGTAAATGTAAAGTATTAAATGTTTTAGTGGTGAATGTAATTTTACTACTTCAACCTCCAGTTGTAACATTGACATGTAACATTATTATTATTATTATTTCACCTAAATATTCGTCAAATAATATTTATTTTCCTGTTGGTAAAGTCAAAGAAAAATGAAATCAACAACTTGTTCCTGAGGAATCTCTCGCAGACCCAAAAGATAATTTCTCATCTTCCAGTTTGGATAGTTCTGAGTAGACAGTGAAATCTTTTCCCTTTTTTTTTACGTGAAATCGTAATGCTTTTTCTTCCTATACACACTTGGCCATCACAGTCTTGCTACTCAAGTCAGAATAAGACACACGATCAAGGATTATGGCTACTACTCCTCGGCGGCAAGACAATCCAGGGACTACTATAACCAGTCAAGGCCGACAACTAATTGTTAGCTAATTTGCTTTTACAACGACAACTGAAATATACAAAATATTACAGTGCACGTGGCAAGACTAAATAATACTAAATAATACAAGTATGTATGGATAAGTGAGCACATAGTAATTCGTTGGTAATTACAATCTCACTAATAATTCCAATATAATATTTTTGACTCTCTCGAAAAAATGTTTTTACACACGACTTGTATAAGTATTGTTTATTTGAATTCTTTGTAATATTTGAAGATATGTATATTAATTGGTAATTGTGTGTTGGTGATAGGTACCTCATGACGCGAAGGGCATCGGACCTCAGTCTCTCGGAGAGGTTTCTATTGGTATCGGCAGCGTTGTATTGGGACAAGGACTGCTGAGACCACTCGTGCGGAGTGTACCTGTGCAAATAACACACCACTTCACATCATTAACTACAAATATATAAGATTTGTTAAATTACAAAATTTATTTAAGATATACTCATTCAAAAGAGATAGGAAATAGCATTTTCATCAACTAATAGTAGTTCTAAAAGTAAAATATAAGGTTTTTATGATAGAAAACAAATAACTAATTACTTTATAAACTGCATTAATTGAAGTTAATATTTGCTTGGTAATTTAAATTGAAAATTTAAAACTAATTTAAATTCTACTTTCAAGAGAATACACAATACTTGGGGAAGGATATTACCTTGTGTAGAGCGCTGCCCTAGCAGCGTGACTAGGATTTCTGTTGAAGCCTGTCACCAGATTTGGAAATGTTAGAGGCTCGGTACTCATGCCGGCAGGGTTGCAGCAGGGCTCCATCATTTTGTTTGTCACCACCATGTTTGGACTGGACAAGAAAAAAGCTTCTTGTGAGATAGCTACTCCATGTGCGTCTTACAATGAATTTAATAAGAAAGCTTACATGTCTTATAAAGCAATGTAAGCTGACTTGTAAAATGTTTGACAGTGACATTGTTTACAATTATTTCAATTATTAGATTTTATAGCAACTGATAAATAATACAAACATTCTAGTCAAACTTTTTGATTTCAAAAATATAAGATCAATAAATAATATATTTATTGATTTTGAATGTTTTCAAACTGCTCATTGGGTATTATTTCAAGGGTTTTGCACATTCATACAAAACAAAACTATAATTTTTATCAAATAAAATGTTGATAAAGAAGGATTTCTCACAGTCAAGTATGACTCAGAGGAGTTAATAAAACAAAGGAACAAAAAAAAACACAATTCGCTTTGGAACTGGTTTCGTTGTTTGCAGTCATTAAAGCTTCCATCTGATTATCTCTTCATGATTTGGCTGAAGTACGTCAGCGGTACATCATGGAGTGGAAAGGACAAGCGTGCTTCAAAAACAAAATACTATTGATCGCAGTCTCTCAGAATGTCTCTAAACATATTCACAGTTTCAATTAGAAAATATTAAAAAAAAAATATGTTTATATCTTATATGTATACGAAATATACATTTGTGTATAAGGAGTATTTCAGGATTTTTCATTGAAAAATGATATAAAGTATATTAGTTTGAAATGAAGTATATTTTGAACCTTAGGAATCAGAACTGAGTTTACTATTGAGTTTAAAAATCCCTCATATAAAACAAATTATGGGAAACAAGGTTTCCTAATAATTAAGTTCTCATTTACAAGTTTAACTTAAAATAAAAAGTTATACATGTACCATTATTTGAAAAAGGGTGATATTGGTAAAAAATTATCAGGACGGGGCGGAGAAAGAACAAAAATTGATAGTAATCAAATGTGGTGTACTAGTGTGATGCGAATGTGCCACACTGGTACAAAAACTAGAGCACAAAATTGTTATAAAATCAATTATAGTATTTTGCAATAGGAACAACGACACAGATCTGACTAAATTTACAATAATGTGAACCAATTTATTTAAATAAAGCTATATTAATTTTAATGTATATATACAAAATTAAAACAAGTATATGTACAAAGTTTATTAGTACTATTAGTGGAATCTTAATCATTTACCACGTACGATTCTCCTCAATACACTTATTTAGGCTTAGTTATCAACCAGGCAGAGTCTGTCAGGTTTGGACGTTGCTCATCTTCCACTCATAGTGTAACTTGTAAATGGAAAGGTCCGAAAAAAGATATCGTTGAAGAAGACGTAGGTGATACGATGGTAAAGTTCCAATATTGCAATTATAGATAGGAGTTATGGTACAAGATTTTCTCACCCCTCTTACCTCCTGATTCGTTCTTTGTAAGTTTCTGGCATTCAAAAAGAGTTAAAAGAGGAAACGTTCAAAAGAAAATCATAGTTAAAATTTTGTTATACTTAGAAAAAGCTGTAGTACTATTTAAACAGGTTACTAAAACCATAATTATTGAGTCCATTTTATTTTATGGCTGCTCATTAAATATCGTAATGTTGGTCGAATGAGGTGTATTTGAAGCATATTTGGTGAGAAGATTGATATCCTTTCCGTGTAAGGAATCTAATTAGTGGCTGTTCATGAAAACATATTGAGTATTGTTTAGGAGAAATTTTTAACATGATAATGTATTTAGGCTAAGAAGTATTTTGGAAATTTGTGAGTCACCATTAGGAGTTGCCAGACGGGAGACGCCCATACGTCAGCGAATAGATATGTGACATGCTCAAATGGAGTGCTACCATTTCAATAAAAATGGTTTATGGTAAAATGAGGGACAATAATCGTCATATAACCGGCAAAATTTAAAAATACTAGTTATTTAACTACTTTATTACAAAAAATGAATAAAATATACACTTTAGTTTCATATGTTTTATAAAGATTTGTGTGCTATAAATATTATTAAAAAAATGTATGTTACCTCTTAAACCTCCTGACTTCACTTCAGTTATGCATGGAGTAAAAATGTTTAATTATAAAGGATTTTGTATTATTCATTCGTTCTTTAAATGAAAAATTAATTATTCTTTCATTAAATGCATTACAATGCTATATGTTGGACATATATGTACGTAGTAGTTTATAAATAAGAATGGGTGTTACAAATACAAAATTAAGTTTCGTTTTTCTGTGACACAAATAAATTTCATTCCGAGTGAACATTGTCTTCAGTTATGGTTTCACACAGTGCCACCACCAAATAAAAATAGATCACAACACTACTAGTACTACATTGTTGGTTTGTTTTCAAAAGTAAAATCATTTTTACAGGAATAAAAGTATTTACGATACACCGTACGCAGTTTTAGTTCAGAAATTAATGTACTTTAGTAATAATTGTTTTTTGATGGTTTTTTTATTTCCTTGTTTCTTTTAAAGATTGCTTGCTGCTTTTCTAAAATAATTTTGAGACTTACCGTCTCCATATAATAATATTGTAATATGTACATACATTTTAGTATGTATCAATATATTATAGTTAACTGAGGACAGTTTTCCATATTTCTGGATCAGAATGTTTGGTTTGTAATATCTCTAATAGGGGATACGGCGATGAAAATGAGTTTATCTGATAAGTAAATGACATGTCAGATGCACCACAATCAGGGTGGAGGCCAAGGCTAAATGGAATCTGTCTGGACCATGCTCGAAGTATGTTGAATCCGATCAGGCTCTTTGCCATATTATACTTAATTGTTTCGATTTTAATAACAAAAAAACCGCACTTTAAGAAGACGCAGTGAAGTTTATGAATATATGGTTACTATTACTTTGTTAAAGAATGATTCTCTAAGTCAGATTGCACTTAGAAGGTTCTAGACATACTGTTCCAAATGTGTATAAAAGAGACTTGATTAATTTCGAAGTTTGAGGTTTCGAATATTGAATTTTTACAAAGTATTGAATAAAATTAGTTGTTTCGAGAATATGTAGGGTGAATGCACTGGAATGATCTACAGGTATAGATGAATTGATTTGGTAGGCTGAGGATGCAGAACACTCACAGAGGCATGATTTCGACGTTCTCATAGCCCATAGTAGGTCTCCAAGGATGGGGCCTGGGTGTCTGATAGTAGTTTTGAATCCTCTTGGGCACATCTCCTCCACCAACCAACTCCATACAAGGAGGAGCGCCCGCAGCACTCCACGGCTGAAGTTGCTGCAACAACATTCATAATAAACTGAATATTAATTAGATGAGGAAGTCCCAAAGAATGAAAACAAAAAAAAAGAATGTGCCTGTTCTTTTAAAACACTACTCTAATATGCGATTATACAAAAGCCAATTTTACTTATTATCACATAATTAAATCTCTAAATGATAATTAAAAATTATAGATCGCTGGGGAAATTAAAAAAATAATTAACTTAGTATACATTTTACTTTTTAATTATACGAAACAATAATTATAATTAGTAGTTATAAGAAGCAAAACAGCAGGTGAATAGTGAAAGAATATTACACAGCTAAATATATATACGAGCATAATGAAGTTTTTTATGAAGATCGAAACTCATGCTTGCCATTCGGTTGTCACTCACTGTCACTAGATGATTAAATCAAGTTTGTGTTTGGGAACATGGGAACAAACATTAAGGTATCACCTGACTTATCAACTCTCTGAAATATGTGAAGGAGGAACAGTACACTTGAAAGATAAATCAAGTCACTCGTCATTACAAAGAAAAACCTTTGACTAAACTAAAAGGGGACCACAATTGATCATACCTAATGAAACCATTGGTTTTCAACAAGTAATATTACTTTCTCTTAATAATTTCAAATTTAAATAATACTGTTCCTCAGATGTTGTCAGTTATTTGAGTCGGACGAAGTTGGATGGTTTCCATTGAACCAAAGAATGGAATGTAGGAAACATATTGTTTACAAACTACCGATGCTTACTACTTCTACAAGGTGCTGCTTTGTCATCGATTTAAACATCATAATACTACTTTGAATGAATGCGTGAACGATCTCACTTGCTCAATGTGATTTGGCCTAGAAGCCATCTGATCTCTATCTTAATCCCATAAAAACTTAATTAATCCAGATAAAACTTATACATTCTGGTCAGAAAGACATATAAATAAGAAATTCTCAAGGGCATTACCTCTTTACAGGATGGTTGTGAGAAGCATCCCTACACATAATTCAGAGAGAAGATAGGAAAATACCATTATACATTCTCGTGGATGACGTGCATATTTGTATCACATTCACAGAATAGTTAATAATTATGTTAACTATGTAAATCTAAAACTATAGTGCCAATTCTCAGGCTATTGAAAGACAATGGTTACAATTCAAAATTAGAAAACTTAAAGAAATGCCAGGTTCTAAGTACTACAATTATTTCTGCGGCCGAAAAATGAAGAAACACACTAATGATCTTCTTCTTGCTTTTTTATTTGTTGTTACAATTCATTCATAATAAATCATTTCATTGTTGTTAATATTATATTGACCTTAAATACGCAAATTGGATTTAAAAAAAAAAAATTGAGATTGTTTAGAAAGGTGCAAACTACACAACACTGACAAAGTTCTTGTAACTCATAACAAAGTGACAGTTAAGAAACTAGAATTTATCATGAAATATGAAATTTTACATGAAAAATGAAATGGTAAAGTAAAATGTTTTTATTAGTTAACGAAAGAGATAAAAAACAGACATGTCGAGCTTTATATTTATATGAGACTTAAAATTTACATAAACTAATACAGAAGCATGTGATAAACTTCTATGTCACTTGTTTCTACAAAGGGGTGAAGAGCGGAGTATGTAAAAAAGGTGAAAATTATTGTATGTGGAAGTTAATTTGAACGTGGAGTGTGAGTGATTTCATATCTTAAAGAATTATCATCCTTAAACAGTTTTGAAGTTTAATTTATGGATGCTGAAATTTTAAAAGTTTGATTTTTTTTTTAGATAAAATGGTTGATTATAGTGTTTTGTCATGACTTTATAAATTTGGGATTGTCATTTATAGTAGAAGATCCCTGAGAAACTACAGTCCAACTTTAGGTTATCTTTGTAATAACTGGTTCTTTTTTATATGAATTCTTGATTATTTGAGTTTTCATTTCTTTTAAAAACTTCAAGTTGTCAAATAAAGAAAGAAACCCTTAACCATAACATCGAGAGTGTTTATTGTGAGGGAACATTTATGACTCACTCAATTAATCGGTTTTCCTATTTTCTTGTAGCACAGGCACTAGCTTGTATAACTATCGACTAACTGTCTCATTCTTGAAGATCCTTTCCTTTCATACGTTATCATTGTCCTGAGAGCACCCATTCTCTCCAGAACTATTTAGTTATTGACGTAATAACCAATGTATCAACAATAGCTATATAAGTGTATATCTTCTCCACTCCAATACTGAACGTCTTTTGTTTCTCGATTTCGTATATCACAGTTGGCGGGTATATTTCATAAATCATGGACACATTTATTCTTATGTAGAAATGTATTCACACATTTTTCTCTTCATATATAGCCAAACAATTGAATATAACTAGAAGTGGAGTAAATAAATTAATAAAAACTTATCCATGCTAATGATAACTAGTATAAGTTATGGAGTCTGCTTTCACTCGGACGCCTTTTGCATAAAGCACGGCCTTCAGTATGATATTCGATTAGTACATCATCAATCTACCGTCTACAGAAAGTAGCCTTTCCAATAGTACAGTGCTTAGTTGCTATTTCTTCAATCTTATGGTAAATTACATTATTACTGAGCTGAAGAGACAGTCTATATGTAGAAGTGTAGAAACTATATGTAGCACCGATGATTTGTCGATACAGACTAGCATACTCGTACATAACAGCATGGAATGTGCAATAACCAAGCTATCTGCTGCCTTGATATTGCAAGCAGTCATTAAACAACTATTGGCCAGTTTTGCAAACACTAATATCAAAGTAGTTACAGTAATCATGATTGATCATGATCATGATGAGTACTAATCATGATATTGTCAACATAACAATGCCGTAACTCTCAATTATCACATGTTTGCATTCTATTTCAGAGCGGACAAGATGAAAAACGAATTGCGATATTTAAACGGTGAGTGTAAAAATATTAATAGGCAGGATTTAACAAAAATGATGACTATAATATCATGTTAAGGCGAACATTGCATTTTAATATTGCGAACAATAAATTTACCGTACATTAAGAGGAATAGGTCTACATTTTGATATTGCCACAATAAGTAATTTGAGGGGCTTGAATCACAACTTACCGTGTACATTACAGTTTGGGATGCCATTTCAATGATCAATTTTTTGATACCTGAATTTAAGTACTATAAACCTAAGACTAAAATTAGTAAACAATCTTAATTTTTATCACTAAATTTAAACAGGTAGTTCTTTTATCAACTTTCAACTTGTATTATTCAATCCAATCTAATAATGTTTTCGAATTCTATTTCTCATTTGTAAATTACCATTTTTCAAAAGTATATTTACTGCAAAAAAAAAATTGTTAATCTAATTTACCCGACATTGGGGACTTACGATCAACATGTTCTTCTAATATGTACAATATACACATTTCTAAAAATGTAAAAGGAGTTAAAATTTCAGTAATAATGTAATGGCAAATTAAGTATTTCTATTCATGACTGGTATGTATAGAGATTAGGCCTTTTGGGTTTGTTTAATATGTAAACGATTGAAAATTCTGAAAAAGAACACACTTTTAAAACGTCAACAATTCTCCATATACTCAATTAAAGTTAAGTAATCAATTAAAAAGATTATTAATACTTCACAGATATTATTGTCAATTTATTATCGGTCAGTCTCAGTTGTCATGCTCAATATTTTGTTTTTTGTAAGGGGAACATATAAAGTCCCATTGAGATATTTATTACTTATGAGTAAATTAGTTTTTTCAGTAACTGAGATAGTTATGAATTCATAATATGAAGCACATTGAGTACAGGTTAACTTGAATACAATGTTTGTACACAAACATATATCTTCAAATGAAGGAAGTTTATTAGATTAAAATAGATCGGAAGATATCAGTTCTTAGTCTACTTCAGAGTTTTTCAAACATTTTTCGATGCAGAACCCTTTTTGCTTCAGTAACCTTCCCAGACAGTAACATTATAGAATTCAGTAACCCCATGGAAAAATCATTCTAATGATTTTATACAATCATAATATAAATATTTTCATATTTATGTTTAAGCATAGTATGTATGTTTAAAAACAATTAAAAAGTAATATTACTTCAATGCGTATTTTTCAAAGAAACATTCAAAACTAAAAGATTTAAATTTTCATATCTTCTACAAGTACATAACACATGAAACAGAATTATTAGCAACTTTAACACAAAGTTTATTTTGTAATCATTTTTGGTTTTATAGTTGAAAGTTTGATTCTCAAGTCAGACCGAGCATTAAGTCTACTTTGGTATTTAGTTTTTATGGCAGTATAAAAGGAAAAACCGGTTTTACATAATTAGGTAGTGGGAAGTGGCAGCAATGTGTGAAGTGTTATTTTTACAATAGAAAGCAATTCAGAAATCAGATGGCTCCAAAAACTGACTAGTGATTTATCCTAAATATGAATAACATTTTGGCCACTTAAACTTTTATGTATAAGTATTATTCGGTTAAATGATTCACAAGAAACACAGAATAAATCCATACCCACTAAAAAAAAAAAATAGAAACATTTTTTCTCTACATGTTTTTCACGGAACCCCAACAGTCCGTTAAGGAACCCCTGGGTTCCGAGGAATCTACTTTGGGAATCTCTGGTCTATTAGATCAAGGACTTTCTAAGCATCCACAGGGGAAATACTGGTTCCTCCATTAATTATTTAATTTTTATTCATTCAACAATAATTCATAAATGAATTATGGCAACCCTGATAAAACAAGACCGTAACCTCCCTTATTTAATTTACTATCTTAAAATATATGACAGGAAGTAGTGATTATTATTTTCACTTGTTTTTTCAGTATGGATAAACCTGAAAATGCACCCGAAAGTAAGTAGGGAATCAAATATATGTATATATATTTTGTAAAGATAGAGTCACCAAAACTTTATAATGTAATTGCCATTATGTTTAGGTTGTCCCGGAACGCAAAGTGATACTGCAGGAAAAGGATCTGCATGTGCTGGGTGTCCAAATCAGTCACTTTGTGCTTCAGGAGTGTCGGCAAGCTTTACTGCAGGTATGAATCAAATGGATCTTTTAACTTACCGAACTCAGTGTTTTGTTTTCCAGTAAAACTTTAAATATTGTTTTAGATTTGGAAAAAGTGAAACAGAGAATGGCTTCAGTTCGCTACAAGATTGCTGTGCTATCTGGCAAAGGAGGTGTTGGGAAGAGCACATTCACTAGTCTTCTTGCACGTTATTTGGCCTCTCTTGATAGTGAAAAAAATGTAAAACTCTTATTTAGATCATGACTGAACACTCCTTTTCTAGTAAGACCTGCGTATCTGTTAGTTGTTTCATTTTTTAGGTCAGATGGCTGTATCTGGTACTTCCTGTTACAGCCTTACTCTTTATTGATTCGTTTCTACTTACTGTGACGCTAATGACCTACTAAAATTATTACGTATTAATATTAAGTCTACTCATTAAGGCTTTGTAGAACTGTCTTATGACAAGTAAAATTTAAGATAATTGAATTAATTGCAAAACTTGTATAAATATATTATATTATTTATTAATATATTATTTAATTATTAATAATATATTAACAATATTAATATATTATTTCTTCTAAAAGTATATTTTTTTAAACTTAAAATAATTTTTCACTTTTTAGATTACCTTAAGTTCCATATTAAGCTATATTTGTGTTTCATTAAAATTTTAGGTAGGAGTGGTTGATATAGACATATGTGGACCATCTATACCTCGTTTAATGGGAGTCCTGCATGAAGATGTAAGTAGACAGTAGCCCGTTTTTGTATTGTTCCCCCTTTCATTCAATTAACATTATATTGTTTAATCATCCTTTCGTTGCAGGTTCATATGAGTGGGTCAGGATGGTGTCCAGTGGTAAATGAAATATTTTGTGGTATGATTAGTTTCATTGCAGTAGAAATTGTAGGCTCTTTGTAATACCTTACAAACAATTGAGTAAACAATTGTTCTAATTAATAAACTGATAAAATTATCCTACATCCTATAAATGATTAGGATGTAAACATTTAAGTAGGTAATATTTAAATATATCATACATCAAATTTTTCTATACATTATTTCAATTCTGTAATTATATGACTGCAATGTTTTCTGATTTTGTCATTATATCTTCTTCGTCTAAACTTTAAAATAATGTCAGACAAATATCTTCATTTGTGTGATTGTTTTTATTTTTTTTATAGTATGCAGATGAAAATCTAGCTGTTATGTCGGTTGGGTTCTTACTTAAAGACTCAAAGGATGCTGTTATCTGGAGAGGAAACAGGAAAACAAGTTAGTTTTTTTTAATCCTTTTTCAAGTTGAAGGATGTAGACATTTTTAACTTCTTCATTTGCAGTTAATTCATGTTCACAATTATTCAAACATTGAACTTATGGTTTGGTTTAGATTAAGAAAGAAAAATGGAATACCCTTTTCAGTATCCTTGTTGTTGTACCAGGAAAGTATGGGAAAATTCATTGTGAAATGAAAACATTATACTTCTTTAAAAATAAGTTTATAATTCGTGTGCTTCATTTCAATATTATTTTCAAACTACATTGATACTCTTCTTCTTCAGCCTTTTTAAAAACCTCGGCATAATTGAGTATTACATTGTATATATTTCCAATATGCACACTCAGATTTTAACTTTAGTGCTGTTCTAGATGCGGAAAGTAGGGCTATTTTTATTTAGCACCAATTTTAGATATGAATGATCCACATTGCCTGGTTGATTCTACATTGGGAGTACGAAATTTTACCTCACAAAAGTTTTCTAGGTAGGGTTCTTTTACGAGTATCTGAAATCATAAAGGCTCGTAATTGACAACTTTAATTCCCTTCCTGAGGACTGCACAGGGATTTTCCTTGTTTAACATGAAACTATGGTCAAGGCTAAAATTCGAACCTGCAATTCTCAGTATTAAAGACAAGCATGCAACCTGATATTCCGCACCTGATCCTGGGCATTACTTTTGTTGTTGCGGAATATGAATGTAATATGTTTTACATACTAGCTAAGTTGTAATTATTTAGTGAATATGTAAGTCCTGATAATTAAAATTATCGAAGTATTTAATTTTAATGAAATATTACTTTAATTTTTAATAATGTTTTCAAGTCGAAGGCTGCTGTAAGAAAAGTGTTGAATTTTTTGTCCTTTGGCTTCTAAACACTAAAAGTATATTAGCATTTAAAAGACAAAAATATGATACATAATTTGCTTATAATTACATATTGTACTTAGGTATGCTTGGACAGCTGTTGTCTGAGGTGGACTGGGGTTCCCTTGAATACTTGATAATAGACGCACCTCCTGGAACCTCCGACGAACACATCTCCGCTTCAGCTTATCTTCGAAACCAACTTGTCGCAGTAGTAGTTACAACTCCTCAACAAGTCTCTCTTCTGGATGTTAGAAAAGAAATAGATTTTTGCCGTAAAGTGGGGATTAGATTGATAGGAGTCGTCGAGAACATGGCTTCATTCACGTGCCCCAAATGCAAAGTATTCAAGTTATATATTTGCTTTCATATTTGTAAATAATTCGCTGTTTTCGATTTTGTTTGTTTATTTCAACACTTATAGAACTGTACATCTATTAGCATGAAATTCTGCGGACTTTATTTATAAAAACTTGCGACAACTTTAAATTTCTTTGTTTCATACTTATTCAAAAAAGTAAGAAATAATTTTATTAGCCGTTTATACTTTTTTACTATGGAATTGTATATAGATAAGTTTTAGACGGACGTTTCGTTCTTCATAAGGAGCTGTATTGTTGAGAATTTTCATTGAAATCGAAATTACAGGAATTTTTAACCTCTTCCTTTCTTTTGGTGATATCATTGCAATTGTTTTTTCAGTAGTGGTAATTTTAATGTGAAGTTCTCATTAACCTGTACAAATATTCTAATAACAGTAATGGAAACAGGTGTTTGATTTAAATGTAATGAACTTTTAATATGCTTTGTTGAAACAAATATCAGGCAAAGTGAAAGAAATTTAAACAAGTTGCATGTTTAAATGAACTAAAATAAGAGATAAGCAATAAATGTTCTAAACATTGAAATCCAGTTCATTGATACTAGATAGTAATTGTACTTTATCTTCTACAGTTAGGGCAGCTATTACTTTAAATCCTAATGGAACAGTACAAGTCAGTTAAAAATCACACTGGGATAATTCTTCTTCGGTAGATTAGAGAAGAAATGATAAATCTGAAATCAGGGTTCTAATTAGATTAATTAACTTGTATTCATGGTTTAAGGTGAAAAAAATCATCTAATGATGTTTCAGGTGTGTTCGTCAGTGTTTCCTACTGACAGTGGCGGCGTACAAGAGATGTGCAAGGAATTGTCCGTTCCGTTTTTGGGCTCTCTGCCTTTGGACCCTCAGCTGACCAGAGCCTGTGATGAAGGCAGAGATCCTTTTTCTGATCTTCCTGATTCAGACTCAATTAAGTTGTTCCCTGCGATAGCTGAAAGTAAAAATTATCTTCCTCTATTTTTATTTTAAGATATCCTATGCTGCTATTCAGTTCGTTAGCAGGATTAGATGGTTTTTAATTTTTCATATTTGATATACATTAATTTCACAAAATTTCCTTTTTGTTTTTCAACGTAATATTTTCATTTCTTGAATTAGATCAATAGTAGTACAATGAAAAATGAAGTGACTAATAATTCACTTAAGAGGTTTTTAGGATGAATGTGAGTGGTAGAAGACCATGTTTTCGTTGTGATGTTATTTATTGATAAAAATAGTCTGATTTAATTATTACTCAACAAATTTACTTTTACTTATTCCAGCATTCAATTATACATATTGCTTGACATAATGGCTGAAGCATTGTCCGAATAATGATACACGAATGTGTATCCCTTCAACTTGCTATCGAGATTTTTCAGTCATGTTGTAATGATGAATTCGACTGTATTACCGTGACTTCTTTGTATTTCTCTAGTCCATCTTCATATGGAGGCTCCGCCAATAGTGATGACCAATTAATACAGATAGAGAGTAAAGAAATATCCAACGACCACATATGTATAGATCAATGATCAAACCACAATAAGAAATGGGAAAACAAGACTAAGATCTTTCAACCGTAACAAGCGGTCTTCGTCAGAGTAAAAAACCCAACAGTTTTTTCAGTTGGGTTTTTGACTCTGACGAAGACCGCTTGTTACGGTTGAAAGATCTTAGTCTTGTTTTCCCATTTCTTATTGTGGTTTGATCATTGATTGTTATTTCACGTGTTTATGTGAAATCTTTTTATATGTATAGATATTTAGTCATATAAGACTATACTATCTGGTCGTATAACAGATATTATTCAAGAATTGTATGTCTTTAACAGTTTACATTTTTGACGTTTAAGATTTTGAGAAAATATCATAACAGACCTCATAGAGAATTCGTTTACTTTTTTGTAATTATTAATGCTATTATTGATTTGTAAAATGTATTTTATGAAAACTTAATCAATTTCTTTTTCATTTTTGCATTTCAGAAATTTTGGAAAGTGTTTCATCCTTTGAAAATGAATGACCTGAATATTGTAAGAATGGATGTATAAAGTTGTGTAATTTTTTCAAGATTGTTAAATAAATATTTTCCTTACTCTAAATTTGGTTTTTTATTCATCTTACAATGACTTTTTACTTAATTTTATTGTATTGTGACAATAAAAAAAGTCCCAATTTTGACGGATTGTAATAATTTTTAATGACCCTGATAAGAATACAAGTCTTTACTTAACTATAAGTAAACTACAGTCATCGTGAAAAATTGATTTCGAGATTTTGACGGTTTACATGTTTTGAGGTCCTGAAAGGCGTTTTATGAAGTTTTTTCGATGATGTCTGTTGTGTGTATGGGTGGGTGTGTGTCCAGAATCTTTGATCGATCAAATTGATACTTTACATAAAAATGGGCCTCATAGTATAGATTTGCTGTATAGTTTAGGAACAATTATGCATGATAGGAAAGGCACTTTTTTTGCCAAAAACCTGTTCTTAGACAGTATTTTTTCCTCTTAACTACTAATTATAGAGTCTTAAAATTTTGGCATTATCTTTGAAGCTATAAAAGTAAAAACTAAAATTATCCTCAGATTTTTAAAACAACCGGAAATTTTTTTCAACAAAATGTAAAAATGTTGACTTATAATTGAATTTGAAAGCTTGTGAGAGCGATACAAGCCATACCGTTCGACGTATCAAAATGAAACTGTACCCAAAAATAGAAAATTCTGAGGAGGATCAGTTGCCATAATTTCTTTCACAATTACATTCACCAAATGGGCCTTAAAGTAAATTTTCTGTTTTCAGGAAAACAATTTTTTGACGCTAAAGGGCTCATTATAAAAACTATGAAATTTTGCCCAAAAACATTGACAATTTACAAAAAATACCATAAATTCCAATTAAGGCAAAGGGCAGTATAAAGCTATAAAAACTGAATGTTTATTCTAGACTAATGGATCACCTGCTATACTTGACGGATTTGTTGACATTTATTTACATTGTTTCTACTGACTTTGAATACTACTATTACTGGCTAAATACTAATTTTTTTTCTCAATATACATTTACAGCAACCTTGTAACAGAGTACAGCACGCACGCAGGAAGAAGATAACACTCTCTCAGAGTAAATTGGGTTTTTAAGATTTTTGAAAAATGGATTTTTTAAAAAACACTGGCATGTATACTGGAAAAACATTATAATAATAAACCAGTATAATAATAAACATCTCCCATTTAGACATTTATATTATGTCTAAATGGGACATTATACATTATATACCCAAAGTTTAATATTATGTTTACTTATAGTAAAGTTAGTGTAGGCCACTCAGATTTTTGTCATAATAGTTTGTGAAAACATGATGTCACCATCAGTTGGTGATTTTCCCCTGCAAAGTGGAAACCTTTATGTTTAATACATAGTTAAATTTACATATTACATCTCGAATTAGCAACTACAAATTCCCTAGTTACGAATATGGACTTCGGTCTTCGTTTGTTATGCGACTTGTTAATTTCCTGTTTATCACATATATGAGCCGGCCACTTATGTTGAAATAATAAAACGAGTTAGTCATCAGTTCTCTTTCTGTGTAATACGCGTTGCTTTCGTGGAACTTTATATATATATATATATATATATATATATATATAAATTAACACGTGAAATAACAATCAACGTTTAAATCACAATAAGAAACGAGAAAAAATACTAAGAGTTTTCAACCGCAACAAGTCGTCTTCGTCAGAAGAGAGTTGGAATTTGATACTGACGAAGACCGCTACTTACTGTTGACAGATCTTAGTTTTTTTTCTCATTTCTTATTGTGTTTTAAACGTTGATATATATATAATCAACACAAGTTCACAGTAAATACATAAGATCTTTCAACCAAAACAACTGGTTTTCATCAGAGTATCACTCATATTCATTATAATACGCACTAAACTGATGTTAATTTATTTCTATTTCCAACATTAAACTCGCATTTTCGCTAAAAATATAGACATTTAATCATAATAACAATAATTATGATTCATTTTACTCACATTTTTATATGAGTAAAACTAAATTAAATAACTCTATTTTTCACACAGCATTATCCAAACAACACCTTAATGTTCCTTCAGTTTGACCAAGGTGAACAGGCTTTTCGCTTAGTATGAAAACAACACCTAATGAAGAATTGAGAGTATAAGCAGCATTCAACCAAATTTCAATGAAGGGAAAGAAAGAATTGAAAATTAAACTAAACAGCTTATTAATTTTTATGTTTAATGAACTTAACAAGAAAAAAGGATAACGTTCTCAAAAATGAGCTCTAGCTAATGTCTTTATTGTGTATCCATTAGTAGCCTAAAACCCATATAGCTAATCCACTTTTAATTGAGCCGAAAACTGACTTTCCCATGATGCAATTTTCAACAAAATAATAGGGTACATCTACACTGTAGATTCTTATTTTCCTTAAAATTTGAATTTCATATATCAAATGGTGCTAGCGGTAGCGTCCCCACAAACATCCGTTTCACGTAAGTCTATCTTTATTAGTTCTTGGAAGAAATACTTCCAAGAACTAATGTTCTTGTTTATTGTTAACTACCCAACAAATTGGCATTTGGCCAGAGAGGATCTGCAATACCAATGTTGGTATTGTTCTGTATGCCTTTAACACCAGGATTAATACCCTTCGTTGGCAGGATAAAAGGCATCTAGCTTGAGCTGTTTTGACTTGAGGTGCCCATAGTGGGGCTCCTTATGTTACTATACTATTAAATATTGCCGTGAATATCACCCTGCACTCTTTAAACTTTACTCCTCACGCTGATCCCGAAATGCGCGAGATTTGAAGGAATTTTCCAAGCGCCCTTTCTTCTGCCTCCTTCACGTGCAATGTGAATCTAAATCCATCGTTTATTGTAATTCCAAGGTATTTCTTTTTATTTAGTATGGGGAGACGACTACCTTCGTAAAAGATTCTCGGTAGAATATTGGAGTTGACTTCCCTCTAAACATTAGGGCTCGACATTTGGCAATAGCTAGATTCACTCTAGCATGTTTACACCACCTTCGCACCACTTGTAACGCCTCGGTGGCCTTCTCTTCAATGTTTGTCCTTGATGTTGCTTCATATAGGATTGCCAGGTCATCAACAAAAGCCACTGGTCGAAACCCAACCATTGCCAGCTCTATCAACAGTGGCTCCATTATTATAGCCCACAGTGCCGGGCCCAATACCGATCCTTGGGGGCATCCTCTTTCGGTTTGCCGAAATGTTTCTTGATACAACAACTGATGAAGAACGGGTGATTACTATTGTGTTTCTGAAATAACTTTTAACCATTGTTATTATATTTGGTTTCACTTTCATTTCCATGAGCTCTCTGATGATTGCTGGTCACCAGGCATAGTCGAAGGCTCCATGGATGTCTAAAAACAATCCAACCAGATATTTCCCTTCAGTATTCTTAACAAAGCTACTCAGGGCCCACAATCCATCATCAGTAGATTTGCCTCTTCTTGATCCATACTGATAACCAGAACAAGAATCTTCATACTACCAATTGGGTCAAGCAGGAATGCCTCTAGGCACTTACCCATTGTTGGTAGTAAACAAATTGGTCGGTATGAGGTCATCTGCGATGGGTCTTTATCTTTGCCTTTTTCCAGCAGGACTACTTCTCCTTTTTTCCAAGCATTTGGGAAATATCCTAAACTGTAGCATTCCCTGTAAATTTGTAGAAGGAACTATTGACGGAAATGCTTTCTTAACAAGCAAAGGGGAAAGTCCATCAGGTCTGGCGCCTTTCCATCAGGCCGATAATTGAATTATTTAGCGTCTATAGGATTCTGGAAAATCGTCTCTCATCAGTCTTCATAAAATCTGTTTACTCTGCCGGTCTGTCTTGAAGAGACGTTCCTTAGGTCTTCGAGTCACTCATCCTGGACTTTTGTCTCTTATTTGCTTAATTTTGAGTCAGAATTCTGGTATCAATAGTATTGACAGTTAAAAAAAAGTAACAGATTAAATAATAGTCTCTTTGTTATTTCCCTATTAGATTTGTGCTTTCAAAAAGTCAAACACTCAGCCATGACATAAGAAACGGCCCACAAGGACTATAAAACTTTAAATTACACAAAGCACGACACAGAAAAAAGAATAAAAAGAACACTTACAGAATTCAATATTTCGAACTGTTGTTCGTCATCAGGGGTAGACTAGAAGAGAGGACGAAGTGAGTCTACTCTACTCCTGATGACGAACAACAGTTCGAAATATTGAATTCTGTAAGTGTTCTTTTTATTCTTTTTTCTGTGTCATGCTTTGTGTAATTTAAAGTAATATATATATATATATATATATATATATATATATATATTATATATATATATATATATTATATTAGAATACGTTGGCAGCAGGTCTTCTCTCAAACATATGTTGTTAAAATTTGCAGCAGCTTCTGCACTCACTAACTTTAAGCTGGTGGCCTCGATCCTTCGGGCGATTTTTCTTTCTTCTGGCTGCAGTTGCCACAGCATCTGTCCTAGAGACATCTTCAATATTACACGAGCTTTCGACCATAGGAACATTGGTCATCTTCAGGTAGAGCATGCCTTGTGGTAAACAGCTTAAATGCCAATCAGGTTGACTAATTCGAACCATCAGGTTGACTACGCCCTATCATCAGCCAGATACCAACTCCAACCTACCGTCTCGCAAAGCGCATTAATGAATTGCTGTCCCCCTACGTCCCTAAGGAATTTAGCCTTTCATCATCTGCAAACTTCCTAGACCTTCTGAAAGGCACTAACTCCAAAGGCATAATCTCCTCACTGGACGTGGAGTCACTTTTTACAAATGTGCCCGTTGACAGGACCATCCAGTACATCCTGAAAGAAGTTTATCCTGAGAACGAACAACCAAAATGTGATATACCAAAAGCAGCCCTGAAAACTCTGCTGGAGATCTGCACTAAAGAAGCCCCTTTTCTCTCACCTGATGGCACTATGTACCAGCAGATTGATGGAGTTGCCATGGGGTCGCCCTTAGGGGTACTATTTGCCAACTTCTTCATGGGATGCATAGAGAGGGAAGTATTCTCTAAACAGCCAAAACCGACCATATATGCCAGATATATCGATGACATCTTTATCTTAACTAAAGAAGAAGAGGAAGTTGCGGCCATTAAAAAAGCCTTTGAAGAATCGTCTGCATTAAATTTCACCGTCGAGCACGGTGCAGACGGCCAGCTTCCCTTCTTAGACGTCCTTGTTAACCAAGTAAAAGAGGAGTTCTCAACAAAGGTCTACACTAAGGTCACCAACCCTGGGCTTTGCCTCAATAGCCTTAGTGAATGTCCCGAGAGGTATAAGCGCTCCACTATCTCTGCCTACGTCAGAAGAGCACTAACGCATAGTAGTGATTGGGGAGCAGTAAATGAAGAGTTGGAAAGGGTGACTCAAGTTCTAATCAACAACGGATATTCCAACAAGCAAGTCCAACAGTCTATTAAGTACGAGATGGATAAATGGTACAGCAAGAATGACAATAACATTACCCCCAGTAAGGAAACTATAAAATTATACTACCAAGCCTACATGAACACTGAATATAGGCAAGACGAAAAGGCGATTCAAAAGATTGTTCACACCTACGTAACACCCAAGGATGAAAGCAGCCGGATTAGTCTGATAATTTACTACAAGAACAAGAGAACAAGTAACTTACTGCTGAAAAACAATCCTCAGAAGAATACCCGGAGCTTCAGCGCAGTCACCTAGTGTACGAGTATACTTGCACCACAGGTGAATGTGAAAGCCTGCCTTCCAAGTACATTGGGATGACTGCGACTAAGCTCTCTAGGAGGCTAACTCTTCATTTGACTGCGGGAGCCCCCAAGAAACATACACAGGAAAAACACAACACTCAGCTGACGAGGGAGATGCTGGTGCAGGGCACTGCCATCATACAGGCGGAACAGAATGCGGAGAAGCTACAAATATTGGAAGCCCTGTACATAAAGGAAAGGAACCCCTCTATAAACCTCCAGGTCAAGGACATGTATGTAATTCCGACGAGCAGGAGCCTGGAGCCGAGCATGAGGTCCAATCAGAGCAGCAGCCTTAACCCTGCGCTCTGATTGGTTCGAATTAGTCAACCTGATTGGCATTTAAGCTGTTTACCACAAGGCATGCTCTACCTGAAGATGACCAATGTTCCTATGGTCGAAAGCTCGTGTAATATTGAAGATGTCTCTAGGACAGATGCTGTGGCAACTGCAGCCAGAAGAAAGAAAAATCGCCCGAAGGATCGAGGCCACCAGCTTAAAGTTAGTGAGTGCAGAAGCTGCTGCAAATTTTAACAACATTATATATTATATATATATTGGTATACTTTGGGAGCAGACCTTCTTTTAAACATACCTCATTAAAGATCTTGCCAACATTAAGTTTAGTATGTTTCCTACATACCTTTTCAAGGTTTCGAATGCTACCTTTCCATCTCTGTGGTACCATATAAATTAACGGTGAGTTAATTTATATGGTACCACAGAGATGGAAAGGTAGCATTCGAAACCTTGAAAAGGTATGTAGGAAACATACTAAACTTAATGTTGGCAAGATCTTTAATGAGGTATATATATATATATATATATATTTCACACGATAAACGGAAAGACAATCCAAATTGGACACAATAATAGACCTACGATTTGCAGGTTTTCCGTAATAAATTAAAGGAGTTTCATTGAAGATTTCATAAAAGAGAAAAATCCTTAATAACAGAGTATAACTTAAAAGTACTAGGAAAAAAGTAAATAAAGAAATGGGAATCATCATAATCACCCTCAGATCAAGCACAGTAATGAGTTTCAGCTCAATTACCAAGCACAGGTAATGAGCGAAGATTCAACTGATGTTTGAATTAGGGAGATAGTCACGCTAAGAAAATTTAGCTTTCAAGTTGCTAAAGTAATGTGTGTCATTGGTCTACATTACAGCACATTTTTTGAAGGCGAAAGGTGTGTTTTCTTCACATGTGGTGGATGATAACTCTGCAAATGAAGGTCCTACTGGGCTTTGATAGGCTTTATATGAACAGATGTGGAAAAGTAACTATTAACAAGAAATGTCGAAGAAAAGCGACGTCGACGTCAAGAAGAGATTATTTTATGAGAAACCTGATGAGGAAAGGTAATAGAAAAACAGAAAGTTTGCAATTATAGCTAGGAATAGGTCCAACTCGTGAAACCAAAATTTGAAGTGAAAAATAAAATAATTTTTAGTTTAATTTTTCCTTGCCTGCTCAACATGTTGATATTCACTTCATATGTCTTCATATTCTTCCATCAGTGTATGTTGATAAACATCATTATTCATTCTATTGGCTAGAAATTATAGTTGCCTGATGGATTTAAACCAGTATCACTCAATTAAATTTTTGGGTAGTTTTCTCTAAAATCATCTTTGCACATCTCTACATGATTTGAAAAGCAAACCAAAACTAACCTTTGGACAACTGAAAAGTAAGCAGTCACAGTGTATTAAGTTTGGCTATAAACTATAAAATCACAAAATTTTAGATCAACATTAAAAATGCAGTTTATTTTAATAAAACATCAAAATATATTGAAAAATATGTATTTCTAACATGATTAAACATTAATTACTATAAACATGAATAAACAAAGACATTAAGAATCCAAAAACTAAAATGAAACTATGACAGTGGGTCAATGAACTATTTTGTTCATTAGTTGGACTATAGCCAAAGGACTAAATTTTTTTTAGATTAAATCATTAAGGGCTAAGTCCTCATACGAATCTTGGGGTATTATATTCATCATTATTTGTACATTTTAGAACATGTGACTTCAATTTGTATTTCCCAAATATCGTATAAGTGCAGTAAAAGGTTACCTTGTTTCTAATATGCTTCATATTAAAATGGATTAATAAATATCTTTTAGACTTCGTTTGAAAACTGCACTGTTGGCAGTTTTGAATTTTACAATATGTTTACTCTCAATATGTTCTCTGAGTTTTTGCTTGTAATGAGTCTTGTGAGGACACAAAGCACAATAAGAATTAACTGGATCATGGAGAGTATAAACATGATTCTGGAACTGTTCACTGCTCTTACAAACCTTCTGACATTGACAACATTGGAACTGACTTTTTCCTACGAACATTCAAACGACTGAAATATAAATCTTTTCTGTTCGTCCAGTAACTACAGTCTGTACAACAGTACTTGATTTTATCAGAATGTTCCCATCTTCTGTGTTTTTTCAATTGAAATGGTCTTAAGATATGGGAAAACAAGACTAAGATCTTTCAACCGTAACAAGCGGTCTTCGTCAGAGTCAAAAACCCAACTTACTCAAGTTGGGTTTTTGACTCTAACGAAGACCGCTTGTTACGGTTGAAAGATCTTAGTCTTGTTTTCCCATTTCTTATTGTGGTTTGATCATTGATTACTAGGAATATGATTCCAACAAAAGATGTGGACTATGAAAATGTCACCAAATGATATGTAAATTATGGTTCATTGGTACTAAAAAATAGTATGATAAAGAAAAATATAATGGTTACAATCATATATGAATATACACAAATATAATATAAACAAAAATTAATTAAATAATAAATTAAAAAATTATTTTCAACGATAAAGAATTAGAACCGCAGAGTTAGAGCACAATGACTAATTAAACAATGCACTGGCAAATAGATTAAAGTGTACAATCACCCACACAATAAAACAACAAAAATTTTCCTCCAAACTGACAACTGAGATTCTATACAATGACTAAGTAATGTAGTTTATTCTATAAGCGTTTTGGATGTGAAAGATATTAACTACACCAGTCAATATTTTAAAAAAACAGGCTTTCAGTAAAGGAATAAGGTGAAAATTAGGAAAAACTCTTCATAAACTAGATGAAAAATCCTTTATCGACTGATATAACTTTGATTGTGATCGTAACAAAATAATAAAATATGAACTCCATACAAATAGAAGTAAAATCAAATAAATGATATTCACTTCATTTTCCATTATTATACTAGTTAAATGAGATTATTGATTTAACAAAATCAAATAAACTCTTCAATATTTGCATGTCCGTCATCCAATATTTAAATGATTCATCATTCAAAAAGAATCACACTTTTTCCCCTAGGCACCGACTGAGCAGTTAGTCCGTTAGACTAATCAGGGTTATTACTAACTGATGAGGGAAAGAAATGGAAATAAATCGAAGCAGACGAGCCTGCAAGACAATATAAAGCAGGAAAGTAATAATAATTGTATATGAAAATAATAGTCTTATATAAATAAATAATATGGCATATGACAATATTAAAAAGTTAATAAACTATTAAAAAAACTTAACAATAAAGATTGAATAATGGAGATTATATGGTTTCAAGGTAACAAATATATGCTTCTTAAAGTAATAAAGTATCAGAAACAGGGAAATGGCAATTCATATGAGGGATCACCTTCATTGAAACCAAACCAAAAAAAAAAAAATAATAAAAAAATCATCTAGACGCAGTTACGATAGACTTGGATACGGGAAGTTTTGATTAAGATAGGATATGAGTTATAGTCATGAAGGTAAGTGAGGGAAGGTCTAGTTACTAATAGGTCATCTTTCCATTTCCCTGCCAGAAAGAGGAGAAATATCCTTGTCAGATTTTGGTAAGATATAGACAGGGATTCATAGCAGCAGTAATGAAAATGAAAAATCATTGTGAACCTTTATGGGACTAACCCGGGTGGATATACCAACAGGTAAACATCACTACAAAGGGGAGTGACGCCCCGTTAAAAAAAAAATTATGGTACTTGTTGGTTAAATGGAGGACACTTATTTAAATTATCGGCTAACGGGAGGTTTTAGCAAAATATAAATTCAAATAAATATTGTGTAAATAAAAAGTAATATTGTGTAATTTGTAGATTTTCTAGAAGTGTTATTTTATATAATATTTATACATAAAATATGTATAAAAATATAATATAAAAGTATAATATTTTTATATAAAATAGCTATTACTTTTATATAATAAAGTATTTTCTTTTGGTTTGATTTAATAACGGTCTTTAAATTCAGATATACCAGGATATAGGTATATAGCCTTCTTAGCATGAGGATAAAAAATATTATAATGAATGCACTGGGGAGCTTTGGTAGATTTTAGGTTCGCACTACATGTTTAATTACAGTAAACGGTCCCAGAATATTCTAAAACTGAACATTACCAATAAAATAAAAAAATAGCAACTTGTGAAATAACTATCTGATGTCCTAAAATCCTTTCGATCATTCATAATCTAAAAATTAACAACTGAAACAACTAGGAATCATCAGAAGAAAGACAGTATATGCATATTCGTTTCAGCATATTAAAATTAAGAAGGGCGAACTGCAAGGAATTAGTTCCCTCAACAAACCTTGTTGAAGAACTAATTCTTAGCTCTTACAAAAAAAAAAGATTCAAGGCTTAAACTAATGAGGGAATTATGTTACCCAAGGAGGTATAGTAAAAAGATATGTCATTTCATAACTATCCAACAGTTAGTCAACATATTAAATTATAATGATAATCACTAATCGCTATAAACCCTGCAACTTGGATACATACCAACGCAGGTAGGTAATGTCAGAATGATCCTACCCTATCTTGATGAGACTCAACAAAGCACATTCTTCTGCAAGAAACTTACCCTATTATAAACTATATCTGTTATAAGTCTAATATTAAGTTACATGACTAACTCAGTCAAAATGATAAAGACTTTTAAGGTACAATACCAGCTTTTTGAAGTAATTTGCAATTAAAATAATCCCACCAAGTAGGAATAATGACTAAACATAGATATCTACTGAATTAGTAAATGCAAAATCTACTCACAACATTATTATTTAATACGAATACACTTTACAAAAGGAATAACATCAAACATATTATTTATCTAATACCATCTATTCCATTTTATTAAAATACTAAAAAACTAAAACTAGACAAAGGTAACGAGGCCCTTATCTATGATAATAACTATATTCGATAACCAATAACAATGTTGCCAACCGTTACATGGTTTTTGAAACACCAAAAGTTCAAAATTAATCAAAACAATTATTAATTGTTTTAATTAATTATTATTAAATAATTGTTTTTATATATTTTAAAAAATTATTAAATTAATAATAATAATAATTTATTAAACACATAATCAACCACAAAATTAGAAAAAACAACTGAATGGAAAATTATTATAACTACTACTGAATATTAATAATTATAATTTTCCCAATTGGAGCAGCCTTTTTAATCCGGTGGTCCTCAACAATTTTCGAACCCACAGCAGAACAAAGATTTTTCTCGAATTTCACGGCACATAAAAATTAAATAGACCTATGAAATAGAACGAAGAGAAGAACCGAATACTTTGTCTTATAAAAATACACACAAGGTTTAAGAATAATATATAGATCAATGATCAAACCACAATATGAAATGGGCAAACAAGGCTAAGAACTTTCAACTCTTTTTTATTCTGACGAAGACCGCTTGTTGGTTGAAAGATCTTAGCCTTGTTTTCCCATTTCGTATTGTGGTTTGATCATTGATTGTTATTTCACGTGTTTATGTGAAACCTTTATATATACATATACATATTATATATAAACTTTAAACCACAATAGAAAAAGAAAAACAATAGAAGTAAATGCTCTGATGCCTTTAAATGTATGTCATCAGAGTGCAAACAAAGTAAAAACTGTGTATATAACAACTGTTTATATATATATATATAACACATAAAATAAACAGTGACACATAGACTGAAACATAACAAAAGACTCACTTTTCAATATTTCGACCGTAATGGCGGTCGTTCTCAGGAGAAGAAGTGAATTGACGGAGGGACGACAGTCAACTAAAGAACTCACTGGGTGAGGGCTAAAGCAGTGCTGCCGCAAAGGAGAAAAATAAAAAAGGAACTAAGGAGTCGAAAGCAAAGGAAAAAAAAATTTATTTAAAAAAGAATAAAAGTGAAGAAAACAAAAAAAATAAATTAAAAAAATAAAAAAAATTAAAAAAACTAAAAAAATAAATTAATTAAATAAATGAAAAAAATACCGGTTTAAATTCAAGCCAGGTTTTGAGCATGCCCCTAGGAGCCAAATGTTGGCTTCCTCAGAAGCTTTTAAAGTAACTTGTCTGTTATCACTGGGGACTTGTTTGAGAACTTGGACTGTGAAACAATCATTGAAGCTGAGGTGGTGGGAATTAGCGTGAGTGGCGACAGGGTGACTGCTGCGTTTACTAACCGAAAGCCTGTGATTATTCATCCGAAGGTTCAGCATCGTAGATGCTAAACCAACGTAAAAAGCATCACATTGGGTGCATTTCAAGAGGTAAACACAGTCAGAGGAGATACAGGAGGAAGGACTGTGAATAGGGTAAGAATTAAAATTAAATTGAGACGTAAATGAAAATCTAGAATCAACAATAGGACAAGCAAGACACCTCCGACGCCCACAACGTTGTAGGCCACCGCTGCTTTGTGGATTCTGAATAAGTTTGCCGGCACGGTGGGAGAATATATTTGAGAGATTGGGGGCTTTTCTAAAGAAAATGGGGCAACTGGTTAAAAACTGAAACGGTAGAGGGGGAAGTGGAAAGGATAGGGTAAAATTCTTTGATAAATTTTCTTAATTTATGGACACCAGGGAAATAGTTGGTAAGGAGCGATACAGTAGTAGTGGGGTCTCTTCTGTTATTAGTGGAAAAGTTGACATTGGCAGGGATGATTCGGCTATTGATTAAATTCGGGGGATAACCGCACTGAGTGAATTTGCATTTGAGTTCTTGAAGATTGGTTTCCCGATCTTGGATATTATTACAGAGGCAATGAAGACGGATAGAAAGAGACCGCGGGATAGATTTTTTTTATTTATTTAAAAAATCTATCCCACGTTACAACATCATCAGAGAGCTAAATGAAAAAAACAAAAAATATAATAACAAGTTAACCTGGTTGATTGAAGTCTTGTGATTCAGACTTCAATCAACCAGGTTAACTGCTTATTATATTTTTTGTTTGTTTCATTTAGCTCTCTGATGATGTTGTATCGAAACTCCTTAGAGTATTTTAATTAATATATATTTGTTTATTGTGGTATTTAATTCATATATTATACCAAGAGTTATTGTTGATTATTAATTTATATATATATATATATATATTATACCATATATATATAGTATATATATATATATATATGTATATATATTTGTAAATTTTGGTAGCAGCTCTTCCTTTATACATACATTGTTAAAAATTAGACCATACTTAGCTGAAACTTACTTTTTCATAAGTTTCTCGAGTTTCCGGAATAATGATCTTGTTACTGTATCCACAAAATATAGTAAGTTACCAATCGACAAGCCAAATGAACACCTGTTTCTGCTGTCTTCAGCCGTTATCAAGAAATGAATGCATTTTGAAGTTTAAAGCTTATAGAAGATAGGTGGAATGTGTTGCTGGGGTTGGGGGGGATTAAAGTTGTTTTTCTAATCGGTGAGGGTTGAGTGACCTAGGGCGTCGTTGCAGATACCTGGGAGAGGTCCCTAATTGGCTCGAGGTTGATTTAAACAATTTGAGAACTTTGGAACTAAATTTCTAATTGTTTATTAATATATGACTTCTTTTTATTAATAAGTATGGCTTCTGTTATTCTAAGTCTATGCTGATCTCTTTCTTTTTTTATTATTTGTGTCCCTTCAACAAGTGCTTCCCTTGTTAACTTAGAATGATGGCCTTACTCTGTGTGCTTTCTAGGGGCTCCAGATGTCAGGTGCATAGTGAGTCTCCTAGAAAGTGTAGTTGTAGTTACTCCATTATATGAGTACTTCTGGGTTTCGCAGTCCTCATAATTACATTTGTACTCGTACACCAGATTTGTTTCTTTCAATGGAGAATCCTTGCAGTGGTTTCTGTTAGTCATAAAAATGCTGCTTATTGTAATATGTAATCAGGGAAACTCTATTGTTGGCGTTTTTACATCTTATGTTGGTTTTTATAATGTCTTTTAGTACCCTTTCATCTACTTTGTATTGTTTTCTATAATATATTTTATGCACGTTTCCAGCTGTTTCTTCATTTTTCTTATTTTCCCTGATGTTTAGATAATCCTTAAGAATTTTATCGAAGTTTTAATTAGATTAGCCATTATTTACGAATGTTTGTTTTGTTCTATTGATATTCGGATTGAAAATCTCCCAGTTGGAAATTATTTTGCAAGTTCTATGAATTAAGGCTTTTATAGTTGAATCTTTATAGCGTTGAGGGCATTCACTATGCGCATTGAGGTAGTTAACGATTTAACTAGGTAGGTATATTGACGATTTAACATGTACTGAAGTTTCAACATTTTCGTTTTGCATATTAATATTAACATTCAAGAAATTAATTTTCTTACATACGGCTTTTTCCACTGTAAACTTTAGGCATGATTCTTCTTCGAAGGCATTTCTGAGTGCTTCAATCTGGTCCATGCTTTTCGATATGACAAAACAATCATCAACATATCGGCAGTATATCAGAGGTTTAATTTCAGGCATGTTCACCATAGTAGTGTTTTCGATGTGGAACATATAATAATTAGCTAGAGTAACTTCCCATGGCAACTCCATCAGTCTGCAAATACATCGAGCCGTCTATATTTGTAAAAGGGTTTTCCATTGTACATGCCTGAAGTAGTTTATTCAGCTGGTTCTTGCTTAATGGCGGAGGTGGTATGCTGTTATTGGAGTACGCATAATTACAGATGATGTCAATAGTTTCTTTGACTGGCACATTCGTGAATAGTGATTCTACATCCCATGATGTTTAATTCTTTTGCTAGATGATAAGTAGACTAGTAACCTGCGAAATGATCGGCCGAAGAGGGTTGCTGCTTTATGATTTTTTACAGTGCCATAGAGGTACGCTGGGTTATATTCACCTACTATGGGTTGTAGGACTTTTTCAGATTTTCCTTTGTTAACTGCTGCAATTATTTTATTTACTTTGGTTTTCAAATTACTTGTAGAGTTGCGTGAGATCTCTTTCAATTTTGTACTGTCTGAGAGTATTTCGTCCAACTTCCTTTTGTATTCACATTTGTCCATAACTATTAGTGAGTTTGATTTATCAGCTCGTCATACGATGATGTCTGGATGTTCCCTAAGTTCTTTGGCAGCTTCTCTCAATTCCTTCGTTAGTATAGCACTCCCTTTGGTACCTCTCTGCTTTGTAGCTTCAGCTTTCAGTTGGTCCTGGAGTGCCAAATGTGATGACTTCTTGTTCTTCCAGTTTGAGAATAGAGTTATATAATATTTCCAGCTCTACAGCTTTTCTTGTAGAATCCAACTTTGGCATGTAATGACATTTCAAACCAAGTGACAATAATGTTTTTTGATTCTCAGTAAGATCATGACTAGATAGATTAATAAAATTTTCTTTATTTTCAGATAGGAAAATATTACCTTTGTACAGATTATTCAGTTTCTTCTTAATTCGAGCGGATACAACTTCTTCTTCATTGATTTTCACATCGTCAATATAGTTAAGTAATTCCTCTTTGTTATTTATTCCTCTTTAAGTAATCTAGTTACTTAAATTATGTGAGATTGATTGTCATTTTTACTTTGAAAAGAGATTAACCAACAAAAATTTTGTCTTACCATGGACAACTGTTTATCCCCCTTACTCAGACATGGATTTTTTTGAAACTAAAATGTTAACTTCAGTTCTGCCTAATCAAGTTAAATGGTTTGCTGTATTGATGATATTTATTTATCTATCTCCAATCTATGAATAAAGATGTCTTACTAGCAAAATAACAATCATAACTGTCGACAATGGAATTCTCAATAGAAGAGAAAGTACATTGTGAACTTTCCTTCTTATGAACCCCTATCCATACATAACCTAATGAGTTATGTTCTAGTGTACACAGAAAACCTATCAATGAACTTGCATATATCCATTGTTATTCTCACCATCCTAGATGTTGAAACATCTAGTTTTAGATATGTTTTTGAATGCGTTAAGAGTTTGCTTCCCTGCATTTCGTAATGATGAAATTAAGAACTCACCTTTTATTGCTCTTTCATTAAAATACCTCACCTTTTATGTGAGAATACTTTTAATTGGGGCTAAAATGATAAGATCTTTGCTATTACAGATTTATAATCTTAGGACTGGGAAATATTTGGAGTCGGTTGTGAATGAATTTATTTTTGACTTCAGTCGTCAAGCTGAAGGAGTAAAGCCACGCCTCGCTTTATCCAGTGCTTGGCATTTATTTGGGTGCTGAGCAGAATCGGAAGTACGTAGTTAGTCGAATGACCAGTCGTCGACAGTGTTCCCCTGCGTTCAATCGTTTTGTAGAGAGGACAGAGATATCTAGAGCCAGGCTTGAGGTGCTTCAACATACAAGGCTTGACCCACACCATTGGCAATTGATCGTACAATACTTTAGGAGTTTGTTCTTCCAGTACTCCCCTGAAAGCATTAAAAATAGTTAGTATACTTTATAACCAGCGTTTTCTCAGAGTGAGAAAAGATGTCTGAGCGACTGAGAGAGTGTATGTATGTGTATGAGAGGAAGATATATATATATATATATATATATATATATATATATATATATATATATATATTATTGAAAATGACACCAAATTTAGCTGATACCTGTTTCTTAACAAGTTTCTCAATTTTTCTAAATAACACTCTCGTTATTTCGTCTACACAATAAAGTACATCTCCTATGGTCAACATGTTTCGAATGATCAACATTCATCATCAGGACGTGAATAAGATCTAAAGTGAAAACCTGGTTTAATATATACACAGAGAAGGTAGAAGGGGGGGTTTTTTCCATAAAGTTTAAGATAGTTGGGCGTTAATCTGTGGGGTGAGTGGCTCCGGCATGCGTCGCTACCTGCAGGGTTTCTGGCCGCCCTTGATGCGAACTAAATAGCTTCAAAATACGGCTACTATTTTCCACCTGAATATTAAGGAGTGGCTTGAATTTTTGAATTAATAGAGCCTCTAAAATTTTCAGTCTCTGGTGGTTACTCTCATTTTTTATTATTTTGGTATTTGCAACCAGCATCTCTCTTGTTAATTTAACATTATGTTTGTTAACAAGAGAGATGCTGGTTGCAAATACCAAAATAATAAAAAATGAGAGTAACCACCAGAGACTGAAAATTTTAGAGGCTCTATTAATTCAAAAATTCAAGCCACTCCTTAATATTCAGGTGGAAAATAGTAGCCGTATTTTGAAGCTATTTAGTTCGCATCAAGGGCGGCCAGAAACCTTGCAGGTAGCGACGCATGCCGGGAGGCCACTCACCCACAGATTAACGCCCAACTATCTTAAACTTTATGGAAAAACCCCCTTCTACCTTCTCTGTGTATATATTAAACCAGGTTTTCACTTTAGATCTTATTCACGTCCTGATGATGAATGTTGATCATTCGAAACATGTCGACCATAGGAGATGTACTTTATTGTGTAGACGAAATAACGAGAGTGTTATTTAGAAAAATTGAGAAACTTGTTAAGAAACAGGTATCAGCTAAATTTGGTGTCATTTTCAATAATGTGTGTATCAAAGAAGGACTGCTACCAAAATTTACGATATATATATATATATATATATATATATTATATATATATAGAGAGAGAGAGAGAGAGAGAGAGAGAGAGACGAAGAGGAAAAAAGAAAATTTCCTTCCTTAAATTTTACCTCTTTCTTTAGACAGTATGTGGCCCACAAGATTTTATTAAAAAAATATGGGGTGCCCTACACTCCACTTTATTATAAGTAAATATAATATTAAACTTCTTTGGTATACATTGTCCCATTTAGACATAAAATAAATGCCTATAAGGGAGATGTTTATTAGTATTTTATACGAATGTTATCAATAGATACGCTTATTTCTGTGCATCAAACAACTGATGCATATATTATCCTTGGTATTGCTACAGCAATAATAACAGGTTTGTATTATCAGAGATAACCATATAACCAGAGCACTCATTACAGAAACACATTTCACATCAAATTCTTACGTTTACATGCATGTCTGCACAAAGCACCCAACACTTCACTCAGACATGGAGGTAGCGCGGTAACTATAAAGACTACGTTGTTCACCATCCAGTTCACACTGTCCCAACATCAACAACTTCTTGCAACTGTCATAACTCAGCACTTCTTGTATCGATCTCACTCTGGCCTGGTATCCATATATTGCCCCCACAATAAACCTATAAATCCTTCTGAATTCCTCACATTATTTCACTCATTCGGTTCCCAGTTTATAGCCGGTGGTGACTTAAATGCCTAACATCCTAAATGGGAGTGTCGTACTAGTAACGACATCCCCAGGGGAATCAAGCTTGATAAAACTCTTTCCAACACTTTTTTCATAATCTAGCTCCTAATAGTTCCACTTACTGGCCTTCACACCAGAACCTTGTTTGTTTTATTTCACGTGCCTCGGCCTTTCGACCACACCGTGATCTTCACACCAGAACCGCCTTCCAGGTATCCTAGACTATTTCGGCACTTCCAAGAACTTCTTTCACCAATCCCAAATCTTATTTATCAGTCTCTGACCTCTCCTCAGACTGTAGCCCACTCCTGCTACACCTACATCCAAACACACTCCCACGGCGCAACCTTTCTCTTATTCAAGAGCCACTAAACTGAGACCAATTTAAGCACACCCTTTACAAAAACATTATCCCTTCCTTATCTCTAAAAACCCCTTTAGATATAGACTCTGCCATTGACATATTAATAAACGCAATGCAGTTGTCCATAAAGAATTCAACCAGAGAACATCCCTCCCCTTCAAATGACAGGTAGTAACTTCCTTTAGAAATTCGTCATCTTGTAGTAGAATTCCACATGCCATCTAAATGTCGTTTTTTCATCTAAAAGACGAAAAGCCAGAAGGAGGTGGAAACAGACACACTACCTCTCGGCCAAAACAACCTTCAATAAATTATTTCGCCTTCTCTTGACCAAGATGTTAAAGTATAAGTTTAGTACGTTCAAAGAACACACTTTATCCATTTCAACCCAAGGCGGTTCACTACGGTGGGATACTAAGCGCTTTTTATTGCATAATAGTCCCTCCTTATCTCTAAAGAGCACGACAATAGCTGGACAAAATAATACTCTGAATCCGCTCATAAATTTTTATTCCACATCAATTACTAAACCACCCCAACCCACTTGCTCATTCCCTTTACTCGCCTGTAATGCCATCAAACCCGTGAAGGCGTTTAAAAAGAAAATGGCCCCGAGAACTCCTCTGTTAAACCAGCTGAGGGTAACCATGTTACGATGCCACCAATGAGTGACCACTCATTCCTGTTATATATCCCCGCTAATTATAGAAACCAAATTAGAATAATTTCTGAATACAATTATATTGTAGTTGAAGGGGAAAAAAAAAACTTAATTTCAATGTAGAAATATTGTTAAATCTTACTGCTGATGATTCCATTTAGCTCCTTCAAGGAACAGACCGTATATGTTGACTCCATCTGCAGGAGCTGTGTCTGAATGACTGATGACTTCAAAGTCAAACGTCAGGATATCAATTGGTATTGTATACTTTCGGGCATAGTTCTGCATGGCTCCGGTAAGGAAAGCCTGAGTGAAAAAGAAACCAGACAGCCAAAAGCTACTCGGTTTTCCTTCTTCGTACCATTTCTGAAAAAAAAACACATCCTTTTAACACAGCTGGAGCACATTTTCAAGGAAACTACTGGACATACTACTCCTGTAAATGACTTCATTACTTTTAAAAACAGGTTTTTGGTAATATATGCTAATTTCTTATAAAGTACTTGTTTTAAATAACAAAAGTTGATCAGTATCTCTCCCCCTCCACTCCAGAGTGTCAATAGTCTTTATTGAGCACACTATAAAGAATTTAAAGTTTTCTTGGTATTTCTTTGAAAAGGATATGCACACAGTAGGTAGTTGAAAGTTGAATATTCAAAGTTGTATTCAGAACGATAAAAAATAACGTACTTCTCATCTACAAGATGGAAATCTAGGATCGCATTTAATATCCTTCTTGCACTGTCTTAATACTTCAGTTTGTTTTCTAATATAGCACTCACTATCTCTCTCTTTGACTCTGTACTTTCTCTCTCTGTCTCTTTTAATTCCTCCGTCTTCTCCCTCACTCTGTTTCTCCCTACATCCCTATATCACTTGACCTTTAACTCTCACCCACTTCCTCTACCTCATTCTTTCCTCCGACTGTCTCCTTCACGGTGATTTTCAGTGTCTCACTGCTTCCATCCCTATCTCTCCTTCTCATATCTCTCTGCCTACTTCTCTGTACTTTCCCTCTCTTTACTTCTTTATCCATCAGCTCTCTCTTACCTACTTTTTCTCTGTCTCTTTCACTTTATTTACATTTTTTACTTACTCTCACTGAATCATTCCTTCTTATATATTTCTTTTCACTCTATTTGTTTAAAAGAAAATAGTTTACTAACAAGTAATATTTTAGCATACGGACAATCATAGCTATCAAAATATAGTTAACAATTAACTTTTTACAGCACTTGTGAACCTTATATTTAGAAATATAAATTTTACCTGGAGATAAGCAAGTCGACTGAAAAAATCAGTGACGAAGGAGCCTAGAGGCTTGAGACTGGGGTAGCTTACTTTGGCCCAAGCCCTGGGCACTTTAGAAGTGGCCAGTGACTGATAAATAGCTTCAAGATCCGAAGACATGACTAAAAGTCCTTTGATTGCTTTGCGCAAATTGTTTAATGTTACGTTGATGACGGAAATCATTTTGTTGAATCGTTCCATTTCTTGAACTAACACTGTGTTCATTGATTCACTGTACTCAGTAGGGTATTTCCTTAACACTTCATCCAGTTCATATTGAGGAGGAAGCTAAAAATAAAACAACATAAGTTATTATTATTATGGTAGTATATTGTCAGGTCTTGTGTACTTTTTCCTTATTGGACTGATCTGGAACGCGTCTACCTCCAAGAAGGTGACTAGTGTTAAATTAAATTTATTAGTTTTGTGTTTAATTGGTTTTAAACAACTCTCTGGGACACTGAAAGAAATTAGACCGTCTAAGCCAGGGGTCGACAACATGCGATTCTTCAATTTCCTTCTAGTGGCTCTCATAGCCTCAATAAAAAAACACATAAAAATTAATAAAGGTTATTTCTTAATTTCTTTATCTATATATTAGTACTCGTATTTTTCTTTTGTTAAACAGTTATCTTGGAATTTGGGGTGATACTTTAAAATTTAATTTTGAAAAAGTTTTTCTGATAACCAAAATATACGATGCACCAATATCACTTGTCTTTTACTTTATTTGCAGCCTGCTTTTAGAGTGTGTGACCCCTCCACTAACCATGAAGAAATTCCCAAAAAGAAAAGTTTCAGAACAAAATAGCAGCTTAATCCTGCGAGGACGACTGAATCATTCGCCTTCACAGTCAACGACATTGGCTCACCTGTGTGCTTGATATGTGGGGAAATATTATCGAAGAACAAAAAATTTTCAAACCAAGCATTTAGCATTCCTTGAAAAATACCTAATTGACGAAAAGCGAAAAAGAACCATTTCGGAACTGCAGGAGAAAGTAAAGCAGAGCAAGCATACTTGCTAAAGTATAATTAGAAGAGGCCACATTATTAGAAATTCAAGTTGTAAATGTTTACAACTGTTTAGGCAGGCGAAACTTAATTCTAACTACCATGACTGCAGGACAGGACTGGTAGTATAAATGAAGATTGAACAATATAAATTAACATCACCTAATCTCTTAAAGTATTTTAAACACTTTCTGGGTAAAATTTCATTAGTAATCTTTTAGTTAAGGGACATACTTCATTATAAATTTATTTTATACAGTAATTTTATATATTGAAGTAAAACAAAAATTATATATATGTTAACACCATTAATGTATAAAACTTCTGGCAATATTTTCATTTTTTATTTTAGCTATCTAATAAATGTTTGTGTTTTATATTTATTAATCTTAGTCCTGGAATAGTAGTATTTTATTACTATTATTTTAGTATAATTTTATTTTTGTATAAATGTTATACCCTGTGATCAGTGTGAAGATAAATAAGCTCTAATAAAAGAGTTACTGTTGTGACGGAAAAAAATCCTTCATAAGCTTGTATGACAAGGAAGGAACTGGATGATTTGTAGATATTGCTGCCGGCCAGCCATTACTGCCTGCCGCCATTGCACATGCCAGCCATTACTGTCTACCGCCATTGTTACCGCCCGGCCATTACTGCCTGCCACCATTGCTACCGGCCGGCCATTACTGCCTGCCGCCATTGCAACATGCCAGCCATTACTGTCTACCGCCATTGCACACGCCAGCCGTTACTGCCTATCGCCATTGCAACATGCCAGCCATTACTGCCTATCGCCATTGTTACCGCCCGGCCATTACTGCCTGCCACCATTGCTACCGGCCGGCCATTACTGCCTACCATCATTGCACACGCCAGCCATTACTGCCTACCGCCATTGCTACCGGCCGGCCATTACTGCCTATCGACCATTTTTTTCTCTCGGCCATTGCTATCTTTATTTATAACCGGCCACCCTGCCCTTATTACTCCTGTCCTCTCATGCCTAGTCATTGCATTTTCTATTTTAAATGTGGCACACTATCACTGTTGAGATGTTGCAATTATTATGTAATAATATAATTTGAATAAACAATTATATATTTTATACGATTGGGCTTTTAATTTATTTAAAGAATACGACAATATTGGGAACTTTTTTAAATATGGAGTATGATATAACAACTGTGAATAAACAATACGATTCGTATTCTGTTTCATATTAGATATTTGGAAAACAACTCTTAATAATAATTTCAAAAAGTTATTAATAATACTTGAGTAGGTTATGTGGAATAATGTGAAGTTGAAATAATGTGATTCTAAATAACTGAAGGTAAATAAATAATACTAAATGTATACGAATATATAAACACAATAGTCGCAGTTCAGTTGTAATAATGCCACTTAAATGGAAGTGTATAAATAATTCTATGTTGACTTTTTTTTAAAATGGTAAAATTCAGCAAAATGACTTGTTTATATTAAAGCGGGTTGGTTTTTATTTTAATTTTACATAAAATATAGTAAGGATTCTAATAGGCTTGCATAGCTCAATGTTTAATTTATTTCAAAATAGGCTATTTTTCTGCTTTTTGAATTCTATTATTATAATAAATGAATACAAAAAAAATTGTAAATGTATAAGCTGTGTTATGTTTTGCGACTACACACTTCTTTTCTTATCTAAATGTAATGGTAAAATGGCTCTTGTAATAACAATGATTGCAGACCCCTTGTCTAGTCTAATCGTTTCAATATATGCATCTGGGTTACTCAGTGATTCCACCTCAATACAGGCGCTTTTTAAATAATTATATACGGATATTGACCGATAATTTAAATTTTGACACAGTTACTGATATATGATACACATCCATTATATTTACTACTCATTCCGTAATTAACTAGTTGATGTTAACAAGCTCTTAGGACCACGAAAGTCCTAACTGCGAATCATACCTTATGTTGTCATTAACTAGTAAATAGTGAATAGTTTGCTCACAATAACACTTAATACTGATCTAACTAAAGACTGGTGAAACACATGGTCGTCACATACTGTATCTAACTAAAGACTGGTGTAAACATATGGTCGTCACATACTGTATCTAACTAAAGGCTGGTGTAAACACTGGTCGTCACATACTGTATCTAACTAAAGACTGGTGTAAACACATGGTCGTCACATACTGTATCTAACTAAAGACTGGTGTAAACACTGGTCGTCACATACTGTATCTAACTAAAGACTGGTGTAAACACATGGTCGTCACATACTGTATCTAACTAAAGACTGGTGTAAACACATGGTCGTCACATACTGTATCTAACTAAAGACTGGTGTAAACACATGGTCGTCACATACTGTATCTAACTAAAGACTGGTGTAAACACTGGTCGTCACATACTGTATCTAACTAAAGACTGGTGTAAACACATGGTCGTCACATACTGTATCTAACTAAAGACTGGTGTAAACACATGGTCGTCACATACTGTATCTAACTAAAGACTGGTGTAAACACTGGTCGTCACATACTGTATCTAACTAAAGACTGGTGTAAACACATGGTCGTCACATACTGTATCTAACTAAAGACTGGTGTAAACACATGGTCGTCACATACTGTATCTAACTAAAGACTGGTGTAAACACATGGTCGTCACATACTGTAAGTACTATCTCTCTATGACTCTTGCTTTTTCTCATTAATTTTTTTACACTGCAATATGCAAAGTGGATACTTTGAGAGAGAGGGTCTCTCTCAGTATAATATTAATATAGATGTCCCTTCCCGTCTTAGCAGTAGTGTTATTGGTGGATATTTCTATTCTTATGACACTTTGGGATTTATAGCAGACCTGCCATAAGCTTGATTGTATTCATTATTCTAATGTTCTTGAGTACTTTTAAGTTTGTAGTTACGATTTTTTTGTGTCAGATATCGGGCTATCTATTCTTTTCGTGTAAAGTCGAGTAATCAAACGGGTTTTCTGAATAATATAAAGAAACAGGAGAAAATGGTTAAAATACGAGACTATTTGATCCTAATACTATATATTTACTGTTCTATCTTCTAGTAAATCACTCCTTATCACGAAACCTTTGGTGACAAAATTGGTATTGCCACAGTGTTTGAAAATGATGAAAATTTAAAAATTCATTAGATAGAGCTATTTAGAGATATTATTTAACAAATGTTATAATAATTCTTTCATTCTAATGATTTAATAGCTATGTCAGTTAATTACCTTTAAATGTGACTTATGTCAATTGATTATTATTATTAATTATTACCATAATTTTTGAAACAGAAATCATTTTTATTATGTACTTAATTTATTCTCTACAAATTTTAATAAAATTGAAGTTTGAAAAATGACTAATAAGATCTTAATAGTTGCACCTTTTAGTGTTAGACACTTTCTTAAACTCATCTAAAATTATTAAATTTTTATCATATAATTATCATATCAAGATAAGTTAAAATAAGAAATTTCAAGTTTCTAGAATCACCAGAAGAATAGCGAAAAATTGTAAACCTTTTAGATATAGTATCATGAAGGACACATTCATATATTGTCTAAAAAAAATTTTTTTTGGTTAATCATAGATTATCAAATTCAAAACTCCTTTAACATTTATTAAACACTCAAATATGCAAAGTGATTCAACATTTTTTAAGCACATTGCCGACCCACAAACCAGAGAGAATCATAAGAATATCAAAAATGTATTCACCACCCCTAAAATATGTGAATTGATAGAAGTCCCGAAATAAATGGTTCATCATAACAGACCTTGCTTGCAGTAGAATAACAATTGAGCTCAGCTTTAATATGTCAAAGTGAATATGCATCAATCTTGTTTTATCTTATTTTCTCATTTTCTTCTGATTAGGAACATTATTCGAAAAACTATCAATACAAGCATTTCTTAGACACTAAGAATAGTTTTTTTTTTGTATTCTGGGTTTCATATATAATATTATGTTTTTGTATTAATTTTACATGTACATATCAATGGAGTAATATGATGCTTCAGTCGTTATCAGTAGTAGTGTTTGTAAAGGTCATTTGATGTGTAAATTGTGAAGACTGTTTAAAACTAATATGTAGTCACCTATTAGGTTGAGGTCTAATAGAAGGTTACCTAATACAACGTGGATCGTCAGTGGTATACCTCATTGAAATATCAGTTCAACCAGTAAAATAATTGTTTTCTGGTTTCGTAAAAGAATACTCATTTAACGTATTATTTCTTTTATTAATATTCGCACACTCTCTTGTAAACTTCTTCAGGGCTATTTTATGTTAAAAAAGGTGGCAGATTTGTTAATTGTTGCCTATTTTACTTAAAGGTGAGCCAATTATAGGGTTGACTTTGCCTTTCTCAAGTTTCTGAGTGGAGGTCTTTAATAATTGAATGCTCTCATGCAGACTACGGACTGATGGCTTTTCAATCTCTCGGTCTAGTTCACACCTCCCACATTTAAACCTTGAGTTTTGACTATGATAAAAACTCTAACCTCTAGTACTACCGACAACTCGACATTCGACTACACCTTACTTCTTTACGATGAACAATTTCTTTTTTAAAAATTTTATAATTATTCCTTAATTGAGATGCAATCAATATAAGTCTCCAATTAGTAAAATGGTCCCCTCTTTAGCAAAAAACTAATTAGATTTTTATATAATTACACTGCTTTCTCAAACGTCTTTCAAGTTTACAGTTAGTTAACTTTTAAACGATTTTATAGGAGATAAACTTAGTAAGAAGTTGTTGAACAAAATGATAAAGATCAAAGGGAATTTCAAATGAACGAATTAAATTTAGCTACTATTTGACTGATAGAAATTCAAGCCACATAACAGTTCCAGTATCTATTTAGCAATAAATATATTAGCAAATGCACTCATAGGAGTAATTTTTGCTTCAAGTTAGTAACAACTATTTCAATTAGTCAGAACAAAAGGCATTTTGTATCAGGATAAATTCTATCAATAGAGAACAAGAAATGGAGCATGAGGAGATCTGCAATCAAAGTAGGGTATTATAATATTCAATCCCTCGGTGTGGTCAATAGAGGTATGAGAGAAGTATGATAACAATGAAAAGAAGATGATCAAGTGTCGTAGGTGGAGAAACATTTCGAAGTAGTTGCAGGAAATAGAAAATACTTTTTAAGTAGATAGGTGGACTACGAACGAAAGAAAAAACGTAGTCAATGAAGGCTGAAAGTCCCTCCCTAAGACTACCGTCAGATTACAATGATAGATCTAATGGGGTGAATCAAGCATGTTATACAACTTATAGATTTATGGTTTATGACAATAAGATTGCAAGACCATCGTTAACTGCTCGTCATTAAGTAAAAAAAAAACTAAATTATTTAGAAAGAAAGCAGTGAAATCAAAAGAAAATGATACCAAATTTGTAACCTGCAAAGAAACTGTCATATCTCAGGCTCCTGATGATTTTCCTTTCGATTACGGTCAGGTTATCATGGCGATTTAAATGGTTGTGGAAAACAGGATATGAACCTTGTTGGATAAAGAGGAGATAGGCACTTCAAGGAGTTGAGACGGAAAGAAACTGTCTAAATTCGTTAGATGAGATTTGAATTCATTGAGGGATTTGTTGAGTTCAGGAGATAATACATCAGAGCTACCTCTTTGAAACCTCCAAAAAAAGCTCTAGTAAAGAAATATACAAAACATTTGTAGATCCACTAAAATTCAATGTGATTTGTTTTAGGTACAGAGCTCAAGCAATGATTTTTAGAGACAGTACTACATTCAGCCTTCTTAAAGTATGAGAGGAGAAGTTACACATTTTATTAAAACTGTAACCTTTTACAAGTAAATGGTATTTAATTTACAAGTAACGATTATTTTAACTCGTCAGTACACGTCTTATAGGGATTAATAGAGAGATGAGGTTCTGGAGAGAGAAGTGAACACTGAATGATCTATAACTGATGCCAAACCAAAATGGAAAGCATCAAACGGGGTGTAGTTGAAACATCGAAAATAATTTTATAAATATATAAATAATAAATTTATAAATCATACAAGAGAGCTTATAAATAATAAAGTAGGTATAGTTGTTAGTGAAGAAAGTGAAGGAAAGATGAGGCAAGTTATACAGCCACTGCATCCACATTGAGCATTCTAGTAGTGTGGAAGAATGAAAAGGACGTGATGAATGACAAAGGAACTTTATTGGAATATTTGATTTGAAGGAAAAAATTACCATCTAATAAAAGGCTTATGCTTAAGGACAGTATCAGCTAGTAGAGTGATCTGATTGGTGGAAGGAGTGAGATCTGGTGATGAAGGAAATATTGGAAAGAATCCAAACCTTTATTATATTCTATTGAGGTGTAAAGGGATGTGAGTGGAGGTTGTAGAAAGTACATGGGAAAAGGTTGTTGAGAATTCGAAGAAAATTTACAGTATTATTTTTATAAAAAAAAGTTTGATTATAAACTAAGTGTTATAAAAACGAGTCAATAAAAGTGGAGTCTCTCAATCAAGTGTCTATAATTAAAGATATGAATTTTCTAGGGAAAGAGAAATCAGGCATTCAAATTATTTGTGACTTTTGGGAAATAAATAAGCAATAGGTCTGCGGAGATGTAAAGGGATAAGTGGATGAATGCCATCCTGCGAGAGACTCATCATGTACACTGCTATTAGGTAAAGAAAATAAATGAAAGCAAAAACTACAAGTAGGGACAGAGGAAGTAAAATATACAAGGGAGGGTTAGATAGCTGCATCATGTGGCTATGAATGTCAAGACCCATGAGAACTACAGTAAAATATACAAGGGAGGGTTAGATAGCTGCATCATGTGGCTATGAATGTCAAGACCCATGAGAACTACAGTAAAATATACAAGGGAGGGTTAGATGGCTGCATCAGGTGGCTATGAATGTCAAGACCCATGAGAGCTACAGTAAAATATACAAGGGAGGGTTAGATGGCTGCATCAGGTGGCTATGAATGTCAAGACCCATGAGAACTACAGTAAAATATACAAGGGAGGGTTAGATGGCTGCATCATGTGGCTATGAATGTCAAGACCCATGAGAACTACAGTAAAATATACAAGGGAGGGTTAGATAGCTGCATCATGTGGCTATGAATGTCAAGACCCATGAGAACTACAGTAAAATATACAAGGGAGGGTTAGATAGCTGCATCATGTGGCTATGAATGTCAAGACCCATGAGAACTACAGTAAAATATACAAGGGAGGGTTAGATAGCTGCATCATGTGGCTATGAATGTCAAGACCATGAGAACTACAGTAAAATATACAAGGAGGGTTAGATAGCTGCATCATGTGGCTATGAATGTCAAGACCCATGAGAACTACAGTAAAATATACAAGGAGGGTTAGATAGCTGCATCATGTGGCTATGAATGTCAAGACCCATGAGAACTACAGTAAAATATACAAGGGAGGGTTAGATAGCTGCATCATGTGGCTATGAATGTCAAGACCCATGAGAACTACAGTAAAATATACAAGGGAGGGTTAGATGGCTGCATCATGTGCTATGATGTCAAGACCCACGAGAACTACAGTAAAATATACAAGGGAGAGTTAGATAGCTGCATCAGGTGGCTATGAATGTCAAGACCCATGAGAACTACAGTAAAATATACAAGGGAGGGTTAGATAGCTGCATCATGTGGCTATGAATGTCAAGACCCATGAGAACTACAGTAAAATATACAAGGAGGGTTAGATAGCTGCATCATGTGGCTATGAATGTCAAGACCCATGAGAACTACAGTAAAATATACAAGGGAGGGTTAGATAGCTGCATCATGTGGCTATGAATGTCAAGACCCATGAGAACTACAGTAAAATATACAAGGGAGGGTTAGATAGCTGCATCATGTGGCTATGAATGTCAAGACCCATGAGAGCTACAGTAAAATATACAAGGGAGGGTTAGATGGCTGCATCAGGTGGCTATGAATGTCAAGACCCATGAGAACTACAGTAAAATACTTATACGCAGATATAACAAGTGAGGAACTATCGCCTCTCAAACTTTAATGTTTCTTGACGAGGAGTCTCTTCCTCATGGCGATTAATCTCAACAATACGCGGTAAGTGCATATTTTTAAAATTATATATAAATTGAATAGCATGGCCAGTCAGTCACCTTTCGTAGAATATCCGTAATAATGGTAAGAACTACTTGATCTTGTGCACTGCCTTTACCGCTCACACTCTCACCCTGGGTTGACAACACAGAATCCAAAAAAAGCTTTGTTTCATTGAAGTTTCTTGTGATTCCTGCATTACTGTGAAGTCCAAACACTTCAGGAGTAGGATTACTGGGCAGCTTCTACAACAGATAAAAGATATATTATTACTTCTCTTACTTATTAATATTGCTAAATTCAATATCAAAGAAAAGGTAACCCTAATACTGATATACATCACATCATAAACAAAATAATAAGAAACTTGAAGATGGATAGGCTCTGAAGGTAGTTGACACAATGTATGAGATGAGACGCATTTAACATTAATCCAAAATGTGCCCTGTACTTCTGTATATATTCAATAATTATTAAATTAATATTTAAAACTCATTGACTATGTAGTAATAATGAAAAGAATGTTATTGGAGATACAGGCCTGCTAGAGAGTCATATGTGAGGAGTAAATACAGCATGCAGTGATAATTAGTAATTATGACCTCACAATCTGTGGCACTCCTGTCATTAGTTATATTGAAAGCCAATCGCGTTTCACCAATAATCAATATTGGAAAAGTCTTGAAGGATAGTTTCAGTTTCAGAATGGCTCTAAGAAATTTAAATTTCCATAATGAGTTTAAGATTTTTTGAAAAAAAATCTACATAGATGCATGTTTCCTTTATTCTTATTTTATATGAACCAAAACAGTGTAAACAGAGCATAAACAAATTTGCCATACGGTTCTAGCAATTTTACTGTAATAAAATTTTTTATAATATTTACTAATGAATAATGATTAATTGATTGATTATAATTGGTTAGGAAAAACAACTGACACTGAACGTCTTACCGGTAATAATGGTCACGTTAGAATTAATATTAACCAAACATTAATAATTTATTTTATGATCGTTATATTTAAATCACAGTAATGCAGAAATGCATTAATACAATGTATTAATAATATAGAGGAAGTAATTTATACACGATTAAAACAACTTATACAAGTACACGTTTACAACAAAGGAAAAGTATGAACCATTGCATTACAAGAAGGGTCATTGCATTAAGAACGAAGCCGTATAACGGAATACAAAAATCGGTCCTATGAATATCGTACATGATACCAACTGCAAGATTTCCTTGATGGAGCCTTGCACTGGTTTACAACCTAGAAATTGTCTCTGAACCCGACAAAGAGTGCCCATATACGTTTCTGTAAAGGTACCCCTCCTCTTCCATCTCCTGTGTTCATTGGCGATCGAGTTATACCCTACAAAACACAAGTAAAATATTAGACTCCAGATTGACATTCAGACTACATCTCCAGAACAAATCTAAGCTGGGGATATTCCTAATGTGCAATCTTTATGCCATACTCAAATCAAGAAATACTCCACAGGCAGTGAATGACCTTGTCTATAAGGCGGTCATTCGTTCTACTATGACATACGGATGCTCAGTCTGGTTTGGAGCGGCGCCCACAAACAAGGAATGCATCCAAATAGTACAGAATAAATGTGCCCGCCTTATAGCTAGGGCTCCATGGTACGCCAGAAATGTTGATATTCAACATGATTTGAGTTTGGAATTATCTATTCCAACATTGCTCGACTTGCCAGTAATGAAGACAAAAAACTGTCAACCCATCCAAATCTCCTTGTTCGGGAACGAAATCCTACTCCCAACCTTACATAATCCCACGAGCCTCAAAGTTTCCTAAACTAAAAATGGCGACCATATGACTCCAAAAGTACGTCAGAGAATGCAAAGCCTGAAGACCAAACGACAACGAAGACGACACATTCCCTTACTGACTGACTCCCCCATTCTTGACAATGTTTACTGACCCAACCAACTGACCCAACTACTATAATTTGTATATCCATTTCCAGCCATAGTTTGATATCGAATTTTTTTTTAACATCTTTATTTAGATATATACAACGATGCATATTTTGCTTAATAAGCTATTGATGAGAGTAACACAAGTGGTTTTGAGATACGTGATGAAAGAATGAAACCCAGTGGTTTAACTTTTCACTTTGGTTCTTGTTTGAGTAGGTTATCGTGGCAGTAGATCCCTCGGCCATCTTCTCTTGAGTCGTCTTTACGAATTCTGGGAAGGTGAGGAAGAAGCAAAGTTTTATAAAAGTTGATATGGGTGAGACAAAAGTTTGATAAGAAACGCTTTATAACGATCAGAGGCTAAATTTTGCACAAATGGAATTCTTAGGTCTCTTTGAAGAGTGTAATATAATTTGTCTAAAAACCTTCGACAGTCTAGTCGAAGGTCTTGTCCGGTTAGCATTGTTGTTCTTTTAAATAATGTAAATTTCATTTTCTTAGTTAAAAAAATTCTTACTTCTGCTTATGAAAAAGGTTTTAAATAAAACCGAAACGTCGGCAACCCTACCTTATTACGAATGAGCAAACAGCCTTGAATATGGACTTATCAAATGAATTCGAATTGGATGTTAACGGCTTTCAGTATGGGTACTTTGAACATCAGTACACTGCACAGACCTGGTACGAGTATGCACACTGAATTAATAAGCAAATGTGTATAAATAAAGTAGGTTGTGTTGGCACTACTAGAAATTAAATGTATGGGGGCGGGGAAGTGTCGCAGATTAGAATTATCTTATTTGTACAGTCATGGGGAAGGACAACACCATTTCGAAATTGAATTTGTGTCAACACGTAAATTAGACGATTCAATAATGGATTTTAAAGCAATTTCAGAGCAACTGTGTATGGCAATGCTTATAGGGAAGTTTTACAATATCTCGATTATAAACACACATGTCCCTACTGAAAATAAAGCTCAGACGAGAAGGACGCTTTTTTAAGAAGCTCTTGAAGACTCTTATGATAGTCTGAATAAATATGATGCAAGGATATTCCTGGAAAATTTTAACATTCAAGTAGGTAAAAATGTTTTTATTTCCACAATAGGAAAGTGCAGTGCTCATGAAATATGCAGAGGCCAATAGAGAGGGCCTGATCAATTTTGCAACATCAAAAATAATAGTACAATGAGTACATATTTTCTACACTAAAGGCTCTTGCTAATCAATGCAAAGCATGCTTCAAATAAAAGGGATTTTAGAGCTTTTATAGAACCCAATGTAGACGTCATTGTGAAATGAGTAGTGTGCAATAGAGATAGATTATAGAAATAGAGCATGATGAAGATGGATGGTGCTACTTTGGAAAGTCCAGAAGTAACAAAGGAAACACAGAATGAAGTGAAAGAAGCCTAAGGGGTAGCGATAAGATTTATTTGAATAAAAAAAGAGAAAATAACAAGATTGAAGTACAGTATTAGCAAAGTACAAAATCAGAAAAGGAATAATGAATCAAGGAAGTTTTCTGAAAGAATTAAGTATCTGAGAAGAGGTAGTTCTATGGCTAATTGTCCAAAAATGAGAGATAAAGAAGAATCGAATGAACCATCACAAGATGTGATTAAATCAGTTCTTGTAATATAATGTAATTAATGTAATGTAACTGTAATGTCATTAGAGTAGATGGCATACAGCTTAAATGATAAGGTTTACTGGTGATACATGCATATTGTTAGTATCACAAATGTTAATAAAGATAATATTATTATAAACTTCCGAACATACCTCGTAACTTGGTGGAGTCGTTCGACTGGTTTTGCATAGCGTGCATGATCGAATCAAGTCCCATTCGTAACAAGCTACGACGTATGTCAGAAGTTTATAATAATATTAAAGTGATGAAGTTTTGACAACTAAGCTCTATTCACTTGTAATTGTGATATAAAGTGAGGTGAGAATGCCAAAGGACTGAAATAATGCAATCATTTCTCCATCCTTAAAAATGAAAACACTGTTTGTTTTATCTGCAGACATATTAGCCTGGTTTTCGTGGTGTATAAAGTTTTCTCCACACTCTTGCATAGCAGTTTAAGTTCCATTACAGACTGAGTTTTAGGAGAATTTCCAGTGTAGATCCATGCAAACAGAGCCACTATTGATAATACTCCAGTTACAAGCACGGATAGCAAGGGCGGAGATGCCTATAGGAGGCTAGTCAGAGAAAGTAAAAAATTAGTAGAAGTTAAAAGAAAGTTAAAGTTAGGAGAATACGGGAAAGCTGCAGGAGTTTGATTGTTACAGTTATCTTCTAATGACAGATCAGGGGTTTATTATGGTTGACAAATTTTTCTAATTAGGATATCCTAACTAAACACTAAAGGTGATGAAACCGACAAGATGTTAAAAAAACTAACGCTGAAAATAAAAGTTCTTTTTCTTTTATCAACATCTTGAAAGATAAAAATATATCATGGACTACCAAGATTGGATCATATAATACGTTTATAAGTCCTGGAGTGGTCTATGGAGGGTGAGGCATGAGGCGTGAGGCATGAGACATCTTCGGTCGATAACAGAAAATTCGGCAGCACTACTTTTGAAAGGAAAGGTCTACGCAGGATGTCTCAGTCCTAGAACAACAATATTTAAGATACGAAATAATGCTGAACTGCAGAGCTGTTTACAGATATTCTTTTATCAATCTCTGTTAAGTTCAACAGATGATATGGACATGTCAACAGCATTGGAGGAGATAGGCTGTCTAGTTGGTAATCTAGACGTAGACCATGAGCTCGTTGAGTGAACAACCTGGAAGGGAGTAAGAGAAAGGTTCGAAATACGAGTAGACTTTCAACTTTGAAATATTCACATGAAAGAGACAAAAATTTGGACAAGGATCTCTTTTATCATCAAGATATTTGAAGAAAAAGAAGGAACTCGGGAATTAACTATCAAATAAAACAAACATGTTGTTTATACAAAGAGAAATAAGATTATCTATGTAATTATGGTTATACTCATAAATTTAGAAAATAATAATTTGTTAAAATTCCTAAAATGTAATATACGGTTCTAATCTCTAATAGAGTGTAAACCATTGAAACATGTCATATCATAAAGTAACAAACATTAAAATAAAATGTTTGGTAAGCATACGTGCATCACTGACAGGTGAATGTCCAAATGGAAAAAAAATAGCAAAGTCCAATTTTACACATTGTCAGTTTTTATATTTCAATGTTTTAGATGACGTTATAGTTTCAGATAAAAGTTATAGAAAACAAAATTTCATTGGATCTTTTTTTTTTAGATTTTCTCTAAAGTCATTTGTTCTGAAAATATTATAATTTGATTGTTTTGTTAAAGTCGTCCATGTAGAGCTGGTATATCGTATGTGTAATAAACGAACACTATTTTGTTTATCTCACAGGTTACACACTGAGAGTATGATAGATTAAAGTTATGTCACTACGCAATGCATAACCATAATCTATACAATATATCGACATCTGTAATAAATTAATTGTACATGATTTATGAGTTCCAATATATATGGTTATGGGTGACTCCCTTTAAAAGCGTAGAGAGAGTAATCAACAAACAAACAACCAGATTAGGCATATTATAATAATATAAGAGATTTTATTATAATAATTACTGGCAAAGTAGTGAACAAAGTTATAAAGGTTAAAGAATTAAGTCATCAGTTGATGCAAAAATAATTCAACTGACGATTAGTTGTCTGGTATTGATCAATTTTAACGAATCTGTTTTTGTGGTATTCACTTACAATGGGATAATCAATAAAAATCAATTGGTCTGCATATCGTGCTGATTTTTTTTAATAGTTTCTTTGGTTTTCCTATAACAATTAGATATATATTTCAGTCATCCATGTTACCATTTTCAAACTACTTTCCTTAAATATTTGGAATAGGTTTAAGGTGCTCCAGTCCTTCACAAATTATAACACTAGAAGTTGTCGCATTGCTTTTCAGTAGTAGCAGTGGTAATTGTCATGTATATGGTTAAAGTTAAATTTGTAGCCTGAAGATGGACATTTCTGATTTATTGTATTTTTTTAAGGAACTTTGAGTTATATAGTCGTATTTTAAACCTTAGAATATGTAATATCTCACATTTATTAATGCTGCTAAATCAAAGTTATAGAAAAAAATGTGAACTTGTTTTGAAAGGTTAGAATTATTCTTACTGTGTAATTTTGACATTTCGACTTTATTTACAACAAAAAAAAAACTTCTCAGAATGTCCCTATTTAAAAATATTGAAAAAGGCCCAAAGGCAAACCATCAGCTAGGAAAAAGTAATGTAAGGGATTATTTATTATACATACTGTTATTATGGATCGGGTTCGTTACGAGATCCGTTTTTTCGTAACATGTTCATGTTAAGCGCCTACTGACATGTGTAATGTTGCCAGTCATTTGTTCATTTTCAATTCAGTTGATAGTAGAAGAGTCCGTCACAATAGCACTTCGTAAAGTCCATAACTACCAGTTATAATCAGACTATTTAATAGGACTTTTTACTTTTTAATATACTTTTAATTATAGTATACACTATATTTTGTATATACTTTGTATACTTTTAATTATTTAATATATATTTAATCATATTAATTATATATACTTTTTAATATAGACATATTTTTAAACAAACGTTGAAGATTGTTTTTAAATATAAAACTAACCTCAATATATTTTAGGAAATCCTTATAGCTAACTCGAGATGGCAGTTTAAAAAGACTATCATCAGACACTAGTGTGTACTCCGGGTCTTCAACAATCTCAACGTTGATGAAATCTGACAAAATAGTGTTCAAAGTTCTGCGGTCCCAGTTGTCAGTGACTCTGCCTCCATAATTGCACTCTCCGGTCAAATAGCTTACCGCGGTAATAGGAATATCTTCATTTTCAATTATGTACATCTGCAATAAAATTACTATTTAATATAAAGTTTCAAATGATATTAGTGAGTTTGAATAATTACAATCGTATAAAAAATTACAGATGAATTTAGAATCTGGAAGGTAATAGCAGGATACAGCGTAAATCTGTTTTTGTTTCAAATATTATTAAATAGATTTTTATTATAGTATTTTACCATCATAATTTATATATTTTTTGACTAAACTGAGAGGTTTTGAAAGATCTTCATTTTTGAAACCTTCCAGAAGACAGATAATGCCACCACACATATCAAGAATTACAGCAACGTCAACTGGTACTACCAAGCACTTTGAAACAAATTCAACTAGTCTCTCATATTGTTACTAACAAGTAAATTTCATTAGACATCTCCGGTAGTAAGAACTACACTTCACTTATAGAATTAACTTTTACTTATACGAATTTTTAGTTTTATAATAATAATGGGTTAGAACTAATTGTAATTATAGTAATTGTAATGAAAACAACTGTAATGATAATTTTAATAATTGTCAGTTTTTAATAATAATAATAAAATGGTTTTATAAAATCAATGTTTAATTCATATACCTGGAGTTGTTGTACTGAAATAAGATAATCGGAGTCGTTGAAGCCATAGGGAACATTCCAACCAATCGGTCCAAACTTCTTCCTCTCCAGAATTACTGTGTGGAAGAAAGTTAGTCCAAAAAGAAGCTTGGCGAAGACAACATTTTTGTGTTCCCCGCAAGAATAGTAGAAGAGCTCATCATTGACTGGGTCAGCCGTGTAGCATCGCAGAATATTCTCTTTCAATCCTGTAGGTGGCTCATTGGAGATTTTAACACCATTTTGAAGTATCGATGGAGGAAACTAAACAAAGAGCCCAATTCACTTTTTTTTAAGACTGTTTAGTACTGAAAACTACTTTAGATAAGTTTCATTTTTGCTAAGTTTGCTAAAGTTAGCAAAAAAGATGTCGTGGGGTTTAAGATCATTAAGCAGGAAAACAGTTTATCAATAGAACCTTTGTGCAACTCTTGATAAGTACTAGTATAATGAAGTCATTGACTTTAAAACAAAAGATTGCCTTTGTGGAATTTTGAAATAGTAGTACTGTAAGGACATTATTGGGCTTAAAGCAGTACATCAATTGATCCTTTGTGGAGCCCACAATAGCTTCACCGTGAGGAGGTGATCGATAATAACTCTAAGTCATTAGTGAAATCTACTAGTAGAGTTGGAAGGTCAGGCAAACTACTAAAGAAACTGTTGTGCAATCACCAATTAGTGATAAGTAGAATTATTGATCAGAAAAGCATTGATCAAAAAATTATTGATCTTTTTTCAATCCCAAAATAGTATGAGGTCGCACAGGTTATTCAACAGGAAAATGACCAGTGGGCATTTTATGCTTAAGGGCATAACATGCCCTTAATGAGTTATGCTTCAATCATATCAATGACATCCTCATTTCTAAGGAAGTCATTGACCATAAAAACTAGATGATAAAGCCTCTTTGAGCGAGCACTAATGGGGAAGTAATTGATCAAACAGCCACCAAAGAACTCTTTGTCAATATTTACATTTATTTGCCCTTATAATCTATAAATATGAGCTTGAATATAAACATTAGCAATATTTTTCAAATCAGTGATTAAAATTAAGCTTTTTATTACATTGAATTTTACGGACTGAATATGCGGGTAGAATAGTTTGTACAATATACCATAGTCGCTATAGAAATCAACAGTGAATCATGCTAAGATAATGAAATACAGTTGAAAATTATAGACTACAGTCAAAATTGTAGACAATATTTCAAGAGCCAAAACTATTGCCTAGATCTTCATCATATTTTGCAAAATGAGGTTACTGATGTTATATAGATCATTCAATTAATTTGATGAACCATTCTTATGGCTACTGTTGCTTGAGTAGGAAGATAGAGGGTCCAGTCCAGAGCCAAAATTTGCGGCTTACTCGGTTTACTAGATATTAGAATTCATGTAACAGTCAAATATTTCTGACTGCTACTGCTGAAATCTGAAGTTTGCACATTTTATAATTGTATTACTAACTAGCAGAAGTCTTATTAGTAAAATACACGTCTTTGACGGGTAGTTTACAAAAATTAGGAGATGATACGGGTATTGCAAAATATTATTAGAAATTATACAATATTGGAAAATATCATTATTAGTGCAGTTCATAACTGTCATTAGATCTGGAGTTTCTTTCACGTTTTGCAGCTTTAGATACTGCGCTTAAATTTATTCTAGGCATACTTCTTATTTAGTACGCAGGTACATAGGAACCACTCTTTAAAAATGAACAATTTATGATAAACACAAACGAAGTTAAAATCACATAACAATACCTACTTGTTACAGTATCAAACACCTAAAAATACGCATATATTTCTTTTAGCTATATACGTGTGTAGCCTGCCAAACACAGCTTAAAAGTCCATAACTTCACTTCAACGTTTAAGTTAACTTTAGCTTTTAAGTTAGACATACAAAAATAGACTGTAAATGTTTCTGCTAACAATGACTTATGGTAGCTGAGTTGACTATGACAAAATTATTGGACAAGCGAACAGACTCTAATTTTTGTAATGGTGGATTCTGTTTCCCTAGTTTATAAAATGTAAAGATTAACTTGAAATAAGTCAGTTCTAAGCAATGCACAGACAAAAAATTTCTTTTATTTATATAGATGTATAATATATTCTTTTCAGTCGTGATTCTAAATCATTAGGTAAAGTCAATGACTTTACCTCGAAATGTCGGCGAAAGCAGAGGTTCAATATTGACTTCAAATCTTACTTCAGCTCATACTTCGTTTTTACAATTGAAGTCAAGAGAGTAACGTAAAACTATATTACGTAAGAAAAAATAATAGTCTGTTGCTTCAAATAGAAGTCTAACTTCAAAGGTCACGTTCTTGTTATCATTTTTTATAACTCAATAAATATACTACTCAGAGCTTTGAAGTCGTTTCAATTAAAATAGAAATGGTTTTGAGAAAATAATTAGAAGACGTCTAGCTTTGATGATAACAGAGACATCAAAAGACGGAATGCTCTGTACAGAGTCTCTTTGAAAAGGCTATTATTTCTGAAGTGGACTCCAAGTACATCTGTTACGCAATTGTATATTTAATCCAAAATAAGGTCTCTTACCGTCAATGGTAAACTACTTCAACACAATTAGTAAATATTAGCTTAAGAGCAAGTTCGATTCAATCTATGGAAAAACAGTTTCCTGTAATGTTCAGATCCTCAGAACAGAAGTTTACACTCAAAGACATATATATATATATATATATTATATATAATATATATATATATATATATATATTATATATTATATATATAATATATATATAATATATAATATATATTATATATATATATTACAGAATTCAATAATATATCGACCGTTTGATAGAATAGGTGTGTTCTCTAATCGGGGTTCGGTCAATTTTTCAGGAAAAAAAACCGAAACATTGGCAACAGAGAGTTTGATTTTTTATCCTGAAAAATCAAACTCTCGTTGCCAACGTTTCGGTTTTATTTAAAACCTTTTTCATAGGCCTACAAACAAAGAATAATAAGAAATCACATATCAACATCAAACATATACACAATATGAAAATGGATTGTTACAAGTTATGAATATTACAAGCAAAAATATTTCAGAGATACATAAAACAATATTACTTACAGAAGTAAGAATTTTTTAACTAAGAAAATGAAATTTACATTATTTAAAGGAACAACAATGTTAGCCGGACAAAACCTTCGACTAGACTAATAAGATAACATTACAAATAACCTCACACTGTTCACTCAAGGGAACTAAATAAATCAAATTTCACTAAACCTCAGCACAACACTCCAGAATAAATATTACTTAAATTAGTAATATCACTTCTATGATTAATCGAACTTAGATCCTTTTTAATATATAACATCTCAAGTGTCTTCCTTCTTTGCTCATCTTTTTCTTTTTCTATTATAGTTTTATCTTCAAAATCGAACGTGTGACCTTCGTTTATGGCATGCCCAGCTAAGGCTGTTGCGTTACTTTTATTTGTTCTTATGGAATAATTATGTTGGTACAACCTTTCTTTGAGAAAACGACTAGTTTCACCATAGTAACACTTGTCACAGTCTTTACATTTGATGGCATAAATGAGGTTACTTTGTAACTCCTTCGGTATTTTTTCTTTCAAATTTGAAAATAAAGATTTATTTTTTCTTTTATTATAAAATGCCAGTGTAACTTCAGGTACGTTTCGTTTGAACACTTTTCTAATTGATTGTGATAAGCCCTCAACATAAGGAAATTTGAAATACTTCCTATTTATAACTTCTAGTTCAGCATGATCTTCATTTGAATGTGCTGGTTGCTGTCTTAAATATCTTAACCAATATCGTTCAACTAAGTTCTTCGGATAACAATTTTTCTATAACAATAATTTCACCCTTTTCTTATTTTCATTTAGAAAACATGGACTACTTATTTCAATAACTTTTTTAACCAAATTTTGGACGCAATTTAATTTTTGGTTTATAGCATGAGAAGAATGGTAGTTCAGGATTCTTGCAGCACTGGTAGGTTTTTTAAACCAATCCGTTAAGATATTGCCATTTTCACCTCTTATAACTTTCACATCTAAGAATGGCAGATTTCCATCTTTCTCTACTTCACAAGTGAATTGTAGACGATTATGAAAAGAATTAAATATATTTAATACATTATCTTCTTCTCCCTTTTCAATAATTAAAAACAAATCGTCCACATATAATTTAATAAATTTCACCTTCGTACCTAATTTATTGATACTGTTTTCCAATAGTTCAATCATAACTATATTTGCGAGAACTGGTGAAATTGGTGATCCCATTGGTAATCCATATTTTTGTTTATAAATAGTACCATCAAAGGTGAAATACCTTGCTTCACATATATATATATATATATATAATGTATATATAGGTGTGTTTTCTATCTATATATACGTCTTTGCGTGTAAAAATTACATATATACTTACATACTTATATATATATATATATATATATATATATATATAACAATATTTTACAATAAATACGTGAAATAACAATCAATGTTCAAACCACAATAAGAAATAGAAAAAAAAAAGACTAAGGTCTTTCTACCCTAACAACCTGTCTTCGTCAGAGTCTGAAACCAAACTAAAACACAAGGTGTGCAAATATCATAGTAAGGGGTTGAGAGGAGTGGGAAGAGAAGTATTTTAAAGGGTGTAAAGTGCACTAAAGGACAGTAGTCCAGGGTGTGATGTTTGGGTAAACAAAAGAGTACAGTAAGAAAAAGTAGAAAACTATCTGCTAGCTGTCAACCCCTTTTACATGAGGCTATTCCTATCGTTAAGACTGAGTCAAGTTTGAGAAATTTGTTACTAATGATTATATTATTTGATCTATCAGAGAGGATTCGATAATATTTCTTAACAACACCTATTTTTCATAGGTAATAGATATAGTTCCTTTCCAATCAATTTGTTGATTTTCATTATTTATATGCAACAATAAGGCACTACTTTTTTCCTGTCTACTTACGTTGTATTGGTGTTGTTTTACAACGTGTCTTTAAAGATTTACTGGTTTGACGAATATAAATTTTATAGTAATTTTTGCATGAGATTTTATAAATACCACTGGACTCCAGTTCCCTGGGATAGTTATCAGTCTTTCTAGTGTTAATCCTGGTCCTGTATAGCTAGTTTAAGTATATTATTTGAGAATTAATTAATTTAGTACTTGACAATAATTTATTGAATGGGTTATTAACTAATTTGTTAATTTTCTGAGCGTGCTACTATCTCTCCTTTGCCCTGCAGTCTTATTAATTATAAATTGTTTATGGTAAACACATTAAATAAAACCACAAACAGTTTAACTAAAATTACTGAGACGTTATTTAGTTATTAAGACACTCATTTGTTATCTACTTAGAACTAGTTACTAGTAGTTACTATTTGAAACTAGTTAAATATTTGTTATTCTCATTTTAACCTGGTCGGATGGGTAGCTTGTAAGCCATAGTCTGAAGTCCGGGTGGGTGTTGTTAGTGTCAAAGTTTTCGCACATTTTTTCAAGAAAGGGCATCCATGATGCAGCTAAATGACAGTTCTGGAGGCAAACCCAGTTACCTTGCCTCATACCTTGTTCTATCATTGCCTGTGCCCTTGGACCCTGTTGGCAATTGTCAGTATGGTAGCATTATTATGGTTGAAGTATTAAACAGAAAACAGAGTTTAAAAACTGAAAAGCTTAAAAAAATTGAACCATTTCTTAAGGTTGCTTCTTCACAGTTTCTCTCCAAAATGCCTCCAGGGAATTCTCCAGTATCTCACAAATAACAATGAGAAATGAGATATAACAGTAATATTAAGCAATTCCCGGACTGAAATTCTCAGAACGTCAGGAGTCCTAAGTGAACTGTTGATGATCTCAGATTGGAAATTGTGAGATAATGATGAATTCCACGTAAAAACATCTACCTGGTGTTTCACGGTATGGCAAAGAGTTCATATATATATATATAATTAATAATTTAAAACAAATATTTTCCATGTCTCTACTAGAAAACACAAAAAGATCTCCTCTATTAACCAGTTTGTTTTTCCATCAATAGTCTTATGCATCGTCCTGTGCCCTCACTGCTTCTCGGGTAGCGTGTAAAAGACCTTGATTCCAAGTCTGTACGATGTTAAATAAACGTTAAACACCTTTACACTCCTAATTTAAAAGAATAAAAAAGAGAAGATTAAGCAATCTCTACCACTATTCATTAAGCTATTTAGTAGAACGACTTTAATGAACTCAGTTCATTGATGAACGACCTTACTGGGTAAGTTTAGCGTGATTACCAAAAATTTGGACTTGGGAGATAGCAAAATCCAAATTTTTCATTACATGTGTAATCTTTTTGAAATCCCGCTATATACTCCAATTTTATTTGACATTTTGATTAGGAAATATGTTTTTTATCTTAAATTTTTATAAGAGAAAACTTACAATTTCCAACGTAAAATGTAGAAAATAAGTTGTTGATTCGAATGAAACACAACAAACAAACAAACAAACAAACACACACACACACACACACACACACACACACACACACACACACACACACACACACACACACACACACACACTCACACACCAAATGAAAACAAAAGAGTTTTAGTTACTTCCAACTAACTACTTCTTTCGTTATTTTTTTCTATTGAAATCTTGGGAAGAGTTGAATAAATAATTACTCTGGATCAAAATAAATAAACCTTACAGTTCTACGGTTATAGTTGTAAGGAGAGTTGTAATCTTTTCTCGAATAGACTCTATATTAATTAATGTAGTGAGAAGTTATGAAATGAATTCTTTAGTTATTAATGTTAAAGGGTATATAAATTTCATATAAGAGTATGGTACTGAATGACTAAAATAAACTAATACACCTTTCGCCTTATACTCTCGTAGTGATATTTATTTAATTTTCAGTTTACCTGCCCTTGACCCAGAGAGATGTAAAAGAACTGGTCAATACACTCCATTTTGTTAGCAAATAACAGAAGAGACTGCATTGGGTCGATGCCTGAAGACAGAATGAATATGATTGGGACAAGACAAGAGGAGTCGTAGTAACAGGTCATCATGTCAAACATGGGAGGCTTCGTGAACTTGGCTCCGATTTCTTCAACAATGAAGTCTTGAATTAGTGGCAACAACTGCAACGTATCAGAAAGTAACATTTAATAGAAAACTTCGAAAAACATGCAAACTGGCCAACATTTAGCTTGCCTCTAAGCACACTACCAACGATATCACTTATATCTCAACCATTATTTCTAATGTTTTAGAATTAATATACAAAATATATTATTTAAAAATATTGTAATATGTTACTTCTGGGCAGGGATGGCTCATGATAAAATCTGTCCATACTATTACATAAAAAATATATTTGTAAGCACTAATAATTTAATGCTCACATTATTCAATTCCTGATATACTTACATAAGTTAATTCCATAAATTGTTTAAAGAAAATTAGAATTTTAAATGCAACAAATCGTATATAATATATGCCAATATATATTAATATTAATTAGTATATATATATATGCCAATATAAAAAATCGTATATATATAAACCAAAACCAAATTTGAATTTCAATTAACAGATTTCCACAATCTTATCTGTGAAACCTGACCTCGTAAATATAATGAAAAATTTAGTAAAAAACACACAGAAACTCTGTATGATAATTATTGTAAATTTGTTTGATTATAGTATAGAATGAAATGAACTGGAAAAATATATTTCAATTGGATTTGGATTTATCATCAAACATTTCTCTAGGCTCACGGGTTCTAGTCACACTGTTCTCACATGTCACCTTAAACAAGTATTGTAGCCACAAAAGCAACCACATTGCAATTTCAGAATTCATTATTCATCTCATATTTTAAAATATTCATACATATATTTTTCTAATATTTTGTATAAACTAAACTCCTATATGTATATAAACCTTATTAATAAATCTTAGGATGTTATTTATCTTAAGTATAGGTTTAGTAGACAATGTCTCACAGTGACAAGGACGCTCTAACTTAGTTTACTTAAAAAGTTCTCTCGCCCTAAGTACAGCTTGTGTGCCACAGGTACACAACCATTGCTTTACGATGTTGGGCACTCGTAAAGATCTATACTTTTAGCAGTCTCCAAGGTTCTTTCGAAGCTCCAAAGGATATATGACAGAACACGAGATCTACAGTAGGACCGTAGTATATTAAAACGTACATGTGAGGTCAGAGATCTGCAAGGTTCATTTCATATCTTTCAAGGTATCAAGAGGTCGGTAAATGGCTAGATAACACAGCAGTCAAGAAAATACGAAAAAGTAATTTACTTGTCTCTTGTAAATTTGATATCTCATTTTATATAACTGATAACAGATGTATTCAATCTATTTATCACAAAAGACACAGTACAAATAGTACAATACCATTCATGCACTTATTTATAGAACATGTCGAAGTTCTAAATGTCTAAGAAGTCCGTGGAAGAGAAAGGCTGGTGCTCACTCCCATCTATTTACTCAGTTCCTTACATTTACAAATAAACTAATCTTTCTACAATTCAAAAAATTTATTTCGACCATTATTTAATATACGCTTATTATTTTAATAATGTCGAAGTTGGTGCAAACGGTGGCTTTAATGGAAAGGCTTTTGCTCTCCAATCAAGGAAAAATTACAAGAATTTCAACATAGCAAACTATTATTGTACAATTTGAAATATCAAATTTTAAACAGGATGGAAAGGATAGTTAAACGAAAATTAAACTTTGTATTGGCATAAAGTGATATTCACATGAAGTACTTTTTCACATGATGGATATACATACTGTCCAAAGACCGTTACGTTTTTCTTCACATGTTAAACAAGTTTATAGTATTAACGTAACAAACATAGAATTTATATTGTACTCGCAACATCAGTTTAGAGATTCATCCATGCAAAATATAGTACGTGTAAAAATCAAACCCATAACGCGTCTGGTAACAAGGATTAAACGACTGGAAAGATAGTAGTCTGCTTATGTACTAAGTTACAGTATTATTTGTAGTTAATACAGTCCTATTCGTGGTTATATGATTTCATATAATAAGGCAAGTACGACAGTGATATATTTATTTTTGCAATAAGACACTGGTTTACCTGGTCAGGTCTCAAGACCTTTATTAAAAGGAGCTGATGGAAACAAGAGAGTTTGGCTTTCCAGTTAAAGGGAAGGCTCTTGGAAGAGGGATTCGCCAAAGAGCAGAACTGAGCCCAAGTATCTATGTGCTGGACAATACTAGCCTTGATACCTATGAAAAATAATAGTTTACGAATTAGAAAGGTAATACCTACATCAAACAAATATAAGATTTAATAAGAAAATAATAATTGACAAACTTTTACTCTCCAGTAAGCAATAGCTAAGATATTACTATTAAACCTTCTGTCATTAGTAATCTGAAATTTCAATAACATATAAACAATAGTGAAGTCGCACTTTTAAATTTAAGATTATTTATGATATTTACAAAGAGTGTTTGGCCTTTTAGGTGGATAACTTGTGAAAGGGTTTCTGTTTTCGTTTGATTTGTCCCGGTGGTTTAGATCACAAGGGTCGAGTTTACTGCATTCTCTAAAGAAGAATGATTTTTTTTTCTTATTTACATGATGTGGACTTATTCAGTAGAGATATAATCAGAAGAGTATTATCTTTTGTTGTTTGTTGTTTCGCTACAAAATTTGATGTCCCTAGTCAATTTTAAATCAAAGCTTAGTAATGAATAAGGTCATTAAATTACTTCAGAAGATTTCATTATGAAATTAAATGAAGGTTAAATATGATTATGAGTGATTATGAGTAAAAATTAGGAAATACATTAAAATACAGATAGATTAGAAGATTTCGTCGTATAATCCTTTTCGGATATAATTTTAATAATATGTCTTGATGTTTTTCTGAAAAATATTTTTCAGTAAATGACTTCAGTACTAGGAAATAGGTTAAAATTACAGGAGAGTTTCCTGTACTTCTATATAAATTCTATATTTATATAGATGTAGACTACTGATACAAATCTGAATAACATATGGATATTAAAAACAATGCGTTTATAAAATCTAATCACTTATCTAACCTCTATAACAATAATAAAAGAAATATGAGTAATTATAACTCATCTGTACTAATTTTTTTAATCAAACGTATAACTGAATGAAATTGTAAGTATTACTTGAGTAGTAAGTAACAAGTCCGTATTTCTGTAACTTTTTCTTCGTAACTTGATTTTTGATAATTGTAGAAAGTTTCATAAATTTAATGTGTAGTAATTTTTGTCTTGAACAAAAAAATAATAATTACAACAAAGTTTCAAAATGAACTAGCATTTTACGTAAAATAGAGAACACAATTACAGCCTCAAATTATGCTAAAAGTTGTTTTCATCAAAGACAGTCCAAAAATTCGGAACTGCGACTGTGTTCTTCTATTTTATGTTAAGCACTTCACAAAGCTGAAGTGTATCTAAGTCATATGTATAGCAGCAACTGCTACTAAGTTGCAGAAGTGAGTAGCACCTGCGAAGGTGGGCTGGCGATCCAAGACGCATATTTCCTCCCACGACCTTTCCGAGAGCCACTGAGGCGCAGGATTCACTTCTTTCTCCACTTGAGCTAAAGTACCAGTCAGCAGGAAGTCAATGTCTTCTTGCACCAGTTCTCCTTTGTTCCTGTAGCAAGATCGAAGACTTCACAAATCACGTTCCTCACTTTTTACTTATTTCCCGTAACTTTGTATCCACACATGTGTGTACTCACCTGTCTTATTCAACATTAAAAATACCGTAAGAACCAAACATTTCTTTATTACTGCTAGTAGAAATTTGAATGTTTTCCTAACATATAAGCTTACAATCACTTATTAGTTCAATCTATTCCCTACAGTGAATTTAGCATATATAGTTTCAGTGTTCAGTTGAACCATAATTTTTTGAAAATTGAAATTTCAAAAAAATACTTTGTCATTAAATATTGTTATTTCATTAATTTTGGACTATTTAAAGAGGTAGTACAATATGAAAACTGACAACCATTAAGTTGCATAAGCAATAACTTGGTAAAGTTGTTTATTTTAATTATCTTAAATCTCCAGACGTCTAAAAAGGTAATATAATAATTCAATTTCTGTTCAATATTAATTGGACTGAAATAGAACTGAAATAATTTATATTTGGGGCCAATTAAGTTCAAAAAATTGCATAACAAATCACATTTTTTTTATGCATTTGTCAACTATTCGAATTGTGAGCAATACCGATCGTCAAAATAATTAACTTGTACAGAAATCTCTATTCATTCTGCATCCGCCTTATTGGGACGGAGCATGCATATCACTTTCCCTCGCCTTTCATTCATTCTAATTATTTGATGAATAGAATAATTCATATAAGATGAGCGGTACTAATCTTAATCAATCACTAATTTTAATTCCTTGTAGTGCCATAGCTTAGTGCTTTATGATGCATTAAGTAATAATTGCAAAAATAGGGAAATACAATAAATAAATAAAACAATTCCATAGATCGCCAACTAGTGTCATAATTTCCTTACTCATGGTAATGTTATCTGTTGACTACTACAGATTTTTTGATCAACAAAAGTTTATGAATAAACAATTAAAACTCTCAGGTATTAAAAAAGTAAACTTTAAAACACTATAATAAATAAGAGGATAATGAGGTTTCTATATGAATTATCTAACTTTTTAAGATGAATCTAAATTGTCAAAAAAATAGTTCTGGAAAATTTTAATGCAATACTGATTGACAATTTCTACTCTTCTCAATAGTTTTTTTTCAAACATGTTTTTCATAATTTTCTTTGCAATTTCACATTTATTTTAACTTTCCACAGGGAGGTGGAAAATGTTGACGCTGTTATATGCAGAGATCTCTTCCTGCTTATTGACAGATAAGGAAGGTTTACTTTTGGAAGGGTGCATATTACTTGGAGTGGGCAAAAAGTCCTATTAATGGCTTGATTGCCAAAATCTAGACATCCCACTTCTTCTACTGCTCTACACAATTAATCAACCATATCACATGACATTGATTTATAAAATAACAGCAAGTTATTTGCAAAATTAAAATTTATCAGAACTCGGTCAGTTTTTCTGGTTCAAATTAAACTCTCATTGCCAACGTTTCGGTTTTTATTTAAATACTTTTTCGTAGGTAGAAGTATAACATTTTTGAAACAGAAAAACTAAGTATTACATTAGAGATTATTTTACCTGAAAAAATAGTCTGTGGATTTCAATAACAACTGTCTAGTATGAATGGGCACGTGACACTGTTCAATTCATCCAACCTAGAGAGTTGTTATTGAAATCCGTAGACTATTTTCTTAGTTTCAAAAATTTTATACTTCTGCCTATGAAAAAGGTTTTAAATAAAAACTGAAACGTTGGCAATGAGAGTTTAATTTGAACCTGAAGAACTGACCGAGTCCTGATAAATTTTAATTTTGTTTCTATTTCACGGTTAATCTTTTATCAATATATATATATATATATATAAAGATTTCACATAAACACGTAAAATAACAATCAATGATCAAACCACAATAAGAAAATGGGAAAACAAGACTATGATCTTTCAACCGTAACAAGTGGTCTTCGTCAGAGTCAGAGTCAGAGTATTGTGGTTTGATCATATATATATATATATATATAAGATGTATGAATAGATAAATAGTATGCATGAATTAGTTACTTGAGAAGAGTTGTGCACAGAATGAAGGAGTATAGGAGCTTATCTTTGTCGAAGAGAGAACGGCAGACGTTGGTGTACAAGGAGTAGTTGAACACCTCCTTAATGGACGCGATCCTCTCCGACAGATCTTTGGACTTCTTACTGAAATAAAAACATCACAAGTTTCGTTTTTTAATATTTTTTTTTAATATTGTAACGTAAATGTAATCAATCAATGTAATCAAATCTAATCAACGTAAATTTAACATGATTGCAAGTTACTAAAGATGGATCTTAATAATTTCCCTTTTTACACTACCATAAATAAGTTTTATTTACGATATACGTAATTTATATATAATTATTATTATATATATAATCTATTTATAAGTTTTTGAAGATATGCGTGTGTGTGTGTTTGTTTGTGTGTGTGTGTGTGCGTGTGTGCGTGTGTGTGCTTGAGAGAGAGAGAGAGAGATAGATAGATAGATAGAGTGAGTGTGTGTGTATTCAGTATTCATGGGTACTCTACAAACCACATCATTAAAGATAAAGAAAAAGGCTTCTCCTTACCTTGTTCAAATAGATCACCTTTTAGATTCTTAGAAAGGTTAATTTCTGCACTATATGGCTGTAATGTCACTTAGTCTTTAATATTCTATAATATTGAGTGGAAAAGTACATAAAACTTTAATGTATAATGAATAAAGTAAAATTGTCACATATTACATTCCTAAAACAGCTCAGAAAGCAAAAGCCTTGTTTACATTTGGTTCACTCAATATTAGCAAAATGATTCAATATTGGGGAATAACGTTTTTCATTCAACCAAGCAGTAATATGTAGTATGTATGAATTAATTAATTGAAAAGAGTTGTGCACAGAATGAAGAAATATTTTTCATTGTGTTCGGTCAAACAATTCGGACAATTCATCAAACGATTATGAGTAAAAAACACCGAGAAACAACAACAAACTTACAATAATATTTCGACCTTGTCGTCGTCAGAAAAAAAGCGTTGCTCACTTGATAAACAGCAACTAATCATGCAGTGCATACGACCATGTGATTTGTAGTATTGGCAACTCAGAAAAAAAAATAAATAAAAAATAATAGAGTGATAATAATGAAATAATATAAAGAAATAATAAAATAGAAAAAAAGTAGTGAAATAAAGCCAAAACAAAGCAACGAAGAGAAAAAGAAAAAAGGATGTAAGAAGGAATGTAAGGATGTAAGCCCCCATCAATCTCTTACCATAAACCATTTAATCCTAGGTCTACTTTCACCACTGCTGGCAGGGAATGGAACAATGCTGACGTCGAGGCTGAATCACTGTTAAACCCATATCTTAGTTTTTACCTCCTCATGATAATAACGTATACTCCATCCCTGTTCACACCTCTTGCATACACACATCCGCCCAGTATGATGCTTTTTACATTGGTTTGACCCCCATTAAGCTGAGTTTTCGTATATAACAGAACATTCATTGGTCGGCACAGTAACCTAACCATGCTAATTCCCATCGACTTAGATTCACAACTGTTTCCGTATCCAGCTATTTAAACAGATCCCTGATTGTTACGTATTTACCTCCTTAAAGCCCGCTCTGATCCTGGTCTAAATTGAGAAGTAAATTTTTAATTTTTTTATTCCGTTCTTATATCTTTTTTTTCGTTTTTATGGTTCTTTTTTTACACTATTTCAATATTTATTTATTAAATCATTAGTTGTGCAATCCGTAGTTATGTAGTATTTACTTATACTGGGATAAATCGATATTACAAAATCTCTACACTCGCACGAAGTTTTTTTATTCAAACTAGGCGTTTCAAACACTTCGTGTTCATTGTCAGGTTAACTTCTACAGTACAAATTACGAATTAAAGTTACAAAAATAAACCAGAATTATAAACAATAACATTTTATTGTAAACAATTCTGGTTTATTTTTGCGACTTTTAATTTGTAATTTGCATTGTAGAAGATTACCTGACGATGAACAAGAAATATTTGAAACGCACAGTTTGAATAAAAAAAAACTTTTTTTGTTGTGGATATTTTGTAATATCCATTTATCCCGGTATTTTTATATATTATTTTATTTTTTTTTTATATTTTATTATTTCTGAAATATTTTATTTTTTAGCCGTTCAAGTTGATTTTTTGTGAGTTGGAAATACTACAAATCACATTGTCATATTCGCTGCATGGTTAGTTACTGTTTGTCAGACGAGAAGACTACTTCTTCTGATAACTACTAGGTTGAAATATTAATGTGAGTTTTGTTGTTGTTTCTCCGTGTTCTTTTCTTCATTGTAATATAATATTACAATTAACATATATAAGACAAGATTTGAATTGGCAACATGTTAATTGTAACATATATAAGAAATTAAATAAACAAGTCCACAAACTAAATAAGCTAAATTTACGGGAAAATACACATAAAATACAAAATGAAACTCACTACTACTATATTTGCACTACCTCGTAAACAGGTACAAATGTCTGAGTCTCTCCGAAGACGAGCTAGAACCTGTCAATTTAGTTTATATATATATATATATATATATATATATATATATTATATATTATTTTATTTTTTTTTATATTTTATTATTTCTGAAATATTTTATTCAGAAATAATAAAATTATTTTTTATGCGGGGACGTAGCCCCGCTTCGTCCAGCGGGGCTACTCTCCCAGGTTTGTTGATAAACGCTTAATACCTGCCACCAATCAATATCTTCCTAGGACTGCCGCTGAACCCAACAGTTCTCCCTTCCTCGTAACTACTTTCTTTCCTGGGGTCCATAGGATCGGGAATATCATCAAGGACATTTTTCCTCTCCTGTCCTCTTCTCCCTCCACCTCCTCCGTCTTCCGAAAATCCCCTCTCCTGTCCTTCAGAAAGCCTCCCAATTTAGGAAATCTGTTTTCCCACAGATCCCTTGAAAGTCCTGGGATTGGGGTGGTGCGTGGTGGTATGGAGAAATGCGGCCGTCGCCTCTGCCTTACCTGTCCTTTAGTTAACCCTTCACCTTTCTTCTCCTCACCAACCAACTCTTTCCGCGTCCCACCTAACACCTCCTGCACATCCAGGAATTGCGTCTACCGACTGAACTGTAGACAATGTGGAGCATTCTACATTGGTATGACTTCTACCAAGCTCAATGAGCGTTTGAACAACCATAGAGCTTCGGTCGGTCAGCGCAAACTGCTTCCTGTAGCTATCCATGCCAACAGCCATAACCTTTCTTTTAATGACTGCTTTACTGTTCAAATCATTAAGCTAGTGACCACTGATGACCGTAGTTTGACATTAAGAGCGTCTGAGGAGGCCCACATATGGTTATTGGGGGCCCGATCAGATCCCGGTTTAAATCAGAAGCGTTAACTTTTATTTGTTTTTCCTTTTATTTTTAACTTATTTATTCATATTCATATATATATTTTTTTCCCTTTTTTTCTTTTTCTTCTTTTTTTATTATATTATATATATATTTATTTATTTTATTATTATTTTTTTATTATTTTCTTTTTTTATAATATTTAATTTATAATTTTTAATTTTATATTTTTATCTATTGTTTTTGCTTTCTCCGTTCTCCGACGTTTAGTGCCTAGCTCCTTTTTTACGCTAGTGCTGCTCTCTTCGGTTGACTCTTTATTTCTTCATTCGCGCTCCGTTCTTCGACGTGGGGAGATCTCTCTCACTTCGTCCTCTCTTCAAGTCTACTCTCCTGATGACGAACAACAGTTCGAAATATTGAATTCTGTAAGTTTTCTTTGTATTGTCTTTTCTGTGTCGTGCTTTGTGTAATTTAAAGTTATATATATATATATATATATATATATATATAAACTCCAACGTCTCCAACCGTCTCTGAACCAGTGCGCTTGGTTTCCCTCTCTTATCTCTCCTGAAGAAGGTTCAAACCGAAAATTAGAGACTGTAACTCTGTTCTTTTGATTTCTCTATGTTTCTTTGTCTATATTGAACTACATATATATATATTTGTAAAAGTTGGAAGCGCCCTTCATTTAAACATATATTGTTAAATACCGCCCCATATTTGGCTTGTATCTGTTTCTTACACAATTTCTCCAGTAATTGTGAAATTGTGTAAGAAACAGATACAAGCCAAATGAGGGGCGTTATTTAACAATATATATAATTATATATATGAGTGTAAATTGAAGAACAGTAACTCACAGAGTAAAGAAAAACACTTACAAACTCAAATTTTTGGGCAATCCGTCTTCAGGATACAGAGTCTTTCTGTTTATTAAGAGTATATATATACATTGAAAAACAAACAAACAATAGACTACTATCATGAATAAAAGTACATACGAGTTGTCGACGGACTGCGTATATATGTTAATGAACCAAGGCAAAGAGAACTGGTACATGGGGTCAATGGCTGGCAGGTCTGTGATGGTGTAGTAAATACCAGCGGAATGGTCAGCTACTGGCTTGTACTTGAGCCGGAAAGACTCTATCATCACGCCAGTCTCCTTGGCTGCTTCGTCTTTGGCGCTGATCTCCCTTGAGAGAGCCTGTAACAATGTCAGCTCAGTTAGTTCTGATAAAAGGTGTAATCTGGTAGCACTATTTATGCGAAATACAAAATACTAGTCTACCCGTCACCCTTTGTGTCACTCAGAAATTATAACAATAGGTATTGAAATTAATTCACTGAACAGGATTTACAGGGATAATTTTAATTGTTGTTTCTTGTTATTAAGGCACGGAAACCGATTCTTATTGGCTCGAGCTTTTGATATAGCATTCTTAACATGATGCAAAATATATACAAATTAAGTATATTAGCAAAATAAAAATCTTTTAAAAGTAAAAAAAATAATATATTTTATGATATAAATAAATTAAACATCAATTCAAGCTATGTACACAATGAAATATATTTAAAACAAACAAAACTTATAAACTGAAATATTCAATTTATTTACCTGATATAATAGATTTACCTAATGAGAGGAATATATCTTTATGATATTACCTTCAAACATTCGTATTTTTTGGCAGTTGTGTTCAAGTTTGAAAAATATTCATTTTTAAGCTCTAATGTAGTAGTTTATTATATATTTGTTACATTTATTTATAATACATTTGCAGTACTATCATCAGCGAGCACGAAAGCGTCTGGGCTACTCTGGCTCGATGCTTTTATTTTATTTCCAGTTTTTACATTTCGCAAATTTTAAATTAATTTTTTTGTTACATTTATATATAAAACATTTTTACTACTGTCATCGTCGAGCACGCAAGCGACTGGCTACCCTGGATCCATAGCTTTACTTCATTACCATTGTTTATATTATTCAAATATAAAAATTCAAAAATTTTTTTGTTACATTTATTTTTAATATATTTATTCCACTATCATCAGCGAGCACGCAAGCCAGTGAGCTACCCTGGCTCTATACCTTTGGTTTATTAGCAGTGTTTATACTACACAAATATTAAATTAAAAAGAAATGTTTTTGTTACATTTATAAAGAATATTTTTGCACTACTGTCATCGTAGTAGTGACTCCAATTTTTGGAATATGAGATAATTTTCTTTTATTTAATATTATTCAGGTAATAAATAATATATATTTAATTTCAGGTCTCTATCTCTGCGGGAAATGGGTCAAGAAACAAAGGAACTAACGAACTTTGTATATAGAGATTGTACTTACTTAATAATAAATTTTTTTTTCAAAACAAACTAGGAGTGAATAAGGCAGTAGAGGCTAACAAGGACTTTCATAGGGTTGTGCCAGGAGATAAGCCAGCAGACAGGCGAGGGCAACAGGGACTTTGATTTCTGGTAAGGAAAGGTTAGAAAAGGGCCTTGACAAACTTTCGAGCAATATGAAGTGTTGACTTTGATGTTAAATATGCTGCTGCCTTCATTTCACTGAAATCCATTATTTTTGGAGTATCTATTATTAATATTAATAGTTATTATAAAACTTTTTATTTTAAGTTAATATTCTGCTTACATAGAGGACTTTATTTATATTTTTAAGGATTTTAATTTCATTTCCATTAGGTATTAAATATCTTTTAGCATTCAGATAAATTTTTTTTCAATTATTTATCAGAAAATAAGACTCGTTTTTTCAACCAGTATGTTGATCAATATTTTAAATGTTATTTTTCAAAGAACTTAAATCATATTTGCTTTATAATTGTAGTATTTAATGTTAAAATTGTTATAAAATATTTAGAACTTTCCATAATTTATGAAAATAAAAAAATATTTTGAGCAGATAATAAAGAAGTTACATAATCTCATTAAATGTATCATAGAGGTACTAACAAATACTTATTTTGTTATTCATGAAAGCGAAGAGGATTGCATTTTAAATTCAAAGGCTTAGAAGCCTTTTTAAAAGTTTTTTTTTAAAAACTAGCTCCCACAAAAATCATGAGTTCTTTTTTCAAAGTAAATATTTTATTCAAATAAATATGTTAATTTGTTAATCTTTATTTTGTTTAATGTGTCTTTGTTGTATCATATGCTAGGTGAATATGATAAATAGTTTTACAATAAATGCCTGTCTATCTTTTTAATACACCTAAAAGCAATTTTTCAATAGCTTTACTTTTTTGATGGCCATCAACTCCGTGACATTAACTTTTGGTGATTTCGAAAATAAATAAATGCAATGAAATATGTGTTGTTTATATAAAAACACTTGGTAAAGTACTAAAGTAATAAAATCGGGTTAAGTACTAAAACGTAATGAAACAGTGGTTAAAGGTAAAAGCATCCTATTTTGACTGAAGTATTACCGGTTGACTGGTAACCTGAAAACCTTTTAAAGTTAACCTGCTTCAGGTTTATATTAATAATTTGTAAATAAACTTTGTATTGATTTCATACAAATTAATAAAAACATTGGGGAATGCAAATAGAAATATAAAACTGATATACAGTGAATTTTATGGATATTATAAGGGGGGAGGTATATGTTTTTAAAGGTGTTTATTTATGCTATGGTTGTGATTTTTGGTGAACAAGTTTCTTGGTGGAAAGTTTAGTTTGGAAGCCCAATCTTGGGAAAACAACAGTCATTCCCTTATTAAACTTAATTTGAACTTTATTCATCCTTCCAACAAAATTCAACTCATTTTTGTTTTAGTTTAAAAATATCTTTCATAGGATGATATTTTTTTTGAAAAGAATTTTTAAAAAAACTGCATAAGGAAATTTTGTTTGAAAACTGGATACTGAATAACTGAGTTAATAAATCATTAGATGATTTGAAGAATATTAACATATAAAAAATACAATATATCAGAATCAATTAAGAATAGATTAATAATTCTGCGAAGACTTAAAGTATTAGCATATTTATTAGTGGAAAGGTTACTCTCTGAACTTCTTATTCATATACAGTATGAACTTAGAAGAGACTTCCATTTACCAAAAAAAAAATCTTTGTGTCTCATCTTGGTAAGCTTATATAAGCACAGAATCATATATGCTTGGGTATGAACGGAAATCTGCCAGCCTGTCAAAGAGCGTCTGTACTGTAGGTTACCCATATTTGACTTATGCAAATAGATTTATTAGGATTAACATTATCATTAAAACTTTTTTTTTTGGTCAACATACGAGTTTTTAAAATCTGTGCATTACATTTGAGTATAAAAGACAGAGGATATAAGAGACATATCCATATTAAAAGATTGAGAAAAAACGAAATGAGAAGGTTAAATTAAACCTTGGATGAATCGAGAATATTGACTGCCGTTTCATCTTCAAGTATATTGCCTTTGACTGAAGAAAGAGTTTCTAGAATCTTGTCTTCTACTTCTTTCAAAGCTCTCTTGTTTCTGGCCCCCTGTACAATAAGTACTTCCCTTTTCTCTTGTAAATCAGGCCTGAAAGTATTTAAACCTATTATTTGAAAAAAAACAATGCAATTTTCCCTCAACCAAGGTGTTTTTTGGTGAGTTTTATGTTATATGCTTTCTACACGTCGTTGTTTAGTTTCAGAAAGCGGTAAGAAGCAGATTTTGAGAATTTTCGTTTTTATAATAAAGAGTATTTTAAATTACCTTCTGCATAAGCTGCCTTGCATTATTATATGCAAACCACATTATTTTATATACTCGATATATATATATATATATATACAAACTGTGTGGCCTGGTGATGTATATATATATGAAAAAAGATTTCACATAAACACGTGAAATAACAATCAATGATCAAACCACAATATGCCATAGGAAAGCAAGACTAAGATCTTTCAACCGTAACAAGCGGTCTTCGTCAGCTTGTCAAAAAAAAAAAGAAGTTTTTTTTGACTCTGACGAAGACCGCTTATTATGGTTCAAAGATCTTAGTCTTGTTTTCCCATTTCATATTGTGGTTTGATCATTCATATATATATATATATATATATATATAGAGAGAGAGAGAGAGAGAGAGTGAGGGAAGTCAGTAAATATATATATATCATGATAAACGAAAAACGGTCCGGCAGGACAGATAACACTTAAAATAATAACATAACAAAGACTGACTTTTCAATATTTCGACCTCCATTACGGTCGAAATATTGAAAAAAAATACTATACTTTCGACCGCCATTACGGTCGAAATATTGGAAAGTGAGTCTTTGTTATGTTTCAGTCTATGTGTCACAGTTTATTTTAAGTATATATAGATATATATGTATTTGAGACTTTAAGAGATATAATCCCGCGAAAATCTCGAAATCTGATTTTTTCGTGATAGCTATACTTTACTTACAGTAAAGTAAAAATCAACCATAAATAACCCTTAAAGACGTAAAAACAATATCCACGAGTATAGTAGTCTACCCCCATAAAGATCTAAAACACAAAGTCAAATAAACTTAACGTACATTAATATTAATATTATTGAATATAATAAAATTAATGAAAATTACTTATATAATTTAACATGTACTCAAATAATTAAAATATAGTTGAAAGTATGTCAACTTACCGATCTTTGGCAACTACAATTCCTAGAAGTTGATCAGAAAGGCCGTCAAAAGTTATTCCGAAATTGATGATAGTCACTTTGTTGAATACTTCTGGTAGATAGTGGGGGTTTCTCAGTTTTGTGGTCATGTAGAATCTGAAATTTGCATTGTACTCCATTACACTGTCCCCCAGTGTGATGTATTTGCGACCTCCTGCAAAAACAAAATAATTTATCACAATTATTTGCTGCCAACTTTAAGGTTCTCCTGTGTGTGATTTTTAGAGGTGAGAAAGTGAGGTAATGTACTATCATTCTTATAAGTGTAGTAGACTATCCGTGACTCTTTGTATCACACAGAAATTATATTTCACCTGTTAATATAAACTATTCAAACATCTGTGGTACTGACAGTATGTGTATATATAAAACTTTTTTTCATGTAGGAAGTGTACGGATAGTACAATGTAATGAAATTACCACAGCTTAATAAATTCTGAGTTAGGAGAATAGTTCGTTCAATTCTTCAAGATCAATGAAAACACAACAATGTATTTGTTTTAAATGATTCTCTTTAGATATACTTTCAAAAAATCTTCAATGAATCTGAACAATAATTAACTATCGTATCTCATTTTATGAAACTAATGTTAGTTAAAAATACCCTACTGAGACTCCCAAGGAGTCATATGAGGTTAGTAGTAGGTCTACTGACAGGATACGGTGCTTTAGAAGTCACTTAGAAAAGGTCGGTCTTCTAAGGGGATCGACAGAGTGCTGACTAGGTGGGGAGGCAGAAGAAACTGCCATTCACATAGAGACTACTGCTCCAGAAATTGCGTTCCACTTCGACTACTATTAAAATATTGATGTTTTAAACAGACTAGAAGTATTCTTAGTACCACAGAGGTTGTTAGAACCATTTAAATTACTGCAAACTATCTTAACTCGTAAATTTTTTTCTCCGCTCAAGCGCTTACAGAATCAGAAGCACTTTCTGACTCCGAGCGTCAGGAATGGTACATAGAAGTAGTTGGAATGTCATTTCTGTTTTAATTTTAAATGGTTCTAATCTGTAGGCCACTATAGCACAAATGTATGTTGTCTCAGCAATCACCTGCTCTGTAAGGACCGTATTGTTCGGTACCCTTTCAACACCAGTATTCTACAAGCTAATCTATAATCAAATATCATTCTCCCTCTCACTAGATCTTTTCCTTGCCCTCTCTCTCTTTCTCTGTATGTGTATTTTTGTGTGAACCCTTCCGAATCTATATGAACTCTTATGCGAGTACTGGAGGGCTAAACTCCCATAAAACTTTATATACCATCCCATTTGAATTAAATTCAAACCGTATGCATGTAACACTAATTTATGAAAATGTTTTCAGAGAAGAAAATGGAAGTGGGTCCAAATCTCGAGAAGACTCCAAAAGGAAGTTAGTTCTTTCTTTTCTTCTAGCGAAGCCTACTAGTTATCTAGAAATTAAATCATTTGCTTAACGAACTGAAACTGTTTAATGAACTATTTAAATAACTGAAATATTTAATTTTTAATAAAACAAAAGTATAAAAAAACAAAGAGATTAATCTGTCCCATTCGTAACAAATTAAAAATAATTTCGAACATATATTAGGAAATGCATATGATACAACAATATAAGGCATTAAAGCTGACAGGTATATTAGGCGAAGAAGAAATACGATCTGTTTATCCTTTTTCAAATTATTATAATTTTCTCAAATATTAACACACTTCACTAAATTACTTACTAGGAACTAAATTAAATAGTATTCTACAGAATTCCATAATATAAAAATAAGAAAAAAAATTTCATAAAAAGAATGAAAATAGTAGATAATATGACATGTACTAGCTTGGCTGCTGGTTTTTAATAAGGTGGGTTGGCTCTTTATATGCAAGGGAATAAGGAGGATGTAGCGTACATTGCTAGCTCCCAATATGTCGGCAAATATTGACGCTTCTCAGAGCGATTCTACAAATACAAAAATATTCCTTAATTAAAAATCTCTGGTAGTTTACACTAAACCTTACTAGCCACAAAACTATTCTGCACATCAGAGTGATTTATTTTAATTTTCTTATCGCAAAAGCTTGTCATCTCACTTAGTAGTAAGGCCATCATGACTTTTATTAACAATCATTAATTTACTTGATTCAATTTTATCAATATTGTACCTATATCTATTTTGTCAATAATTATGACAATGTAATAGTTTTTACAATCTGACAAGCTCCTGCTTCTAAAAACTTACCAGTTGTCCTTAAGCTTTACATTCTACCTTTTAATATTCTTAATTCTTAAAAATTGAAATGATGTAAATTCATATTAAAACTACATTTTATGTAATAATAATAGTTCTTCAAATAACCAAAAGAGCGGGTTGAAATTTATACCCGTATTGATATAAGAAATGGTAGGTGCTTTGTCTATGTTTTTCCTGAAAATTTCTCAAAATATACCATAATGACACTTTTGAACGCAGCAATTTCATTGTTGGAACTCATCTAACAATAAGCTAGTTTATTATACGACTCCATTATTGTCTGTCAATTGTCGTGACCAATGTCGTGTTTACAATCTTAAGATATTGTTAGCTTTGTATAGGAAGAACAAGCTCGGTACCTATATTGCACTCTCTAAGATGAACTGAATCTGTTTTTGCGATTTCAATGAAATCCTTCCACTAGATTTTTATTGAATTCGCCGTGGTTCTGACTTATTAGTCGACTTTTAATATGTAAAGAATAAGATCTTCATAAAAGTTTATGTGAACTTCTTTTTATTGTGTAAATTAAGAACTAATTGAGGTTTCTTTTGTTACATCGAAAATTTGGCACTTTGGTCGTTTATTGGTGAAATAAAACAATAGTATTTTATATAATTATAAATTAATTTATCCCTGATAATAGACATAATGAACATTTGACTAGTTGGAGACATCATACTACAGATCCCTAGGGAAGATTCTGATGAAGTAAAAAATGGAGCATATAGTTATTCAACCCTTCGCTTGCTTGTATAAAGAATACGTGTGGTATATTTAACGATGTTCGGCCACGTCTGTTTAAACGCACAGTTGTATTGGAAAGGTGTGGTAGAACCCCTGGAAATTATTAAATAGGCAAATATCCAGCTCTTCTTGCTGTGATGTAAAATGGATGGAAGGAATTGAGCAGCTAGTATGCTAATAGCTTAGTGACATCCTTGAGATATAAAAAAATATTACAATAAAAAACACTAACAATTTTAGCTAAGTAGAAGAAATGTTTTTTTTTTATCTACACACATAATAGATAAAAAGTATATTTGTTATTATAAAATATTACCCACACACTATAGGGATCTTACTTAATAAGGTGTATTTTTGGGTATAATATCAATTTGAACTGTCTAACAGTGTTGCCTGTTGAGAGTTTACAACATTCTTGATTAACACCCACTTAAAAACCAAACAAACAGACATGATGAAACAAACCTCAAAAAAAAAACAAAAAAAACATCAAAACGTGCAAATTTATTAAAATTGAGTATTAAATATTTCAAGATTATTACTTTTGCATAATTACTCGTAAACAAATAAAAAAATTCTATAAAACCAAGAAAAATAGAGTAAAAAGAAAATATAAAAATTTTAGGAAATATTAAAAAAAAATCATATTAGAAAAATAAATAAAACCAGAAGAACGTATATTAAAATATTAAAACATAAAAGAAAAATATGGAATAGCCTACACTCAACTTGAGTAGAGTTATGTAGAGTATACCAAACTTGTTGATAGTTTATCGAGTTTTGGTTGTATTTCAATGTGTCAATCGTGCAAATATATTAAAATTTGTAGGTATCCAATAATGTATCATTTTTATTTTACTGTAAGTAAAGTATAGTGATTGTGAAAAAATTTCATCTTGAGATTTTGACGGAATTATATGTTTTGAGGCCCCAAAACTCGTTTTATGTTGTTTTTTCGATGATGTCTGTGCGTGTGTGGGTGGGTGGGTGGGTGAGTGTGTTAGCATTGCTTGTTACCACGCTACGGTCCAGAATCTTTGATGGATCAAGTTGATATTTTACACAAAAATGGTCCCCATAGCGTAGATGATCCCTATTATTTGGGAAGAATTATGCTTGACGGGAAAATCCCTTTTTTTGCCACAAACCGGTTTTTCGAAAACATTTTTTTCTCCTAAACTGCTAACTGTAGAGTTTTGAAATTTTGGCATTATTTTTCAGGTTACAAACGAAATAAACGAAACATATATAGAAAATGGGATTGGTGCCACTGGGATACGGCTAAAGAGCTTTCACGTAAAAAAGCATTGACCTGGTTTGTTGTAATATCTTTGCGCTATGGCCGAAAAGGCGCAGGCACGCAATATTATACCAAAACAGGCTGAAAGTAAAGTAAACTGAAATAATTGTAATATATTGATTTAAAAGCAATGTGACCAATGCCTTTTCGAAAATAAGTACTATATTTGTAACATAATTCTAAATTAAAGTTTCAGTAAAATTTAAAACAACTTTTTTAATTCCAATTATTTTTATGATAGATGACTTTTGAGACATCTAGGTAAAATACTAAATTATATTCAGTGAGGAGTGTATCCTGCGGGGATGATTGAACCCCATCACTCTTCCATATCTGTTTCAACAATTCGCTGACTGCCATCTGTTATTAAAAGCCGTCTAAAAGGAGTTCTCTTAATAGCACTGTATGCAAAGACCATTCCATTTTGTTATTTTCAATATTTGTCGTCGTGTTGTTTTACCTTACACTTTTCAACTTTACTTTAGATATACATTATGGTAATTTGTTGGATGATGGGACATATAGTGCCCAAGAGCCAACGCATCTGGCGGACTATATCAAAAGTAGTCAATACCTTTTTAGGAACAGAAGCAATTACTAGTTTAAATAAATATCCAGATAACATATTTTTTTTAACAACCTCTGATATATCGCTGAACATCCTTCTTCTTCTTTAATCAACAGTTTTCTTCTATGAAAGTAAATTAGATGGCTCAGCGGTTCTTATCTTATCGCATAGGGTAAGATAAAAACTACTAATATTTAGCTCCAACAGAGAGCAGCATATCGCAGTCAAACAATGACAAGTACCTTTTAAAAGAGTTTGATTTTCTGTTTTCTTTAGAACAAGCACATATGTAGATATTTTAACAGCGTTTATATGTTAGTGACGAACAAAGGAATTATCAGAGAAGCAGTTAATATGAAATTTATAAAAAATGCATTGACTGATAGATTAGAGTACAGCGTGCCATACTTGTGTTGATTTGAGTAATTAAATAGCAGACATACCTCATCACTGGGAATATCATCTATCAGGATGTAATATGCTCTTTGTATCAGGAGAGCTGCCTTGGCGGTTGCCATCTGCTTAGGAACTGCTTCCTGCAGAGGAGTATTCCTCATGCGGAGTACTATCAAACGTCACAATGGATGTCTTTCCATAGACAGTAAGAAGAAAACGTGCTTTCTTTTCTAAGAAGTATTGGCATATATACATCTATTTATAGAATCTTATTGGGAATTTCAAAAAAATTACGTCTCCACACAAAAAAAGTTTAGTATGAAAACTGACAACATGTTTCAAACACTTAGTGTTCTTCTTCGAGTTTACAATTAAAAAAATATATGTGAGCTTTAAGAGCATTAAAATGAATTATATGAAATTGAATGCAATATATGAATAATGAGTTGCACTATTGAGGTTTTTAACAAAGGAATTAGTATGAAAAATAACTTAATTAATCCTGAAACTTAATAAAACATGACAAAATACTAAAACATGAACCTTTATAAGCAATAAAGATTTTTAATTACCTGCACTCTTGACTTGTTGATCTACGGACTGATCTAAGAAGGACTAAGACTAATGGTTCAAGGAGTGTTGTTCGGGGCGGGACGGAGTTTGAGGAATGTAGTAAATCTTGGCAGGTATATTTACCTAATTGTACATTGAAACATGGGTGTTTTGCAAGAGGAAACACATCTCTTAAATTATATCACAAGGTCATGAAATTTCGGACAATCAACATTTCAAGGGTGCAAGTAATTAAAATCTTTGCTTATAAATTGGTTCATGTGTCAGTATGTTGTCATGTTTTATTAAGGTTCACGATTAATTAAGTAGTTTTTCATACTAATTCCTATGTTAAAAGGAATACTATTGTACTCAGTATTACTGCAATTCGACATTCATATATTGTGTTCAATTTCAAATAATTCACTCTGATGTTCTTAAAGCTCACAGATATGTATATTTTTTAGATGGGAACCTGAAGAAGATCACAAAATGTTCGAAACGCGTTGTTAGTTTTCAGATTAAACTTTTTTTGTGCGGAGACTTATTTTTTTGAAATTTTCCAATATGAGTATATACCACACTATAACCGATTGCACAAGTAATGGATAAAAAATCCTTATTAAATAAGATCTTAGCTACCAAAGTTTTTATTTTGCGTTCCTCTCAGTTGAAGAGGTTAGTGTAATTTATTTTAAGTTTTAATAGTTGATAATACAAGTATATTTATTTATGAAATGTTCTAATATTCAATGCAGGTAATGCAATAAAAAGAAATAATACAGAAAGATTGCAGTAAAGTACTATTAGTTTAAACCAATTGATCGTCATTTACCAATCATAGCATTAATCATTATAATTCTATAATATACAGGAAGTGTAGGAGAAGTCAAAGCTCATAAAGTTTTTGACCGGGAGCAAGAAATGAGGTTGCATACTTGAGAGAGCATTATTTGTTTTTCTTTCAGTCAGACACTGCAGATAGTGCGTTGTGATTTACCTTGCATGAAGGTTTGCTTGAGTAGGACTGGGTCTAGTGGAGCGTCTAGGTCCTCCCCGATGCCCTCGACCAAGACCGGCTTGCCAAACTCGATAGCCACTTCCACCTTTTTCATGTAATCGTCGTCTGACTGCTTCACAACCTCCAGTTCTTGTTCCTTTTCCATATGCTTTATCCATTTGTTGGCTTGCCCTTGAGGGTCGATCAGTAAAGACCACCTGCAAACATATTCTCTAAATAGTATCATTGAGGGTTCAATACTATTGAAATTGTACAGGCTTCTACTATTTCAAATCTCTTTTGATAGTGTCATTAGCAATGATTTTAGTGTTTTGAGCCACATTTATTTATTGAAAATTACTGTACTTTCACTGTTGTATGGTGTATGATGACGCTTTGTGGTTAGGTTCGTAGAGAGTTCTGGTTGACTAACTTGTGCATTGATTTGTTTGGACTTTAGAGTTCTTAAGTGGGCCCTCAAGGCCACGTACAGAGCAGTATCCCAATGACCGGGCACTTCACTCGTCTCTAGTGTCATAATGAATACAAAATTAATCAAGCGTATATAAATTACTGTTGATAGCTCATTATAGTTAGAAAAAGAATCACATAATTGAATATTATATATACAATTTTCTTAATGTGTTCTGAGCGGGCGATTCCTATTACTGGAAGATATAGTTGAAAGTCAGTACCACATCCTTGGGTATGTCTTGAATTCTCTTAATTGAATTTTTATTATTTCACTCTAATTTTTGTAACTGATTACATATAATTTGTATTATAGTGTCTTCCTGATGATGAACATAAAGTGTTCGAAACGCGTTGAATAAAACTTCATTTGTGTGGAGACTTTTGTTGGTTTATCCATTTTACCTCAGAATAAGTTGAAACTTTGTTTAAAATTTGTTCAAAAATTTGTTTTATTTGTTCAAAATTTTTAAAAACAGAGATTTTAACATTTTTTGGATGGGAAGAATAAAAGTGAATATATGCAAGTACATTCGTAGGTTTTCTATACCCTAAAGCGTAACTCTTTACGCTATAGGTTACATAGGTAACCTATGGATCAGGACATCTAAGAAGGACAAATTACCACTTACTTCTTCAAATTCTTCCTCCTTCTTATTCTTCCCATCCAAAAATGTTAAAATTTCTGTTTTTAGAAATATGTTTTTGAGGGCGTTAAGAGTGTGTTCTTCTGAATTCTTTAATGAAGAGATTAAGAATATTAGGTCAATTACCTTATCATTAAAATACCCCTTCTCTTATATCGATTTAGCTTTGAAGGGTGCTAAAAAAACTTTCTCTAATACTTCGACAGAGTCCTGTTCATTGTCAAATTTTATAGTTTAGCCATATCATGAGTCATTGGACCCCATTCCAAGACTAGCCAAAGAACTTGATTTTAATATAGTGTTTTCTAATCGTAATAGCGTGGGCAATATATATATATACAAAACTATAGTTTATCGGGACTCGGTCAGTTCTTCAGGTTCAAACTAAACTCTCATTGCCAACGTTTCGGTATTTATTTAAAACCTTTTTCATAGGCCTACAAAAACAGAGGAAATATAAGAAATAATACAATCATTCAAAAATCAAACAAATAAAAGTGCAATTAGTTACAATTACAATAGAAATTTTGACTATAGGTTAGTGAGAAAACTTACAGAAGTATAAATTTTGAAACAGAAAAACTAAGTATTACATTACAAATTATTTAAAAAAAAAAAAAAATGTATGTGGATTTTAACAACAACTGTAGTTGTGGTATATATATATACTACAGTTGTTGTTAAAATTCACATACTCTTTTCCTTTTTAAAATAATTTGTAATGTAATACTTAGAAAGGTATTGAAAGCCTATGAAAAAGGTTTTAAATAAAGACCGAAACGTTGGCAATGAGAGTTTAATTTGAACCTGAAGAACTTGACCGAGTCCCGATAAACTATAGTTTTGTTTCAATTCCACGGTGGATACTTTTATCAATATTTATATATATATATATAAATGATCAAACCACAATAAGAAATGGGAAAACAAGACTAAGATCTTTCAACCGTAACAAGCGGTCTTCGTCAGAGTCAAAAACCCAACTGATTAGTTGGGTTTTTGACTCTGACGAAGACCGCTTGTTACGGTTGAAAGATCTTAGTCTTGTTTTCCCATTTCTTATTGTGGTTTGATCATTGATTGTTGTTTCACGTGTTTATGTGAAATCTTTTTATATATATATATATATATATATAATATATAAATATATATATATAATTAAAGGAGATAAGTTAAGAATTAACAAATTAAGAGCTAAAATATTCAAAATATGTTCATTTTAATAAAACTATTTAAAATTCATAACATCCCAGGGTCCAAAAAACCTTTCCTTATAAAAAAAAATTACATTAAAAAATGTCACAATCAAAAAAAGCAAATTAATTTCAAAAGGTAGTTTGGGTTTTCACATTTGTGAATGAATTGGTTTATGAAAGGAATTTTGCTACAACTTTAACACAAGTAAATTTTAATACTACAAATTAGATGCAAACTTATCTTAACAATTTATAAATAAAACAAAAGTGATGTCAACAGACTGGTATGAGGGAGGAATGAAATAGTACTTGAATTTTGAAGTGAAATTTCAAGTTTAACGCTCAGCACTGAACAGATGAATACTACTAGGTTAACAAAATTATCGCCAAACAAGAGCTTCTAATTAAATTTTCCCAATGATCAAAAGTTGTTTGTTTTAAAGGTGTAAACAATTTTCAAAGTTTACTCTTTCAAACAACAATGCCTTTTTTTTGACCTTTATTATATATTAATAGAAAATTTTTTAATTTGATAAAAACCATATAAATTAAAAGAAAGAATATTTGTTGAATATCATCAATCATTTATCTTGAAATTAGAAAAATATATTACGTTAAAACATTTGTGTTTTATTTTTAAAAAGAGAGGTTTTCTAGTTAAAAACATCATCTGAAGTCAATTGTAATTTCAACATTACAAACAAGGAAGAGTTATGAAAAAATTCTCTGGTCCTAGCTAAAAGTCTTTCTAATTGAGTTGTAGGAGCTAAAAACGTTCTCATTATAAAGCTAAACATCATCACAAATAATAATAAATGTATAACATAATTAACTAAAATGATATTCTTTAATATTTATACAAATGTATCTCACTCATTTATCAGCTCAATGCTATTTGAAATTGGATCAAATCTAGTTAGTACAAAAAAGATAGAAACAAACGAAAGTGAAGTAGATATAGAGGTAGACAGACTGTGAGAGAGGAGAGTTTGGGTGGGGGATAAAAACATAAATGAGTGTAAATGTTAGATATTCGGATCAGTTTCAGGTTTCAGCACAATTTAATACATTAAAAAGGCCTTCATGATACAACCTTATCAGTTATGGCAGAAATTAATAGTAATAATAATGTTACTATGTTTAAATATTAATATTAAAGTAGATGAATTAGAATTAGTTATAATATTTGAATAAATTTAAAATAAATGAACAGAGGAAACTGCCTATGAAGTTTAATTTTTTTTAAGTTTAAAAACTTTGTGGGTCGGATTAGGATTACTCTGAGCTTAGAATTGCGTTTTAGAGCCACATTGCCTCATTCAGAGGTTCAACATTTTTGAAATATTCATTATAACAATATATGAACTTCTGCAAACCAAGTTTTAAATCGTACTTATATAAATAAAAATACAACTAATGTAAAGTAAATTTTGATTCTCTTTTAGTCGTTCTAAGGGCTCTGGAATACCAGACCTGCAAATATCCATGGTCTTGTGATGTATGTCCAGTCAGTTTCTCTTTTCTACAGAACTCAAATCCTTTTTATAATGGGGCATTCTCAGGTATATAGAACTGTATAGATAGAGTTATATATATATTACATATGTATGTAATCTCAATAAATTGTTCTTGACCTCTTCCTGAAAGTTTTTCAGGACTCGATCAGTTCTTCAATATCTTGAAGTCCTGATAAACTTCAATATTATTTCTATTTCACGGTTGATACTTTTCTCAATATATATAACAAGATTTCACAATAAACACGTGAAAAACAATCAATGATGAAATCATAATATGAAATAAAAAAAAATGACTAAGATCTTTCAACAACTCTGAAGAAGACCGCTTGTTACGGTTGAAAGATCTAAGTCTTTTTTTCCCATTTCATGTAGTGGTTTGATCATTTATATATATATAATTAAAGTTACAGCTAGAGAACACAAGAAAAAGGACGAACACTCACAATTCTCGATAATTTCGGCGTCTTGCCGTCTTCAGGAGAGTAGAAAGAAAGAAAATAAAAGGAGAAAGAATGAAGGAACGGAGACGTAAATGCGTCCACTGGCCGATGTAAACTATATAAATATATATTGTTAAATATTGCAAAGTCGTCTGCATTGGTGTATTTTTTAGAAGCTTACTATATTTTTTGTTTAGATTCGAATACTGGACTTCCAAGTTGTATTATTTCTGTTGGGCCACTCCATTATAGTGCCATTATACTGCTTTGTTATGTCATCACCCCAAATAAAAGAAATACATGTAAGCATGTGATGTGTCACTAATATCAGTTGAACAATCAACTATTAAAGTGAAAATAAGTTTCATAAATTGTTTTCTGAACATTATGTTCAATATTTTTGATAATTTTAACATTTTTCCTTGAACTGTATCAATGGAAAGAGGGAATTTGCCCACTTTCAAAGTCTTTTCCAAAAATCATTTCGCCATCTTTTTACAGTTTGAGGTATTTATGCTTTAATATTATTATTTCTGCCACTGCATATGACGCTAGTCAGTCTGTTTATCTTGTAGAGATGGGCGATTAGAAATAGAATGTCTCTGTGAATTACTTGGTGCCACTGAATCATTTGACAGTCTCTTCCCGCAGAATAAACACAATGCTGTTGGTTTATTGACTTCTCCAGACCAAGACGATTCGGTTTCAATGCATGAGTTTAATACATCATGCAATTTTGGTCATCTTCAATCAATGCCTTCATTTCATCGTGATTTATGTAACTCTCATTATGCATTCTTCGTCAAGATGGATGTAAGGATAAGCACTAATTTTTTCAAATATTTGTGCATAATTGTAAACAAAACAACCTTAAAACACACATTATTTGCATAGCTATTGCTTGTAAAACATTTTTTGAACTTTGGTAATAAAAATTGATTGTCTGATGATCTATCTTTGTTAATTACTAACAATCGTATCCATCTTGGACGGAATCAAAAATGGTATTCCAAAATGCCATTAGAAATTATAGAATAGTAGAAAATACCATTATTAGGTCAATGTTAAGCAAATACCTCTGTATATACTACATTATCTGTCTGTCCTTCAGGTTCATGGAAGAACAAACAGTTGGAACCTATGACTCTTGAGCAAGTAAACTACAGTTGACCATGTGAGAAAAACTGGTTTCGCTAACATGAATTCCTGCGTTAGATAAACTTTCTACTTGCGACTGAGTTAACGTCATTGCGAAATAGACTCTGACAGGACTTTGCAATTGTTTCAACGTAAACCGATAGTGGCTCGGAATCAACGGTATGCGTGGTATAAACACAGACTCCTCAATACCACACCCAGTCATAATGTCCGCCTCTATGGCATATCTGTGCAGAAGACGAACTCAGAGTCTTGTTCCGTTGCACAGTTTTGGGGCATTCACGTTTCGTAACATGAAATTTGTTACTGCTACTAAATCGCAGCATGATTGGTGCTTCGTAAAAACTTTAAGTTTTTACTCATGAGCAGGCAGTAAAGGAGAAAGAAATTCAGAGTCAAGAAATTCAGTTGGATAAAGAACTGCTTCCTCATCGATAATCACTCTCTGTTTACTGACTTGTAAGTTCTTTCCTCGGCATGCTATGGCGTAATAACTTGTTTGTTGATTTTTCCTGACTGTTCATATTAAGGGTTGAGAATTGCTCGTTCACAAAACTATTTATTCTTAATAGATAGTACATTTTCAACTCTGGGAAACACCTTTTCAATGATGTCAAATACGCAATATATTTATATGCTCAAATGAAATTAAAATCAACTAACAATAGCTACTTGCTACACCTGTGTATTTTCAAAATTAACATGTCTGTGAAGTTAGGAAAATACAGCTTAAAGCCTCATAACTTCACTTTTGCACTGAATAATCAATCTATTCAGAGGCTATATTTTAAGATAGGTATACACAAATCTAGTGTCAATGTTTCAGCTCGCTATGTCTCATGGTGGCTGAGTTTACTTGTGACAAAACGTTTTTGCTTTAAACGTCCATGACTTCACTCCTACGTTGAATTTCCAATCAATCTAGAGTCTATATTTTAAGTTAGACATTCAAAAATCTACTGTCAAAGTTTCAGCTTGATATGTCTTATGGTGTCTGAGTTTACTTGTGACAAAAATTAGCGGACAAACCGACAGAAATTTTTCTAAGGGTGAATTCGGTTTCTCCAATATATGAAACGTAAAGAAAACTTGAAATGAGTCAGATCTAAGCAATGTACAGACAAAATCATTCTTTTATTTATATATATTTGTATTTTTGTCATAAAAATATAAATAATTCTTAAACAAAGGTTTGTACTGGCACTCTTCCTTTGCTCTCTCATTTTAATATCATTTTTACGGAAGATTAATAAAAGAGTTATACATCAAATGGGATATAAGAAAATGAGGTAGGTCTTTCACACAATAGACATTCCATTTTTTCTGCGTGATGGACAAATCTATAAACTGAGTTTGTTTAAACGAAGAAGAAAACAACGGAGCATGATAGATTATGTTACAAAAGTATCTACGTAATTTTTACGGTTTGAAGCATAAAAGAGTACTAAATACCTTTTAGACCATTGTTGAATGACAGCGTTGTCAACAGAAAAAGTGTCTCTAGGCAGTCCGTGAATGTTCCAGGCTTGTATCTGGATGTCCGAGCCAAGAGTTGCCACCAGAGTGTACTCGTCAGACATCGGGATCTTGAGTTTCGAACAGAGTCTTGTCCAGTCATCACACAACACCTGTCTAAAACTGAACACTCTTAACAACAATAAAAAAAAACTATTAATAAAGTAAATCGAATTTATAGTTCTGCTCATTCAAATTACTTCAGCAGAAGTATTTCAGAGATACATAAAGCAATATAACTTATAGAAGTAAGAATTTTTGACTAAGAAAATGAAAGTTACATTATTTAAAGAACAACAATCTTAACCGGACAAAACCTACGACTAGACTTCCGTTTTTCTCATTTCATATTGTTCGTTTTAACACAGCAGTAATAATATATGGCAAAGCCAAAGAGAATATTTCATGTTAAGACTCCAATTTTTACTTTGATAATCTCTTTCAACAGAATAGAGCTTGCCAGTGTTGCATGGTTTTTCTAATTTAGTCTGTAATGTAAGAAACCTCCAACAGTATGTCCGAATTTTGATATTACGTTATGTTAACTTTTTTTCTTCTACGAAAATGTATAAAGACCTTTTCATTTGTAAATGTACTCTAAAAACTGAAATATACTATAAAAATTCTTCAACATTTGTGGACAGCATTTTCCATCATCTGAAAGGTAGTACCACAATGCATTACTCTTCCTCTATTTAAAGGTCTTATGCATATCATGCCTCATAACCAACATTACATAGAGTATTTAGTATCCAATCTACAACTAATCACAAGAATAGGATCGATAGCACACCTCCCTCAGAACATCACTTAGTGTTCACAACTGAGGTAGAACTAATATTTACATTAATTATTCTTGAACAATAGTACTATAAATGTACTGATATCATTGTACATTCACGAATTTAAAAAAAGTGATTCCATTAAGATCTCAGAATTATACTACTTTGTCAGAAAATATACGAAACAATCTCAGGTTTATCAAATCACTGAAGAAATAGCTTAAATTAGTATCCGTTTTGTAATATTCCAAGTCAATTGGGATTTTAAGCATGTCAAAAACTATGTCTAGCTTAAAGATTTCTTTAAGTGTGCAGTATGTAGTACACTTGAGACACTTAGACAACCTTCAATCATACCATGGAAAGCATCAGCAAATATATGTTTGACATGGGGTTAATTTTTTACTTTTAGTAATTTTTTTTTAAATGTCATATTAGGTCGTTAAAACATTGAACTTTTTTTTTACAGAACAACTAAATGAAAATTTTATTTCACTTGTTTCACTTCAAAATATGAATGGATATTTATTTACAGACTTGTAAATATTTTTAAGTCAATGTAAACAATGTACATGAATATAAAGAAATCATAGAAGTGCAGTAGGTGATCCATGATTCCAAGATGATTTTTCAGTTTCTATAGCTTTGTGGGAATCCGATTTTAATAAATTTATTTTTGTAAATTGTTAAGTTGCTGTTCAATTTTTTGGAAAAAATTTCATTGTTCTCTTAAAGAAATATTTTCTAAAATAACAAAATGTACAATAATACACCTTTTTGTTAATGTGATTTTCAAAAAAATCTTCAACTTATCCTCAATAAGGTGTTACTTTTAATAATTTCATTGTGATCCGTCAAATGATATGGCTTGTATTCACCTCACAATTTTTAACATTCAATCAGAAATCAATATTTTTACATTTAACTAAAAAAAAAATGTTACTTATTTTAAAAATTTGTAGGCTTCTTCGGTTATTACTTTTGTTACTTTCAGGATAATGTCAAAATTTTAAGGCTCTAGAGTTCGTAGTTTAGGAAAAAAAAAGTTTTCTAAAACACATTTTGGCCAAAAAAGTGTCTTTTCCATTATGATAATATTTCTATTGTAGTGCAATCAGTTATTATGTGGTATTTACTCATTGTAGGGTAAAAATCTAATGAAATGGTCTCCACATACAAAATTTTAATGATATAAACAACGCGTTTCGAACACCTAGTGTTCTTCCTCAGGCATTAACTAAGGGTGAGTGCCTCTGAATAAGACTCTTATTCAGAGGCACTCACCCTTAGTTAATGCCTGAGGAAGAACACTACGTGTTCGAAACGCGTTGTTTATATCATTAAAATTTTATATGTGGAGACCATTTCATTAGATTTTTACCCTACAATGATAATATTTCTCTAAAAAATAGGGTCTTTCTACACCGTAAGGCTCATATATTTGTGTAAGATATAAATTTGACCCATCAAACATTATGGACTGTAGGTGGTAACAAACAAACCTTTGGATACACACTCATCCACCCGATCACACACCCACGCGCACGCAGGCATCATCAACAACGCACACACTTTGGGGACCACAAAACATGTGAGTCCGTCGAAATTATGAGATCTAATTTATTTTAGATCGCTATACTTTACTTATAGCAAAGTAAATATAAAGTAGTTTGCATGTTTCATACAAATATTATATATCACATCACGAATCAAAATAATGATTTTACTTTTCGTTTGCTATAAAAGTGTAGAGTTACTTCAGATGCATTTTGTTTAAGGACTATTTTAATCGTTTACAATAATCCCTTAATATTGAAAATTTTAAATATTTCTTGTTTACATATTTAATAAGAATTTTCAAAATAATGTTGCATTATTTGAATATTTTAGTTTTTGTCTTAAATATCTATTCCAAAAACATTTAAATAAGAATATAGTAATAATTTTCTTTCATTACTAATGTTCTCAATTTCCTTTTTATTTATTTTCAAATATAGAGTAACCTGTATTCAAATTTACCATAAGTTCAAGTATTATGAAGTTTGTTCACAATCAATTGAATTTTTGCTTTATTTTGATGTGACTATCGTGATGAAGTTATAATATAAATTCGGATAAAGTATTATCAAATTAATAGATAATAAATTTAATGGTTTCATTTGTTTTATTGTAACTATAAACATTTTGTTAGTTCTAATAAATTTGAAGTCGTTGATCTTGATAATCTGACTACCTCTTATTACGTATTTGAATCAAACTAAGGACCTGAGACTCCATAACTCGTCCGTTGCGCTAACATATTATCCTCTCAAACTTAGCTTTTTTGTCGGCAAAATCAGCTTTAAATTTTAATTCCTTAATTATTTTTAAAAATGAACTTAAACATTACAGAAATAACATTATTCTAAAAATGATAAAAATTATGTTTTACCTGTAGCCACTTTAATCAATTTTTGGTGAATAATGTATCACTTCCATTATATATACATACGTTTCAGAGTAATCCATTAGTACACAGCAAATAGAAAAACACACTTACAGTCTCTCATTTTCAGTTTAACCGTCAACAGCAGAGAAGAGATAGGGACACCAAGCGCACTTACAAAGAGACAATTGGTCTCCAAACTGCCTATTGTTTACTCTGAAACGTTTGTGGTCTTTTGTGGATCATTTTCTTGAAGATAATGTATATATATATATATATATAAATCAAAATATTAAAACGGTCCAAACCGGACAGATATATAAATGAAAAAAGACAACAAATAGAAGAAGCGAGAAAACTTACTGGATCGATATTTCGAACTAAAGTTCGTCGTCAGGGAGAAGAAGGGAAGAAGAAGAGGTACGTGCGTTCACTTGCACACTCAAAGGTTAACTTTGAGAGCCTCTGAGGAGGCTCACATTTGGTTACTAAATGCCCGCTCCCCACCTGGTCTCAACCTCAAACGTTAAAGATTTTTTATTTTTTTTTATATTTTTTTTAATATTTTTTTTCTCTCACTCTCTTTCTCCTCTTCTTCTACGCCACTTCTTTCCTCCTTTCTACCTTATTACGTCTTATACGGTACGCGTGTTCGCTCATGGTGGAATGGTGTCGTTCACGGGGGATCAGCCTGCAGCGCTTCGAGCTACTTGAACTTGTGACTTCCGCCTGGAACCCCCAGTCGCTCTCTGCCGGTGCAAGTGAACGCACGTACCTCTTCTTCTTCCCTTCTTCTCCCTGACGACGAACTTTAGTTCGAAATATCGATCCAGTAAGATTTCTCGCTTCTTCTATTTGTTGTCTTTTTTCATTTATATATATACAGAAAAAGAGAGTGAAAGAGGAGGAGAGATAGAGTAAGATAGAAAGTGAGAAAGATTGAATAAGAAAGAGATGAAACTTCACATTAAAAAAAAAAATTAAAAGGGGTATAATTTTTAACGAGTTCTTCTCGTTACTGTTAAATGATAACATAGTTCTTCACCTGTAAGAAGCCGTAAAGGGAGACAGGTATGCAATGATACCGCAAGAAATAAGAATATCTCCAGGCAATGTGTTATAAGAAAGCTGCAGTGTTTCAGCAGCTTTCTTCCATCGGTCCTTTTCTCCACCTAGACTCCCTAAAATAAAAAAGACAAGGATGAGAAGAAAGCTAATAAAGTATATATTCAACTCTGCTATAAGTTGACCGATTATTATCGGGGTCAATAATAATCAAATCAATTGTTAAAACTAATATATATCTTATATTTTCTAATATTTGACATCTCTCCACAGATTGATAAGACCAACATCAAAATACTAACTTCACTATACCAAGTTCAGCAATTATGAAGAATTATTAGCTGAAAAGTTTTGAAATATACAATTTTTTTCTCCGTATGTTACTTAGCTCAGTCACAATTGTCTATTCTGAAAGTTATATATTATTATATCATTTAGTATCAAGGTATCAATGTAGTTATCAACTAATTGTATCAGTTGATTTAGTATAATGTAGTTATTGTTGACAACGTTTGGCATTTGTATAGGAGAATTTGTATTACATAATTGCGAATTTATTTATGTATCGTGAATATTTTATTAGTAAAAAATATATAAAGATATTTTGTTGAGCAGTAGAGAAAAATTGTATGACCTTTATTACCAGATCTTGATGTTTATATAAGTAAATAGAAATACTGTTGGATTGTACAAAACTAAAATAAATCTCAGTTGAAGTATGATTATTTATGGTTAACTTCTAATACTTGATATGCATATGTTGATTTACTAGCAAAACATAATATTGATTACATTAACTCAAGACAAGACTTAGTAATGAATGACAGTCTTTATCATGAGAAAAGAGGAAATATGGTAAATAGGTTTAAAAAGTGTGTGTTGAGTATTGAAATAAAAGTCACTATTTGATGCATAAATAATATTAACAGACTTATAACTTGGAATATTGAAAATACGAGAGAAAAGTTTCAGAGGAGTTTTAGAAATAATGCAAACTTAATAGTTAAACTTAGACTATATTTAAAAAATTTAAACATAATATACAAAAGAAGTTGCGTTATCTACAACAAGAATAAAGTAGAGGTTTTTTTTGACTCTTTGGAGGACTAGAGAAAACAATTTAAGAAGTGACAATATCCCCAAGGAGAGCGTTTTCTTACTTTTCAAAGTAAATATTTTATCATATAAGCTGGGAAAAAAGAAGATATTCCTACCATTGACAAAAATAGGAGATTTGGATAAAATATTCTTATGCGTTAATATGATAAATGTAACACAAATAGGAGCTAGTGAGTAAATATCATAATAAATTATGATCTCAGGTTAAATAAGGCGTCAAATTGGTTAAAAAAGGAAATGCTATTGTAGAACTTTATTTTAAATCGAAAATAGAAAAAAGATTTTATAAGAACATAAAGAAATAGTTACTTGTAAAAGTGATAAATCGGGTATAACAGACTTAATGAATCAATTAGGTTACAACATTAAAATGAATACATTACTGGATGGTACAATAATTTGATTTATGAAATTATAAAAAATATGAATTAGTTAGTGTTTCTCAATTTCTTTTTGATTCGTATTCTAAATCTATTACTATTAAAATTACTACAGTTGATAAATAAAACGGAATTTTAATCCTAAAAAACAAAAAAAAGCTATTAACAGAGAGAAATATACTACACAATAAAAAAAAAATATTGTAGACAAAGGCCAATTGCTTGGATATACTAAAGAATATGCACTTATTTAAAGAAAACTTAAAAAATATTTTCAGAAATCATCAGGAACTACTAATTTCTAAGTCCCTTTCATAGTCATAATATACGTCTCCATTTTCATTCTCCTTTTTCGATTTAAATATTTAATGGGTGTTTCTTTGAATATTTAATGGGCAACAGTTGAAGTAAAATTCATTGTCTTAAACTGATGCGCGGAAAACGATTTTATTCCTTGTCGAAAGAGATTGTCTGTAATAAATGTTTATATGGAAATACCAGTTGTCTGAAGTTAAAACAACACTAATTAACGGTATAATATATTAGTAATTAAAGTTAATAAATAATAATATTTCTTAAAATTAATTGGTTTTAATGAGGTGTACCATCCAAATATCAATTCTATATTTATACATTTTTAGTTTTGGTATATGGTTGTCCTTCATTTTTTCAAAAATAAATCAGAACAAAGTTTCTTTTATAATCATTTTACTGCCAATCGACGGTAGATTCAGGCCTGCTTATTTTTTCATAGTTTTTGTAACACAAATATTGGAGCTCCTTTCAATATCAAAATCTTAAAGTTGAAATTTTATTACGTTTCTTTGAAGCACAAAAAACAGTTTTTTTTTACTTTTACAGGTAAGTACGAGTATATTTCAAGGGATTTTCGATATCTCTATCTTCGTTTTCATAATCAATATTTTTCATTTCCATTAAAAAAAGAAATATTTGTGAATTCAGCGTTGTACCATATCTGAGTAAAAAGTCATTTTTGATTTTTTCATAAGATTTTACAAAGCTTTATGTTACTAGCAGTTATATATTAACAATATTTCCTGAAGAAATTATTTTTTTTTAAGTTTAAATTACAAAGAAAGTAATAAGAAAAAAATAAGGAACGGAACAGTTATAACTAATCTATTATTACAAATAAAAGATTTTAATATTTATTATTTTTCCTTTGAAACTGTTTTTAAACAGAACTCGTTTACATTATTTTTTAAAAATAACTTCTTTCGTAATTGGTGTTGCTGATAAAAGGTTAAAAATGAATACTAAATGTACATAACATAAGAAAATTAATTTTAAAGATTTTTATTGACATTTTGACAGTTTTGAAGTTTTTTTGATGATGATCATTTTTTCTGTACATGGATCTCTCTCCCCCTCACCCTCTCTTTTCCTTTCTCTCTCTGTGAGTTCTTTATGGAAAGTGTCTTTACTTGTATCCATCATATGCTAATCTCTCTTTTTCTAGGTATCAAATACACTAATAAATTTCTAATATCTTTTGATTTTCTTTAACTTTTTTCATTCGGAAATCTAAAATGACAACTCTGTGAGATTTAATTTTCTTTCTGACTACAGAGAATAAATCAGACCTCTAAGACACTCTAGAAAGTCCCAGATACCCTAAGAAAAGATAGTTCAGGCTGACACTCATGTTGATAAAATATCTTTACTTTACTCCTTCTCTTAAAATGTTCCTTTTAGAACTGAACTTCCATAAGGTTTGTTATAAAAAAATTAGTTGGACTGCTCAAAAAAATGAAATTATTATACAAAGAAACAAAAAATACTTTTACTTAAAGAAAATGAGTTTACTGAATCAAACAAAATTTAAAATTCACCTAACCACACTAAAACAATAGTCTGGTGCTATATGAGGTTAATGTACTTAATCATGTAACACGTCTAGAGACCATGTGCATAGCTTAACGACCGCAGCGGTAGTAATTTTTACCTAGCAAAAAATTTTAATATTTTGGTATTTATATTTAAATGATTTTTAATAGTTAGAAACAATTTTGTTAGTCTTTAATATTATAGGCAGTAAAATAGTATTCACTTCAAAAATAAGTGAGAGCAATTCATATTTTGAGAGTGAGCGACGCTGATAACAGAGAGGACGCCAAACTCAAGAAAGAAGAACGATGTCAAATGATTATATCTCCAATCAAACATCTATATAAGTGCTTTCTATTTCAATTTGTTTATGAATTTTGTTTACGAAAGAGTTCTGATGTGAATATTCATTCACGACTTACTAATACCAGAATACCTCTTCAAGATATTTCAAGCTTCTACCATTACAACTCACCTATGATTTTCTTGGCTTTATCCAGTTTCATTGAACAGCTTCTGACTTCTTCTTGTAGACGCTTCTTCTTATCCATTGCTTCCTGAAGTTTTACATTAAGAGTGGCTAACTTTTCCTCCAATACCCTGAGTTCTTCTCTTTTAGAATTTAATAGCTCCATTGTTTCAGCAAATTCTTTTTCGGCAATTTCTAGCTTAGCTTTCTTAGGCGCCACTTCCTGAAAATCACAGCATAAGACGTGAGTGCTTATATGATAGAAAGTGCATGTAGTCAAAACCCTCCGAAGTAACAGATGTAACTTCGTTTAGTTAGTCTTTCAATCTTCAAACACCTTGAATCACTCTTTCTTAGTCAATTATTATTCAAATCTCTATATTATAATTGTGTAATAATACGTGTAAATTCATTTTAACTTATTATTTCATATTGTTATTGTTATTGCAGATAATAGAATACTGCATGTATAATCACTAATACATATACTCACTCCTTTGCACCCGAGCTGCAGTCGAGGTGATTCTAAAAATTCAACTGTTTACTACAGCTCATCAGTTTAATACTCATACTACTTGTAACTTTATCTTATAATGGTCATATTACTATCCTTGTAACAACTCATTCTAACTATTATTATTGATATACATTCTAATTGTATATACAAATCATATGTTACTTATAACTTATTATTGCAGGTACTTATTTCAAATTTAAACGAGGAAATGGTAGATTTGATAGAATTCAATTTAGTTTTACCATGCAACTAAAACTCTAGGCAGCACTATAAAAAGGGACAGATGTAGAGATATTTAAAGAAAAATCGTTGTAACTTGGAATGAAGAAAACGAAGTCAGAAAGTTCAAATGAGAAATGAGTGAAAGACAAAACCATTGAGTCTGTAGTTTAAACAGAAACGTCGTTATATTATCCATCAACGTAAAATCAATTCTAACTAATAAAAGAGGATGTTAGCTAGAAATGCTCTACATTTTTGAAGCGAATGGAAGGATATTTAAAGTAAGACAAGAAGTGCAGATATAGCATCAACAAAGGGAGGAATGTGTTTGGTGAGGTATTCTTCTTGGATGCAGTTAGTCTTCTGGATGAATTCTTGAAATATATGTATATTCTGAATATGGAAATCTCCAACCGTCGCTTCACAAGTGCGCTTGGTGTCCCTATCTCAACTCTCTTGATGACGGTTCTACCAAAAATTAGAGACAGTAAGTGTATTTGTTCCTTAGTTCTGTGTTTGTGATTCATTGTGAAACGTATATATATATAGGTGTGTTCTCTAATCGGGGTTCGGTCAATTTTCCAGGATAAAAAAATCAAACTCTCGTTGCCAACTTATAGTGCGATTAGAGATTTTTTTTTTTTTTTTTTATCCTGGACAATTGACCGAACCCCGATTAGAGAACACACCTATTCTATCAAACGGTCGATATATTATTGAATCTGTATATATATATATATATATATATATATATATATATATATATATATATAATATTTCAGTTCAGTGTCACGTGTTCATTCAAACTACAGTTGTTGTTGAAGTCCAGAGACTATTTTTCTTTGTAAAATAATTTGCAATGTAATACTTAGTTTTAAAATTTATACTTCTGCCTATTAAAAAGGTTTTAAATAAAAACCGAAACGTTGACAATAAAAATTTAATTTAAACCTGAAGAACTGACCGAGTCCCGATAAACATTATTTTTGTATATACATATATATATATGTCAATGATCAAACCACAATAAGAAAATAGGAAAACAAGACTAAGATCTTTCAACCGTAACAAGCGGTCTTCGTCAGAGTAGAAAAACCAACTGACGTCTCTGACGAAGACCCCTTGTTACGGTTGAAAGATCTTAGTCTTGTTTTCCTATTTTCTTATTGTGGTTTGATCATTGATTGTTATTTCACGTGTTTATGTGAAATCTTTATATATATATATAGCAGATTCAATAATGTATCGACCGTTTGATAGAATAGGTGTGTTCTCTAATCGGGATCGGTCCCGATTAGACACCGATTCGAACCGAATCCCGAGTAGAGAACACATCTACGAGGTGTATAAATAAAGTAGTGAGACTGACAACGTCGCTTTCGATCTGGCAACGCTGGAGACGCGTGGCCTTGAGTAGCGTCAGGTGCACGTGTGATGCGCCTCCAGTATGAATCTGAACTCGCCACAGTCATTTGTTTGTCCGTAGCGTTGGTTTTCGTGAAATGGTTTTTTCTTGAGCGTTTTAAAAATGAGTGACCTCAAAGTTGAGCAGCGGTGTGCAATCAAATTTTGCTTCAGACTTGGACATAGAAACTTTTGAAAAACTTCAGGAGGCCTATGGAGAACGTGTTTTATCAAGGGCACAGGTTTTTCGGTGGTTTAAGGAATTTTCAGAAGGAAGAGAGTTTTAGTGGAACTAAACTTCCACGAAGCGGAAGGCCTTCAAGTGCAAACACCGATGAAAATGTCAACAGAGTACGGAACCTTGTGCGTTCAGATCGACGCTTGACAGTCAGAAAGATCGGGGAATAGTTGAATTTGAATCACACCTCCGTTCATCACATTTTGACCAATGAATTGGAGATGAGAAAAATTTGTGCGAAAATGGTTCATAAAATTCCGAAAAGAAAACGAGTTTTTGGCCAGTAAAAACATTCCTGTTGCTCCTCAGCCTCCTTATTCACCAGACTTGAGTCTTTATCACTTTTTCCTCTTCCCGAGATTGAAAAATCACCTCAAGGGAACTTATTTCGGGACACTACAAAACATACAAACTGCTGTAACCGACCAGCTGAAGGCCATTCCAGAATCCGAGTTCCAGCAATGCTACAATGATTGGAAGGACCGTCTCCAGCGCTGTGTGGCTTCCGAAGGGAACTATTTTGAAGGTGACAATATCACATTGTAATTATATTTGAATAGAAAATTTAAAAAAAAATCAGTCTCACTACTTTATTTACACACCTCGTATATATATATATTAATTCAAAATATGAAACAGTTCGTTAGGAAAACTTATCAAACGAATAAAAGAAAAAAAAGCAGAGAAAAAGCAAAAACGAAACTCACTTCAATATTTCGAACTTCTCGTCATCAGGGGAAGAAGAGTTCTGCTTGGCTGATAACAGTAACTCAGCTACTGCAGTCACTGTTTTCCAGCCGAGTAGAACCCTCCTTCTTCTCCTGATGACAACAAGGGCGAAAATATCTATTTAGATATTAGTTTACATACTATTTCTGATTCTAACAAGATTCGAAGCACTCGTGACAAATAGTTATGTAATTACGTTGCCTAAATTATCGTATTCACAACAGCTCTAATCATCATTATGACAGTAAATTTCGTTCTTCCAATCACTATAACAACTGCACTTCTACTACTAGAGTCATCTTACTACCTACTACAATCACAATCACTCAGAACAATGCTGCACTTACACTCACACTATACTTAAACGCTCAGTATTTATTGTAATTGAAGTTTACTTGTAACTCAAGTTTAGAGCCAGAAATCAAAGGTGAACGCTCAAAAATTGGTCACAATAAAACCTCTTAAAGCCTGTAAGAGAAGACAATAATATAATGTATTCATAAACTTACAATATAACAGTAACAATTAAAATAAATTATGTTATGCTAACAATAAAATTTAATGAAATTATATACTTTTTTTTTCAATCACAAAAGACGATGTAAAATTTTCAAAGGAAATTAAGACATCTTAGAACAGGGGAATATAAGACAAAACTAAATAAAATAGATAATAATAGAATGACTCTATCCTGTGAAAGCATAGCTAGAGGCTATTCTTTCTCTCTATAAGATGTTGAGTGAGTTATTGGATTGAACTGGAGGAGGGTGGGAGCCTTGCCTATCGAGGGAGAACATTTCTCTGCCATGTAGACGTTTGAAAATGAAAATAGGCAATCTCTTTCAACTAATTTACCAAAATGTCACACTTTATTTTATGACATTATTTTACGAATACTTGCAGTCAAAGTTAGTTTCTTTATACATTATTTTTTGAGTCTACATTATGATAACTATTTAAACATAACTAAGACCTACTTTTTAAAGATACTGCAGAGAATAGTTATTAAAACATTATTAATAAATTTTAAGCACAATAAATTTATAATTTAAAGATACATATAAGTATGTTTAATATGTGTAAATGTATAAGTATGTTTAAAATATCAAAAATACCTTGACGACAACATCGTACTTGTCGAGCGCTATGACCCACTTACAAAGTCCTTCAGCTGCACTCGAGGCTTTGGCTACAACTTCAGGCTTGAAGTCCTTATGTGGAAGGTACTGTTTCCTAATTGTTGTCATTATTGATGGAGGAATGTTGTCCTTGTCATAATCTTTAAGTGTCTGGAGGAACTGCATGTCACCTAACAGGCGTTTGCTTGGGCCCCAAAAGTCTAAAATCTGAAAACCCCAACATACGAACATATTATTTGTTTATTTATTACAATATATTGTAAAAAAAAATTCTTTTTTAGGCTTAGACATAATGAACTTTGCTGGGATTAGTCAAGAATTGACCTTCTTGAATTGAGACACAGTAAAATTCTGACTTTCAACCATCAAAACGGTCCTGAATAAAAGCCTATAACTGTAGGTAGTTATTCAAAGAACAAAAAAATTAGGGAATATTCCATTGATAAAATAAAGACCTATAAGTGTATTCAGTATCTCACTTACTGAATCTTCTTTTCTAAAGAACTTTAGAATATTTTATTTTGCTATTTAGGGTAGCAACATCTATAGCCATTAACGTCGTCACAAATCAGTTACATATAATTTGACTAAAACAACAAGCAATATCACCGATTTAAATACAAAAGTGTGTCTTAAGTAAGTTAACTTATTGCCTCCCTCCTTCCATAAAATCTTATGAAGTTAATGTATTGGTAGTCGATGAATAATCTACTTGTCCTCGAAAGAGGACAAAATAAGTGTGTCAGTGTGTGCACACTTCAGTCCACTTCGTACGATGAATTAAATTGATATATACATTTATATATATATATATATAATTATATATAATTATGTATATTATATATATATAATATATATATATATATATATATATATATATATATATAAAACCACAATAAGAAATGGGAAAACAAGACTAAGATCTTTCAACCGTAACAAGTGGTCTTCGTCAGAGTCAAAAACCCAACTGAAAGAAAGATCTTAGTCTTGTTTTCCCATTTCTTATTGTGGTTTGATCATTGATTGTTATTTCACGTGTTTATGTGAAATCTTTTTCTCTATATATATATATAAATAGACTCAATAGTGTATTGTCTCAAGGGAAGTTAATTTTTTTGTCACAATGTGATTTTAGACAACTATTTTTTCTCTTAAACTATTAACTGCAGAGTGTTAAAATTTTGAGATAATTCTGAATTGACAACAGCGTTAACAAAAAAATCAAATTTTTCAATAACAGGAAAAATTACTTTAGTCATTAAATGTACAAATTTTGACTTATGATTGATTATGAAAGCTTGTGGACAGGATACACATCACTAAGTTTGTCGTATTATAATGAAATCATTGCAATAATCACCTTTTGAGAGGCTGTGCTGAATACACTATCCTTCAAATTACATGGAAGAAAAATCTAATTATGGCACATTTTCTAATTTCAGAAAATCAATTTTTTACGATGAATGGTTAATTATAGAAAATCAAGTTTTATGAAAAAACCATGAACCCCAGTTTACCCAAGTTAAGTCAAAATTGACTTAATGTTTGATAGTATATTCATTTAAGTAAATTTGATTGTAGGACACTCCATATTTTTTATAATTAAAATACCAATTGAAAATTGGAAAATTTACTAAGAATGTTAGGGAACGAACAAAATAATTTAAACATTGCATACACTTATCTTAAATGACACAAATTAAAGGACGAAATTTAAACGCTATTCTAGTCAGATTTAGCGTCAGAAATGTAATCAGATATTCTACTTGTGGTCTTAGAATCGTAGTAACGACAAACCACAGCATCACGTCCTAATAAAGGGAAAGTGTCAAGGAATTTATTACACCCACTATAAAGAAACAAGTTGTTTTAGAGCAATCTCACAAACTCACAGCCAGCAGTGCTGGAATCCTAAAGGCAACAGGTTAACTACTAGGTCAATAGTAGTCCCTAAGTATCATTTGACCCTCAGTGTTGGTCCATGTGCCATTTGGTCCCAAACTCTAGAGAAAGAAATACAATAGCATAGCTATCGGTTTATTGATTATCATTATTGGAAACATGGTTTGTTTTGATTAAAGGATTCTAGTTCGTTCCTACCACCATCTCCATTTTGCGGCATATATTATTTACTAGATTATAAAACCAAAGAAATAGTGAGTAATGATTTATTCTTTATTTATATTTGTTTCATGCGACATTGTCCAAGGAAACTAAAGAATTAATAGAAATTGATTCTATACCTTTTATGAAATTAATACGTATTGCTTCCATATAGATTAAATATACTTATTTTTTGGGCTATATCTATTAAATTTTGAAGACCGCTCTGTGAAATTGTATTTTAAATGAAATCAGTCTGTAGAGAAAGATGGTTTGGACACGATGTATCAGATCAGCATTTCTCAAACTTTATTCCTTCAGGGTGAACCTATGAAATAACGAATGCATTGGGACGCATCATTGATTTTAATATAGAAAGTTTAGCCCTGAAATTTGAAGATAATATATGATAGAAAATTAAAAGTAATATTATATTCAGAGAGAGGGATTAGTAACAAATGATTTAAAACTCCAAGGAAAGTAAAAGAGAAAGTATTATTCATTACTGCTTAAAGATTAAAGTAGTTTAATTTCCAGTTCAAAATATCAAGTGGTGGTGACTTGACTCATACTTGAAAACCATTGGTGTTTCTAAAATACATAAAAATGATGCATAGTTTTAAAATATATATATAATCTTCCGTTATCTTCGTACACACCTGGCTACCTTCCAGGGTGCACTGAGAAGGTACCAGGGCAGGGTTTGAGAAGCACTGAGTTAGATCTTACTCTGGTACTCCAAAGGTAAGGAATGATGGTAAATTATTGTAATAATAAAATTAATATTTTACTCACTGCTTACAAGTCACGAATACATTGGAAGTTTACCTTTCTGCCTGGGTTGTTTGGGTCAGGGATCTTGTCCGGTTTAATATCCTTCATCACACAAACGGCCGCCATGACAAGCTTGACAGGCTCAGGTGGGTTTTTCATAGATTTGACAAGAGTAATATCTGCTGGCTTTAACGTGTTTAGAGCCGCCAAGGCGTCTAAAATCATAAAAACCTTTTTGTTATTCCTAAGTAATTTTTTTTATAGGCTTATATATATCTCCAGGTAGCAATGGTGAAGACAATATCCTTTCAATCTTTTCTGGGTCTGACCAGCTTAGATTTGCGCAAAGGCATGGTTGTAATTGGTAGACTTGAGACTCAAGTATTTTAGTTAGCTACTTCTTAAGTAGATTAAATATTCTCCTAATGATGGTGCATGTCAGAATATACAAAAGTTAATTTTATTCGGTGGATTTATATTTGATTTAGAGAATATGAATAGTTTAAAATCTATTTTTTGGTACAATCAACTCCATCAACAGGACACGAGCCGTTAGCACCGGCATAACGACGATTACTCCAAGCCTAAAATCAGCCAATAAAAAACTGATTAGCAATGAGTGATCAGCCAATGAGATCACTAACAGACCACTATAGAACCATGCAACTTAACACAGAACTACAAAATCCTGAAGATTACTGACAAACAGTCGAAACATGTTAATGGATGAATTGGGGATGTAGTATATAGTATCTACGAGGATGCAAGAAGATATGCCATGAGGTAACTCCTTTGTAGAAAATATAGCAGACTTTTCAACCAAAAATCCTTAAATGAATCACTGCTTCCAAAAATGTATACTAAAGGTGATTTTTCATACACACACATATATATATATATATGTATATGATCAACCACAATAAGAAATGGGAAAACAAGACTAAGATCTTTCAACCGTAACAAGCGGTCTTCGTCAGATTCAAAAACCCAACTGAACACTAGATGCAGAAAACATCTGGTGAGGAGTTGAGAAGAGTGGGAGGGAAGAGTGGTATTTTAAAAGGGTGAAAGCACAGGAAAGGACTAATGTCCAGAATATGATCCTGTGAAGAGTGGTGGAAGGTGGTGAGTGTTTCACGCCCAAATCTGATAAAATAATAGATTCTCTGTTATTTTTGATATGTTGTTTTACATAAATGTAATAAAACTACTAGTAAAATATAATTGTTAATACATCACTTTACGCAAGGAATTAACAAGTTATACAATAATTTGCGTAATTATTTCTAATCTGCTCTTAAAAGTTTGTGAAATAATTTTCTCTTTATCGAGAAAGCAAGAATGCTCTATTATTCAAGTGTAAATTTCTTGATTCAAAATTTCAAAGTCCAAAGGTAATTAATAGGTATTGTATAGTAAGAATTCTCATTAAGGGCAGTTTGAGTGGAGGAGTACAAAATTGAATTATAGGAAGAACTTATTTCATATTATAGAACTTAATTAATTTCTACTTTATTAAATTATAATTTGAATTGAACGGTGTTTTGACTAATGAAACCGTCTGAGTATTAAAACTTAACTCAGCTTGGATATCAAACTTAGTGCTATTCCGTTTCAGTCAAATTATTGACAGGAATACCAAACTATTGGTTTACCTCTTTTAAGAATATTATTTGTACAAAATAAATAAAATTGAGTAAAGTTTTTAGTTAATCATTAGTATTTGCACTGGGTATTTTAATCAATACAGCTTGCAACTCTTTAAGATTGTAATATTCCAAATGTGGCTCTCACGATAAAAATCTTACTCATCTTTTTTTGACACTTTGCAGTAAATATGCTATCGACTGCCTCACGACAAAATTAATTACCATGAAATAATATATATTATTTCAAGAGAATAAAATTACTATCACAATTAATATGGGACTATGATAAAATTTTACACAGTTACTGTGGTTCCCATCAACAAAAGTTTCCAAGTTTTAATTAACTTTAAAAACCCCTAATGTGGGGAGAGACTTCAGTTGGTTATAAATCCAACCAACCCGGATAAAACCCTACGAAATAAGAGCTCATAAAAACCATAAATAAACCCATTGATTATACAAGGCACATAAAAGCCTCACTGCTCATAGTTCACCAAGTTGTGTAGAACATTCCCCATATAAACTCATAAAGACGTCTAAAAACCCAAAAGAAATGAATGATCAGTCACAAAGTGCCAACCGAAACCCGCTTGTCATAAAATCTACTAAAACGAAAAGAAAATAAAACGTTTTCAGAAATAAATCACACCAGTCTAGTAGTAACCATACCAGATAAAGATAATAACTAATAGGAAAAAATCTGGAGTGGCCTACACTCTACTTTACTATAAGTAACTTAATGTCAAATTTCTTGAGTATATAAAACATAACGTCTCATTTAAGCATAACGTAAACATCTAAATGGGATATAATTATTAGCCTGTCATTCCTGAGGTAGTACAGATAGTGATTGAAGGACATATCATTTTATAAGCTTATTTTTGTACATCACAAATAATTTATTATTTGCAAATAATTGCATTAGTATAACTACAGCAGTAATAACATTTTTGAAAAACCAAAGTGAACATTTCTTGAAACGAAATAGTATCCTACAAGAGAACATGGCTATTGTTCAAATAGCCAGTAGATTTCTTACATCGTTTACTTGACATCCTTCTACATTGAATATTAATGTAAAATTTTTAAATTTGAAACAGTAAAATACTCTTTTTTTCTCTGAAAAACTTCTTAAACAGCGAAGAAAATGTTGTTTTAAGGTGATTTGTTAATTAAAGATGTACGATAATTACAGTTATTAATCTCTAAACGAAAGATTTATATTTTGAATTATCTTTTACATTTTTGGTTTTTAACAGAATTATTATACTGGAATTTTATGGCTTCTTAGTATTTAATAAGATCATTTTCCTTCCCCTTTGTCAAATAACATATATACGAATTTTTTTTTAATGAGTGTTATCATTTACCTGCACAATATTATTCCTCTTACAACTCTTATAAGTCAATAATATATTTTCATTTTTTCCATTAGAAACATCAATTTTATCTCAGTGGATTCGCTCAAAAAATTTCTAAGTCAATGTAAACAATGTAAAAAAATACAAAAAATTCGACAAGTATAGCAGGTGATCTCTTAGTCTAGAATAAACAAACAGTTTTTATAGCGTTATTGCTCTTTCCCATAATTGAAACTTCATGAATTTTTTTTTGTGAATTGCTAATTTTTTGTTCCATTTTTGGTCAAATTTTCATTTTTTTTTAACGAGCCGTTTAGCGTCAAAAAATCATTTTCTGAAAACACAAATCGTACTGTAACGCCCCTTTAGCGAAAGTAATTTCAAAAAAAAATATCTCAACTCATTCGCCATATAATGTTCTATTTGTAGGCATAGTTTCATTCTTGTCCGTCAAACAGTATGGCTTGTATCGCTCTCACAAGGTTTGAGATTGAATTATAAGTCAAAATTTGTACATTTTATTGAAAAAAAATATTTCCTGTTGTCTTAAAATTCTGAATATATTTTTTCGTTTGTTGCATTTGTAACTTCAAAGATAATGTCAAAATTTCAAAACTCTAGGGTTATCAGTTTAGGAGAAATAAATGTTTTTAAAAAAAAACGGTTTTTGACAAAAAAAGTGACTTTCCATCATGCATAATTCTTCCCAAACAATAGGGATCTTCGTCTAAATGGGGCCCATTTTTTTGTAAAATGTCAACTTGATCCATCAAAGATTCTGGACCGTAGCGTGGTAACAAGCAATGCTAACACACGCACCCACCCACGCACCCACCCACCCACCCACACACACACAGACATCATCGTAAAAACGTCATAAAACGACTTCTGGTACCTCAAAACATGTAATTCCGTCAAAATCTCGAGATCGAATTTTTTCACGATCACTATACTTTACTTATAGTAAAGTAAAAAAGTCATGAAGTAGAACAAAAACATAATCACACGAACGTACATAAAAACCCTTTAAGCCAGATAAGATTTCCCCGTACACAAAACCCAGTAAACCTGAACAAAGGGTTTTCTCTGCAAATCATTACCACTACTGGAATTCAGTATATTTGAAAAACTATAGTTTCAGATTGACCCATTGGATATAAAATTACCTCACAAAGTAGTACAATTTTAGCAATGAGTCTACATTTCTTTTACATTGGAAATAGAAAACATAAAGACCGTAGCACTCTCTCTGCCTGTCGGTTTAAGAGCAACACTTTTTCAAGTACAGTTTCTAATCAATTTCAGCTAGAAAAAAATTCAAGCTCTACTATTTCACATAAAAACAACGATATTAAATAAAATTGGAAAATAATTTTCTTTAGAAAATAGTATTTAGAAAGTAATGGTCCTTTCATTAGTGAAGAAAGATGAATATATAAGTATTTTAAATCCGTTGCTTCCAATGATGTATTGCATATATATTCATATGTTAGACTAATATTAAAGTATTACTATTGAATTTATTAAATTCAATAGTAATATTTTACTAAATTTCAATAAATTTCAATTTATTGAAAGTATTAAATTTATATTAAGATAATGCTTAATATGAAATCAACAGTTTTTAGATCACAAAAAGTGGGTTTACATTAGTGGCCGTTTTGACATATAGCACGACACTCTCTACCTGTCCCATTCTTCAATATTACCAGAAACAATGGGATTATTTATCAGAGCCACAATACATGACATTCAGATTTGTCAAAAAGTGCTATACGATATGATTTGCTAAACCATGAATTGTTCGATAGACATCCACCCATCCACTTCAATCAGATATAATCAAAAATGAATTAGAGTGTCTGAAACGTGTAAATCTGTAAAACTCAACAACTTTTTGTAACTCACAATCACTATATTTTATACTAAATAACCAAAAAAAATGAGCTGATATATATTGACAAGTAAAAAACATCCTTTTTGATATGATATGCTTTCATACAATAGATTATATTACATAATTATATATCAATTACATAATTACATAATTATATATCAAAATTTTAATATATATAATACAAATTTATTATTATTTTAGAATTACTCAACTAAATTAATACACTACAAAAATTAATTCTTTAATGTCTCAATTTTAAGAGTGCATATAATCATGTGCAATCTGCTGAAATTTATGATTGAGCACAGTATTCTCTTTTATATTTTTATAACTTTTTAGACATTTGAAAAATTAATTTCTGCTAAGGATTTGATGATTTTGTTAAACCATTGTAGAGTTTATATGTCTGTTTGACTGACTTCTGTTACTCGTAATTTCAAGTTAATGCAAAGAAATTCGGCAGTTTCAATTTTATAAGGTAGAATTTTTCTTCTAGTCGTCCAAAAGTTTAACATTATTGTCGTATCAAACTAAGTTAGGTATCCTCCCTTTCAGTAATAAAGGGTCTTAATTCGCTTAAAGGGTTCTAAAATGTATTTTCTAAGCAATATTACCCTTAAACTAAACAACACATTTTCCCTGTATGAGCCATTTTTGGATACACTATCGACTTGATTCATTAAAACGGTGTGACCTATAGCCTTACATACCACTTACAGAAACATCCAAACCACAATAAGAAATGAAAAAAAAAAGAACTTAGTCTTTTTTTCTTATTTCTTTTTCTGGTTTGAACGTTGATGGTTATTTCACGTGTTTATTGTGAAATCTTGTTAGTTTTACATAAACAAAGTGACCAACATTTTCAGATTTAGAATCTGAGAACCTAAAAACGAGCAAAATATTAACAACTTTTTCAAACTTTTTGAAAAACATACTTTACATATGGTAAACTTATTATATGCTTTATTATTTAAGTAAATAGTTTCAATATGTTAAAATTGCACTTAAATCCACACGTTAAATAACATAAGGGGATTATATTTTTCAGTTTTAAACCACTACTTTCATAGATATAAAAAATAAATATCTCTGCATCAATTTTCACACTATTGGAGGATTAAAGACTCAAAAATAAAATGTGGTTGAGTTGGGTTAAGGAAATTGATTGATTGAGAATGTGGAGAAACGGAAACTAAATCAAATTCCAATCGTGCTGTTATTACTTTACCTAGATTTTTCTGATTTATATATATTACCGACGACATAATTTATGCACTGGCTTGGAAAGGAAATTTAAAGAAATGTCGGTTACTAAAAGTAGTTAAATCGAATATAGAAAGACATTTTTCTAGCGGCAATAAGGCAAAATAAAGAAATAGGAGCAGCCTATACTTAGCTCTCCTTAAATAGAGTAAACATGAAATCAAAGTCTTTAACAAACAAATTTAGTTTGGGTTTAATTTATTTTATATAGCATATAAACCTGCAATTAAAACTCTATGGTAAGGTCTTATGTAATTCATAAATAATTAGTTTAGTACATGCATGTTGTTACCTGTTTATTATCTGTCCTAATTTGCTTCTCTTTGTCGTTTTTAAAAACAACTTTGGTTTTTAAATGTCTAAATGAGTAACTTGGGTCACTTAAAGTTTTGCTTTAGTTCTTTGAGATGCATCAATCATTGCTATTGGAGTCACCTATGACTTATTAAAAAGATTTATTCTCTTAAAGGCGATTGCTTTGCATTTACATAGAAGAGGTTTCAAGGTTTCCCTCTCTTCCAGGCATTTTTGTCTGATGTTAATTTCTGCTTGCATAATAGTTAGGTCAGAGGAAATGCCAGATTGGACATCGAGTGCATATTTTTACATACTTTATTTGAATATTTATTATTTTTTTTTTACAAATTTAAGTACATTCAAAATGAACTTTTTTGACTAATTAGGCCTGGTTGTTTAGTTAAATTTTATCTTCTTTCTTCTCCATTCTGGAGGATATTGCGAAAAAGGACTCTTGCCGCAGAATATTGCTTGACTTGAATCTTCCAAACTGGTCCGCTGCCTCATTCCCCTGAATTCTTATGTCTCCAGGTCCTCTCATGAGTGTTAACTTATTTTTACTCCATATATTCTGAAGTGAAATCCGACATTTTCACACTAATATTGAATTAAAAACGATGGATTTCAACGAATTCATTTGGCCTGATTGTCTCATAACAAGTGCAACATGTGTATAAAATGCATAATTGAGGCCTTTCATAGTCTATCAGGTTATGTTATCGATTTTTGACATTTCAGTATACCATATAACAAATCCTTTCTGAACATCAGGAACCTTTCAATTCAGGCAATTATTTGTATTCTTCTCACTATCTGTGTACTATTGTATTAGTCATCAATTAAACTGTCATTATCTTATCTTGGAAAGCTATAACTTATGATTTCTGTACCTTTTTGTTCAAAGTGATTTATTTTTCTACATAGGTTGCATCATTTTTATAAGCAGGACATTTGTCTTTTTATTGCTTTACCGAAACATTTTACACTCTGTTGTAGTATAACATGTCGTTAGTTCTGACTACTCTATTTTTATTCTTTTTGAAAGATTAACTTTCATTCAATTGCAGGTTACAGACAGATATATTTCATCAATGTGAAGAATCTTGAGGCTTTGAAGTTTGTTTAGGCCAACCCTATGCTGAAAAATTGCTGTGCCTTTGAATAGCATTTTCCTTGGAAACGAGAGCCAAGTTTGTGTGGGGTGTAATTTTTTCAGGCTTCAGGTGGAAAAATAATCTCCTGCACGCTTCTTGATAGTCATATCGATGTATGCTTGAAACAGAGTTGCAAAAACTTTTACATGTTTAGTGGTGCATCAGGTGAATAATGAAAGACCTCAATTATGCATTTTATATACATGCATGGACTTGTTATGAGAAACAGGCAGTTCACAGATCTCACTTCTTGAGTTGTTCATTGATACTAAGTTATGTGTCTTCTTATTTTTGTAAATAACTAAAGTAAATAGAGTCTTCCTCACTTGTTGACTAGACATACTGTTCAATAATCATCTATAGAATGCTTTTATTCTGTTTGTATTGAGGCCTGATTGTAAATTTGTATAGCTGGTCTGTTAGTGATTTTTGAATTTTCTGTATACCAATACACTCTGATCCAACTCAAACTTAATTGTTCTTTGTAAGCCGTTGTTTAAGTACCCAATGTTGACCAAGACTTATGTAAAATTTTCCACTTCTTCAATTACAAAGCTCCAGCCACTAATGTAAATTACGGTTCTTCTGAAGTAAGATAAAACAGAGGACCCTGTCTATTTCTCCATGCCCTGGTTAGATCTGTTTAAGTAAAGTACTGGGTTGATGGGATTTGTGTATAATTAGGCGGAAAATCTCTCTACTGCCTGTTACACTGATCCTGGCAAGTTTGGTTAGGGTGTGAACATACTTCAGTCACCAAGCAGTCTCTGCATCTACAACTTCATTCTGGTCAATATCTCATCCTTGCTTAGATCTAGCTAATGTTCGACTTCAATCCTTAGTTCTTCATTAACATTCAACGACCTCCAATAATGATTAACTGCATTTAATTATTTTTTAAGAGCTTATTGGTTACAGACTCCTTTTAGCAATATTTGTTTGAAAGATGCAGCAGCTTCTCAAGTCACAATTTTTTTCTTGAGTTTTTATACTTTTCTATCTGCCTACCAAAATTTGAGATGTTTCACAATAAATCACCCAAAGAATTCATAGAAGGTAATATAACAATAAGACCTCCAAACTTAAAAATCTCCTGGACTGAAAGATCTATGAATAGAAAACTTAGTCCAAACAATCGAACCGTACTTGTAAATATCGCTGCACCTGTCTCGTTATGTTGATTCTAGACTAATAGAGATTTTTTTATTTATAAATGGATTTATATTTTAAACATAGATCACCTCTACATATAAAGCTTCAATCGAAAAACAATTAGTTCTAAACAAAAATATCTTCCTTTTTGAATTCGCCTTCTTATAAATAGAAGATATAAAAAGGAAAGAAGAATTGATTTTTCTTTCTATCTTTTCGCTACAAAAATGGTTCAATAAGGGTTCGTTTCTCATTTAAACTTTGTTTAAATGGAGGCTGTAGTCCGTATTTATTAAGAATGAGTAAATACCATTTATGAACTGGTTTCACAACTAGAGGAACAGCATACATTAATGAGTTATTAAGTTAACAAGTATTTGTAAAAATATGTTTCATCTATTCTCAACAGAACATAACTAAACTCCTGGGAGTAAACAGTTGAACTTGATAGATCAAACTACCGATTGAGTTGGATTACTAGTATATTGCAGTTAGATATGCAGCAGAGAGCACTCTGCAAAATTCCTTGTTTAAGAGGATATCAAGCTTTAGAGGAGTTTAATGGGCAAAATTAATCTTGAACTTTGAATGTCTCTAACTATATTTCGATATTTTATAGTAGTAAATTATTTTAATTGATTAATTTTGTATCACTACTACATATTTGTTAGAATATTTCATATGCATCAATAAATTTATAAAATGGTACTAAGAGCATCAAACTGCTTACAAAGAAAATGGCAATGACAATCAAATCAAATGCAAAACCTTTCAAGAAAAAAACAAAGACAGTGAAAAAAATTTGGAGTGCCCTACACTCAATTTCACTATAGGTAAACATAATATCAAACTGGTCAACAATCAATTCAGCTTTGGTTTTATTTTAATCTGGCTGTCATATAAATGTAATATCATACTCATAGATAATCAATAATTATTTCATTTGTTTCAGTTTAACTATATCTATTCTATCATTTATAGGAAAATGAAATAATTCATCTAAGCTATTATTATTATAATTTTTAATATTATCATTAGTCTATAGTTATAATTTCATTAGACTCGTGCTCTCCACGGAAATATTTGCCAAAATGTGCATTTCTTTGTCGTTTCTAAATTAAATTTAATATTTCAAGTCCTTTAAAAAGTTCATAATTATCCTTAGAGAAGTATCTAACAGTTATATTGATTTAAGACATTGACAAAAAATTTAATCTTTTAAATGTGAATATTTGACATAGAAATGCGAGTTTCACATTCACATAGAACATTTTCATAAGTTTCTACCGATGTTACAGAAAATCTAGTATGATGTTAATTGTAGCTAGTACAGGTTGTAGCTAAGAGCGGACTGTCCAGTTAGTATATTTATAATTAATCCTAACTCTAAATATTAATTATTTTTTTTACAGTTTAAATACAGTTGGAATAAACTATTTCAAAATTAGACCCACTGTTCTAGCCTCCTTGTATTTCTCTTTCCATCTTCATTCATTCTACAATTGCAACTTTGAGAAAGTTGTGCTATTGTGCAAAATTGCTTCAGGTAACAGAAAGATATTTTAGCTCTAAACTTTTCCAACTTGTCCTAGTTTATTCCTTTATACTTCCTTCATGTATTTGTAAGAGAGTTATCTTATTTCTAATGGTGTTATTATTATTAACTTTTGATAGTCAGTATGCAGACAAGAGCCTTTTTCTTGAATTTAAGAACCTTCTGAATCAGGTGATCAATTGTGTTTGCAATAGCCAAACAATTAACATTTTGTTCTGATAACTTGGTGAAAATGTAAGTTCATTAATATTTTGTAATTCATTCCAATTGAAGTATTTCCATCACTTTCTAGACTGTATGGACGGAAATTGCCTCTTTCATGATAAATTATCTAACAGGGGGAGAGCGTTTAATATGTTTTCCATGCTGGAGGTAGATTAATGATCCATGATCCTTTTAATGTGTGTGTGTGTGTGTGGTGTGTGTGTGTGTGTGTGTGTGTGTGTGTGTGTGTGTGTGTGAGTGGTGTATTCTTACTCACATTTGTCTTTGTAAGTTATTAGATCTAATTTAAGTATCCTTCTGACTTTACAGCCAGTGCATATGACACCATTACTTTATCATAGCAGTAATAGTACTATTGTAAAACTAGAAATACAAATTTGGCGTTGTAGCTCACACAGCTCTAATCGGTGAATTTTCCTTTATGAATATTCTCATTTACAAAAACCTGATCACATAACTGCAGATAAAATCTGTTATTTTTAATGTAATATTACTCTTTCAATATAGTGAGCTAATGAATTATTTACATTAAGACAATATAGCATATGAAATTTTATGTTTCTTGAATCAACCGAGATGTGGCACAAAAGAAGTAAGTAAGTATGTTTCAATATTACTCAAAAACAGTCGACTTCTTAAACAAACCAATTGCAATTTCACTGACGATTAGATATGTTAAAAAGTACGACATCTAGATTTATTGCAAAACTTTCTCTAGATAATAATTTTTCTTCCTGGAGAGAATACTAAAATATATGATTGTTTGGTGTTGGCTTTATTAGTTTTAAGAATTTTATTCTTCTGACAGACCATATTAACTCTTTCAAATATCTTCAACTCTCTAGTATTAAAGTTTATAAGAAGTATTATGCTTGAATTGGTTTTGAAAAATATTTCTAATTAATGTTAACAAATCAATTTATCCAGCCTATTCAACAGGTGAAGTTGAGTTTCCAGCTTTTAGATTTACTTGCCTCTTTTGTGTTCATTAGAATTATATCAGAATTCAATACATCAGAATTAATGGAAATTATTTTTATAGCATGTTCATTAATATAAAATATTTTCATGAAATTCAATTATTATCGATTTAACCGTTTACTGTTAATAACAATATATGCAATTATGAAATCTACTTTAACACCACGTAATTTCAACGGAAGAGTATTCAGTTCTTTCTATTATAAGCTGCTATTTTATGATATTGGAAATTAAGCATTTCTAGAAATAACAGAAGTGATGGGAATCATTCCTACCTCCAGGAAGGGAAAATATTAATCGTCTCTCACTGAGATATTTTTATAAAAAAAGATCAATTTGCAGTGCTGTACAAAGTGGAAATGCTTCTCTGGGAGAGATGTTCAAACATTTAATAACGAACGAAATATTAACAGTTTGCTGCATGTTGCCGGATACAATTCTTTTCATAGACTATTTTAGACCACATGATAATGACATATCTAATTGTCAGACAAATTGCAATTGGTTTGTTTAAGAAGTCGAGTAACTTTGAAACATGTCAAAGATACTGAAACATGACAATACGGCTACTTACTACTTTTATGCCAGGCCACATCTCGGGTGATTAAAGAAACATAATATTTTGTATAACGTATTGTCTCAATACAAAGAATTCATGTCTTTATAGAAAGCTTCCCTATTTCAAAAAAAGGTAATTAATTTATGTTATAAACTGACATGTCAAAAAATTAATAATTAATCAGTTAATATAAGTTAACTGCCATGGTGAGACCTGGTTACAAGGTTATATAAAGGAATAAGATAGTGGTCAGTTGGGGAATGTTCAGAGCCAAACAAACTGCTGTAGTCTGGGACCACTTTTCTGCAATACTCTAGTTTTTTCAAGGGTGTAATTGTTTAATAGACAAATAAGAAACAGATTCAAGGTTTCTAGCACAACCATGTTTATTTTTAACTACAAATTCATTGTTTATTCAAACTGAACTTAATTTGTGAAGAAATTAGTAATCTTGAAAGAAAGAATATACAACTATCCTAAAGATACATAGCTAACCGGTTTTTTACTCTTAACTATCACATATGCAAAACTATTGCTAATATCAAACAAAGAATGTAGACTGTTGGGACGAAACGGAGCCCTATTAACCCATTCTGCGTGAATAAAATGCCATCAAGTTTACGAGTTTATTGATTTTTAGCATATTTTAACTAAAAACGATAGAAGTGGGACATTTCTTGGAAAAACAGTTATGAAATTTCTTAAAGAACGTAAAATTCATTAAAGAGGTTGAATTCATGAACGACAAAAGGATGTATAATATGACTGAGATAGCCGTGGTGAATACAACTCCACGGAGATTCAGACCCTCAATTTAATAATATATTAGATTGTTTGGGATGAATGATTTAAAATTTGCTGCAATCGATAAAATTCATATAGCCTCATTAAAATAAATCGATCATTATTGATTATCTATATGTTTGATTCTACGTATACACTACAACCAAATTAAAATAAAAAAAAAACTCAAATAATTGTCAACGAGTTCGATCATAGGTTGCAAACTAATTCCATTAAAGTTACGCGTAGGCAACTCCAGAATTGTAAGAATAATATTCATTTACAAAAAAATAGCGGAACTTTACCTTTACTGCGAATAGTTTCGAAGATATGAAGTCTGTTCAGTATAATCCAATTCAGTCATAGTAATGAAGTCAAAATTTGATTCTAATTGTCTATAATAATTATTTCCATTAAGGTCAAATGAAATAGATAGTTCAAATATTAAGAAATAATGTCAATAATTTGTGACTGGAGACCAATCATAAGAGGGATATGTGTTAGTGACACATTCCTACAAAATACGAGTTTAAAGCATGAAAACGACATGGGAGGGTGAAAGAGTGTATGTATGTCTGTGTGTGTGTGGGGGGGGGGGTGAGAGAGAGAAAATGAAATAGAAAGAGGGAAATGGATAGAGAGAAAAAAGAGGGGGGAGAGAGAGAGACGGAGAGAGAAAGAGTGAGTGAGGGATAGCAAGTTTCAGTTGAGAACATTTGAATTAACACTTTTATCAATATATTTAACAACTGCTATACTTATCTCAACAATACAATTATAGGAAAATATGAATTATATATACTAAAACAAAAATAAGGAAATAACTCCATAAAGGTCTCGTCTAAATAGCGTCTTTATTGTAAAACAACTATAATTATTCTTTTTTAGATTATATAATGGTTGAAATTACATTTAGACTATACGAAGAATTTGTAGATGCAATTCAACATGTAAAATATATCAAATTCTTTGATTTTTGATATATTTTTTTGAGAAATTTATTCAGTTGCTATGTTCGTTATCTGCTATTCAAACGTTCATCACAACCTGTAATGAGTTTGATGGGCAATAAGCCAGAGTAATAGGCTGCTGAGGTGGGTGAGTATGTTAATGAGACTCCATTGTTACTTGGGAAAATCGAGCCAGATGAAAAGGTCACGATAAAGTGACTTGAAGCCTTATATCTGATACTAATACAGATGTAACATATTTTGAAAAGTTTTTGTATAAAGTACCTTCGAGGATGGGAATAGCAAGAGCCAAGTCGTTTTCACACTCCGTCTTCAGTGCAATGGATGCCTCGGCCTGAACATTGGCCACCTTTTCGTCTTCACGAACTCTTTCCGAGGCCACCTCCACCTGGGCTGTTTCACCTTTGATTACTTGTAACATTGCTGATGTTTCATTGGCTGCAACTTTCAGTTGCGGTTGCAAAGCTTCTAGATCTCTCTGCATAATTGACACCTGAAACAAAATCGTTTTGCTCTTTCCATTTCATTGATATATTGTTGAGTATGTTCTTTGATAAATAATATTTAGTTACTTAATAAAGAGTTAACGAACATTTAAGGAGATATTCAATTAAATTTACTATAAATAAATTAATATCAATCTCATTCAAAATTAATTTAATTACTTAATTCATTTTAATGCGGGAGATGTATAAATAAAGATGTAAGACTAATGGGTTTGTATATTCTTATTTAAATAGAATGAAATGATAATGTTGTATACCTGGAAACAATTTCCTGGGGAAGCAAAACAGCTTTGGAGACGGTTATTTCATTCCTTATAGCATTGCTGGAACGCGTATACTGGGTTCATGCGATTTTTATGTTTAAATTGTAGAAGCTCCATCACGATACATTGTCGTGAAACATGATCCAATTGTTGTTGATGTTTGCTCTTAAACACATGACTCTTTCTTGGAGTCTGTGAAGAAACTCTCGGTAAAAATGATGATTGACTGTTAGGCCCTAAATTTGATAGCTTTCAAAACAATAAATCAACATGGTTTTGATCTTTCATTTGCGAATTTGTACTTTTTTTTTGCTATATTTGGAGTTAAGTTTTTTAGTCGTCTCAAATACATCAGTTTTCATATTGTATTGAAGTTAAACAAACCAACTCTTCTTTTAAAGAAACACTTTATTTTCAATATATTCCCAATTTATTCTTTTAATCTTTCTTGATACCTATTTGTTCCTACAATGGCTTTTAAAATAATTTTCGAGCAGATCTACCTTTTATTCCCAAGTCATTAGAAATGCGATTCAAATTCATCTTCTCTTCAATACTTCTGACCATTAGCAGACATTCTGAGCGTAGGAGATCTTGGACTACATGAATATTCTTACCTGTTCTTTTTGTAAAAGACCTTTCACTGCTTGGTTTATCTTTCATCAACTTGGTCCATCTTTCTTAAAAAATGAAACTTTCTTATAAAACAGAAAAACTTTGTCTTTTGACAAAACACTGTATTCATAGGCCTCTAATTTTTACAAACGATTTTTTTGCACTATAATGAAGTTCTGGAGAAAACCTGAGAGAAGAACGTTGCTCAAAATAAAATTATTTTTTTTTGAACCCACTAAGGAAACCATTCCAAAGGAAAAACTGCTATGTGCAACCAAATGACTTAACCGAGTTCATACTTGAACTGAAAGCACATGACCCTCCAAGTCCTGCGCTCCCAGTGTGTCCATATCAAGCACCTCGTTGTCAGTCATTACATGATTTACACCTTCGTACTTGCCATGTAAATAAATTATTAAACACATTTATTATTATTATTATTATTATTATTATTTGAGGGTGACTATATCACTGCGTCTTAAAAAAAAACTATTGTACTTCCCTTCTTCTGTACTAATGTACCCCAGCAATTAGCTTCAATGCCTCCAAGAAGTTCAGCACTTTTGCTTGTCCAGTGGTAAAACTTTTTCTATGGTTTGTTGAGTGTCCCGAACCACCTACCACTGTATAGCAAAGTTGCCTTACAGTCATTCAGCAGGTGCAACGGTGTTTCTTTCTCTTCTTTGCACCATCATTGATAATGTCCATTCAGGCTCCCTACGTTTCGGGAGAAGGTAACTTCCTTTCTCTTACTTTGGGACGTTCTCCTTCGGGTCCTTAGGTGCACTTGTGGGAAGTTGGCTCCCACTAGTTAGCGCTGTTGGACTCTCTGCGCTTCCGGAGATTCGTCTCCGGACTTCCTTGTCCTTAGTATCATACAGGAGAAAATCCCTGTATCTCTATTGGTGGTATTCTGTCCACTCCGGCAGAGCACCGCATACCGGAATAAGGATATTTACGCAAGGGGGTCACCTGGTACTCTTCATAATATGATACAGGCTCCGTTCATAATACAGTAACCCCTGTATCATCCATCCTTCGGCACGGATCGCATAACAACTTAGATTGGGGCATTAAACGCCTTAGTAAACGTTTTAATCAACTCACTGAAAATCAATTTAATTATAAACTTTATTTTAATGTGACTATATCCATCTACCAATTATAATGAATCTATAATAATTGTTTGTAATAACACAATTTAACAAATAACGGAGCTGAAATTTAAGAGTTTTGCCTTCTGGTATAATATTTCCTGTTTAAGTATTAAATTCTTAAAATGCCATAAGGCAATATTTTATTAAGAAAATACTTACAATAAAATACAACAGTTTTGAATAACAAGAGAACCTCTTAAAAAATAAGTCCTGATTTTAACATAATGTAACTTTCTCATGCCTCAGTATCATCCAGGAGAAATTATTTAACACAGAAAGAAATAAATGCCCGTTAAATATAATAATCCATTTAGCTTATGCATTTACATTTCTAGCTGGCAAATGACAGTTTATAAAATATTTAGCAGATACTTTCCCGGATATTAATTACAGAATAAAGATTTCCTTAAAAAAAGTTAAAATAAAAAAATGCTTAAGTCAAGTAGTGTTATAATTGAATTGAATACTGTTTAAAAAGGGCGACTTCAATAATTCAAATAGTGGTATTGTTGAATTAAGCGTTCTTTTTCAAAGAGCTACATTTGGAAAAACAAAGTATAATATGATGTTATGGTTGAATCCAGTACTTTTCTGCGATGAAGTAGTCTTAAAATAAAAAATTGAGCATTCATATAGTGTATTGTAGAATTGAGTTTTGTTTAGAAACAAATATTACTGAAAAGAATGGAGAAAGAGGTACAATTTAAAAAATGGGATGATTAATCAGGTTATTCTTGAACCGAGTGGTGTGCAGGACAAGTTACTCTTGAAATAAATGGACTATTCATATGGCATAGTTGTTGAAATGATGTCGTTCAGACACAGTAAAGGGAAGAAAGGGACATTAAATCAAGGTTATTGTATTTTTATCGTCACCATCATCTTTGTATATATTCCTCAGGGCTTAATCAGTTTTAAATAATATTCATCTATAAGATTATACTTGCTTGGTACTGTCAGTCAGGTAACACTCATCTGTCAGTGTTGTTAATTATTTCATAAATTACTAATTACACATAATATTTAATTTTGATTTTTATTTATTTACCATCATCTTCGACAAGCTTCTGTGTTGGTCATTCGTAAATGTCTTTTAATGTTTCAAGAGGTTTTTTTTTAGTAAATTTATGTGTTGTTGTATTGTTTGCCAGTCTGTTAGTATATAAACATTTTTTGAATTGTGCTATTCATACAACAGTTTTATGGACACAAATATTGAAATAAACTATTCATTAACCAATAGATGTCACTACTCCAGAATTGTACTAGGAATTTAAATTTATTTATTAACGAGGAGATGAAATACATTACAAAGCATAATTTTGCACTTTTAAAACATTTAGTAAACGACTTAAGATTGATATGACATAAAAAAAATGCCATGATAAATAAGAATACTTAAAATTTAATATAACATATTAAATTTATGTGAAAGGGACAACCACTCTAGTAACACTTACCCTTTAAATGGATGAAACCCAAATAGTAAGTTCACATAGAATTTGAAGGAAAGTGTATACATTTTTAACTGACATTATAACAAACTACATCCAACTAAACATTTACCCCTATTTATTTTAGGTTTACGTTATGTATTAATAGATCCCAAGCAAAATTGTTATGATGAAAACGTAACGTTCATTTAAATCGGAAACCACCATTCTTATGGAAAATTATATCTGTCCTTCAGGTGCATGGAAAAAAAAAGAGTTAGAACCTCTGACTCTTGAGCAAGCAAACAACAGTTGACCATGAGAGAAAAACTTGGTTTCGCACACTTCAATTCCTGCGGTGATAAGAATTTCCCCTTGCGACTTAGTTAACGTCATTTGCGAAACAGACTCTGACGGGACTTTGATATCGTTTGAACGGAAACGGATAGTGGATAGGAATCAATGGTGTTGCTCGTTCACAACTCTATTTATTCTGAATAGATAGTACATCTTGAACTGTGGGAAACATCTTTTCAGTGATTTCAAATACGCAATATATTCATATACGCAAATGAAATTCAAATCAACTTACAATACCTACTTGCTACACCTGTGTATTTTCAAAATAAACATGTCTGTGAAGTTAGCAAAATACAGCTTAAAGCCTCATAACTTCACTTTTGCACTGAATTATTAATCTATTCAGAGCCTATATTTTAAGTTAGATAAACACAAATCTAATGTCAAATTTTCAGCTCTCTATGTCTCATGGTGGCTGAGTTTACTTGTGATAAACGTATTTGCTTTAAACATCCATAACCTCACTTCTACGTTGAATTTTCAATCAATTCCGAACCTATATTTTAAGTTAGACATACAAAAATCTAGTGTCAAATTTTCAGCTTGATATGTCTTATGGTGGTTGAGTTTACTTGTGACAAAATTTTGCGGACAAACCGACAGACATTTTTCTAAGGTTGGATTCGATTTCTTTAATGTATGAGTATGATACGTAAAGAAAACTTGAAATGAGTCAGTTCGAAGCAATGTACAGACGAAACCTCTTTTTATTTATATAGATGACACAAGAACCTGAGCCGGTAACTTTTGTCTTAATAATATTCTCATTAGTTGTGCAATCAGTAATTGTGTGGTATTTACCCCAGTATCAATAATATACTGTTTTTTAAAGACATTTCTTAAACATGCTCATATTATAGGGAAGGACATGAAGTATGACTTGTTAGGTAATGCTGACTGTTGATGGGTTGGGTGAGTGACATCCCGGGTGAGCAAGTGAGTGAGTGTGAGGACGTGCTGAAGGAGGTAGAGTGTGGTAAGGCCACGGTGAACAACCCAGTCAATATCATCTTATCTGATTTCACAAACAAGGCAATCAGAATTTTTTATACAAGTCTTTTCATCGTGTATAAATCTTATATAAAAAAACCCACCCCATTGTAATGGTTCATTAATATTAAATTTTCCATAATTGACATTTTCCTCTACAATAAAACAACATTGTCACTTGAACGTTTTAAACAGTTTTAAATGAAAAAAAATAACGTTTTTAAAGAGTTAAAGAAACTCTTGATTCTTTTGAATGATTTTATTGAGACTTAATAAGGCAAATAGAAAAACTTTTCAACCGGAATAGTTCAATAATAAAAACTCAATTCTGCCAGTATCACAAAGTAATATTTATTTAAATTAATAGAGCGGTTATTTTTAATTTAAATTATTTGCTTCATAACTCTTCTTATTAAAGAACTATTTGTATTGATTAGTGATGGTAAACTAAGGCTTACTTCATTTTCACTCAGTTCATTTTAATACACTCACAGAAAAATGTAAAAATGTAATGGTCAATGAATCCATGATTTCCCGGCACTTTTCAGTTTCACCATTGTTTAAAGAATAATCTTTTAAGTAGTCATTGAATGTCCTGATACGGATAGAAGGGGGTGGAATTAGTCTAGCAGCCACAGCTTACACAGATGACAAATAAAAATTAATAGGTCCCAGTTTTTGGGTTTGAAATACTGATACACGTTTTATATCATTTCTGTACTGCAGACTAATTTCTGTACTAAATTTCAATTGAATCATAATTTGTTTGAATGAGAATGAAACTGTCAAATATAATCAAATAGAGTTTATATTGAACGATAAAATTATAACTATAAATTTATGTTATTTACATGAATTTATGAAAGAATAATATTAATCAAATCCTATCAATAAATTATAGGTTTTAATTTAACCAATCGAATGAATTACAAGTGATTTTAAAAAATAAGATCTTAGATTAAATCAAAAAATATGTTCTAAAAAATGACCTGCATCACTGATATGCGAATTAAAATGTAAACAAATGGCAAACAACAAATTTTGCAGTCCTAGTTTTTTTAAGATTACGAGGCAGACGGCGTCAGAGAGGGTGAAAAATGTGACGAGAGAACTGTCTTAATGAAACTCATGATTCTTTTGTTTTTAAAATATTTTTATCTGCATATTTTGATGTAAATCGTTTATATAATTTATTCCTCATAGCTTTTACAAATTTAGACGTAAATGCAATCTCAAATGTCATGTATGCATAGTCTGTTAATGCGAGATTAACAACAACTATTTTGTTTATCAGTAGCTCACACGCTGAGAGGACGGCTGGAAAGGTATTAATAGTGCAGATAGGCATACAAAAACGATTACATGATGTAATTATGCAACGCGCATGTAAAATACATGAATTAAACGTTTATTTTCAAGCTATCTAGTTCATACAGGTGCAGGTTTTACATGGTTATGAAGTCTATCTGTATGAATATTGCCATGCCGCTATAATAATGCCATGCAGCATTATATTAGACTGCATTCATGACTCAAGCCATAAGGAAGAACACAAGTGGTAATTGAATTCAATAATTAATAAGAACCTCTAGATGAATATTAAATTTCCGAAATGATAGGGATTCTTTTGGTGAGTTAATCTAAAGAACGCTTTAAGATTTTTGCAATTATTTCGATGCTGACAGATATCCTGAAGTGCAAACGCAGCATCACTGCTTCGAAACAGTGAACATAGCGTTTAGTTAACGGAAAACCAAAGGTTCTCTGGGAAAGAGAGTTCTAGTATTAAGAAGAATAATTTTCTAATCTTATTATAATGCCTTTCAGAAAATGAATAATGATGTGTCAACATCTTGGAAGTGAGAACAGCAGTGAAAAATGTTTCACAGTAAGATACACAAAATAGCTGCATTCATCTTACTGGAATGGAATATTCTCCAAGAAATGTATAAAATATCTTTGATATTTAGATCACTTTTTGTAGCTTATGGCATAAAAAGTGCTACTGTTCTTATAAAACTCAGAATATATTAGCTTTAAGGTATGATAATTAAAGCAATGAAGAGATACCAAAACCTAGACTATTAGAAGGGGAGTCAGGTTAGCTCAGTGGTTAACGTACTCACTTCTGAACTAGTAAGTCCGTGGTTCGATACCCATCTGACCCTCGATTTATTCATGTGGGAGGTGAATAAATCTGAGAACGTCGTCCCTCGGAGAGGACGTTAAGCCGTCGGTCCCGAGCTTGTACGATGTCAGGTACTTGTTAAAGATCCCTACTCTAATAAACTTGAGTTAGGCATAATTTAGGACTCCCAGTGTAGAATTAATCTTCATTCTGTAGTATCACAAAGGCCCCAATGTTTGGTCTTTGTGTGTTCTCTTGTGGGACAGCCACTGCAACCTAAAGTGTTTTCTACTACTACTGGACCAATAGAAATAAGCGGTATGTCGTAGTTGAGCATATTTATTTGTACAAGGTTTCAAAAGCAACAATCTAAAAAAAAAAATATATAATAAAGTATTTAATTTTAAAGTGATTCATTTTATCGAAGATTAGTAAATTATAATGCAGGAAAAGAGGGTTATATCAGAATGAACCTACTTTTGTAACCTTAACTTAAGGGATATAAAATTCAATTAGCAGTGCAATATTGAAGACCATTTGAGGTATCATGTAGACTGTTGTTTCCAAAATATTAAGACATTTTACAGCACAGTTGTAAGCTGCCAGATAATACTTTAATAATATTGAGTAATAAGAAAATAACAAGTAAGTAAGTAACAACCAAGAAAAGTTTAAATATTGTCATTGTTGAAGCAATACAGAAATCTGTAGCTCACCCACTTACTGTAATGCGCCTATATCGTGAATCAGTAGATTATACTTTAACTACAATTTTATTTAATTAACAAATGTTTAATAAAATGTTCTACATTTCCATTCTCATGTTGTTAGGACGGAGGTTCTGTTTTGACTGGAGACCTAACCAGGACTGCCAGAGGGTTTTTATAAAACGTGCCAAGTTTAATAGCTGAAAACTATTATATCTTCTAAGAAGGTATCAAAAAAATATTTCATTAATTACATTCAAAATAAACAAATACAATAAAACACAGTGAACCCTTCTAAAATTTGACCGTCTCTACATCTGATGTGCCATACAAATTTTTCTTCTTTAACATAGTTATTCATTCTTCATCAAAGTCCACATTGTGCAATCAGTATTTTTCAAAATAAACTTGGATAAACTCAGTATTAGTTTTGATAATGAAGGATATCTTGCTTAATCACCACTTTTCTCTTGTGAAATAGTATATCAACACTTTTCTGCATTGCGCTGTACCTTCACTCATCTACTGTTCTCCATCCAACACTTATGATTCTACAATTATTATATGCCACTATGTAATATTTTCCATAGTAAAATTTGTGAACAACAATTAAAATGTATTCGAATACGAACTAAACTATTTATTAATAGCTGGTTTTAAATAGTACCAAATAATACATATTTCAGTGGAAGTAATATCAAAACGTAACAGAGCCTTCATTCCAAAACAAACTTAGGTACAAATTTATCAATTATGGCAGCCCAGTTGCTGTACCTGTCGGATTTTTTCACATTTACTCACAATTTTTACATTGACTTAAACATTTTTTAAGTTATTTGACTGAAATAAAATTGATGTTGAAATGTTGAATGAAAAAAATTGAAATGATTTAATGACATAATATGCGATATAAGAAGAATAAAATAATGGACATTGTTATGGAATAAAAATAAGTTTTTATAATCTCATTTTTTAGTAATACTGGCTGTGGAATTTATCCAATAAGATGTCTTAAAGTGATTTTTAAATCGCTGAACTGAATTAATGGGATGACAGCTATTTATGTGGAATGATTAACCACTAATTGTAACTATGCCCATTAAAGCAATTAGATATACCCAATTATATCTCAATGATCAATTTATGCAATTGTTTATGACAAAGCGTGACACACGTGTGTAGGTAGGTAGTACTAGTGTATTAATATACAGGACTAGGCCACCTCTGACGCGATGGGTCATCCAACACCTTCCTTATTAATGCAATCATGTTCACATAAATGTAAATACACTCCAAATTAATTCATTTCAAATAATGAGAATAATTATAATATTTATAGACAGTTCTCTTTATTTACATTTTTTGTATAATTTGAATTATCCAAAAAAACTTTTAATTTTTTCTTTCTGTGTGACCCTACTGAGAACAACCTGCAGTTGGCCATGTTGAAATGCTGTTTTACATAAATGAACTAAACATTTCTGTAGAGTCTCTCCATGAGACTTATGAATAGTTATGACAAATCCTACCTGAATCAGAAATTGAATCCTTAAAGAAGGAATATTATCCTCTCCAAATAAAACAATCTTGCAATTAAAACCATTTCCCCTTTACACCGTGATGCGATAATTTTATAAACAATTACTGCATCATAAAGAAGAGCCAATAAAAAATATTTATAGAAAAGAGCTGAGTTTATAGAAAAGATGAAAAGGTTGAAAAGTAAACAAAAGAGTGTTTCTGAGGTAAAATGGATAAACAAACAAAAGTCTCCACACAAATGAAGTTTTATTCAACAACAACAACGTGTTTCGAACACTTTGTGTTCATCATCAGGAAGACACCAAGGATGTGGTGCTTAAGGGTTGGTTTGTTGGTTGGCTGAGCGGTCCTATTTCCTACTAGTTGTTTTCACTGGACCAACCCTTCAACACCACATCCTTTGGTATCTTCCTGATGATGAACAAAAAGTGTTCGAAACGCGTTGTTGTTGAATAAAACTTCATTTGTGTGGAGACTTTTGTTTGTTTATCCATTTTACCTCAGAATGTGTAAATACCACACAATTACGGATTGCACAACTAATGATTTAAAAGAGTGTTTATAATTAGTAGGTAAATAGTTAAATTTGGCTTTACGCATGAAAAAGTAATTTTAAAAAAACAGAGGAACAAACTTAATTGGGAAAAAAAGTAGTGTATTGTAGCTAAAACTCTCTGAATTTGAACCCAATAAGTTCTGATGCACTTATTGCTGATAATCTAAAAAACATCTTTTGATTAATGTCGTCACTGTTAATAAAAGAAGTATGTTAGCATATTGTTGTGTTATTCTGTAGTAGGAAACTAACAGGTAAGATTCTTCATCAATATAAATTCTTGATGCTTTTTAAAAGATATTTGTTGTTTCAGGCATTATGTCAAATATAATACAACAACCTCAGACAAACTGCCATAAATCTATAATTTCATCTGCATAATACAGTCATATAGGAATTTCATTATAGGTGGGAATCAAAAATGCTTTCATTTGATGCAAGTCATGGTCATTTAATTTCTTGACGTTGAACATTTGGAAATAATATAAATTGTCATTAATTATAAATATGATATTGCTTTCATTAATATTAAAAAGAAAATTTTGGGAAGGGGTCGACGTGATGAAAAGTTCGAGGACCCCTGGTCTATAATCTTGAAGGGAAATATATGTTTTCCCCAAAAAAAGTTAGACATTTTAGGATTTGAAGTGTTGTAATTTTATAGTCATTTCTAAAAATAACGTTTATAAAGCTTGATGTTTTGATCAATAATCTCATCACAATAGTTGATGGTGTAGTCTATGCAAACGGAATTCAACTTCAAAAAGACTGGATTAGCAGATATCAATGAATTGTAAATCGTTATATTATATTAACTATTAGAATGCATTGAAGTTCGTAAATTTCTGAAATTAAGAATTCATGAAATTTCTTATAAAAATCTGGTAAATTACTTATCAGATAACAATACAGAAACTGCACTCTACCTGAGCCGCTGCGAAGTCCAGTTTGTCCAGGCCGCCAATGTAACGCATTCTTGCCTCTGTCAGTTCTGTTTGCTTCACTGTCATCAGTTCAGAATACGACTTGATCAAGTCCAAATAGGATGCTGATGTAATGTACACTTTTCTACCCAATTTGGCGAAAAATTCTTCAGCAGTTTCTCTGAAAATCAATAAGGTAGTCAGAAAAATCAGGTTCTAATTTCAATATTAAAACAAATATCTATATTATATTTATATTATTATTATTATTATGTTTAGCATTTATTATAAAATGTTGATAAATTACACCTGTTTTACTATGCTCTATCCTAACTAAATTATTTTACTTTATATTGTTTTTCTGTTTCTGTATGTATCCTCTAAATATTTTGATATCTCAATAGTTATCGTACTCATAAAATAAACTGAGCAATTAAGAGATGAAACAACAAACAAACTCATGATATGACCTGTATATTATTTGCCGGTAAGCAATATAGAGAATTATAAATGTGGTTCTTTGTTACAGCAAACAAAATTTAAAGCAATGTAGAATTTTAAAGTTTGTTTTGAAATCATCTGTGACAGTTATCTTTGTTGTTTCCAGCGCCCACATTTATTGATTTTCACCTCTCGTTTATTATTTGGCACCTACATTAGTCATGTGTGAGCCGCAATACCAGGTTGATTTCGCATTGAGAGCCATCAATTTTACCATTAGTCCTACTACATTAGAGTAGGGATCTTTTACGACTACCAAGCATTGTACAGGTTTGGGATTGACAGCTTTACGTATTCTCCTTGTGATTCAACATCTCCTATTCGGAAACTCTAGGGTCATGGTTAGGATTCAAACCTGTAATCTTCGGTACTAAAAACAAACACCTCATCTTTTAGCCTACACCTGACGTCTTACAGTTACCTAATTACACAAATTCATTGCTTTGATGATCATCACTTGTCAAAGTATTAAGAGAATGCACTCAAAACTCGAATAGAACCCGTTTTCTGATACATATTATAATATATACTGCAATATATTCAATTTAAACATAATAATATTAATGATAATTGCATTAAATGTGAATATTGTTGGGTTTAATTGGTGTTTGTTAGTTTAATATTTATTAATTAATGTCAAAATAACAAATAAACTTTTATTATAAAAGGATTTTATATCACAAACTTGTAATGACTTGATAAGTAAAACGATGGAGAACTACTAAGCATATTGATTACGGATATAAATAAATAAAGAGAGAGAGAGAGAGAGATACCTGACGAAAGTTTTATCACAGACTTTGTATAAAGACATACTAAGTTAGTCATTCATTAATTATGATTTATATTGAGCGACTAATACTGTTTTATAATATACTTGGGGAAATAGCATTACATTAATAAAACAAAATGTTTAACACAATATGAGGAAACCTTGTGGAGAGATGAAAGAACTTGCAAACCACCACTGCTGACAACTTGACTGAGTTCTCAATAGCCACTGTTGCCAGATATTCTTCTGCAACTTTCTCAAGAGCGTCTTCTGGCCATCCCTAAGGTAGCAAAATAGTAGGTTACACATAATAACTATCCGAACAATAATTAAATTATGAATTTAATTTAGTGTAATGATGACCGCACCTAGTGAGGCCATGCAGCTCTACCACAAGCTGCACCGGCTTATATATATCTAAAGTTTTGACCAGGGATAAAAAGCCACTAACCTTACTAACCTGAGAGGTTTAGTAGAATTTGGTCCGGAGTTGATTAGAAACTCTTAAAATAACGTACTAGGGCGGAGTCCCATGGAGGGTTTTTTCCAATCCCGCAAACCGGCTCGAAAGTGGCTGTTGGCTCTACAAGTTGGGTAACTTTGAAGTCGCTGTGTGAGAAGCCGTGACTTTTCAGGAGGACCTCTTAGCATCAGGAGAGCTAAACCCAACTTACGGTTGGAACGAACTTGAACTAAGTGATTGGACTGACAACTGAACTACCTAGTAGAGGCTCAACTCTGGACGGAAGCTCAGAGTGGGGTCGATAGATACCAGCCTTTTGAGCCCTTATGTTCAGTTCATTAAATAGCACAGACGGTGATTTAGCCAAGAGAGGTTTTAATCTCTCTATGAATCGGTTTCAATCTTGAGTGTCAAACAACTCTCCTCACAATGATGACTCATGGGTCCGATTAACTATGGAGAAGGTGTAATGAGTGAATCATGGTGAGGAGATGGGTACGTGAATTTAAGGCGGGAAGACATTCAGCTCTCTAGGGACACGGGCGGAAACTTTCCGAAAGTCAAGTTTTTCCGAGACGATCTCATGGATGAGGGATCGTGAGATGTCTGAAACTCAGGTGGAGTTCATCCAGGGTTGAACGACGATCTTTGCGAATTGCATTGTCGATTTCTGCGACAATTTCGTCCGTCACAACTGAGGGTCTGCCTCTCCCACTTTCATCCTCAAGTGAATGTCTTCGCCTTAAATTCACGTACCCATCTCCTCACCATTGATTCACTCATTACACCTTCTCCATGAACAGAAATGAGCTGTTCGTGATTTGAACTGATTTGAAACCCTGTGCATAAAGATTGAATCACTCCGCGCAAAACAACTCGAGAGGGAACGGGGATCGAGGTGGCGGGACGTGACATGGAGGGCTCCATTTCAACTACCTGCCCTGACGTTGGTAATTGACCGACTGAGGTCCCCACCTCTCATTCTATTCCCCACCTCTCCTCTTTCGAGCGGTGTTCGATTTGACAAAAACCACTCCTACCGCCCTACAGACCAAAACGGAACTTATTTTCTGGACGACCGGCTTATATATATCTACAAGTTCTCTGAACCAGGGAATAAAAAGGCCACTAACCTTACCTACACCTGAGCAGGTTTAGTAGAAAATTTGGTCCGGAGTTTGATTAGAAACTCTTAAAATAAGTACTACGGGTGGCGGAGTCCCATGGAGGGGTTCTCTTTCCATCCCGCAAACTGGCTGAAAGTGGCTGTTGGCTCTTACCCAAGTTGGGTAGACCTTTGAGGTCGCTGTGTGAGAAGCGTGACTTTTCAGGAGGATGCCTGCTTAGCATACAGGAGAGCTAGAGACCCCAAAAACTTAACGGTTGGAACGAAACTTGAACTAAGCTGATTGGACTAGACAACTGGAACTTACCTAGTAGAGGCTCGACTCTGGACGGAAGCTCAGAGTGGGGTCGATTAGATACCAGCCTTTTGAGCCCTTATATGTTCAGTTCATATAAATAGCACAGACCAGGTGACGCTTTAGCCAACGAGATGTTTTAATCTCTCTCTATGAATCGTTTCTCTTGAAGTGTAAACAACTCTCCTCACAATGATGACCTCATGGGGTCCGATTAACTACGACGAATTCAAAGGAATCCTATGGTAGTCCTAAAACTGTAAGACAATATAGGTTTAGTCTGACCACTAATTTTAGTGTAACGATGAACTTTTTGGGAGAATGACTAAATAGACAGATGGTTAAATAGATAGATAGATAGACCATTTCAAACGGATCTACGTAAAGATTGTAACATAACAGTCCTTAAAAAGTAATTTCATAGACCACTAAATATGTCAAATATATATTAAATATCTGAGTATTTTTTTACAAGGTCATTACAAATTTGACAGCTTTGAGGTCGAAAAGCTTTGAGTAAAACGAAAAACTCGTTTATGAAATAAATATCAAGAATAAAGCCTACAAACCAATAAGTTGATTCGGGGGTTTTAGTTCAAATATAATATGGATAGGATGCAATCTTCACAAAAAATCTTTTTCAGCTTCAAACATTTAAAAAACTGTTCTGAAAGGTGACAAACGAATTTTTATATAACTCCTGTTACCAGTGATACGGATATTAAAAAAATCCGGTAAAATATAGATAATAAATATGAAATTTGATTGGAATTGATTAAAGTGAGAGAGAAATCAAAGAAAGATGATGTAGTCCACTTTAATTATAATATACTATGCAACCTTCCATCACTACCCCCTTTTTCTCCCATGTCTAGTCATTGTATTTTTGACAACATTATCCAGTTAATTTATATAATTCAAGTTTATATTAAAATATTCAAACTTTAATTTCGAATTGTGCAAGTTTCTTTTAATATCGTTCAAATTCGTATTTATAACACACTGTCGACTTGAAAATTAGTATATACTACACTGAAGTTTAAATTAAACTTAGATTATTTTAAAATAATCCGAAAAAGTTGTATAAATGGTTACTAAAAATACATATATGATTGTATTTCGGCTATATATTATAGTTATTTTTAAGCTCAAAATTAAAAAAATAATGAAGGAATAGAGTAAAAATATATTCGATGATAATTGAAATTAACATGAATATATGTACAATAAAGTGTTCTTTAAAATCACCAAGGAAAAATGAAAATTGGAAGTCAAAATAAGTAAACGATTGTTGTTACAACAGTAAAGAAAGTAATTTAAACAAACTTCTTCATTAAATTATATTATGAAACATTAGATTTCGTCGGAAAATAAGTTTGAGTAATGCGGATTAACTTTAAATTAAACTTCGAATATTGTAAATTCAACTTTGATTATTTTAAATTAAACTTGGATTATTTTCAATTAAGCCGAACAAGTTGTAGTTCAAATGTGACACTATCACCGTTGAAATGTTCCAATTACTATGTAATAATATAATTTGAGTAAAAAATTATATATTTTATCTCATTAGGCTTTTAAATTTAATTAAAGAATAGTAAAACATAACAATTTTTTTTTGGATATGGGGTATGACAGACAACACTGAATATAAAGAAGGCGTTTCGTTCTCTGTTTCATATTAGATATTTGTAAAAACAACTCTCAATAATAATTTGAAAAAGCTATTAATAATACTTGAGTAGGTTATGTGAAATAATGTGAAGTTGAAATAATGTGATTCTAAATAACTGAAGGTAAATAAATAATACTAAATGTATACGAATATATAAACACAATAGTCACAGTTCAGATATAATAATGTCACTTTAATGACAGTGTATAAAGAATTTTCTGACGATTTTTGAAAGGTGCTATGCTGCAGCTAAATGTTTTGTTTATTACTAAAGTGTGCTGCTTTTTATTCTAATTTTACAGAAAATATAGTAAGGATTCAAATAGGCTTGCACAGTTCACTGTTTACTTTATTTCAAAATAGATCTATACATGCTCATTGAACTTCAGTTTTTTGGATTCGATAATTATAACAGATACAGATATAAACAAATTAAAACTTTTAAAAGTTGAATTATGTATTGTGGATCGAGACTATTTTTTTAGTCTAAGATGGGGGCGAAACTGCTCTTGTAAAACAAAGGTTGCAGACCGCAGACCCCTACTCTAGACTATCAAAACACCTAAACACATATGCCAGTAGCATACACAAAAAAAACCTGCCAAATGAATTACAATTATTTTTATTTATCCTTGAGAAAGCAGAGAAGAGATACTACCTAGTGCATGGTTTTATTACTTATAACATATTTTCATTAGCAAATATTTTTAAACTCATATTGTGGAACAAAATTAGTAGAAATCATGAATCGGTAGTTTTTTGTTAAATCATATTCGATAACTGAGCTAATTTTACTACATTTCAAAATTTTAATTTTAAAACATTTCATTAATTTTGCATACTTTGCGAACCCATGGATGTTGTAAAAGTCAAAAATTTTGATATACTTTTCTAAATATATATTTAGAATATTTTAAAAACTAATGACCTTTGAGAAAATGGTACACTTTTTTTACAACTTTTATTCGTAAAATTTTGCTAAGAGTCATCTAAGAGATATAAATCTTAAAAGAAAACTGGAAAAATTACTGATTACTATTTAATCATTTACTTTTTGTGTTGAGTAAACCAAGAAAAGTTTCATAGTTAAGACTTAGAATGGTAGAATTGTAACTTCTAACCTACAACTACAAACTTTATGATTCAGCAGTAATAAAGTACCATATCATAAATCTAATAAACATATCTACAATATCTAATTAAGTTGTTGATTTCTGATTTTTGCTTATAATTTCTACTTTTGTTTATATAAATTATAAAGTGAGGATTCATTTTAATTGTTTACTCAGTACTAAGTCCTAGAAAAGGTTTGGGAAAGCTTGCAATATTGAAAGAAGCTGAAATTGGAAATCTTTTCATGTTGAAGAGAAAGAAGCGATTAGGGTGGCTCATTCTGACTGATCGATTCCTCCTCACAAAATCAGCCCACTCTGCTTACACCACAATACACGACGCTCTGTGGTAAATAAGTTTTGGTCATCGTGGTGACCACTTACCAAGCACAATTGACTGTCGTTCCAGAAGGATGAATAGTAAAAGTAATTCCTTCTAAAAAAAGCATTACAATTCAATTCCCTGCGTCTTAAAAATGTTAAGCATTTCGAACTCAACAAAAAAAAAGTCGTTAATATAAAGAATAAAAACTCTACAATATCAATGTTAATGATGTTATTGATTTTAAGGTTATATCAATTATTCTCAAAGTGGAATCTAATAACATGAATAGTTACAGCAACACCTACTTCTCATTCAACTTTGGCTTCGCCGCTGGCTCATAAAAATCAATGAGAAGAAAAGCTCTCAAATAACTTTTAATCATCAACAAAACTATTGCCCCCTAGTATCCCTAAATAATGAGATCATACCTCCAGCAACCACAGTACACTACCTAGGACTGCACTTTGACACACGCATGATATGGAACCCACACACAAGACTGAAATGAACAGAGACCAACAGACGTTACAAACGCCTTATAAGACTCTTAGACAGAAAATCAAAACTCACACTAACAGACAGACTCCACATGTACAACACAATCTTGAAGCCTTCTTGGGCTTATGCTATAGAACTTTGGGGTTCTGCCAAACCTTCAAATATTCGTCCTATACAAGCCATCCAATCAAAAATACTCAGAAAACTCTCACCTCTCCATTTTACGTCCCAAATATAATCATTCACCGAGATCTTAAAGTCCCCTTCGTTCTCGACTACGCAAAAGACCGCTACAAAAAATTCCACAGTAAACTCTCAATTCATCCAAACTCACTTGCTCAAAATCCCCACAAACTAGTAATCCCCACAAACCCCCAAAGACGACTAAAACGGCAATGGCCACGTGACCTTCTGTCATCATAAAGATTAAATATAGTTACGGAGTGCCACCAATGGGTACACCCGATTTCCGCTACATAATCAAAAAGCTAAAGGAGTAACCCTGAAATCAAAATTACTTCTAAATACATGAAATTGTAGTCGAAGTGTCAAAAAAAAAAAAAAAAATAACATGAATAGTGGTTTTTGCAGTCACCACCACTCCACCTGTCACTAAATTACGAGTCATATATTCTGGTTAATGGTCGTGCATTAACAAGTAAGAAAAGGAATCTTGTAAAGTGTTAACACAATTTATAGTATATTACCAGATGTTATAGTTATGTTCCTATAAAGTATATATACAGATAGAAACAAAATTTATCGTCCGCATGAATGATATAAAAGAGAAGGCGATTGTCATTGTTTAGTTCTGATGAATTTGTTTCAATGTCAATTTGCCACCAAGAGAATGTAAGGTTCATTTTGATTGTATACACAATGTAGATTAATAGATACTCCGTCTGGTTTAGAGCTGCACCAACGAACAAGGCTTGTTCAAAATAAATGTACCCACCCCATGGTTCGCCCGAAATGTGGATATTCACCATAATTTGAAAATGGAAGCCATAGATAGTTACATCACCTAACTTACCACCAATGAAGACAACAAACTACCTACTCATCCAAAACTCCTTGTACAAGCTCTCAATCCTGCCACCAACCTTCCTCAACCTCACTGAACAAGTACTTCATTCATTGACTATTTTTCTAATGTATGACTAAAAACATTGAAAACTGCCATATGACGAACAAGACCACATGACCGCGAATACGATGTCGTTACTGTACAAAATAACTTAATATTTGACATGAATTACTGACTGTCAAAGTTATAGTAGCACAGTAATGAAGCAGTAAAAGGCCTCTGGTAATAGAACTGCTAGTTACGACGTGCACTATAGTGCGCGGATATATTCGTTGGTCGTTAGATACAATGTAATAGTCACACAGTTTGACGTATCGTAATTACACCAATAAATAACTCTTATGACAGGATGTGTTGCTTACTATTATATAATTTTAATAATAAACAAAGTTTTACATTTGCTTCTTACTGCCCTTTAATTAAAAAAAAAATCTCATATTTCTTCAGTAAAAGGTACGATTACTTTTATAGTACCCTCAAAATTACAGCCCCATAGTTTGTTGTCTAGGAGTAGAAAGGTTTTTTGAAGAACATAGTATTTAAAAGTAGCTTTACTATTAATATAGCGCATGTACACTATATAGGCCATTTTTGGGTAAAATATGAAATTAATACATTAAAGGGTGCGTGGCCTGTAGCTCGCCAACAATGTTTTGGGCGTACCACACTCCAACTCCCCATGTCCATTCTCTTTCTTTTTTTCTCACAATCTCTCTCTCTTTCTGACACTCTGATACGTATATTCATATGATTAAAAAAAGTTCAAAAATTAGCTCAGGTGACCTTAAAACTTATTTATCTTATCAAACATTATCTTAGAAGCTCTAAATAAACGGGTAATTGGGAAAGAAGTTGCGAAACAAATAGTTTCCTAACTGGCTCCCTAATCATTTTATCAATGGTTCGGTGGAAAAAAAACCTGCCAAAACAATTTGGGAAGAGAAAGTAAATTAAGCCAATAATAAAAATTTCCAATCATTTAAGAAAAGTAAAATTATTTTTGAAGTGATTAAATTTATTCAAACAAATATAGGTAAATGTATATATAAAAATGTTGTGTAAATAATTTTAAAAAAATAAATACATTTTAATAAAACCTGATAAATAGTATAATTTAAAACACTAAAAAAATCAAATTAAACAATACTATCAAAGTATGAAGTACTTAACAATAATTAATAAAAGAAAGGCTAATATTTTTAAATAAAATATATGTTATGAATTTAATTCATGTTATCATTGAGTTATTGACCGATTTTCTCCGTTATCGGGGATAATTTTCCTATATATTGTATGAAAGCCCAAATGTAAAAGTTGGAGCAACTAACTTTTGAAACAAAACATCGATGCCATCCTTCTAGTGCGTTTTTCGTTTTAGGTAGTTCACCCTACATTCTTGAATTGAAATTCCAAATATTTATATTAAACATTAGCACTCTTCTTAATCAACGAATTAGTCTGATAATAATTATCTTAAAAATAGCCAACTATATCATTTTCTTCTTCAGACAAAAGTTTTGCTTCAGTAGCCAAAGCTTTCTCTATTTTATCTTGCGGATAGAAAGCTAGAAATGCTAGCGTCTAGCATTTTATTAGACAACTGAAAGAGACCAACTTCCTTAATTCATTTTATAAAAAATAGAAAAATGAGAATTAAATTGTCGCATAAGGAATACTGTAATATTGTTAATAATAGCTTTATCAAAGTCTACCATGATGCTTTTTGGAAGCAGATACTTTGAAGCACTAACTTTCTAGTAAAAATAGTTCCTTGATCCTCATAGTTCTTATTAAAATGATTCCATTTTATTAGGTAATTCTTTTTCTTGGGAGTACCAATAGCCTCAAAAAAATATTTTCATTTCACCTTTGTTAAAGTTGATTAGTTCTATTGATACAGAAACGTAAAAAAAATAAATTTCTAAATAAAGGAACAGGGGATATAGTGAAACATACTCATGCAAGTACCTTATATACAAAGTTTGAGGGATTGTGTTGTCAAAAAAGAAAATTAAAGATTGTTGGTTTAAGAAATCAAGAAGAACTGTAAGGAAGGTTTAAGGAATAAAGGAAGAAAAAGTATAGGCTGAATGATTTAGAGATGAGGCTTGAGTAATTTCGAAGAAACCGATGAAAATTGGAGATTAAGGAATAAGATTGAGGCACTAGGCCTTAATTTAAAGTAATGCCATTCTTGAAATGGGTTCAGAGGCTATTAACAGTGATGCTGATTCTCTATTGAAAATTTTTATTCATTCTTAGTTTGACTTTTTCAATCTGCGATGATAAAGATAATGAGGGTAGGCTACCAAAAGTATATAGCTATGTTTTTATTTAATCTCAAATGACTAAATGAGAACGCCAGAAATCTCAGATCTACTAATCATATACTTTGGTCTTTACATCACACGAATAAAGTGAATAAAATTAAGTTTGCTTTATATCGCGCAAATGGTATGTTGTTATTATAAACTATACATACTAATTGAGGAAAATATAATGTTAGTTAATCATTTAATTTTAAGAAGAGAGGACGAAGTGAGAGAGATCTCTTCTAGTCTACTCCTGATGACGAACAACAGTTCGAAATATTGAATTCTGTAAGTGTTCTTTTAATTCTTTTTTCTGTGTCATGCTTTGTGTAATTTAAAGTTTATATATATATATATATATATATATATATATATGAGTACTTCGCACTTCTTCCCGATGACGACGGATGTCGAAATATCGAAGTGAGTTCTGTAGTGTCTTTCTGTGTTCTTTTCTCTGTGTTAAAGTGTATATATATATATATATATATATATATGATATAGCTTCTCGACCACTGATATTTCAAATTCACACAAGGTGGTCTTGAGGATTTTGGTCATAATATATATAATTATGACCAAAATCCATTATGATTTGTGTGTGAGCACACAAGCATAAAGTCCTGAAAGGGGGAGCTGCCGTAACTTTAATAACATTTGTTTTCAAACCAAATCTGCTGTCAATTCATAAAAATATTTGTACATATATATCCATTAAATGGTGTTTTAAAGTGTAAAATTAAGACAACTCCCAACTATTTTAAGAGTTTCTGAAATTTTATTTTGAACGTTAAAAAAAAATCGTAAATCAACAACATATGGCTAATCTGCCCGGCAACTTTGCGTTTACATTTTCAACTGACTAAATTAATCACACTGTTGTCAATGTACGACTGTGTGAAACATGTACAAAAACTTGTTTGAATGGTTTCAATCATGGTTATGACACGAAAAAGTGTTAGTTATGGCAATAAATACGCAAGATAATATTGGAAACACCTGCTAACATTATCAACGAATTACAATAAGGGAGTTACAGTATATATGTTTTCATCAAATATATTCCTTCTATTTCTAATTAGTATATAATATATGTATTTAAGATTTCACATAAACACGTAAAACATCAATCAATGATCAAACCACAGTATGAAATGGAAAAAAAGACTCCAATCTTTCAACCGTAATAAGCGGTCTTTGTCAGAGTCAAAAACTCAACAGTTGGATTTTTGACTCTGACGAAGACAACCGCTTATTACGGTTGAAAGATCTTAGTATTTTTTCCCATTTCATATTGTGGTTTGATCATATATGATATATCTGGTGACCAGATGTTTTCTGCATCTAATGTTTCAGTTGGGTTTTTGACTCTGACGAAGACCGCTTGTTACGATTGAAAGATCTTAGTCTTGTTTTCCCATTTCATATTGTGGTTTAATCATTGATTGTTATTTCACGTGTTTATTTCAAATCTTTATATACATATATAAAATAAACTGCACTATTGTGCATAGTTTTTTTGTACAATACTATATGCTATAAATCATATCTATGTTCAAAAGCTACAGGTTTACAATGTGTTTTTCCATTCTTATAGCGGGTTCTCACTACTACAGAATACACATCTCTAGTTCATTATTCCTTTAGGTTTATTGTATAAAAGTCATTATCTACAGAACTACTGCTGCTAGAATTCAGTTCATATTGTGAGTTTTCACTACTCTATATGATTATCTCAACTTAGGAATTACCAAATTTTGTCACTAGCTACAACACTACAAATATTTTTTACAATTCTAAACAAGGGATTTCACTACATTAGAAAATATATCTCTAGTTCACTATACAGGTCAGTGGTGGGATTCAAATTTTTTAAGAACCGGTTCTAAGAAAACAGATCGTGCGAACCGGTGCTTAAAATATTATGAGTTCGGCGAGTTAAATAGCTCAAGGAAGTTTTCCTCATTGCTTGTTGCTTTAATGTGATTACCAGCGATCAGACTTTTTTTCATATTTTCTATTATTTCTCCCAGTAGCTTTTGACGAGGTAGGCTAACAAATCTGTGGTTTTCAGTAAACTGGATCTCTTTGAATGCGTCCGAAGCAACCCTCTCATCAATTTCTTTTTCAAATGTCCCTATATGTCCTTAAGCAACTCAAATGCTTAAATAGACCCCTTTATGAGGTTTCTCCTCTGAACAAAGTTGTGCCTCTTGCTTGGAGGGCATTACTGAGCAATTACATTTCATTCAAAATATCAATCATTAAAGCTAGGTCCTTCAGAAAGGTTTGTTGCAAAGACAAGAAGTCATCCCTGAATTATTTATCTAAACAAACAGTTACTTTAATCTGGCGATTTCAGGAAATTAGATCTAAAAACATTCAATATTTGATTCAGAACTAAAAGTTAAAACTAGGCCTAATGTAGGCTAGACCAACCTAACATCCGCATTGTCATGAGCAGTTTGAGCACTGTAATAGTTACGCAAACGAAACTAAATTGTTTAATTATATATAGGCTATATACTGCGCAAATTACGTTGTCATACATGCACAAGTTACGTGAGTCACGCGACACTTGTGGAGTTTGATAGTGGGCTAATTAATACAGGTCTGAATAGGGTTTACGTAATTTTAACAACCGGTTCGCCGAATTCCTAATATTTTAAGCATCGGTTCGCACGAACCGGTTGAATCCCATCACTGATACAGGTATTATTTACAAAATACACCAATTACTATTTACAGAGCTACAGATTAATATATTTATTTAATATTGTGATATTTTACTAAATCAGAAATATGTCGCTAGTTCATTTAATGTTCCATTACATAAAGAAATTATTAGAATTTCCTTATGGAAATTATATTTCCATAATTCCTTATGAAATTCCTTATAGTCTATTATGTATGCCTCCTATGTATTTGTATGCATGTATATATAAATCTTAGAAATACTTTGAAGTATAATTACAAGTGCAAACTTCACTCAATAACCACTACCTTAGTATCAATAGGATGACTGTTACCTTTAGTACTCTGCATTCACCTTCAACATTAATTTTCCAGTCCAGCTTTAAGGGAATTAAGATTAAAGTGTACAAGTAAAATACAAACTGAGAGCAAACATGTTTTTTCCTTCTACAAAAGCAATTAAATTTAAAAGGATGTCTCACTTATTACCATTTGTGAACATATATGCTTCAGAAAACAAAATATCTCTAACGTAGAGTCTGGATAATTTTGTTTTAAATCTAATTATGAATCATCCAAACAGAACGTAACAACATTACCGTAATGTTTTAGAAATAACATTAAAGTTTGACCTTTGTTTTTGCATAAAAAATAATGTGTAAAATATTCAAAGTTTTGTTTCTTCATGTCATCCTACCGTTTATTATTCATTAAAGCCATTTCCTTCATACATGTTTGATTTTTGAAGTACACTTATGTTAGATTTATTCGGTAATTAATGTAATTCAAAATAAAATAAACTTATGCTATTTAATTTAATGAAATATTCAATTAAAGTAGTTACCAATTTTAATGGAATACAAGTAATGTCAGAGTGAAACCCCTATTTATATATGTGTTCTTACTCAGTAAGAACAATAGAGAATATGGTGACAGTATTGGTAGTACACTATTACTGAAGGTCATAAATAGATGATAACCTAGGATAAATCGTAATATAGTTAGTAAAGGAGAAACCTTTCCTTGTAAAGGAAACCCTGCAAATGTTATGGATTTGATTACTCTTTCTTATTTACAAGGCAACACTCATTTAAGTGTTATTACAATCTTCAATAGCATTTATTGGTGATAGCTGCCATAAAATATATTTCTGTTAGTGTGATTATTAGTGAGATAACCTTTATTAGTGAAATCTGTTAATAGAGAACTTAATATTAAAATTTTTACATACCATTATAGTTTATGGAATATTATTACTCTATTGTTATAAATGAAAATATCTTATCAATAATAACACTATTATTACTTATCTTATCAGTAATATGATTAGATACGGAAGAACACTTACTTCGTACCAGTCGATTGTACAACAGTTAACCAAAGAAGGGTAGAGTCTCAATCTTGTTCTAAAGGACGAACCGATTGGACTAAAACAGAGAATGATGTGGAGATTCATTTTACATCGGTATATGAAGTAGAAGAAGACCATTTGGGGACTGATGTCTATATTACGATTGCCTCCTTGGGCTGCCAAACGAACCATCTGGAAAATATAATAATGAAAACTTCCTTTTTGAAAATCAAAATTTATAGAAAACTAGCTGATCTACCCGGCTTTACTCCGGAAACAATTTAATTACAACTCGGTAGAAACAATTAAAATTAGTTTAAAATCAGTAGAAACTGATATAATTAAAATTATATCAGTAAGCAAAAGTATATTTTAAAAGTTTGAATAACAATATTTTGATGAAATATTATTTGTTTATGAAGAAGCATTGTATTGAAAAGTGTCAATTGAGTTCTAAATGTTAAATTATAAATATATTTTTCATTATGTAATGTTAAGAGTTATTATGTTAAGAACTGTATTTATACACACAAATACACACAGTGATTAAGTTTTATATATATGTACATTTTGATTTCAATATTTCTTCATCAATTTTTTATGCTGTATATATTCCCTGATAAGTTTTACTGATTTAGACATTCATAAATGTCTTCTAGTTAGATATCATCGATATATATAATAACTTATCATTTTGCCTATATGGAGTAGGGCCAGATACTAATTACTAATAATTAAATATTTTAAACAAACGATTTAATCAATCAGGAATAAATAAAGAAGCCTTACAATTATTAAACTTAAAGAAGATACTTTAACTATTCTTTTAAGATTAGAATTAATGGTTCAAATACTATCATTATTATTCGTAATACTATCATGCATACTTAAGTTTAACAAGTTATTATTTAATGCATAACTTTCTTTAATGCTTAAAGCAAGTTAAACCAATTAGATATGAAAAGTTAATTGTAAACTTTTGATAATAACTAAAGCTTTGTTAAAGTTAATACGAAACCCATATAAAATTACAATAACTGTCTTTAAAATCAATCTGAAAACAATAATACAATTTCCATCACCTGGTTATTTCTAATTGAACAAAGCATGTGGAAATTATACCATAAAGAATAACCTACTTGCGGCTGCCATTACCAATTAAAGTCAAAATGTAAACAAACAGGTTATACAACAAACCTTATCTATTATAATATTTTTGGGATATTACCTGAACCACAACTCTGATTTTTAAAAAACTTTACATAAACCTTCCCGGGGATATACCTAATAATTTCCTAAATTTTTTGGTTTTTGAATCTATCGAGTACAAACAAGCAGATATACATTCATTTTTTTATATATAGAGACTAGACTACCTGTGACCCTTTGTGTCACTCAGAAATTATAACAATAGGTATTGAAATTAATTCACAGAACATGATTGACAGGGATAATTTTAATTGTTGTTTCTTGTTATTAAGGCACGAAAACAGATTCTTATATGGCCCATGCTTTTGATATAGTATTCTTAACATGATTCAAGATATATACACAGTAAGTATATTTAGCAAATTAAAAATAATTTAAAAGTAAAAAAAAATTTGTTTTATCATACAAATAAATTAAACGACAATTCAAGTTATATACACAATGAAATACATTTAAAGCAAGCAAAACTTGTAAATTGAAATACTCAATTTATTTACCCAAATTAAAATATAATAAAATAATTAATGGAAGGAATACGTCTTTATAATATTACCTTAGAACATTCGTATTTTATCTTACAGTTGTGCTCAAGTTTGTTTCTAAAATTATTCATTTTTAACCTCTAATGTAGTCGTTTATTATATATTTGTTACATTTATTTATAATACATTTACACTACTGTCATCGGTGAACACGCACGACACTTGCTATCCTGGCTCCAATTTTGGGAATACGAGTATAGTGATAATTTTCTGTTATTTAACATTATTCACGTAATATATAACATAATTTCAGGTCTCTATCTCCAAAGAAAACAACAGATGAACAAACAAACAAACTCACGAACTTTATATATAGAGATATACGAAAAATAGTAGTTTAAACTAGGTTAGTCTAATGCTTTGCGCGTTTGCAGCGAGGAGTGTAATCTCGGTGCAGGAAAAAATCCCCCCACAAAAAATGCTTTCCCCCAAAAAAAGAAGAAAATAAATCTATTTTTTGACTAGAAGTAGTATATTAAACCAATATCAAGTTACCAAAAAAAATATAAAAACTTCTGGAAAATCAAAATAATTTTTACAGGTCATTATATTTATTTAAACAAAAACTGAAAAAAATGCACTCAAATAAAATAAAATACAATAACCGATACATTTTTCAATATAAGAATGGCAAGATCATTTCAGAAAAATAAAATACATCCAAATAAAAGCAATGTAAACAATAGAGTCAAAGTATAATGTCTTAATGTCAAAACTAAGTCTCAAATAGTTAACTGAGAATGCACAAAATCCTAGATCAAGTAATCATATTCTTTTTTTCTTTGGTTTATATAGCTGAATGGTAAGTTATATACATACACACATAATGTGACAAATTTAGGTTAGTTTATCTTTTAATTGTTTTTTGAGGGGGGATTTTTTCCGGGGAAATTTTTTTCCCAGAATCACGTAATCTGTCTCAAAGGCATGTTCAATCAAGATCTGACCATATATATATATATATATATATATATATATATAAGTTTCGATTCCTCTGAAGTTCTAAAGAAAAGAGAAAGAAAGAAGAGTGAGTACAAGAGAGACAAAGAGAGAGAGAGAGAGAGAGAGAGAGAGAGAGAGAAGACAGACAGACAGACAGAGACAGAGAGGGTGAGACATTTTTTAAATTCTACACTGAACCCTCTACTTCATTTTTGACGGGTTATTCCTCATAAATCATTTGAACTAAGTTTCCTTCAAGAAAGTTAAATTTCGTTGAGAAGTACAATTGTCTAGAGTTTAGATTGTACCCATGCTTCTTACATCTAACTACGTTTATATAGTATGCAACAGGAAGGTGTTCACATGGATGGTTAGTGCATTTATCAGGGTTGTAAAAAATAAAAAAAATTTTCTCGGTTATAATACTCTATCGATTGTAGTTTAAATTATTTTGTAGTTATTAAATTATTTAATGTTCTAATTGTTTATATTTAACATTAAACATTAAATAAATTATTTAATTATTATATTTTTTAATTATATTTAATCATTAATTAAATTATTGTAGTTATCACCCATATTTTAAAAGATTAAACAAAAAAAAGTGGAAAACATTTATTTTTTTAAAAAATTACACAATAATATAAGCAAAAAGGAATTTAACTTATCCACGTTAAGTTTTCCATCTATTTTCTTGTTTACGTTTTTTCTATTCCTATAATAATATTTTATTACATAATACTAACTGGATAAAAAAGGTGTTACAACATCCAGGGGTATTAAATTTCACAGTATAAATATTTTTTTAAATTTCCGAAATTTTTCAATGTGCTATAGAACCATAAATTTAACAAAATTTGAAAGGTTTGTAAGAACTGCAAAATTTTTAATCGATTATATGCTGCTCCAAGTAGGAAAAATATATCTTGTAATTGTGGGTAGGAAATAGGATTGTTACAATTGCAAAATGAGATGTATAACTCTTTAAAAAATTATTTGTGCAAATGAAAAGAATGTAGAGAAACTTATCATATTCAAATAGAAAATGAATGAAGCGAAATCTAAATAAATAAAGTAAAAAAAAACAAATACAACTGTTTACACACAACTGTACTGAATATAAAGATATTCAATCAGAAATAACAAACAATTAATTTAACTAATTATTTTTCAATGTTCGTATAGCACTAAAGATACAAAGAATATGTATTTAACAAGTAGAAATGAACTAGTTTGTTTACGACGATTGGAGAATTGTAGGATGGTTTGTTCTATTGAATGAGTATGATCAATAATGGAAACAAGCAACATTGATATTGAAATCACAGAACTGAACAAAAACCAAAACTAGTAATTTAGATTTGAATACACATTAAAAGATATTTATATAATGATTAAATGTAATAAAGCAATGAACAATACAATCAGTTGGGTTAGCAATTGATAAAGCAGTTATTAAGTCAATTTACTTTAGATAACACTTGTAGGAATAGTACAACTATAAACATGGAAATTAATATGGAATAACAAATTAATTATCTCATTTGATTTTGATTATTTATAGTAGGTTTCATTTGAAATTACCTTACATTTATGTAATTTGATGTGACTAATATCTTAATTAAATAATAAAAACTGATGATCGTTATTGATTGTTATAATAATTGATCGTTATTAATTGACTAATAAATTCTTGCACATTGGACTCTAAGATTTTAATAAGTTTAGTTAAATATTCCCGACCAGAATAATAGTCATTTTAGTGTTGCAGTATGCACAAATCCATAACTTCTGAAATATTTATTGTAAACCAATGTCAAAAATACAAAGCAAAGGAATAATTTGAAGTACTTTATCACTGTATTTTACTTACAATGAAGGCGCTGAAAGAACCAAACTCATAACTGGCTACAAGTGAGACTTGATAGTTGTCATTATTGGTGGTGTTTTGAATAATCTTTAACTTCTTCAATAATTTAAACTAACATATTGAAAAGATTATCATGCAATAATGACAGAAAATCAATGATATAATCTTTTACTAAACATTTATATAACATGTTGTTATGGAAACGTTTTTGCTTTAAACGTCCATAACTTCACTTCTACGTTGAATTTCCAATCAATTTAGAGCCTATATTTTAAGTTAGACCTACTCAAATATACTGTAAAAGTTTCAGCTTTATATGTCTTATGGTAGCTGAGTTTACTTGTGACAAAGTTTTGCGGACAAACAGACAAACCGACAGACATTTTTCTAAGGGTGGATTCGGTTTCTCCAATGTATGAAACGTAAAGAAAACTTGAAATGAGTCGTCAGTTCTAAGCAATGTACAGACAAAATCATTATTTTATTTATAAAGATAGATCATAATTTACTTCTTTAATTAAGTTGTTCGATTGCCAATGATTTTGATAATTGCTTACTTATAATAAAATTATAGTTTAGATCTTTTCTTTAAGACTTGAGTAATGATTTTCAGCATTAAGTAGGACCAATTCAATTCTATTTCCTGCTGTTCATACCAGAGCATTCATGGTTACTGAACAGGTTATTCTTCTACAGTGGTAAAACGGAAAATTCTAATGTAGTGCAATCAGTTATTATGTGGTTTTTACTCATTGTAGGGTAAAAAACCAATGAAATGGTCTCCACATATAAAAATTTAATGGTATAAACAACGCGTTTCGAGCACGTAGTGTTCTTCCTCAGGCATTAACTACAAAATACAATGCCATCAAAGAGTTATCTATAGTACAAAGTAAATATATAAAAGTAAAATATATAATAAAAGTAAATATATTGTAAATATAGTACAAAATAAAAATAAAATAAAGTAAGGAAGAGAGTAAATAACAAAACTAAAAATGATGGACAGTGGTCTTCATTATCTGGAAGTGGTTCATATTCCATTATACTTCTAAAACATTTTGTGAATCTATCAAGAAAAACTGTTACCTTAGTTTAAGAAATTAATAAAAAAAAGCTTAAATAATTCTAGTTATAACTAAAGTTCTATTTTTTATGAAATGTTGATGATTCTTTTTATATGAGCTATATAAATTATAATGAAAGCTCTACTATTGATTAGAGCATACTCACATTATTCCATTACATAATTATTACTTTCAGGCTCTAGCAGGATTGAGTTTTTACCATAAAACTTTTCTAAAATGAAATGTAAGTTTCCTTGTTAAATTTTAATGAAGAGTTATTCAATAGAAAATATCTAGCTGCTTACAGCTCTCAATTGAAAAACTCTTGATAAATCACTCCAAATTTGTTATGTTATTAACATTGAGTTCTTATTGCACAATTTATATTTGTTCTGCTTGTTTATTGATGAATGATTGCGTAATTTTTATCGGGGGAATAGTATAATTGAAATTTACTGAGTTTTTCACCATTTTATCTTAATAGGTACTTGCTACAGTGTTATTCAAAGAATAAATATAAGCAACTTAGATCAGTGACCAAGACCGAATACCTTACATTTTACAGTTTTATGACTGAGGGCCAATGTTCCTTTACAGTTACAGTGCATATACATTTCGGTGTCGCACAAAAAAGGTAGTCAATGTGAGAACGACTTAGGATTTTGGATTCCTAGTATCAGAGGCAAGTACACAAACCCGTAGACCACCCTTAAATTTACTTAACATAAAAAATTATTTCAGTATTAGAATATATGTATTATATTATATTATATGTATTATATTGCCATAGACCGGTCGCTAACATAATATATTTCAAATAAAAGATTGAGTTTTTCAAACGAACCTCAATTATTTCCTGCACTTCGTCGATGGGGAAGATATTAGGTACTTCTCCTGAGTTCAACAAGGCATCAATGTCTTGCAGAAAGTAGTCCTCTTTGATCTGGCTTTCTGCTAAAAGGAAAACACAATGCTTGTTTCGACCACCTGCCTCCTTGAGCACTTTTTTTAAATCCTCCCGCCACTCGTTGAAACCTTTAAGAAAGTTATTCACAGGATCATTAAATCATTGCTATTATAACGTCAATAATCATCACTTCAGTGTATTTCAAACCTTTCGCTTTCATCAGTTCCCATTATTTTGATAAGTGCCAATATCTATACATTTAGAATACTATCCCTAGATCCTTCCTTACCCAGTCTTACTGGACTTATAATGGACTTAAAGATTAACATATTCTTCTTAATCTATTAAAAATAAACTCGTACATAGCCATTACCCTCCTACATTACTGGAATGGTGAATTATTGTTAATGAATTCATACATAGGATCTAATCTCCCTTCCTTCACAGTGGCTCTGCCTGCCTTGCCACTGCTTTCTTCCCAAGGATTCACTAACTGAATCATATTCTGAATGGACTTTTACTTCTACTTCTAGAGAAATAAGCACTCAGTTTTCTCTAATTCACAGTATCCTTCTTATAGACGTCCTCCAATCTCGGTAGCCTTTTCTCTCAAAGAAATTTGATTTACTACAGCGATACCTGCTCAACCGTGTGAGCTATGTAAACATCGAGACAGCCGATTGGTTGATCTTTCAGTTTCTTAACCCCCCTGAGTTATTACGACATACATATAAATGTGTATTCAAAGCAATGGCAATTATCATGGTTTCTGCTTCATTCAGATAGAAGATGACAACAGTCACAGAAGGGGGGACAAAAGACCCAAATGAAATGAAAATACTTCCATTTCGATGACATTAAAACTGAACTGTAAATTACATAATATTTAAGAGATATTTCCAAAAATCAGATCTTTTTGATAATTATGGCAGTGAACCAAAGATAGCAGAATTAGTAGTATTAACTATTATAGTCCATGGGTATTTGACTATAAAAAATGAAATTGAAAGTTTAATTTAAAAAAATTTGATACATGAGTATTTCATAATTAGTGGCTATGATTTTTATTTCCTTTCGATGTATTAAAAAGGCCATGAGGGGGCATAACGATATCAGCAAAATTGAAATGCATCCATTTTTAGTGACATTTAAACTATATTTATATACAAATATATAAAATAGATAAATGAAAAACGGTAAAATAGTAATGAAAATAGCCATTTAGTGAAATTGATAAACAAGAAACCAGATGAAACAATAGATGAATCAGTAAATATTATTTACTTTGTCCCAATACCGTCATTAAGTAAATATTATTTAGTTTAAATAATTAGGAATAATTTAATTTAATGTGTTTTATTAATGAGGGAAGGTAAACAATGGAAGACTGGTTTCCGAGATGAATGGTAAAGGGGTGTGGCGTCATTAGGATGAATAATCAGAAAGTCACAGGGGTTGTTTGTCCCAGATACCCTATAATTACATCTGCTAACCGTCTTAAGCAAAAATTAAGATAGTGAAGTCCTTTTATTGTACGAAAGAAAATCTAAGTAAAACAATATCTTGTATTGAATGAGTGTAGGTAATGTTAAACAGTGATTCACCGTAGTTTTTACTGATCTCCGGCTGATAAACATTCTGTTGGTTGATGCAGGCTGCCAGTCGCGTCAGGGACTGCCTCCCACTTCCTCCCACGCCGACAAGCAGGGCGTTGCCGCTGTTCATGGAGAGGACGCGCACAATCTTTGAGAGATGTTCAAGAGCGTACCTGCACACAGCGGGAAGTAATCTCAGATATAGTCACATATCAACTGCTTCTAATAAATAGATAGATCATGTGATCTAAGAACCGATAAGTGAGTTTGTATAAGCAAATAATAGCTCTCATATTTTTGTTTAATTTTTGGTCCAGATGACAAATATTGTAGTATTAAGTAGATAAATAAATATTGATAAAAATATATATTGGCACCATTGTGTTAAATTTATATCTGTGATTTTGGAAGGTTACATTAGTCCCATTAATGATGCAGCCATTGCGAAACCGGTCGGGCGACTTCAACAGCGATAGACGAGGTATGACGGTCGATAATAATATCTGATAAATTAATAGTTGCAGTTATATTTATAACAAACAATTATCAAAGTTCATAGGGATTTCAATTGTCATAAATCATTAAAATAACTCATTGATAAAAGGAATACAAAATTGTCCCAATTGTTTTAAAGGAATCAGACTTACTGATTGTTAAGTATTGGGAAGGTATAGTGAATGAGAAAACGTCTAGAGTCGATTTATCAACTACTCTAGAATTATTAGACTGATGTAATACTAAACGAGGTACTTCAGAAATCATCTGTCCGAAACGAGGTCTAGTAGAAAAACCATCACTCATAAGTGCACAAATAATTCTAAGAATATTATTATTATTAACAGTGCTGCAGAGGTTATCGACAACAATCCAAGAAGAATGTGCCATTTTACCTTGTGATTTTTCTTTCCTCACGGGACCAATTTCGGACCTTCACATTTATTTTCCGGTGTGACAACTATTTCAAGATTAAATATTCGTTCTTAAACAAAGTGAGAAGTTGAACCAGTGGGTTCCATTCTTTGCTCATGTGCATCGAAGTTATTGTGTAATCTATTACTACATATGCCTGTTACGCAGAATATGCGTAGTTGTATATTTGTAAATAAAGATGTTAAAAAAAAATATTCGTTTCTAACATTTATAAAATTTCATTGTTTCTACACTCTCGGTCATTTTTATTCGACCATTAATATAAAACGAGCTGATTAAAGTTTTTTTTAAATTTAAACCTTAATTTTATTTGAAATTTGGGTTTTTTATTTGAAAGCGGTATTTTTTCGAAGTTGATCTCAATCGGATAATTTCAGGCAAAAAGGTGTAATATTCCAAAAACATAAATTAGGTTGGGTGTTTCCGGCATTCATAACTGCAGCTTTAACTAAAATTTAATTATCGTTTCTTTTGAATCTATAAGAGAGAACTATAAAACGTTAATACAGACATCGGTATTGTCTCACACTGTCACAGACATTACACTTTCAACATGTGAACATATCACTGACATTACAATGTAAACATTAAAAAAAAATTACTCCTCAGGGTTGTACCCCTACCAGTTCAGTTGTCCATGCCCCATGTTGGATCAGTATCATTCTATTGTGTGTTTATCACACTATTAAAGTACCATATATATAGAATAAGCATTTTTTATAGGTAGGTTATAGGAAAATAACATTCATAGTCAGTTAGGTGATCTTGAAGATGAGATCCAGACGGACCCGAAACCGGTCGAGCTTTTTGTGACTTTACGAGGTATGACGGATTGTATTATTACCAATTCTAAGTATTTTTTCGCCCTTACTATAAGATAATAATAAGTCTCCATTAGAGACGACAGTTTTGATAAGCTTACTTCCTTCGGAGTTAAACTTTTTGCAAAAGTATAGCCGCTTAGTCTACGGTTTGCAAAGTACATTGGCACAACGGCGAAATGTTGAGATGGAAACTATGTAAGAAAGATTTGAGAGAGCTGTAGCCAGTAGCAACATTTTTGCTAATCTCAACAAATGATTGACACATGGAAGATTACCCAACAACCATGTGTCAAAACAATCAATAACTGAAACATTTGGATGAAATTATTTTACCAACATAGGAGTAAAAAGCAATCCTTGCAAAGACTAGTGAAAAATTTTAACTTTGACACCTAAATACAGTTAGAAATATGACGGTCAACCTTATTGATTGGTTCGTTAGTAAGTTTGGTCTAAATTTTTATAAAAACCACCCCATTTATTAAAGGTGTATATAGCAAAACTCAGTATTCAATTATTATATTATTTTAAAACATTATTAATTTTTAGAATAGATAGTTACATAATAAGCTATTACATTAAAACAATGGATACACATACGTTTTGTGATGCCTCAGAACAAGCATACACTCGTATATGCGTCACGTTAATAAATCCACTCAAAAAAGTAATGAAATGCTGTGAAGTATGTCAAGAATTTAATTTTAAACCTCTCTGTGAAATATTGGAGGACTTACCCTTAGACGCAATCAATCTTTACATCTTTTTATTTTCTTTCCATGTCATCCTATCCATTTCTGCTGGAGCCTATGTTTTAAAATCCAGTAGGCAGATATAATGACAATGGTAGTTTATCATGTCACAACGAATGTCTATCTATGTTGTTATATTGGCTAATATAGTTTTTTTAATTTTTTTTATCCTAAAAGATACTATTTTGTGTATACAATAAAGTTACATTATTAAATTCTTATTTTAGCATAATAAAACATGATATTAATGTACCATAAACTTATACTTGGCAGTGGTAAATAAATATTTTATAAAATATGTGATAAACTTAAAATACTTAAATTACTTTATAAGTTGTTTCAATCACAGGTTTTACAATAAATGTACCTCTATACTATAACATATTCAAATAAATATTTTAAAGATTTCCAATAAATGTATACGTTTACTAATTATATACTTCTGATATAAACATGTATAACAAACTGTCTCACTGGGTGAGATTTTTCTGGACGGTTAAAGCATCCATAATACCATAACAAAGAGAAACATTTTCTTTAAAATTAAATTTATTTCCTTTCATTTTCTCCTCACTATATAAACAAGATATACTTAAGCCTATTTTAACTAGCTCTTTAAAGAAACTTTGTTAAACTTGCTTGTGTATAAAAAGAAACAAAAATCAAGTTGTACCTACAAACATTGACTATATGTTTTTAATTTACTATAAGTAAAGTATAGTGATCGTGAAAAAATTCGATCTCGAGATTTTGACGGAATTACATGTTTTGAGGTCCCAGAAGTCGTTTTATGAAGTTTTTACGATGATGTCTGTGTGTGGGTGGGTGCGTGGGTGGGTGCGTGTGTTAGCATTGCTTGTTACCACGCTACGGTCCAGAATCTTTGATGGATCAAGTTGATATTTTACACAAAAATGGGCCCCATTTAGACGAAGATCCCTATTGTTTGGGAAGAATTATGCATGATGGGAAAGTCACTTTTTTTGCCAAAAACCGTTTTTTTTAAAACATTTATTTCTCCTAAACTGATAACCCTAGAGTTTTGAAATTTTGACATTATCTTTGAAGTTACAAATGCAACAAACGAAAAATATATTCAGAATTTTAAGACAACAGCAAATATTTTTTTTTCAATAAAATGTACAAATTTTGACTTATAATTCAATCTCAAACCTTGTGAGAGCGATACAAGCCATACTGTTTGACGGACAAGAATGAAACTATGCCTACAAATAGAACAATATATGGCGAATGAGTTGAGATATTTTTTTTTGAAATTACTTTCGCTAAAGGGGCGTTACAGTACGATTTGTGTTTTCAGAAAATGTTTTTTTGACGCTAAACGGCTCATTAAAAAATAATGAAAATTTGACCAAAAATGGAACAAAAAATTAGCAATTCATAAAAAAAATCATGTAGTTTCAATTACGGGAAAGAGCAATAACGCTATAAAAACTGTTTGTTTATCTTAGACTAAGAGATCACCTGCTATACTTGTCGAATTTTTTATATTTTTTTTCATTGTTTACATTGACTTAGAATTTTTTTGAGCGATTCCACTGAGATAAAATTGATATTTATAAAGGAACAATTTAAATTGTTTATTGACTTATATGAGATGTAAGAGGAATAATTTTGTGCAGGAAAATAATAACACTCACTGTGAAAAAATTCGTATATATGTTATTTGACAAAGGGGAAGGAAAATGATTTTATTAAATACTAGAACCCATAAAATTCCCAGTATAATAATTCTGTAAAAAACGAAAAATGTAAAAGATAATTCAAAATTGAAATCTTTTGTTTAGAGATTAATAAATGTAATTATCGTACATCTTTAATAAACAAATCACCTTAAAACAATATTTTCTTCGCTGTTTAAGATGTTTTTCAGACAAAAAAAGGGTATTTTCCTGTTTTAAATTTGAAAATTTTACTTTAATATTCAATGTAGAAGGATGTCAAGTAAACGATGTAAGAAATCTACTGGCTATTTTAACAATAGCCATGTTCTCTTGTAGGATAATATTTCGTTTCAAGAAATGTTCACATTGGTTTTTCAAAAATGTTATTACTGCTGTAGTTATACTAATGAAATTATTTGCAAATAATAAATTATTTGTGATGTACAAAAATAAGCTTATAAATTGATATGTCCTTCAATCACTATCTGTACTACCTCACGAATGCTATATCCCATTTAGATATTTATGTTATGCTTAAATGAGACGTTATGTTTTATATACTCAAGAAGTTTGACATTAAGTTACTTATAGTAAAGTTGAGTGTAGGCCACTCCAGATTTTTTTGTAAGCATTCATAAAACCTTACATGAAGTAGAAACAAATGAGGATAATTTTAACCTAAAAAAAATTATTTTAAAATAAAGGAGTTTTTTATAGATTTTTTTAGTGTTCTATTTAATAATATTTTAATTATCTAAGTTTTTTAAATCTATTTCGTCATTATATTTATTCTATTGATTAAATAAAAGCCTATAAAGATCATAAATAATTTTCTATGGTAATTATATGATAGAAGTCTAATAGTATCACACACGACAACAATGCACTAACAACGCACCAATTCATCCTTTAGACAGGAATTAAATTTTAATAAACAAGTTTGTCAACTGAGCTGAAATTTTCAGAATCAGTTGTTTTTCGTGTGAAAAGCTCTATAGAATACTTATCTAGCAGTTTCTCATTGGCACATAATAGAAAACATGTAATATCTAGAGATATACCGGACTTCTTTAACGCCCCCAAGAGGAGACGAGCGGACCACTTTGAGAAACACTGATCTAACCCATACAACTGTTTTACTTATTACTTCTTTAGAGAAATAACTATTCAGTCATGCATATATGAAGCTTTTATTTATTTCAGATTATATTTATGGTAATATAATCTGATTTACTTAACAATCACGAGATGTGTTTATTTAGAGTAGAGAGAAATGATCCAGCATTGCCAGGGGCAATTTTGTCTTCTCAAAGTTCTTTGCTTATGCCCTAATGCCAGTGAACATTTATCATATTAATATACAGAAAATTAAGTTTAAAGACCAGCATTCTTCAAGTATTATGTTAATGATTTTATAACTTCATGATAGAAGTGTGTCAGTTTTTATACTGTATGTTTTAATACCAATGATCATGTAAAAGTTTTGATAGAGTAATGACCCTAATATATACACATGTTGAGAGTACTATGTCGTTCTTCTATTACAGTATACAGTAAATATAGTACAAAATAAAAATAAAATAAAATAAGAAAGAGAATGTGAACCTAAGGGTGAGTGTCTATGGTACAACTGACTGGGAAGAGGATAGACGTGGGTGAGGGTAAGGGTACATCTGTTTCATATTAGAAGGCAGGTACATTTCATTGTTATTTTTTTGTCTTAAAGGATAGGCTGAGCCTTTGTATTGGCTCTAAGGATAAGTGTAAGAAACATATTGAAAATATAACACAGAGAACTATAACCAAATACAAAAAAATATAGGAATAAGGAGAAAAGAGAACTTTTTTATATATATAATATTAATTACTTTATATATATATTTATATATATATAAATAAATTAAGAATAGTTGTACACTTGGGAATTTGTTCATTGAGGCAAGTAGAAGAATTATCGCGCACTAATTTGTTAATTAGTGCGCGATATTATTTTATTTTATTTTTATTTTGTACTATATTTGCTGTATACTATAGATAACTCTCTGGTGTCATTGTATTTTTTAGTTAATGCCTGTGGAAGAACACTGCGTGTTCAAAACGCTTTATTTATACCAGTAAATTTTTATGTGTGGGGACCATTTCATTAGCTTTTTACCCTAAAATTTATATATAATGTGTGTGTTAGTGTGAGTATGTGTTTGTGGGTGTGTGTGTGTAGAAGAGACAGTAGATGAGAGAGAGAGAGAGAGAGAGAGAGAGAGAGAGAGAGAGAGAGAGAGAGAGAGAGAGAGAGATGAAAATTACCTAATTTTTAAGGCACGTAATGTACTTTAAAATAGAAAAGAAATGTAATAAATACATTATTAGCAGTAGTAGAACAGAATATATATTAGTTAATTTATTTACTTATTGACTTACTAGATGCACCACATATATTAAGTAATAATCGTTTTTTAAGGAAGTTGTTGGAAAATCCAGTATCCAGCCACTGCCCTTTATGATTTTAGGTTTGTAATGACAGAATACGTACTCTGCACTTGAGTGATTACAAGGGTAAAGTAACATGGAAAGTTATTCACAAGTCTGCTGTTTTGAGATTAAATGACTTGTTACATTTCTATTCATGTTTTTATATCATAATTTGTTTAATTAAGCTTAAAGTAAAATGTAGTTCTTAAATCATTTAGCTCTTACTCTTAAATCTGAATAAATCAAATTTAAATAACTGCATGATTCAAGATTATCAGTTGAAAGAGTGAACATGATTGGTGGAGATCTGTTGACTATCTCTTTACACCATAGACAGGAGAGCTCTCAACCCAGCTCACATCTTTGTCACATTGCGTCATCTTCGGCCTAGACTAACTGCATGTCAACCCTTGTCAGCTTGCTGGATCAGCTAATGCTACTAAGACCTATAATGCTGCTGGTAAAAAGATAAAAGAACAACATTCTTAGATAGAGCCTCTAAACATAAGCTAACAAAATTAGTAAACTTTTTTATAGCAGAAAAATCGATAGACATTCATTTTTTTTTGCCCCTACACAGTCCATTGTCTTCTCTTTCGTATCACTCTCTCCCTTTGTTTGTCACTCCTCTCTTCTCTCCCTCATTCGATTCTCTATACCATTCACTCCATTCCTCTATCCTCTGTATCACTTTCCTTGTCATACACAACTTACTTCTTCTCTATCTTCTTTCTCCCACCTCCTTTTTATTTCCTATCTCACTCTCCCTCACCCTTCTCTTCCAATATATTTACATCCTTTATGCCTCTGTGTTCTTCTTCTTCTTCCTATTAATCTGTCTAACTACTCTCAAATCCATATTATTTTTTTTTGAACTAGTTGTATCTACTTTCTTTCGCTATAATCCCTGACTCTATCTCTTTCCTCAACCCTTTCTCTTCCTCCCTCAACCTCTTTCTCTCTCTCTCTCTCTCTCTCTCTCTCTCTCTCTTCTATCTATCTATCTATCTATCTATCTCTATATCTGTCTATTTATTATCTACCTAGTTATCTTACTGTTTGTCTAGTTTATCCTGGGAAACCCGTACAGTGTTTAATACTCTATCCCTCTCAATTCATGCTTGCTGGAGAGTTGTGATCCATGAAGCTACTTCCACTAAAGCTAAACCAAATTCTCAATTCAAACTATTACAAAAGTAGATAAATACAATGTTGAAGGACATGCGTGGGACAGGGTTGCTATTTAAAGGATTAATGAAAAACTTTCGAAGATTCTTTAAAGAGTTAATATGATTGTAAGAATGATAAAATTCTTAAAGCTTTAAAATTAAATGGAATTCACTAATATATTTTACGATGTTTATCATTATGCGATGGATGTCTGTCTGACAGAAGTGCGTAATCAATCTACAACACACCATTTAGGAAATCTCAATATCAGACATGTAGATTGCTTTTGAGGTCAGAACCCAATTGCTTTTGAGTAATATTAATGCATGAAAAAGGTTTTTTTTTTAGTACTTCATGACAAAACAGTTAATAATGTATATCGCTTAAGTATTATGAGGTTCATTAAAGAACTTAAAATCTGACATTTAATTTAAAAACAACAATGGGATGTAAAATATGAGAAATACGACCGCAGAGCGTACGAGTCTGACTAGCTTCAGGCTCTCGGTTCAAAAATAATAAATATGTCTGATTGATAAATGATTTTCAAGTTCATTATAACTGCTAAAATGGTTATTTCCACATCGGAACAAATCGTATCATTATTGATTATCTATCACTTTGATCTTACTCTTACACGACTGAAGGAATCCAAAACTAAATTGTTTGCCGACGAGATTGATATTATTTTAACTTATAGTTTAATTAAGTGTAAGCTACACCAGATTTTTAAAAAAATAAACAAGTTCGTTCTACTCCATGGTTCATCAGTTATTTACAGTGCGCATGTCAAAGTAAACCACACAGAGGAAATCTAAACCTCAATAAAGTCAAGAAACAACATGATAAATTAATTTTTTTTTATTTCTAAAGATTAAAATTTTAATCTTTTACTTTAGTACTGTTCAAATAATCAGCAATATTGAAAATAAGCTTCACATCACCCCGTTCAATAAAACAGATAAACAAATTATAATCATCGTATTCCCACAAAATATATCAAATGTACCAGATATATATTAGATTTCATTACCAATCGGAAATCATGGATTCTCTTTTAATTATTGCAAAATTTATTAATATATTAATTAAAATATAATTAAAGTCATTATATTACGGATATAATAAGTTCTGTATCCTCAAAAATCGATTGATTCCTTTCAGTATTTACTATAACACACATATTAATTTCAATTTTTTTAAAAAGACCAATATATATCAAGGTTCCAAAGGTGTGAGTTCTTCTACGGTTGTATTATATGTCCGAAAACATTTGCTCTGTTCCTGCCAAGGATATAGCTTCACAGGCCGGTTGCAAATGTATCAGTGATTCCTTTTCATCTTGGCAGTCGTCACTAGCAATATCAACAAGGCTTAATTACGTGTTGTGATATTCAAGCTGTTTTCAGCCAGAAAAGTGATAGTATTCTTAAATTATTTCTGCTCTCTTTTACACAGTCCAAAACAAGTTTTGTTTAAAACTTGTCTAATAGGTTTTGAACGTGACTCTATTCTGTTTCCAAAGTTAATTTACCATTTTAGTTTGGAAAAATGTTTGACTATCTGCCATGAGAGCAATGTCTTTATTTTTTTTATCTTCTTTCCATGTTGAGTTGTCGCTCATTATTAAGTTTAACCCTCAAAAACTTCAGAGATAAGGTTGTCTATTCCGGCTGAACCCTGCATGCCGGAATGAAGCAATTTTCTTAAGGTAATGTTGTGGTAATCTTAAGATTCAGTACAGATAGAGCAACTCCTGCATCAACCATACTTACTCGGTCCACATAAAACGTTAGGTTTGGTAGAAGAGGGGAAAGAGGAAAAGGAAAGAGCAACGGAAACAAGGACAACTAGAACTAGACTTAAATCATCCTCTCCTCCCTTTTTGTATTCGCTGAGAGAACTTCAGGTTAACAACAAACCTTTTGCCAATGAAAGGTCAAAACTTGGAGTTTATTGATAGATACTGTTTAAGACGATTAATAACCCCATTATTACCTCACGTGGAGTATAAGGCAGTACAGTCTTGTGAAAGTGGCCAACGCTTATATATGGGATATGGGAATGACAAATTCTTTGATAAAAGGATTAATAAACGCCATAAAGGGTCCACTATTATAGGTTTTCACATTTTACAAAACATCTTGAAACAAAAAATCACTTGTTTGGTCCATTTTCAGGCTTGAATGATTTTGGTATTAGCCTCATGGTAACTGTAGTTACAGGTCCGAGCAGAATTTGCCATCATTAATGACATTACCATTTCGACCAAGCAAAAGTTATAACTCCTAAAATACTATCAAGGTTGTAGTTTAAAAGTTGGAAAATCTGTTCAGGGAATTCGTCCATGAGCTGTAAATAATATTTTCAACAAATTGTTAAAAATTTGTCACGAGTCACAATGTCTCTTTAGATTGTGTTATATTGGCTAGGATATGATTTTCAAAGACGAAGGTTCCCTTTGATTTACAAAAAAAAAAAAAAAAATAACTCCAAGTTGAATGGCCTCATTTAATTTTTTGACACTGACCTTTGGCTATGAAATAGAAATGAAAAAAAGAATTCGTTACATCCACTTAATCCACAGCATTTAACATATTCACGGCAAAATAGATATATTTAATAATCGATAACAAGATTTCACAGTAAATACGTGAAATAATAATCAGTGTTCAAACCACAATAATAAATGGGAAAAAAGAACTACGATCTTTCAACCGTAACAAACAGTCTTCGTCGGTTGAGTTTTTGATTCTAAAGAGGAGCTCTTGTTACGGTTGAAATACTGTAGTCTTTTTTTCCCATTTCTTATGGTCGTTTGAATTTTATATATATAGCAACTAATACAAAGAAGAAAGAAAGAGGAGCTACTTGAAAACTAATTTAAAAGTATAATAAAACCAAGTTTCAATGAAATTGTGACAGTAATGCATGCGATAAAAATCTACACATAAGTACCTTAAGTATGAAATACTAAGTTAAAATCTATTCAGCGCTGCTATGTTTTTTTTTAAAAAAAAACCAGATATGTTACTGAAATTTCCTTCGTTATATGTAAAATTACATTGCAACAGTAACTCCTGATTCTAGTGTAATGGGTAAGTATGTATGTAGTTTATATTTAAAAATGACATTACCGAAAGAGGACGATAGACATCTTAGTTTTATGAGTGGAGTTGTATTCGTCCAAGAAAGCCATGGCTACTTGGTAGAAGTCTTCAATGGAAGCCACTTCTTCATATTTCCTGACTTCATCAGCCTCTGTGTCCAGTGCAGTTGTGAATATCAGATTTCTCAAAGCGGATTCAGAGACCTAGACATTCAATAAAATCATCAATGAAAATTATATATATATATATATATATATATATATATATATATATATATATATAACTCTAAACTATAGAATGAAAATCAGGAAAAATGAATAAAATCATTCCACCCAACCAAGCAGTCATTGTCAGAGTCCAACTTATTTTGATGAAGACCACTTGCTTTGGTTGAAAGATCTTAGTAGTTTTTCTGTCATTCTTGCTATATATATATTCGTTTCACGGTGAATCACAAGCACAGAACTAAGGAACAGGCACACTTACTGTCTCTAATTTTCGGTTGAACTAATCTTGAACTAATTCAACGAATCTCAACTCTCCTGATAAGGATTCGACCAAAAATTAGAGACAGTAAGTGTGTTTGTTCCTTAGTTCTGTGTTTGTGATTCACTGTGAAACGTTTGTTGTCCTTTTGGATCGTTTTCCTGTTTACAATATATATATATATATATATATATATATATATAATGGAATGTATATAAAGGGATGTAAACATCCTTTTCTGGACATTAGTCCTTTCCTGCGCTTTCACTCTTTCAAAATACCACTCTTCCCTCCCACTCTTCTCAACCCCTTACCAGATGTGTCGTGCAACTAGTGTTTCAATTCGGTTTTTGACTCTGACGAAGACTGCTTGTTACGGTTGAAAGATCTTAGTCTTGTTTTCCCATTTCTTATTGTGATTTCATCATTGATTGTTATTTCACGTGTTTATGTGAAATCTTTTTATATATATGTTTATATTAATAAATATTTAATGAAAATACTAAACAGTCCAACCGGGCAGATAAATAAATAAAAAAGACAACACATAAAAGAAATTAGAAGACTTACTGGATCAATATTTCTAACAGAAATTCGTCTTCAGGATTCCTTCTACTCCCTTCCTGATGAATATTGATCCAGTAAGTGATCTCATTTCTTTTATGTGTTGACTTTTTCAATTATATAAATATTTATATGTATATTAAACTTTGTTAAAAATAAGACCATATTTGGCTGAAACTTACTTCTTCAGACGTTTCTCATTTTTCTAAATAATGTTCTTGTTATTGTTATTGTATATTAACAATATACAATATATTACCAATCATTGGCATGTTAAATGAGTGCACGTTTCTTGAACTATCAGCCATTATCAAGATGTGAATAAATTTTGAAACAGATAGTTTCTTAATATAAAAAAAGTGCAATGTGTTGAGGGGGTGGGGATTAAAGTTGTGATTCTGATCAGTGAGGGTTGACTGACCTCGGGTGTTCTTGCAGATACTGGAGAAGCCCTACCCGGCTTGGAGCTGATCTAAACAGTTTTAATATTTTTCGATATTCTCTACTTGTATATTAATATATTGCTGCTTTTCCTTTATAAGCATGTCTTCTGTTAATTTAAGTCTATATTAATCTCGTTCTATTTTTATTATTTTTGTTCCTTCTACAAGCGCTTCCCTGGTTAACTTAACATGATGGACTTTCTCTCTGTGCTTTCTAGTAGATCCAGATATCAGGTGAATGTGAGTTTTCTAGAAAGTGTAGTTGTTGTTACTTCAATGGATGAGTGTTTGTTGGTTTCACAGCCTGCATAATAAAATTTCTACTCGTGCATTAGATTTGTTTTTTTTTTTCAATTCATTGTTATTACTCATAAAAGAAAGCTGATTGTAGGGCTTCTATAATATGCTTCCAGAGAGACTCTATCGTTGGCGTATTTGAATCCTATGTTGATTTTTATAATGTCATTTTGTAACTTTCATCCATTTCATGTTTGTCTAAATATTGGTTTCTGCAGTATACTTGTATCTTATACATGGTGCCAGCTGTTTCTTCATCATATATAAATATATAACTAAATACAAAAAGAGAAAAAAGATAAAGACATACAACACTTACTACTATATTTCGACTGGCGCTATCATCAGTACTGCTGCGAGCAGCCACAGGAGGAAAAAAAAGACTAAAATCTTTGAACCATAACAAACGGATTTCGTCAGAGTCAAAAACCCAACTGAATGGCTACCGAGTGTAAAGTTCATTGTGTAAATCATAGAGAGCAGGTGATCTCTTCACATTTCTTGCCTACTTTTCATCTTTCTTTCATATAATTTTAAAATTTGAGTAAATCACTTCAATTATGTATAGGAAAGATGAAAAACCAGGCAAGAAAGCGTGAAGAGCTTTACCATTGAAGGCAATACACCATTGCCTGTGTATGATAACCTCACCTTGTCAACCCACCTTTTTCAGTTTTCAGGAAATTAAACAAGTTGAAATGTTGTTTTTAGTGTTTATTTATTTATGAATGTTTTTGAGTTATATTTTAGTTATGCAGTTTAGTTATGTTTTTTGTTTTTTGATATTGGTCAGTGGGGACCAAAAAATGTCGTACTATGTAAATAAAAATTTTGGTCAACTAATCTTTCATATACCATTTAAGCATGTCATACAATTTAGCATGACATATATTTTTATACATTAACTTAAAGAAGTAAACATATTTGAAAATGAAGTACTATTGATTTTACTTTAACAGAGTATGAATATGAAGTAATGGCGTTTGCACAACGAAATCCTACAGTGTGCTGATAATAACAGTCTCATAAAGGTAGTACATAGGTAATATACAAATCAATTCAGAAATCAATTTAATACATCTTGAAATGCTATTCAAATTAACTGAGTGAGTTCTATAATAAATGCAGTCTTTGTTTTAATGGCTTTGATCCTTCACAATATACAACATGTTTTGCATTTTTCTTCACTGCTTTTACTGTTCATTATAACAATAATGATTTCATCCTCAAAATCAAAGGAGTGACATTTGCATAAAGCGTAAAATGAAAGAGCAATTCTATTACTTTTGTTTCTTCGTATTGAATGACCTTGTTGTTTAAAGTCGTTATTACAGAATGCGCCTCGGTTTTTTCGCCGAAGTATATTTTGTAACAGGCTTTACATTTAGCAGCTTAAATTGGATTACTTTGCAACTCTTTAGGTACTTCTTTGTTTAAACAAACATAATGCTCTTGTTTTCAATAAAACGATAGGGTTACTTCACATGCATTTATAGAATTACATTACCCAATATATAAACATTTTAAATATTTTAGTCCTACCTAAAAGCTATATATAAAACGTATATATATATATATCAGTTGGGTTTTTGACTCTGACGAAGACCGCTTGTTACGGTTGAAAGATCTTAGTCTTGTTTTCCCATTCTTATTGTGGTTTAATCATATATATATATATATATATATATATATAAAATTATATTAGTATAGAAAAAACAGATTTTATAGTTGGATCCTGTGAGCGGATAGAAGTGGTCGAGGTGGTTTTGGATAAGGTGGATAGCAAGTAAATATATCAAGACAAGGGTGGTGAAATATCAGCAAGTTACATTCCTCTTTCCTACTAGTGTATGTTAATCCAATCGGAAAAGTGCATCCACCTGATAGAAAATTTGATACAGGTCGATTACATTTTTGTTGCATGCCTAAGAGAGGAAAACATGTTTTACGGACTTCATCAAGTAGTTGAGAAATATCATTTAAGTGTCGGAGGTTCAACAAGACATAGAGATTAGTGAGAGACAGATAGAAGAAAGTGCATATCTCGTAGTAAAAGTATTCTTTGCAAACCAATTGAAATACTTATATTTATTTTTCAGACTGGCATTCTAGAGAGCGTTATTTTCAAATCATATATTTGTGAATATATACACTACATACGAGTATTTAAATGAAAAAGTTGTTTGTGTTTTATGTATATTATATACATATACAACCAAAGTACTTCAAACTGATGAAGACGCCAGTAGAAATATGGTAGTGAGTGTTGTATGACTTTATTTACGTTTTTTTTTAGTATTGAGTTTTATATATATATATATATATAGTTCTTGGTTCTTTTTTTTTATTTTCTCCTTCGTGGTAGCACTGGTTTAGCCATTGAACCAGGGAGTTCTTCAGCTGATAGTCCTACCTCGTCAATTCATTTCTCTTGAGGATGACCGCCATAACGGTCAAAATATTGAAAGTGAGTCCCTACTGTTCAGTTTTCTGTGTTTCACTGTTTGTTTTAAGATATATATATATATATATATAACGATTTCACATAAACACGTGAAATAAGAATCAATGATCAAACCACAATATGAGAATGGGAAAACAAGACTAAGATCATTCAACCGTAACAAGCGGTCTTCGTCAGAGTCAAAAACCCAACTGAGTTGGGTATTAAAAAAAAATAAAAAAAATAATAGCCATAGAAATGGATGAAGGGAGAAGGAAAACACTGGAAATGTTAAAAATAAAAGAAAGGACCAGTCATCCATTAATTATAGAAGTAACATTTCAAATGTAAATAGTATTTATTCGGGTGTGTTAAGTTAAACATTGTTGATAGATGAAAAATTGTGTTAGTGTCTTTTTGGTTGTCTGGTGAAATTTGGTTACCTTGCTTGGCTATTTCAGTTCAGTGTCACGTGTTCATTCAGACTACAGTTGTTGTTAATCCACATACTATTTTTCTTTGCAAACATAATTTGTAATGTAATACTTTGTTTTTCTGTTTCAAAATGTATACTTCTGTAAGTTTTCTTACTAACCTATAGTCAAAATTTCCATTGTAATTTCTTAATTGTAACTAATTGCACTTTTATGTACATTTGATTTTTGAATGATGTATTATTTCTTATTTTTCCTCTGTTTTTGTAGGCCTATGAAAAAGGTTTTAAATAAAGACAGAACCGTTGGCTATGAGAGTTTAATTTGAACCTGAAGAACTGACCGAGTCCCGATAAACTTTAGTTTTGTACATATATATATAAAAAGATTTCACATAAACACGTGAAACAACAATCAATGATCAAACCACAATAAGAAATGGGAAAACAAGACTAAGATCTTTCAACCGTAACAAGCGGTATTCGTCAGAGTCAAAAACCCAACTGAACACTAGATGCAGAAAACATCTGGTGAGGAGTTGAGAAACCACTCTTCCCTCCCACTCTTCTCAACTCCTCACCAGATGTTTTCTGCATCTAGTGTTCAGTTGGGTTTTTGACTCTGACGAAGACCGCTTGTTACGGTTGAAAGATCTTAGTCTTGTTTTCCCATTTCTTATTGTGGTTTGATCATTGATTGTACATATATATATATATCAAACGTTTGGAATAAAAGAACACATAGAAACAACGCACAACTGAATGCAATATTTCGACCTTATCGTCATCAGGAGAAGGAAAAGAAGAAGATGTGTTTTGCTCGGTTGGCAAACAGCAACACCATATATATATGTGCATTGTACTAAAATAAATCGAGACTTGGCTAGATTTAGAAGTTCAAAGTAAACTCTCGAATACCGATATTATAATTTTTATTTAGAGGATTAGTTATAGGTAGACGTCAAAAATAAATCTTCCACTAAATTTTTTAATGGACCGTAAACTTCGTTAATTCTACGGTAAAGTAAAATATTATAGGTTTTCTTATTTTTATACATTACTAGACAACCCGAGTACCGTTTGATCAATCCATCAACTTCCTTTTTAATGCAGTCATTTTCACGTAAATGCAGATAAACCCTAAATGACCACACTGAAAGCAACAAGTAATTGGCCATGTTGAAACATTGTTTTACCTAAATGGATTAAAATTTTCTGTAGAGTCTCTCACTGCGACTTATGAATAGTCATAGCAAATGCTAACTGAATTGGAAATTTAATCCTTGAAGAAGAAATGTTGCTCTCTTTAGATAAAACAAATGTCAATCATAGAATTAAATCTATTTCCCCTTGAAACCCTGATGCGATAATTTTACAAACAATGACTTTATCGTAAAGCACCTCAGTTATTCGTCTTGTTTCATTATATAAGCGCAGTGGATCCACATTTCTCATACACATGACAGGAGTTTGTTTTTTTGAATTCATGCTAAAGTGCAAAAAGTCATCTTGGCGCCAAGAATTAAAAGTAAATACGTGCAATAAATGAAACACCGGCTGAACAACAATAAGATTTTAAAAATGGGATTAAGATCTTTCCTAGAAAAAACTGGTTAGGTTTATTCTATAACAGAAATAGATTTTACATCTTGAGTCAGTAATTTTACCTGACTTATGTTGAGAGAATTTATTTTTCATTCTTCTTTTTTTTTTTAATACCGCTATTTGTAAAATCATATATTACTCACTGTTTTCTTTAATATTCATTTGAAGGAAGCAGTATAAACTGAAATTAACGGGTATTCCAAGTTTCAACTTTGTATCTAAGGCTTCTTCATTAGTTGTCTAACACACAAAACAACATTTATATTATGTTTTGAAAGTGCATTATAAGAAAGCCCCCATAGCCCAGAGCGTAACTCACTGGACTTCCAATGCAAAGGTCGTGGGTTAGAATCCCAAAAAATTACATATATTTTATTATTTATTCAGATAGTGCACGGGGGTAAGAAAACAAAACAATATCGGTCATCAGAGTTTTAAAATTATATAGATCAGGGGTTCTCAACCTTTGTTTGCTTGTGGACCCCCTAAAGGCTACTTTTGGACCCCTTAAAAGCTACTTGTGGACCCCCTAAAAGCTAATGCTAATTGTGAACCCCCACTCCCCCCGGATACTTAAAAAACATAATTATACAAAGGTGTAAATAAATATATGTTTTTAGGTAAATGAAAATCGTTAATTATGAAATAATTTCATTACATCTACAACGCATGGGAAAATACAAAAATGTTTTTAAAACAATAACAAAATATTTCTTCATTAACATTTTATAAAGAACCCTGAAATAAATTGTAACCGAATAAATTTTGAATGTACCATAAAGAGAAGTGCAATAGAAAATTTTAAAACATTGGAACATTTTAACAAACTGACGAGGATATTACTCCTTATATTTTAATTATGTTTGAATATTGTACGGCCAAAGCTTACGACGCTTTTATATGTTTTTGGTTTGCTGATGAATTCATTTAAACTTAACATAGATCTCTAGCCACGTGTCATGGACCTTCAGAATACTACTTTCCTCATGGACCCCCAGTAATCCTCTGTGGACCCCTGGGGGTCCATGTTGACCACGTTGAGAACCACTGATATAGATGAATATACTTACAATTAATTATATCGGCTTATGGATATGATTTTAAATAAATCTATTATTTTATTTAAAATAAAATATGCTCGTTGGCGTATGAGAGCTTGATTTGAACCTGGAAAACTGACTACTTAACGTACATAACTGACCATCCCTCAGACATTGCACGCAGTGGAACAGCTATCATACTCGTAGGTCGTAACAGCTTATCCCATTTTCTCGTTCCTAATGATTCCTCTCTGTCACTGCAAAACACTGTTGTTAAACTGTCCTCTTCATCATTCAACTTCATTGAAGTAGCTGTTTACTGTCATCCAATCACAAAGTTACCTAATCAAAATCCCTTCCCTTTTTTAATTTACTTGGTCCTCACTTCATGGTTGTGACTACAACGCAAAACATCAACAGTGGGATAGTATACTACAAATCCTCGTGGTCGTGCCGTTTCTCCAGTAATCCTCTGAATTACATTTCCCTTCCTAACCCTAACTACTGACCATCAGTGACAAACAAACGTCCAGATCTCCTAGATGTTTTTATAACATCTCACATATTTGCTACATATAAATCCGTTATACGTTGCAAAAATAATAGAAAATTTAGACAATTCTGTTTTCTTCAGTTTTTTACTAAAAGCGTTTTCCTCACATTTGGACGTAAGGTAAAAATATCCAAAGAATCCAAACAGTCCAATCCATAATGCATCGCAAAATTGTATAAAATACCTTTTGTGTTCCTAACGACACTATTCACAATGTTTGGAAAATTCTTTCTTACACCAAGAAATCCGATCCCGATAACATAAATTTCAAGAATCTTTATCCATCAATTTAAATCTTTTTATTTTAATAATTCTCATCCCATCAGATTCCTACCAAGACTATTAGAAGACTAAATTAGAACTACTTACTTAGAAGGCTAATAATAACCCTATTTGATTTGCTCAGCAGTGCTAACTGTTCTAATTACAAGTGGTGAGAACAATTTATATGCAGTACTACCAATGGGTACTTCTCTCTTCTCTTTTATTTTATTTTCATGTAGCATGGATCACTATTACTTGTTACTCCTCTAAGGGTAGTTGCAATATAATAATAAATAAAAAAAAAATCCTACAGTAGGTTCACATTCGGTATAATGATATACATTTCCACGAAGTCAGAAGTTTAGAAAAAAATAAGAGGGATCAATGTAGGGAAAGATCTGAGTTTTAAATAAAAAAAACATCGCTTTGTTCTGACTGATACCACTATTAGGTAAATGACTGAGTTCAGAAAAAATCGGTCTTGTAGTGAATACTGGCGGCAATAATGTTAGTAGCGCAAGAAAAAAGGACTCCAAATGATGTCTTGATGAACATTTTCTACCTCTGTATAAAAAAGGTGTGTATGGTAATACTAGATTAAAAGTCCAAACCTTCCGTACTGGTGGAAAAAAGACCGACTACAACCTCAATGTTAATTATGATAACAACATAATTAATAATTATTATTGGAAACTTATATGTTAATTATTTTTAATGATATAATAGATGTCTGAGTAACCTCAGAAGCGTTTGGGTCTTCTTCCAAGTTGTCGAGCTGGTAGTCGAAGCTTTCTTTGAAAAACTCCTTGACAGCTCTTCTGAGCATAGAATAGAGCCAGGCTCGGTCCTCACTGTCCACAAGACGGTCGTAGAATATTCTCAAGACTTCATGAACCCAGAGTCTTCCCAGTCCCAGAGTAATCCAGTACAAGTATTTAATTACATGAAACAAACAGAAACTATTTATAATTCTAGAAGGTAATGTAAGAAAAATTTAGTTACCTTTGTTTTTCATATATTTGTTTCTTTCAAAATATAAGCTTTTTCTATTTAAATCAAGTGTCACAACACAATCTAAATACATTAAATGGTTATTTTTAGATTTTAAAGAATCAATTTCATCTATCAAACGTTGTTGCCTATGGTATGCCCGAAAAACCTGAACACACACCCACCCATACACACACAAACACACCCACCCACACACACATACACACACACATGCTCATAAATCATCGAAAAAACGTCAAAAAAAACTAGGAACCTCAAAACATTGGATATTTTACTGACCTTATACTTTATAAAGTGTACTTTATACTTTATTGCTATATACTTTAAGTACATTTACATATGAAACTTAGAGGTCTTCAGAGAAGTCGTAGATTAGGTTAGGTTAGGTTGCAGTGGTAGTCCCACAAGGGAACACACGTAGGCCCTTTGTGATACTACCACATAATGAAGATTGATTGTATAGTGGGAGTCCTAATTTTGCTTAACTCCAGTGTATTTAGAGTTGGGATCTTTAACGTCTACCTGACATCGTACAGGCTCGGGACCGACGGTTTTACATCCTCCGAGGAACAACCTGCTCAGATTTATTCAACTCCCGCATGATTAAATTGATTAAATTTATCAGAAGCAAAAATACTTTTATTGTTTGTTTTAAAAATCATTTTTTCAGTTATTGCTTCTTCTAGTTTTATAGTTTCTTCAACACCCTAAAAGTACACGAGAAAAATAATGTCTAATCTTACATTTTAGAAAAGTGATTATGTCACCAAGCAATATTTTCCAGAAACAATATGGCATATCTAGATTATTGGGCCCACTTTTGGTTATTTTTGGATTTTAAAGTATGAATTTCATCCATCAAACGGTGTGGTTTATACTATGCCCCAAAAATCTGAACACACACCCACCCATACATACGCTCGCACAGACTTCATCGAAAAAAACCTCAAAAAAGGACTTTAAGAACCTCAAAACATGTACCCTCAGCATTGCGAAAACACGTTTTCTCATTATACAATACCTATAGTAAAGTGATAAAATAAAATAGAAAAATAGAACAGTCAATTATAAAATAAATTAAAATAATATTATTATATAATGAAGTATATCATCTTGATTATTTTCTATTTTGTATTTTTCCTTATATTTTTGAAGTTGGTAATTTAGTGTTTTATAGATATTTATATTTTACTTTATTTCTATATTTAGTTGTTTAATGGCTTATCTCAATATAAGTTTCTAATGTTAGTCTTACACCTTTTTAATATTTTCTCTTTCTTTTTTTGTTCTTTCACTAAAGATACTTTTTAACATATATATATTTTTTGATAAAGACCTAGTGTGGTTTCAATGTCAATCGCTTACTATTTTTAACGAACAAACTGGAATTTCTCACTCTCTTTTCTCCTGATAACGATTGTACCAAAAATTAGAGACCATACATGTGCTTGTGTTTTCACAAGCAAGTTTACACATGTACGTCTCTTGTGTTTACACAATGGTCTTGTAAAATATTAAACATGTTAATCAATTCTAAAAAACTATATTTCAGGATACAACAATATAAGACATCATGACAACATAAGTAATATAACACGGAAATGATAATATGAAATTTGGATGTTAATTGTTTTCTTGAATTAAAATTAAATGAAGAAAATTAGTACATAATGCAGTTTTACAACCTTATATATGTTTTCCTGCTTTCTGCAGATTCCTTTCTAAGTAGAAGATGGCCGTTGACCACTCTTGCGAAGTCCCTTGAGTTGAATAAGTAATGCGACTTGGCAGGTGTTGGAAGCAGATTCGCCATAGCTTCTTTAAATATGAACATCGTGGCAGATATGATGTTATGTACAATTGGCATTATGTCTGTTGGAAATCCAGATTTCTGAAAAGGACCAACAATAACTTTAATACTCCAGTCCACTATTCTATAAGAAAACTTATTATTAATTGATAGATAATATATTAAACGATTGATTTTTATACTGTTTGAATCTTAGCACTAATTGCAATGAACACGTATTGAATTAATTCATCTGACGCTTGGAAAATAACAAAAATTTGGAATTGGAGCCTCTATCCAACCATTTAAGAAGATCTTGCAATCATCTACAGAAGTTAATATCTGTTATGGTGTACAATAACGGTGAATTCAATTTTATTAAAACATTGAGGTGTTCAAAGAATCAATCGTTTAGTAATATCATTCAGCATCAACAGCGCGTTTTTTTATGGAAAGTGTGAATCTTTAATTTAATAAAGGTCAACTATCATCATATCCATTTAAAATGACCATTCCCTGTATACAATACATTATTGCACCAATCCAAGACCTGTCCACGTGGCTAGAAAGGCATTTGAGTATTACATCCCCACTAATTTCATGAAGTATAAGTTGAATTTTTTCATAACATACTATTAACACAAGACTACGGAATGAAACACTATTTGAAGAGTAATTTAGTCAAAACAAACTTTGGTCTAAAATACAATGGAGGACTGTTTAAAGCAATATGTGGTTCTTTATCCGTTTAAAGACTCATACGAGTCCTTAGTATTATTCAAATTCTGTTTGAACCTTCAGGTAGCAGAGTAGATAGCAGTATTAATACGGCAAGAGGATAGTAGTGGATACACACCAAGAAAGCTATTTCTTCATGATTACTTTAAAACTGAAAATATAAATAAAAACGAGGTTTAGGATTAAAACCTACATAACATAATAATTAAATCAATTTCTACCAATGTATTTCTTTTTTTTTCATACTTACTAAGAGAAAATAAAAAAAAATATATCACTCACTCTCCATCCAAAGAACAACACAGTGGAGAAAATTTTTGCTAAACTTTCATCTGAATAGGAATTGATAGAGAAGAGGCTAAAGTGTCTAAGAAATCTTGGATATATTTCTTGTCTGCTGCCTCCAGGTAGTCCCATGGCTGCCACAAATAGAATGTCCTTCAAGTCTATCCTCGTAGTTTCCCTTAAGTCATACCTGAAAACAACAATTGGCCTAATGTTTTGAAAGATTGATAATATTAGCCCAAAACAGCCTTATAACAAAAATTTCCTTCGTAGTTCTATTGCAATGTTACATCAGAGATAAGCTATTTTATTTTTTATATTGACAAGTTAGGTCCTCCTTTTTTCCTCAATACCTGAATCTGAAGAAATGAAATGTTGTGATTATTATAGGGTTGATATTAGTATTGTATTACAACATAACAAAAAAAAATGAGAATTGTTGTATGATTGTAACAAAGGTCAGTTTGGCATAAACATTTTAAATTAAGAAGTAAAATTCTAACCTGAATGTTTGTAAATTTGCAGGTTAAATGTGTTGAAGTTATTTAGGCACTAAGATTTAGCCATACGGTTGGTGGACGTGTTTCAATCAGCTGTGGTAAGTGAATGTAGAGTAAGGGTAAGTAGTACGTAAGTAACGTAGTAACAACGTAAACTTACGTAAGTAACGTGAATAAGCCATAACGATTACGAAAATCGCATCTGTGCCAGCTACATCAAAAACTTAGGTCAGCATCAATCTGGCCAACTGAATTTGGAAAACTGATTTGATTTTCATCGACAGGGACATTCCAGTCAGGTTCTAGTTGGTGTTAGCAAGATAAATTTATGGCCACAATAATTAGGTGTTGTGGTTGTTCGGAAGCTTCAAGCTAGGATAACACCAATCTGGTCACCGGTCAAGTAAGTTCTACGGAATGAAACACTATTTGAAGAGTAATTTAGTCAAAACAAACTTTGGTCTAAAATACAATGGAGGACTGTTTAAAGCAATATGTGGTTCTTTATCCGTTTAAAGACACATACGGGTCCTTAGTATTATTCAAATTCTGTTTGAACCTTCAGGTAGCAGAGTAGATAGCAGTATTAATACGGCAAGAGGATAGTAGTGGATACACACCAAGAAATCCACTCAGAGTAACCATAACAAACGAACACAAACACTCACACACACATACACGCACACCCACCCAGACACACACAAACCTTATTAACAGTACGATCAACTAAATTTGATCAGTGGTATCCTGGAACTCTCAAAAAAGAAAATTGACAAATAATTGAAATAGATATTTCTTCATGATTACTTTAAAACTGAAAATTCATAATAAAACTGAAAATATAAATAAAAACGAGGTTTAGGATTAAAACCTACAAAACATAACAATTAAATCAAATTCTACAAATGTATTTCTTTTTTTTCATACTTACTAAGAGAAAATGCAGAGCCAGCTCTGCATTAATGTGACTACACTAATGTAAAGATAACCCTGCTAGATCTGCTTCGGTGTAGACACACTATTTATAGTAACGCATTAGTAATCATTACATAATCTGGAAGTTAGGTTGCAGTTAATGTAGCCATCACAATTTTACACAATTTTAAGCTTGCTCAAAAATATGTTCCAAAGATCCAAAATATGTCAGGGACATATTGTTGTTAAAAAACGACGAGTTAGTCAGTTGTATGAACTTAACATATTCAAGTTATTGTCAAAATTTTGTTGACGAAATTTAGGCACAATAATTAAAAGCTACAACAGCCGCCTGGCACTCAGTCCTATCGTCTCTCCCTAAAACCTTCATAACTTCTTTTTCGATCGCAATATTTCCTCACCAGTGGCTGTGATCCAAGTACTGCCTAATCAGCTCGATTGCAGGAATCGCCCCATAAGTCTCCTTGGTTGGTAAATTGCAGTCATCTATGAATATTATATTAGTCTTCCCTTTTTGAGCTCCATATTTCCCACGTTTTAATTTTATCATCTTTGACAAAATTAGCTCCTGAAATGACAAAAACAACAACATTTTCACTAAACGATGTATATAACTTGTATTTAAATTTAATAGCAATACAAAGTTAATTTAAAATCAGGAAATTCTAAATTACAAATGTTCAGCTATGTTCATTAAGGTATGGGGGCAACAAAACTAAATTATAAACGAAAAATTCTATTGAGGGAACAAATTTGATAGTGTATTAGATTGTATTAGATTTTTTTTCGAATCTCAGCAATGGGGTTTGTGAATTTTCCGCTCCATAACATTCAATAAATTGATGCAATAAGACTTTTTGAAGCCAGACCACGGCTCGTATTTCTGTTATATATTATATCGTGAAATTTCTTTTTATTTAGTTATGCTTTAGTTTTAGAAGGCAGGTAGGTTCCTCTGATTACTTTGGGAATAAATTTTAGTTAGCCATTTGTTAGAATTACAGAAAGAGCTAGCTAATAAATCTAGAGAGAAAATAACAAGTAGTGAACCGCTCGCTTGTTTATGGCAGTTGAGTTAAAACATATATTGGGTTTTTAGAATGTTGTTGACCACTATTTTCTCTGGAAGATATTTACCGTTTTAGTTAGATGTTTTTTTTGAACTTTCATTTGCTTCCTGTTTTATATTCGCCTTCGAAGAGTTCTTATTAAAAACATTCAATAAGAATATTCAAACAATAAATCAATCTAACTGTGAAAATATTAAGAGATATTTAGCATTTCTTATTTAGAATTTTCATGTGCAAAGGAACAATTGGAATTCCTTTTTGCAAACTAATAAGTAAATTATGGTTAACTGTATAGGTTTTTTTATCTCTCTCACTTCTTTTTTCGCCTTCATTCTTGCATATTTCAAAGTTGGGATAAAATGTTGATTTCTCTTTGCAATGTTTAAAATAATTTCTTTGGTTTAAATATGGTATACATTCATTCCCCCCCCCCCCCTCTCTCTCTCTCTCTCTCTCTCTCTCTATATATATATATATATATATATATATATATAGGTGTGTTCTCTAATCGGGGTTCAGTCAATTTTCCAGGATAAAAAATCAAACTCTCGTTGCCAACGTTTCGGTTTTATTTAAAACCTTTTTCATAGGCAGAGTAAGATTTTCTTAGTTAAAAAATGCTTACTTCTGCCTATGAAAAAGGTTTTAAATAAAACCAAAACGTTGGCAACGAGAGTTAGATTTTTTTATCCTGGAAAATTAACCAAACCCCGATTAGAGAACACACCTATTCTATCAAACGGTCGATATATTATTGAATCTGTTATTTATATATATATATTTCATGCTTGGATACCTTTTTTGAGGGTTTCTCTAATGTCCTAGAGGCTCTTCTCAGACTTTAGTGGTAAGCTTAGCTTGATGATGGTCTACGAGACCAAAACATGTCGTTGTTTTATTGAAAATAATATTTAGTTAATTCTTAAATAGTTTGAGATATAAATAGTGTTATAATGTGTAGTTATGAAAAGAAAAGTAAGTTATGAAATGAAAAGAGCCTGTAGGACATTAGAAAAGCTGTCAAAAAAGATAACCAAGCATGAAACTGGCATAAAGTTTTTAGAATCTTGTTTGCAAGAAGGATTGCTACCAACCTTCACTAATATATATAATTTTATACATATGGTATAAATTCAATTAAAGTCAAATATAATTATGCACCAAGCCTATGTTTGACTTCCTCGTAGCTCTTTTAATGATCAAAATGACTTCAATTATCTTTTTTGAAAGCGTTTTTCTTAGTATCTCAGTTTCTTGTATAGATGATTTCAATTTGATCATAGTCGAACATATATAAATATTGAAAACAAGACTTTAGTCTCCCGTAGTTGTCTCTCGACGGCATTGAGAGATCAAGAACTATAAATGTTTTCACATATAAATTAACAATAATATAATCATTAATAGTAATCTCTAATAAATATTGTTCAAGTATATTCCAAATCCCACATCATATGGAATTTTAAGAAAGTAAGAATAATTCTCTCTTCAAGTGATTTTAATGGTACCGGTTTATCTTCTGTTTAGAGATTTGGGACTTCTTCCATTGCGTTCTACGGAAAATGTTGAATACAATTACACTATCTTTTATGAATATTTAAGTTTAATTAAAGGAAGATTTAACTGAGGTAGGTCTCTAAGGGTGTATTTAGAATCCCGGATCATTTTACCCTTGAGGAATTTTACATAATTTAGTGATCATACCAACATGTGGTTTAACTTTAATCAAGATCGAATATACATGCAGTTTTAAAGAGCAGTTCTGTTTTTCGGACTCAACCCTTCTCAACAAGTCTCTCTCAGGTGAGATCATCAAATAATTTAATACACCATCCATAATTCATAAGACCTTCAAAAAGGTTTTTATGTAATTTAGTATAATGTAAATATAGTTACAATTTAATTTTTATTATTATTATTTTACCTCCCTATCGCAGGCATCTCTTATGAAAATTTTTAAAAATTCATGACCACTTCTGTTGCCTTTACAATTTCTTTTAAAATTAGTAAATTATTATTCAAAATTTAGTGTTTAATATATTTTCTTTGTCACAAAGTTGTAAAAGTTACTCCAACAACCAATTTTTCGTTATTGATGCTCTTCATCATCTTAAATGAAGAATTGCTTTTTGAAATATCAATATTAGGAAGTGTATCTCTTCTATGTTTTTTACAACATTTAATCATATATAGTATAGCACTATTATAAAAGAACACTAACATCACATTGAGATACTTAGAAAAATTCAAGAATTGATATTGGAATCATGAGACAGTGAGAAGTTTTACATCACTAATAAATTTGTAGATACATTTAAAAATAACCTGCAACATGTTAGCTGATGTAGATGTAGTAAACGTAATGAAAGCAGGAGAAAAAGTGTCCAAGGATAGTTTGTTCATTAAAAGGTTTTGAATGTAAAAACTTTTTCCTGTTCCTGTCGGGCCGATGATCAAAAACGGGAGATTGCAGGAAACATTCATTTCCAGCATGTAAAGATATCTAGAATCAAATTATTTATTTAGTATATGATTATTTGAATATTGGATAAAACAAGTACTAGAACATTACTTCATTTAAGTATAAAGGTCTACACATTTTATTTTTCAAGATATCATATTTTTACTGAATCACATATTTAAAAAAAATTAATAATTTAATATTTTTCTTATTTTATATATTTTTATACTATTAATGATAGGAAAACTAAATCTTATACAATATTACACAGGTAAAAAAAGGAGTGTCTTTAGTTTATTTTTTATTTAATTAATTTTGGCTATTATTATTTATTTTATGACAACATGTTTAATCCTTTGTAATTCTCTGTAATTCTTTGTAATTTGCTAACATTCGTTCCTTATGATGCTATACAGGTATTTTGAACACCGAAAATCATACATATATCTTTATAATTATATATTAGTATAGATAAGGAGTAAATCTTTTTTAAGATGTGTCTAATTAAAGTGAACCATAGGCTAGGCATTCAAGATAACTGAACTGAGAGATTTGATCTTACGAATTAATTTCCAGCAGTGTATAATCGAAATATGTGGTATACTTCATAAGGATAAAGATGGTTATAGATACTTAAGATTGCACAGGGTATTAATATCAAGAAAAGAAAAGTAGTAGAGGATTAAAGTGAAAAAGAAATCCAAGAAGAAATTATCTGCAGTGCAGCAGAAAAGATTTACGTACATAAGTTAAACAGGTATACAAGATAATAAAAGGTTATAATACAATAGAATAAAATTGTATTCTTATATATATACTAAAAATCACAGTAAATTTGTGAAATATAAATCGGTGTCCAATCCACTGTAAATAATCAGAAAAAATATTAAGATCTCTCGACCGTATAAAGCGGTCTTGGTCAGTTGATATAGACTCTGCTTATCTATTAATTGAAGAGCTAAATCTAATGCCCACTTGCGAAACATGATTAAACAAATAGAAATATCTTTATTAGTTTTTACATAGTACTTTATTTGTTAAGAAATTTAATTTGATTTAATATTTTTATTTATTTAAGATTTTTTAGAAAAAATTGCCATTTTATTTGCAAAAAATATTATTCAAATGTTTTTCTACATGTTTAAAAAATTCTTAAGTTCAGAAAGTGTAGAAAGTTCTAAACCTATGAACGACAGAATAGAACCGACTGGACAACTTTACATGCCTAATTTAACTAAACCATATAATTATAAACCATATTATTGAAGCTATTGCCCATATTTTTTTTTATGCTCATTAACGTCCTTATTTTTTCAGAACCTAAAGTAAAAATGGATCTCTTCTTGAATAGGAATAAGCTTCTACTTTATTTGATTTCATTTCCTTCAGAAAAGTTTTCATTTAAGTTTTGAAATCTTCTTTCATCGAAGTTAATTTTGTTACGGTCATTTGCTTTCATGATCACTGTTCATAGAATCATGGCAAGCATAAGCCCTTTAATTAATGTGTTTATTTTTTAACTGTAGCTTATTTTTTCTACTAAAGTGAGCTGGAGGAAGGATGAACAAGAGGGAGGGGGCTTTTTTTAATATTGGGTTGAGGTGGTATATAAGTTTGAATGATTTATTATTTGTTAATACTGTGAGTTATAACAATTGGCTCTCCTGAGAGATGAGGGCCCCAACTCCAAGGAATGTGTCAGACCTTGAGCAGGTGTAGACCCACTGCTCCCCATGTCCCTATCTGATGGTGTCCAAGTCTCGAGAGCGAGCAACAGGTATTGCTATATGCATGTCCTGGCTAACAGATCAGAAGGTTTACAAGTCCACTGACCTTACCTTTAACTGAGCAGGTTCAGTAGGACCTCTGGTCTGGAGTTTGATCCGAAACTCTTAATATAAGTTGATACTACAGGTTGACATCTGAGGTTGGACTCCCAGTGGCTGTGGTTCTTACCCAGGTTGGATATACCCTTGTGGTTGCTGTGTGAGAAGCAGGAACTTCTCGGGAGATATCTGCTTGGCATCCAAGGGGAACTAGACCCTGCACCCTTGCCAGTGGGAACGGACCTTGAACTTAGTTGATTGGTCTGGACAACTGGTACTTGGCTGGTGTGATCGGCTCTCGAAGGGTGGTTGGAGTGAGGACGATTAGATACACTTCCACTCAGTCATTTACTTATCCAGGACAGGTGGAGGTTAGCCATCTGGAGACCTGTTTGGAGTCTCTCCTAACAGCCAGTGCAGGTGGCGGTTAGTGGATATGCAATCGTTCTTCTGAGTCTCAGTCTATTGGTACTATGACGACCTGAAGGGGTCGATCAACTACTTGCGCAAGCCCTGGTCCCGCGCACTTTCCCTCTTCGGAGATGGATGACAAAATCCAGAAGGATATAGGTAGCGCTTAAACGGAAGATACGTAGGTGTCTGCCAAAGTATTATGAAATCGATTTTTTTCTGAATACCTATATTCCTTGCTCCACTAATGGGTGGCACTACGGAGGAGCATTTTTTTGACTACTTGGATCATGGCTTTAACAAATTTATGACCTACTGTTAACTTACTTATCTTCAGCACTGAAAATTTGTTGTTGGAATCTTGGTTATTACACTAGATTCCTGAGATCAAATGTGGATAAAGGAACACACCTTTGGTAACAAACATATGCAATGTCAGTTATAAATTTAGAGGTCTTTTGTCTAATTGAGTATTTGAAAATTGACAGCTCTAGATGAGTTAGTTCTTCTAAAATTCAAAAGGATGTAAAGTAGCAAATGAGCTTCATAAGTATCCCATTACATACATCGCAAAGAAACGCATTATATGTAGATTTACTTGTAATAACAGTTATTTTTCTTGAGACCTAGTAGATGAAAACATTTAATAACAGCCAAACAATGCTTGACTTATTCATGTAATAATTCATCCAGTAATTATTAGTACTAATAGGTTGTTAGAGAGAGATTTTGCATTTTCATTAGGATAAGAACTAACACTAGATATATTTAGAGAAAGAATTCATGATTACCACAAGTGGCTGTTACATTAAACAGAATTGCAGAAAAATTATGTGAATTTAGTTTCTATAGACTGGTATAACAGTTAGCAGAAAGTCGAAAGCTAGCTACAAGCAAACGCAGTACCCATGCATTACTGAACTGCCCCGGGGAAATCTAGGACTCAATTTATTTTCATTCAACAGAAATTTTCATCAAAAGTCATCTCAATAAAAAAAAAGAGGGTTTATGTAACGGAACTACATGCAAACAAATAAAGTTTTTAAATTAATGGAAATGTGGTTCATACGGGAATGTATTTTAATTATTAAAGGAGTGAAATGAAAAATCAAAATGGATTTGCTTTAATCTTCGGAAATACGACTATCCATTTAAAAAAAAACATATATGCATTTTTCTTTTACATTATATTCTTTAGGCAATTTCCCTATATATTATAAACATAACTATATCTTATAACAGTCTTTTATTTTTATCAGTCACCAGTTTATTAAATTCAAAATAAATTTCCAAAGCCGGGAACCATGCTTATTAGTCAAAAATTTTTTCATTAGTAATTGAAGTATTATTATTTAAAATAAAATTTGAAATATTTTCAAAATTTTATATTTTTATTTTATTTTATGAAAAGGTTTTACATAATACCAAAAAATAAAGTACTTTAAAAGTTGATTTGAACCTAGAATAAAGTGAAATAGAATAAAGTTGTTTTATTCTATTTCACTATCGATACCTTTATATCATTGTAATGTAAATAAAGTAATGTAAATTTATTATCATATGTATATAAAGATTTCACATAAACACGTGAAATAACAACCAATGATCAAACCACAATAAGAAATGGGAAAACAAGACTAAGATCTTTCAACCGTAACAAGCGGTCTTCGTCAGAGTCAAAAACCCAACTGTTGGTTGAAAGATCTTAATCTTGTTTTCCCATTTCTTTTTGTAGTTTGATCAATGTGATATATATATATATATATGTAATTAAAGTTTTCAGGACTGTATTTTTTTTGGTAAAATAATTTCTAATGTAATACCTAGTTTTTCTATTTTAAAATTTTATATTTCTGCCCATGAAAAAAGTTTTAAATAAAAACCGAAACGTTGGAAATGAGAGTTTAATGTGAACTTGAAGAACGGACCGAATCGTGATAAACTTTAACTTTGTTTCTATTTCACGGTCGATACTTTTATCAATATAAATATATATATGACCAATTAAATGAAACGATTCCACTAACTAAATAAATTACTTTCCAAAAAAGAATACACATAAAAGAAGTCACAGAACTCAATACTCTATTTCGATCACCTGGTCACCAGGAAGATAGATGTGAATCGCTCTAGAGACAGGTAACGTATGAGGCTGGTCTACTCAAAGAGGCACTCAATCAGTGTGGACAACTTATAGAGAGATTGGAGACAAGGATAGATAATGTAAATAATAACAAAGATAAATAATAAATGAATGAAAACATTTAAATAAAAACTATTAAAGATTTGTAAAAACCAAGCTAAAAATAGAAATATGTAAGTATAGAAAGTATTTATTATGTGAATAAAATAAATAAAAAAAACAGTTAACGATTGAGGCTAAGCCCAAGAGTAGACTGTTTCACCAGAAAAGTAATAAGTGCTTCTTCTGAAGCTTACAGAGAGACTTTAGAATTCCTTTGAGATTAACGAGTATTGAAGTTGCTTGACACCCAAATTTAATAACATACCATTCTGACTTTATGACTGTATATTTATGACAACATTTACTTATTTAATTCATACTTTTTTCAATGAAAAGTATTTTAATAGGCCTATACTTACCATAATAATGGTATTGCAAATACAATATTTAGTTATTTAGATGTGTTGAAATAAACAAATTGTGTTGGATATATTTGTTGGTCAGATTTGTATCCTTTAGGAAAAATGAGTCTCGTGGTTAATCTAACTTTTCCTTTGATCCATATCGCAAGCGGAATAGTTTATGTTCCAACGAAAAGAATTTTATTTTTTAGGAAACTTTCAATGGAACTTAGAAAATTTTTGTTAAATATCAAATGAACCTGCCTTTCAGTTGGCTGTTGAAAACTAGAACATGGGGTTCACAATCCTTTAAGATATTTTTATTCGTGGTTGTTCTATTCTGGTTTAATGAACTGGTCTTAAAATATTTTATAACCTATATTTCTGTTTTGATTTTTGTTTTGTTATTATTTAAATGTATTAATATTTGTTCAAATTATTTGTTAACGAATAAATGTTCAAATAATTCAAAAGCTGCAAAAGTTATTAATGCATCACTCACATAAACTACTATATTGTGTGATAGTGGGTCTACAACTGTCTACAAATCTAGAAATGATTCTCTGGGGTAACGAAATCTGAAGGGTATTCTTGTAGATTTTAAAAGAGTAAACTAAATGTTCACTGCCTCTTCAAAACGGGAACTTTCTCAGGCTGAACGGAAGGAAAAAAAAACCAATTGATACATTTTTTTACATGTGTTGCAGTGTAAAAAATCTGATGTGAGATGTCAAACGACTTTCATTATAAATATCCACTTTTGTAGAAATTAAATTAAATTCCTTGAAACAATGAAAAAAATATTTCCTATAAATTCACCAGTAATGATTACTTGTAATAATATTTACAATACTACTAATTACCATATTAGAATATATAAATTTTGCTACGATGAACTTCGTATATATGTTACTATGTAATCATCACAATTCATAGGATACATGAATTTCCACATTACTCTCCCGGAGGACTGTTACAAAGACAAGTGTTCAGATGTTTTTTAGATTATTACTTGCAGTGCAGAGTCCTTTATCTGTATTAATTATTTTAGTCATTTTGGATCTATATTTTACTGCGCTCTGTTTAAGACACTTATATTTTTTTCATATTCAATATTGTGTTCTACAGTTTTGACACTAAAGGAGAATTTCATGCATATTATGCCATATATATATATATATATATATATATATATATTAATGATCCAAACACAATATGAAAAGGGGAAACAAGACTAAGATCTTTCAACCATAACAAGCAGTCTTCATCAGAGTCAATGATATTGCAGAATACCATTTTTGATATTGTAGTTTGATAATTGATTGTTATTTTACGTGTATATGTGAAATTTTGTTACCATGTATATAATAAATGCCCACACAATCTTGCTTGAGGTACTGTGATTTGAGAGGCAGTATAATGAAGACGGATTTCTACCAAAATGTAAATAAATGTTTTCGGGTTATGATATAAAATACTTTGTTGTTTATTTTGTGATAGCAAACTTTCATGGAACAAGAATTTTTCAACGGCACTGAAAAGTATAAGTTTTATACAAACAATATAACAATACAAACAATTGTATAAGATGATCTATGAAGAGCAGCAGAGTGCATGAAAACTACTGTTTGTATGAAAACAAGAAACAAAGGTGCATTCTTGCCCATGCTACTGCAAAGGTTCGTATTTGATTTAATGTATCAAACAATAAAAAATATTTTGCTCAAATTGAAAGAGATCAAATTGCAAAAAGAATGAGAAAAAGCTGTAGATGTATTCCCGTCATAGCCTCATGTGTTATAGCGACTTGTCGCCAATATACATGAAAACCGGAAAACTAAAAATAATTGAATAGATACTTCGAGTAGTATTAGGATTCTATTTATGGATACCCGTTAGAGAAAACAATGAATCCAAAGCACTAGAAATGTTAGAAGCCAGCCTTAACAGAGAATATTACAGAAAATAAAAAAACTATTTGCCTCCAATAATTTTATACAGATAGCAGTAAAACTGGATATAGGTTTGTTGCCCTTTTGAAGCTATCCGATTTAGTGCCAATGAATAAATTGAGAATGGAATTGAAAATGGAAGATATTATGACTGCATGGAAACTACCCCCAAACATGCAGATAATCTTACATTTGACTGTGATATCAAAAAATAATTTTTTTACGCAAAGAATACTTAAAAAATAAATACTTGCAAATAAAAGAAAAAGGATGACCTCAATCAATGTAAGAACTAATGAACAAAAGAAGATCTGTGTGACATGAAGTAACATACCCTCTTTTTAGATACACATTTGTTGAGTTCTTACCAATTCAAAGACTTGGGAAGAAAAGACACTAAATGGCTATTAATGTTTAGATAACTCATTAAGAATCAATGTTTCTCCGTTGTTATTTACGAAGTGATGGTCATTCATATAATACCATCTATATCTGATAGCGTTTGATAAATGTTTAATCTTGTCGTTCTACTGACCAAATCAGCAGGAAAAAGTACACAGTTACTCAATTTATTCATGGACACTAATTAGGATATTTTCAAGATATTGATATAGGATATTGAGATGACATGAACTTGAGCAATAGTGAAAGTTACAAGTCTCTTTTCTTTTAACAATAGAAGAAAGTGAAAGAAAGATGTATCTGCTGAAAACTGTGTGTACTTCGCCTCGCTAATTAACTTAAGCCTTCTTGGGGCTACCTCTCAATAAACCCTTGATTCCTACCGTTACGCCTAAAACCGTTGGTCTTCAAACCATTAAAGAGAGGTAAACAACATCTTAGTACACGAACATTTACGCCTATAAATGTAAATAGGTAACCCGTAAATTTAAACTTTACTGGTATGGGAGTACACACTGCTAATTTTAGACTCTCAGAGCCAGTTAGTGGGATAGTTTTAAATTTCGATGGAGAAATTAGAGTAACGCTTGGTGAAAATATACTACTAAAAAAATTAGCGCCATATTATAGTTGACTTGAAGCCCACAATCTCGTCTTAAAAAGTGATGCCCATAATATAAAACGTCTAGACCTCCGCAATACTTTTCTGCAAAACTTTATTGCGTGAATCAATCAACAAAAAAAATAAGTAGTCTTTCAACTGATTTCTAATGTGGTTAGCACGAAAACTAAGCAATCGACAAACTTGACCAAAAAGAAGCGGAGAATGTTTAACTGCCCATAACACTTCCTTTGATCAGCTTTGAAAATTATAAAACAAGTATACGAGTCAGCTGCAGAAGCAAAATAATAGTAGAGTCAAGAGAGTTACTGAATCCAGGATTAACACATTAAACTAATCATATCGGTAATATATCAAGGTCGACGTATTCTAAGTTTATTTACCTGAAGCCCGTTAAGGAAAGAAATTCAAGACCACCGGTGGTCTTGCTAAAAGAAACTGCGATAGCAAATATCAGATTAAAAACATCTCATTACATAAAAAAGGTTTATGTAAAAAATCGTTTAAAAGTAGTATTCGCAGCAAAAGATAAGTTATGCACATTTTAAGGTATGAACTCCTGGCATCTTAACCTGCACAAAAAGTTGTATCGTTTATCATGCAAAAGATTTATCAAGTTTCTCCAACAAGTAAAGACAATGTATTAGCTTGCAAGGCGTCTAACCGAAACACAGTGAACGACTTGTGTTAGCAAAAATAAAAATACCCATCTGTATATCTGCTTGGATAGTCAAAAGATTGATTTATCTAGTTTCATCATAGCATAGTATTTTTCATACATTAAATTGAAAGCTATAAATTTAAGAGCTCTGAACTGCAAGGAATAATCTAGAAAAATTACATCATACTTTTTTTTGTCGCAGCTCTCCAACTGAGTAGTATGGAATCCTGTATGTACTATGTGTTGTGAATACCTCAATCTGAAGTTCATCTTAGCAAAATTTACTGAAGTAATTATTTTCATTGGAAGTTGTTATTACAATTAATTTTTTCTGGTGATGATTATAGGAAAGATTTTTTTCATTGTTTTAATGGATTTAATTTAATTCTTGGAAAAATGGATATTTAAAATGAAAATCATGTAAATCTCAACATTTCCATTACAACAGATGTAAAGAAGAAGTGCATTTTTTTATCTTTCGTCCAGCCTGAGAAAGCTCCTGTTCTAAGGAGGCAGTGAACATTCCGTTGGGGCTCTTAAAATCTGTAAAAATGCCCTTCAGTTTACGTTACTCCACGGAATCATTTCTGGATTTGTATACAATTGTAGACCCACGATTACACAATATCATAATTTATGTATATGTTGCATTAACGTCATTTCATAACTTTTATAAACTTTTAAATTTGTTGAATATTCATTAGTTTATGAATAATGTGAACAAAATATTAACACCACATTATTAATCCGTCATACCTTGTTATACGGAATCGTTTTGCGCGCCGCCCTGCCGGTTTCTACATTGCAGGACGCATTTGGGAATGAAGATGCACATGCGAAAAAATTATCTTCAAAAATCAATGAAATGGAAACTATTATTTTTTCTTTGTTGATATTTTTTTTTTAGTTATATTCTTTAGTTTTTTAAAATCAGAGTATTATCTTCATTATTACAATGAATAATAATGCCAAATAATTAGGCCTGTGAAATAAAATACAAAAAAGTAGAAAGAATTGAAAAACATATACTACTACAATTGTTGACACTATTAAACATCATTAAAATATACAGTAAAAACCACCCTAATTACAGTAATTTTGTGAATCTACTAAGTTATTATAAATTAAAGATAGGTCTTAAAAGTAATTAATCAATAAAACAAATCTTACAGCAGATAAAGAAATAATATTAGAAAAAATAAGGAATAAAAGAAACGAATTTTAAATAATAAGATAAAGGTGGGGTATATAAATTAAAATACACTGATTGTAAATGTACCAGTCGACTCTGGCAGAAATAACGACGGCTAATTTTAAGTGCTCACCTTTACTGGTCTAGCATCGATGATCATGATACTAATGGTGGTTGATTAACATAGCAGTCTTTTTTTTTTTCAAAAAATGTAAAATATTTCCATAAATCTAATATTTAGAACAGATTAAATTCATTTTGTTTTAATTGGATATATTGATAAATATTTTTCGTAACACTACTCACTTCATTGATTCCAAAGTAGGCACCATAAAGAATTGCTCCTTCATACTGTCATCAAGTTTAGTGGTTTTCACTATTTCAGGCCAGTACTTCCATTGTCCTTTTCCTTTGAATATATAAAAGTAGTCGTGCAAATTTCCTTCAGAAGGGAGAGGCACTTCGGATGGGTCTAGTCCCTCTGGTACCTCATTAGGTGTGTTACCTGCATGAATGAACGCATCAGATATCCAATAATCTTGAGATAAGTAAACGGTGAAACGCTATGCATTAAAACCAATATTCCAACGGTACTAAAAAAATGTTCAGAAATATGTTTAGCAAAATTACTTAAGTTTGAATGGATAAAACTGTTTATGTTTGGTGAATGAAGAAACAAAATAAATCGGTTACGGTACATTCTGGGTATAAACATTTGCAGTGATCCATATCACGAAAATGGGTAACGTGACAGGTAAGAACTGAAAGAATTGAACAGGTAAGAACTGTAAGTGAACTGAATAGTGTGTGTGTGTGTGGATAGTTGCCTTCAAGCAAACTAATAGGGAAACTAGTGACCAGGGGTATCAAGAAGACATTACATATCCTCATTAGCAAATGATTCAACCTGTCAATGAGAGAATGTTTGTAAACATTATCGGACGGAGAAAATATAGCATAACACTAGACCTAACTAGTAGGATCTTCAAAATAGGTATGTTCTAAATCCCAACTAGCTTAGGACAGAATATACTAGGTAAGAGAGTGTTATACCAAATAACATATTTTAAGGTGTCAGTATCTCAACTGTGTAAGCCAAACTTTTTACGTGAAAGGTTTTAACTTATTTTTATTTTGAAAACAAAGTTTATTTATAAAGGTTTCAACTAATTTAATTTATAAAGGAAGTGCTTGTAAAATATGTAAATATTCTTTGACTATGGAAAAACTGTATGTTAAAGCACTAAGGTACAAAAAAATCCCTATATTATTAGGCAAAGTTTAAGCTCCAAAATTAAGATGGATAGAGCATGTGGATTTTGTTGTAGTCAATGACATTAAATTGAACGCATTAAAGGCTGAGGGAGCTACAAAGTGCCGGGTGACGGCACGTCCACACTTAAAACCTTCTTTCTTGCATTTGTGAGAGTGAAAGTATCCTATTGTTACGAGGTCTGAAAAGAAACTGTAAAAGCCCCCTAAACAAGATACAAAACATGTAGTTGTATATGACTAGGATATTCAAAAACAATACCAATATCTGTACTGAAAGTGATGTTGAATTATGAAACAATTATAAATAAATAAACTAACTCTATAATAATTAAAATTTTTAAACTTATTCAGTATTTAAAAGCATTGTGAGCTATGGAATGCTTCATTGTTTGGTATGATGGAAGAGAAACAAGTCTCCATTCAGAAGATTTTATACAACATGGATACATTTCAAACACTTAGTGTTCATCCTCAGGTTACATCTACAGTATAATATATGAAAAGAAAATGTGAAACTGAATAAAAAAAACTCACTCAAAATATAAACTAAAAATCTGGAGTGGCCTACACTCTACTTTACTATAAGTAACTCAATGTCAAATTTCTTGAGTATATAAAACATAACGTATCATTTAAGCATAACATAAATATCTAAATGGGATATAATTATTAGCATTGCATTCGTGAGGTAGTACAGATAGTGATTGAAGGACATATCAATTTATAAGCTTATTTTTGTACATCACAAATAATTTATTATTTGCAAACAATTTCATTAGTATAACTACAGCAGTAATATCATTTTTGAAAAACCAATGTGAACATTTCTTGAAACGAAATATTATCCTACAAGAGAACATGGCTATTGTTCAAATAGCCAGTAGATTTCTTACATCGTTTACTTAACATCCTTCTACATTGAATATTAATGTAAAAATTTCAAATTTAAAACAGTAAAATACCCTTTTTTTCTCTGAAAAACATCTTAAACAGCGAAGAAAATGTTGTTTTAAGGTGATTTGTTAATTAAAGATGTACGATAATTACAGTTATTAATCTCTAAACGAAAGATTTATATTTTGAATTATCTTTTACATTTTTGGTTTTTAACAGAATTATTATACTGGGAATTTTATGGCTTCTTAGTATTTAATAAGATCATTTTCCTTCCCCTTTGTCAAATAACATATATACGATTTTTTTTTTAATGAGTGTTATCATTTACCTGCACAATATTATTCCTCTTACATCTGTTATAAGTCAATAATATATTTTCATTTTTCCATTAGAAACATCAATTTTATCTCAGTGGATTCGCTCAAAAAATTTCTAAGTCAATGTAAACAATGTAAAAAAATACAAAAAATTCGACAAGTATAGCAGGTGATCTCTTAGTCTAGGATAAACAAAGAGTTTTTATATCGTTATTGCTCTTTTCCGTAATTGAAACTTCATGATTTTTTTTTATGAATTGCTAATTTTTTGTTCCATTTTTGGTCAAATTTTCATAATTTTTTAACGAGCCGTTTAGCGTCAAAAAAACATTTTCTGAAAACACAAATCGTACTGTAACGCCCCTTTAGCGAATGTAATTTTAGAAAAAAATATCTCAACTCATTGTCCATATAATGTTCTATTTATAGGCATAGTTTCATTCTTGTCCGTCAAACAGTATGGCTTGTATCGCTCTCACAAGGTTTGAGATTGAATTATAAGTCAAAATTTGTACATTTTATTGAAAAAAAAATATTTGCTGTTGTCTTAAAATTCTGAATATATTTTTCGTTTGTTGCATTTGTAACTTCAAAGATAATGTCAAAATCTCAAAACTCTAGGGTTAGTAGTTTGGGAGAAATAAATGTTTTAAAAAAAACGGTTTTTGGCAAAAAAAGTGACTTTCCCATCATGCATAATTCTTCCCAAACAATAGGGATCTTCGTCTAAATGGGGCCCATTTTTGTGTAAAATATCAACTTGATCCATCAAAGATTCTGGACCGTAGCGTGGTAACAAGCAATGCTAACACACCACCCACCCACCCACCCACACACACACAGACATCATCGTAAAAACTTCATAAAACGACTTCTGGGACCTCAAAACATGTAATTCCGTCAAAATCTCGAGATCGAATTTTTTCACGATCACTATACTTTACTTATAGTAAAGTAAAAAGTGTTGCATACCTGCCTTAGTAAGGTGATGTAGAGTGTATAAGGAGTTATACGACACTGAGGGAGGCAGATCACATTTCAGTACATATTTTATATTGTAGATGTAACTTGAAAGTCAACAGTAAGTTTCGAAACGAGTTGACGTAGTATAAAATCTCTGGTGTGGAGACTTGGTGTTCCTTTTTCTGATTCTAGTCATTTAAAAACATAAAGAAAATGACGAAGATTTTGCCTTGATATGACCAAAAAATAAATACAATGGTTTCCTAGTATACATTTACTGGTGACGGATAACTAGCTGAAGAGGAAGTCCAAGTCAACCTGATCGGCGATGGCTCTTATTGGTCCTGTTAGGCTAGCTTATTACTTCAATAATGCTACTTTGTGATACTCTACTGTGTTATAACTAATTCAAATGTTTTCTAAAATTAATCGTCTTCACCCTTCCAAATGTCCCTCAGCTCTGTGTCGAAGTAGTCCCGGGAGCGCTCATCCAAGCTACCTCCTAGGCCCCACGTGACAGCCATTAGGAATGCTACTTGCACCCATATTTGAACGTACTTGCTGTCTGGACTTTCTTCATAGGCTTTCAACATAATTCCATTCATTATGTTAATCGTCGACCTGGAACAATATTATATAGTTTATACTGATATTAATTATGTATATATATTTAATTATGTATGTGAGTCGATTCGAATCTACAATATAGTCAAGAAGAAAATAAAAAGGACTATCAAAATAGAATGTTTTAAAATAGGAAAGATGTATTCTGAAAAGATATATAAGAAAGACATCATTAATTATATTTAAAGTTATTTTCTTAAAATTAATTCACAAAACTTATCTCACTAGCGTCTTATGTAAGCCAAACTTTCTACCAGGAGATCTCCTTATCAGGAGTGCACATGTAACAACCAACAATATCTTTAGACAAATGAAAAAATATATAAGAAATGTTTGTAACTGATGTGTACCATAAACAACAAAAGGTGTGGGTAAAGTCTGCAATAAAAGGTGTTAAAAAAGGTGCGTAAAAAAGTCTCCGAGATTGTGCGAAATCGTGTACTAAAAGTGTGGAGAATTGTGGAAAAGGTGTAAAAAAGGTCTACAAAATAGGTGTGCAAAACGAAAAAAATGTGTAAAAAAGTTTGCAAGAAAGGTGGTAATCCGGTTTTTGGCCTTTCTTCTTTTATACACAGATTTGTCAGAGATACGAGTACATGGCCGTGCTTATAGAATAGAGCCAAAATACTGAGAGGCGTCTTTAATTGCGGATATTTGCAAATGGTGAAGATCTTGTCTAAACAGGAACCGCAGTAAAACGTGGCTTAAAAGAAGACTACTGACTTTCAGTTAGTGTCAAACAAGAAGAAAGAAATGTAAAAATTATTTGCTTTACTACAAAAAATAAACAACAAAAACACAACCTAGCCAATATGTTGATATCAAAAATTAGGAAGAAAAGAAAAACGAGGAAGTTGTGTCTAAGACACTTATTGCCAAGCTTTCCTCTTGGTTATGAATTTCTAAAACGGATGATTTGAATAACAAGGAGGTCTGAAAAATGTTTGTACTGTCACCTTGAACGCAATTGAAAGTGATGAAAACTTATTAGAAATGCTAATGGCAACTGACGAATCATTTTTTTTTTGTTAGTTATTATCTTGAAAGGAAGCGCAAATACGTACCATTTGTTCTTCACCGAGAACCAAGAAGGCTGAAATGAACGCAAATGAAAATTCAAAGCAATGAGAATTTTTTTTTCTAAATTCATGAAATTCTGCACCTTTTCGAGGTTCTTGAAGGATATATTATTAATCAATATTACTACCTTGCTGTTTTGCTGAAATCAAAGGCAGGAATGTTAGGACAAGGTATTTCTTTCTACGTTTCTAAGGTAATGCCCAGCCTCATTCTTCATTCTCTGTCAAGGGGTTTCTAGCCAATCCCAGTGTTATACTATTAACCTTATTTGCCAGACGGGGAGCCAGGTTAGCTCAGTGGTTAACGTACTCGCCTCTGAACTGATAGTACCGGGGTTCGATCACCACCTATCCCTCGATTTATTTATGCGGGAGGTGAATAAATCTGAGCACGTCGTACCTCAAAGAAGGACGTTAAACAGTCGGTCCTGAACCTGTACGATGTCAGGTAGTCGTTAAAGATCCCTACTCTAAACACACTCGAGTTAGGCAAACTTTAGGAGACTCACTGTAGAATCAATCTTCATTGTGTGGTATCACAAAGGGCCAATGCTCGGCCTACGTGTGTTCCCTTGTGGGACTACCACTGCAACCCAGCCTAACCTAACTTACGACTTATCTAAGACCTCTAAGTTTCATATATAAATTTACTTAAAGTGTATAGCAATTCTTGTTATCACTGTCAGTAAAATATCCAATGTTTTGAAGTTCCTAATCTTTTTTGACGTTTTTACTTTTGATGTAAGTTTGTGTGTGTGTGTGTGTGTGTGTGTGTGTGTGTGTGTGTGAGAGAGAGAGAGAGAGAGAGAGAGAGAGAGAGAGTGTGTTTGTGTGTGTATGGGTGGGCAACCTAACCTATTTGCCAGAACTTGTACACGACTTCCATTTTTTTCCAAGATGAAATCTGCATAAAAGGAGACAACATTTGAGTCACTTAAAGCTGTGCAAAAAAAAAAGGAAAAATAGTGACACGCGTCCTAAAAGGGACTTCCAATACTGTTTCAAACTATGGACGATTCGCATGCAGCATTGTAGGGACTGAATAGGAGTAAATATTGAAGTAGATAATAAATAAAATGTA